>CP053177.1:2446120-3646120 GCA_014607495.2 Carposina sasakii | reverse complement strand
GCCAGGCGCCTGCGCAACTACCAACACGAGATACAGTCCACTTCGAAGGTAGGTGTTTCCATCCTATTTTCCGCTTTTGCCCTTTTTGATCCTTGGGAATGGCAAGTATGTACTTATTAATTGTTACTTACAGCGACAGCAGCGCCACCTATGCCGAGCCCGGCGAGACCAGCCCCGACTGCCCCCACCGCCACTGGACTCACGAACGGTACCACGAAGAAACCGGGCTCCGGCGCCGGCGCAGGCAACGCCCGTGGTGCTGGCGACCCGGCTACAGTCGCCACCTAGTGGTTGAGTTAAAGAGTTAGACGGAAATCTTTTTTTTTTACAGTCAAAATCATATCATCATGGATCATCATCAATATAGTCTCATTCGAAACTCACATTGCTAAGGATATGGCGTTTGTTTAACGGTCGGCTGCCTGCCTGTCGCAAAATCCCTGTGATATCGATGAGAATTCCAGGACATATTACAGTACAGCAAACAATGAAAGCATTTAGGTAAGCCAATTCTTTGGAAATGGCTGATGCAACATCAATTTTATCCTGTAAGTGACTTTTTAATCTCACTGTAAGTAGTTAACGTAAAATTAATAACCTAATGTAAAATTTTATTATACAAGATAAAAATTATGAAGTAACTGATAACTAAGACGAAGGTATTCAACCAGTGCGTGCTGCCGGCGATGACCTACGGTGCCGAGACGTGGTCTCTAACTATGTGCCTCATAAAGAAGCTCAGGATCGCACAGAGAGCTATGGAGAGAGCTATGCTTGGGATCTCTCTGCGTAATCGAATCAGAAATGAGGAGATCCGCAGATACACCCACCACTGGGCCCTACACCCTCCGCTGACCCTCGGAGCTGCCGACTCATGGTCACGAACACAAGACACTACAATCAGACGAGAAGTCAGATCTCTTGTCTTGTGTTCGTGACCATGAGTCGGCAGATCCGAAGGTCAGCGGAGGGTGTAGGGCCCGGTGGTGGGCGAACCCTCGATGGAAATTTGAACTTCCGAATAGTGACGCCTGATACAATTGAATATATACTCCAACCAAACCAGACTTTCCCAAAAGGTCAGCATGTGATCTAACACATCTAGTCCTATTCTAAACGTGGTTTGAGGATCACCTTCATGATCCCACAGTTCTGGCTATTTCGTTTCGGGACCATACCCGTGTGTATATCTAGGTAAGTGATGATGATGATCTCCGACCGTATTTCGGTCAAGGCGACCAATCTTTACGGAGATTGGCCAAGTACGCAGGAGATATTATAGTGCACAAGTGTGTGCGCAAACATAGATGCACTCTCTATTCCGTTACTCTCATAGTCCGATGTGACGGAAAGCCGACACGAGCGGAGAGAGATCAGGCACAGGACCAACGGTTTTACGTACTTTCCGAGGCACGAGCTAAGTGACAATTTGGCAACATTAAGATCTGTACATGAAATTAATTCATTGGTACAGGCCCGTGACTGGGATCGAACTTACGCCTCCCGCTTGGAAGGTGCACGTCTTAACCACTGGACTATCACCATATATGTATCATATGTAAGTATATCACTTACCAAGCACACAAAAGCCCACAACTTGTAACCAAACATATTTGCTTCTAAACTAAATTCACCAAATTTCTACCCATTTATAGATGTAGGTTTGACTAAAATATAATTAATTTCTTATTTGCAATAAGCACACTTGTGTATATTACATGCAGTGGAAACCAACTTAATAAATCCAGCGGGAAAATTTGCCCACGACTTTACACCCACGACATTACACCCGTGTGAAGCCGCGGCGAGACCCTAGTTAGACATATAAAGCTTGCTCTTGAATCATTCTATCTATTTTAAAAAACCCCATCAAAATCCGTGGCGTAGTTTTAAAGATCTAAGTGTACATAGGGACAGGAAGCAACTTTGCTTTATAATAAGTTAAGATTTTTTATTAAGCCAACAAGGATAGTAGCGCCATTGACAATTGCTGAAACAACTTGGTATTTCTGTAAGTTTTGTGCATAAATACTAATTTAATACTTACGTATGTTGATTGACAAATATAATTATTAGCAGCTGAGTAATTTACAGGGTTTTGGCGTATTCCTTAAACGTGACCTTGTTGGCGCTCCGAACTTTTAAGAGAAGAGTAAAATTTTTTGTCCCTGTGTATACAAAGGACTATAGGACGCCCGCGACCCCGTCCGCGTGGACTGCAGAAAAAACTAACCGTCGAAATTATCCGGGATAAAAATATTTTCCCGGGATCAAAATACTTACTTAACCGGTATAAAAAGTAGCCTATGTTCTTAGACTATCTGTGTACAAAATCAGTAGTTTTGGCGTGAATGTGAGGTAGACAGATATAAGACTAGAGTTACTTTCGCATTTCTAATATTAGTAGATAAGGATTATCTATATACATACAAAATAAAATAAATACATGTATATAATCACGCCTTTATCCCTTACGGGGTAGGCAGAGCACCAAGGGCCGATAGAACCACATGGTGCCACTTCTGACCAATTTTGAAGGTAGGTATAGTTGAGATGTACAAGTTCGGTTAATAGTGACAGGTGGCCAGCCCATCGCCTACAAAAACCAAGACCCTCTTGTCCCTCTACTGACTTGTACAGTATGCCCGGGAAGAGAAGCAGTACGTTTTTTTTCACTCCCAGAGCCGCATAGAAGATTATCTAAATTAAAATTTAATAAAAGAACATCCCTGTGCCGATGCTGGGGTTTACTAGAAAACATCAGCTGCATCTCTTTCCGTGTATGTCGTAAAGTCTTGTTCGGACTAGGCTAGTATTTTAGTCCAGCAGCGAGTAATTTAGTTGCTAAACTACGCGCTACTGCCCAGAAATCGTTCGCATTACGGTCGAGTACAGTACACAAGTGTGGTGTCTTGCAAGATGAACAGGCTGAACGTAATCCCAACTATCCCAACTAATATTATAAATGCGAAAGTAACTCTGTCTGTCTGTCTGTCTGTCTGTTACGCTTTCCCGCTTAAACCTCGCAACCGATTTTGATGAAATTTGGTACAGACAATCTTTAGACCCTGAGACAGAACATAGGCTACTTTTTATTTCGAAAAAAAGGGATGAAGGGGTTGAAATAGAGGTTGAAAGTTTGTATGAATATATTGTGACAGGTCCCACTTAACATATAGGCTACTTTTTATCCCGGGAAAATGTTTTTATCCCGGATAATTTCGATATTTAATTTTTTCTGTAGTCCACGCGGACGGAGTCGCGGGCGTCCACTAGTAAAGTGAATAAATTGTTTTAGCTAATCGTAACGGCTATTTTAGAAGAGGTGAATGAGGAAATTTGTGTGATTAATAAAACGTAGTACGAAAATGGATCTATAGCAGAGATAAACTAGGAGCTACTAACTCTTCTGAAAGAATTAGCATAAAAATAACGCAAATAATACTCCAATAGTTTGAGAATGTCCGAAAGTTGTGTTAGTTTTTGCGGAAACTAATAAACTCGACTAAATCGACAAGTTCGCATTTATTTAGCCGGTGAACCAGTCAGCACGGACGCGTGGTGGGAGGCGCTACTCGCCCAATAAAAAGAGTAAAATGGATCTACTCGACTTACAGCCAATTTCTATAACTGATCTTGAGCGATTTTTTGCATATCTCAGATTTAATCTTCAATTGTTTTCATACAAAATTTAAAATTAGGAATAAAAAAATCCGAGATTCTTTTTGATCTCTCGTATTGAAATTGGCCATTAATCATTTACTTGACTAATTTTTTGTGATTTGCAGACAATTAGCCACTAAATTACTCGGTACTCTACTAAATTACTAGCCTAGTTCGAACTAGGCTTAGAGTCGACTAAGGGTATTTACTGATCTTTTAAATCTGACCCCACTAAGTTAAACGTAGCTGTTTTGTATGTAAATAATTAGAGAATTTATCAACAGTCTGCGAATAGGGATGTTGACAGGTTTTTTATTTGTATTTATATCGGAAGATCACAAAATAATAGAAACATTTGCGGAAGATAAACTACGCTAGCGTGATAACTTTCCGGGATGTAACAATTTCAAAATCACAATTTTAGACTTGCCAAAAAACGCTCCATACAAACCTCAGATGAATGATATACAATACAAACGGCTACTACGTTATGACGTCACTCTTTCACTTGTATGCGCGTAAAAGAACTTTTGTTCTATAGCTATATTAAATATTGCGTTTATAAATATAGCCACATAACAAAAGTAGCTGTTAATGATGCAGATGGTTATGTGATGTTGTAATTTTCAATTAACTGCACATTTTAAAAATGGACTTGCCCACTTAACTTTGAAGGCTTATTACTACCTCATTTGGACACTAATAAAATTGTAATTTTACAGATGATAATGATATAATATAAGGTAATGATATTGATAATTCATTCTGATAACCATAAAATGTTATTAAAATTATATTACAGGAAAGAAATATCCTTATTGCCTATTTCGATCGCTACTAAAGCATACAAAAGATTATCGTACATACGGTGTTCTCAAAATGCGGTGGCCAGAAACTGCAAGATCATGAAGAAGATCTCACAGGTAGGTTTAGCTTTAGCCAGATCTAAAAGATTAGTGACAAGTTGCTAGCTCATCGCCTGAGAGGATGCCTTTGAGTTTTTAGTCGACTCTTACGACATCCTCGGAAGGAGATGCACCAGACATATTCTAGTGATGCCCTGCATTAGCACAGGACATTAAAAATATAAGGAATTGGAAAAATAATATATAGGTACTTATCTACATATGTTTCATAATGTAGGTACTTACGTATATTCTACACCTAAGTAAATAGACAGCTGTATACATATGTAATAAGGCATTCTCTTGGTTTGCATGGAAACGACAAACTTTACGCGTTTCACAAAACATATGAAAATTCGTTATAAAATAACATGTCCTGACTGACTCATCAATTTCGAGGCAAAACTACGAGTACTACAGCTTGAAATTTCATATTTGGACCGTGACTTCTTTTTGTAACGTATTCTTCTTCTTGAAGTGGCACTCCATTACTGGAGGTCTGCCGTCAGCTTACTAAATGCAGACTTGTCCCTGGCCATTCGGAACAGCTCCTCCATTAGCACATTAGCTATTCTCGTCCACTCAGGAATGTTACGCAGCCAAGATTTCTTTCGTCTTCCGACGCGTTTTTCCCCCTGTATTTTGCCCATCACGATAAGTTGAAGCAGTTGGTGTCTATCATGCCGTAAAATATGACCCAGATAATCAACTTTTTTCATTTTCACGTTTTCGCATAAATTCTCGGGATTTGTGGACGCGCCGGAGAACTATCTCATTGGAAACTTGTACCACTTAAGGTTAGCTCACACACTAAGCTTCTCATAGATTAGAAACATAGAAAAAAAAAAATTAGGACCGCTTATCGGTCGGAATAAATAAAAGTATAGTAAATAAATATAAGGAACACAATTCCCTGCACGTAATCGGCAGGGAAACGCAGCAGCAATATAAAAAAAACTTGTACCGTGTACGAAGAAGGAATTTCACTTATTCTAAAGTTTACACGGACAAAGAGTTACCGCGAGTACGTCTATTGGCAACCCCTAAATGTTAGATTTTTTTTTCTACATGTGGCAACACTATATTTTTTCTTCCCGTATGAATGGATTCGGCGGGAAAAGCTGGAAGGGTGGATCTAGTGCGTGTGCATGGTTTTATACGCAGGTAAGCTAAGTAAAACTTTAGCCGGACTACGATCTCTTCATGGGCCCATGTAAGTTGTTTCTGCAATAATTTTTGATTTTGATAAACTTTACACTTGTTCTTGAGGATTTTCCCGACGTTTTCATTCATCACCATTATTATCATCCATCATAAATTCAGAAATCATTTACTAAAGACAATGGCTGTATGGGCTTAGTTCCCCTTGCCTTTCCTTCGGGATAAACTAAACAAAAAAAAAACACAAATCTTCCTGTATGGTCGCGTGACTGGTAATGTTTCTCTATGTGCTTTTGTGACTTTTATACATGGGTATATATTCCAATCATTACTAGAAACTTCGATATCGCGTTCTAGGATTTGCAGTTGATTGTGGTTCTCTCTTGCAACCGATAGGTGGCTCTACATCCTCGTAGATTCTGGGAAGACCACGAGATGGATGGACAATCTAGTCAGGGTTGAGGTTCACTATGGGTGCGCCCACCACCGGGCCCTACACCCTCCACTGACCCTCGGATCTGATAACTCATAATTGCGAAAACAGGCACTTGCACTAACTACAATCGCCATGAGAAACCAGACCCGAGCACCTAGCATGCAAGACAATACATTGCACTATTCCGAAATCAAAAACTAGATAAATAATCTACATATGTTTCGCCAACAACCGTGGCATCCTCAGGATTATAGAAATTAGTAAATTAGTAAACCACTAATTATTATGAACCTCTAAAACCAATTTTAAATATATAAATATAAAACTAATTTTTGAACTTCTAAAACCAATTTTAAATATATAAATATAAAACTAATTTTGGGGTTTTAGAGGTTCATAATAATTAGTGGTTTACTAATTTACTAATTTCTATAATCCTGAGGATGCCACGGTTGTTGGCGAAACATATGTAGATTATTTATCTAGTTTTTGATTTCGGAATGGTGCAATGCATCGTCTTGCATGCTAGGTGCTCGGGTTTGGTTTCTCATGGCGATTGTAGTTAGTGCAAGTGCCTGTTTTCGCAATTATGAGTTATCAGATCCGAGGGTCAGTGGAGGGTGTAGGGCCCGATGGTGGGCGCACCCATAGTGAATGTTTGAACTTCCGAATTGTAACGCCTAATACAATTTCATTTATAAAACAGGGTTGAGGTTGTTTGGATGCAGGTCTCTTCCAGTCGCAGTGGAGGTCATTGGGGGAGACCAATGTTCAGCAGTGCACTTCTCATGGCTGATATGATGATGATGTTGTGCAATGCTAGTCTACGTGTTTCATCTTCTTTCATTATTATTAAGATTAGTATGTCATTGTACCTAATTTATATCAAAAGTAATGAAATAGGTAGGTAAATAAGGCTTTAAACTCTCACATTCAAGGTTTATTTTTGTCTTAAATATATAACGCTCTAGATTTCTTATACTTCTTCTTTTTCTTTCCATGTCTTTCCTCTGCTCGCTTCACAGGTCCCTCACCCTGAACACCCTGCTCACCTTGAACACCCTGCTCATCCTGAACACCCTGCTCACCCTGAACACCCTGCTCACCCTGAACACCCTGCTCACCCTGTTCACCCTGACCTCCCTTCTCACCCTGCTCATCCTGAAAACCAGTAATAATGAGGTATATTTTAAATTTTATTATACATACATACAAATAATCACGCCTTTATCCCTTACGTGGTAGGCAGAGCACCAAGGGCCGATAGAACCACATGGTGCCACTTCTGACCAATTTTGAGAGTATAGTTAAGATGTACAAGTTCGGTTAGTAGTGACAGGTGGTCAGCCAATCGCCTACAAAACACCAAGACCCTCTTGTCCCTCAACTGACTTGTACAGTATGCCCGGGAAGATCAGCAGCTGTAGTATTCTACGTTTTTTTTTCACTCCCAGAAGTCCCAGCTCGAGCAGCTTAGAAGAATCGCTCCCAGTTTACTATTATAATAACATGTTTATTATTTTGCAACGTTTATAATGTTTTGTTTCTGTCGGTGCACATGACTTGCTCTCTATGATTGTGATATAAATTGTTTGTTTGGGTTTTTTGGAAGAAATCTCCTTAAGAGATAAGTTCGCCTTTGTGCATACTCTGTGTAACTATGTTAAGTCACTATATTTTCCAATGTTTGTGTGTACATAAAGAATACAAGAATAAAGAAAATGCATCTGTATTAGTTCATAAATAAATAAATAAATATTCACACACTACACAACACATTGACCTAGTCCCACATTAAGATCCCTAAGGTCTTGTGTCGTGGGTACTAGGGAACGGTATATAAATACATAGATAAGTATATAAACATCCATGACTCGGAAACAAACATCGATATTCATCACATCAATGTTTGCACCTACCGGGATTCGAATCCAGGACCTATAGCGTCGCAGGCAGGGCCACTACCAACTGCACCAATTGGCCGTTAAATTTATTAGTTTAGGATAACTACTTATGATGTTATGCTTTTAGATGACTTGAAGAGAATGGGTAGTAGGCGAAGATTGAGCCTTGTGGCGTGCTTTGGGGAGACCTACGTCCAGCAGTGGACTGCAATAGGCAGATGTATGTAATATCTTCTACTGGAGTTAAGTCATCTAAACTGACATTGGGACAATGTAGTAGGTGCATACAAAATGTATATAAAAAGAGTGTATCATAAAAATTAACTATAAATATGTTTTAAGAAATGAAAAAATTCTTCACCCGATTGGGACTCGAACCCACGACCTCTCGCATTCCGTGTAGAGGTCTCACCAACTGAGCTACCGGGTCAATTACTTGGATGACGAATTTGACCATCTCTTTTGAAACTTTTTATTCTTACATTACGTTTTTTGGCACTAGCCAAATCTCGGTAAACAAAGCTGAATCCCTCAGCACAATGTTCAATGATGAAACGATCAATCATATCCTAACGGATTATATTATGGAGAAGTATCTTATAAATTTACCTAAAATTAACTGATAACTAATCTGAAAAGATGGCAATAGTAGTAAAATTTAAGTTAGATTTAAGAAAACAAAAAATGTTAGGATGCAAGATAGAAAAGAGATAAAAATGTTATTAGCAAAATGTACATGTAAGGTGAAGTTGTGAAAAACTGAATAAAGCAATAAAACCAGCTGTCTGAAAGTTAGGAGAGCATAGAGGTATGAGTCAGGGGAACCAGCTGTAAAAAACCTACATTGGGAGTGCAAGTTTAAGTACACTATACCTTTGGTGGTGGTTTTTGCTCAGGCGGGTTATCAGGTGCTCGAGTGGACCTCTCCCCAGGGTTTATGTCATCCGGACCCATCGCTTCAATGATGTTTTTAAACAGCTGCCTGTAAGATTTTTCGTAAGGAAAGAAAAACCAAAAAGTTGGCAGCAACCTAGCTCAACGCACACGCTGCCCGAATTTTGGTCACCGCCTCACTTTCTATATTTTTAGTTCTACAGGGTGTAACAAAAGGGTATGTTATGCGTAATGCTATAAATATAGCCCACTATTAGAGAACCTACCCACAAAAAATGGGACACGAAATCACGTGTATATTTCATCATTAAAGTAGGTACATCGGCTGCATCTTCCGTGCATGTCGTAAGAGTGGACTGAGGAACTCGGGGGCGTTCTCTCAGTATATGACCTAGCAAGTTGTCACTGACCTCAAGCGTGGCTGAATCTCCTTCGCGATCCTGCAGTTCTCTGGCTACCCAATATTGGAAATACAGTATGTATGTATTGATAATATCGAAATTTTCTAAGAATTATCATTATAAATCAATGTTGCTTCCCGCTGTGTTTCTGTCCCTACGTATGTTTCTTTTAAGCTACGCAACGGATTTTGATGCGGTTTTTAAACAAACTGAACAAAAAACTAGATAGAGTGAGTCAAGAGGAAGGTTTATGTGTATAACTCGGGACCCGCCCCGGCTTTGTACGAGTGCAACGATGGCACGCGGACGATGAAGTTTATTCCACTAGAAGATATGTCGTCACGGGCACGAGAAAGACACGACCACGGCTTTTTTGGAAGCAAAAATGTATTAAATAGTATGGCTCGTTTGTCGAAATGTCGTGGTCGTGTTGTTGTGTTGTCGTGTCGTGTAGTGTAAAAACGGCCGATGTCGTGGGCAGCCAATTGTTTTATATTTTTTGTTTTTAATATTATATTTTTTTATATTTATTATATTTATGTGGGATGTGGGTTTATGGATTGTTGTGGGTTATACAAGTTGTTTGTGACAGCCAGGCAAATATTGATACCATAACTTCAGACCATGTTTCTGAGGCGGAAAATAATGATAATATTCGCAAGAAAATTCCAAAATTACCCGACATTTTTTTCATATTTTCAGGGAAAAGATAGTTTAGTTCGTTTAATTAGGCCTTAGATAAAGACTTAAAAATAAAATTTTAACCAAAAGATGTTTTCCAAAAATAAGTTGCCCTCAAAAAAGTTCAAATATAACTCAATAGTACCCAACGCAATAGTACCCAACGCAATAGTACCCAAAATCATAGAGGAATTAGATGTAGACATAGAGTGCTAATGTCATACTAACAGTTTCGATGTACCATAAGACTTTTCAGTGCCTCACAATTCCATTCCGTGACACTCAGATTCTATTAGTGTAATGTATCTTATTCCTCTATGCCAAAATAATGATTTTTTAAATTCTTGTCTGTTTGTCTGTGCGTTTGTGCACGCTAATCTCAGAAACGGCTGAACCGATTTCGATGCAGATTTCAAGAATATATTGTGACAGGTCCCACTTAACATATAGGCTACTTTTTATCCCGGGAAAATGTTTTTATCCCGGATAATTTCGACATTTTGTTTTTTGTGTAGTCCACGTGGACGGAGTCGCGGGCGTCCACTGTCAAAAATACATTTACTGCGAGTAATATGTATTATATTACATATTAGTCGTATAACTCAACACAATGGTACTTGTTCAGTGTTTCAGTATTTGCCTGGCTGTCACCCACACCCTGTATAAGTATACATATGCATTGGGGTTATGATGATGATGATCTCCGATCGTTTTTCGGCCAAGGCGACCAATCTCTACGGAGATTGGCCAGGTACGCAGGAGATGTTATAGTGCAAAAGTGTGTGCGCAAACACAGATGCACTCTCTATTCCGTTACTCTCATAGTCCGATGGGACTGAAATCCGACACGACCGGAGAGAGATCAGGCGCAGGACCAACGGTTTTACGTGATTTCCGAGGCACGAGCTAAGTGATAATTTTGCAACATTAAAATCTGTACATGAAATAAATTCATTGGTACAGGCCCGTGACTGGGATCGAACTTACGCCTCCCGCTTGGAAGGTGCACGTCTTAACCACTGGGCTATCACCGCATTGGTGCTAACACTATATTAGTGCGATGAATACCCAATCATCTCAAAGGCGTAGTCCTTGAACTCGTTCCTCTCATTCAGTCGGAAGACAGTCTGGAACCTCGAGAGCTGGTCCAGCTTGTGAATGGCCAGCTTCGACTTTTCCTTCTTGGAGTGACCGGAGCGAAGGTAGGCCCCTCTGTAAAATCAACGTTAAGCCCTTAGATTAATTATTGAATGAGCGGAGCGGAGGCTTATCATTAATCTAAGATTAATATAATTTTTAGGGTTCCGTAGCCAAAGGGTAAAAACTTCGCTGTCTGTCTGTCCATCCGTCCGTCCGTCGTCGGTCTGTTATTTCCATAACCGCGATAACTAGACAGTTGAAATTTTCACAAATTATGCATTTCTGTTGCCGCTTTAACAACAAATACTAATAAGAAAATAAAATTAATATTTAATCCCATACAAAAAAAAATTTGGCCCTTTTTAGCACGATATCAATAATGGCAACATAGGCACTTGAAGTTGTATTTTAACTTAAATAAAAAATCTAGTCAATGATACGGAACCCTTAGTGTGCGAATCCGACTCGCACTTGGCCAGTTTTTTAATACCATTCTTTAGAACATTCAAGAGCAATTAATGATATGCCATTAGTTACTAGTAAAAACTATGGGCAATGGGCAAAACCCCGCTGTGGCAGCCTTGTGGCGTGCAGCAAGCCTAGGACGCTGTTGACCTTTTAGGAGAATCTGGTTTGGTTGGAGTAGACAGGTAAGGTAAAATACACACGTACAATGGCCTCACTTATAGAGGATAAGTGCGGAAAATGCCCGGTCAAACTAACTATATAACTATTACAGTGGAACTTACGGTGCCGCCGCTGTAGCCGAGTCTGTAGTTCTGTTAATACGAGTACATACAATGAAAAAAACATAATTAAAATATAAAACTCCTATGCTGATGTGGGGCTTCACTAGAATACGACAGTTGCATCTCCTTCCGTGCATGTTACAGGTTTATGTACGGTTTCTACTGTAGTGAAATTGTCACTTAGCTCTTTCCTCGAAAAGAGCCGTTTTGGTTCTACCTTGTCTCTTTTCGGTTGTGTCGGTTTTCAGTCCCATTAGACTATGACAGTGGAGGAATAGAGAGTGCACCTGTGTTTTCGTACTTCGAAATATTCGAAATTCGGGAGGCACGGCAGTGCCCCCGCCAAGTCGAGCGCGAAGCAAACACTGCCGTACCATCCTTTACTGGAATTATTTCGCCGCATTTTCAGGCCCCTATTTGAGAACCTCTGGATAGAGGACCTAACCTCTGGACCCTCTGGACCAGAACGCAGAAATTTTCGTCATCCAGTAAGCTATATATTATTATTAGACATTACATCTAGTATATTTTAGTCTGGTGGTTAAGACGTACGTCTTTCAGTTGAAAAGCGTGGGATCCCAGTCATGGGCCTGTACCACTGAATTTACTTTATGTACGGACTTTCTAAAAATTGTCACTTAGCTATACCCGAGAAGGGTTGGCGTCAGGCAGCCAGCCGTAAAAACAAACGCCAAATCTTAGGCAATACGAGTTTCGATAGAAACCATGAAGATGAGCCAGTTTATTTTACTTACTTGGACTCTGGGACGGTAGCCTCGACTTCAGGTTTTGTGGTGATACCGCACTTCTCCGATATTTTCTTATCCATTTGGATATTGTGCTCAATCAAAATGAGGTTCAGATTACGGTTGAAGCGGCTCATAAGTTGATTAATCTGAGGGTTGAAAAAAATGGCTTGCTGGAAGAAGCTTCTTACTAGCAGACCGCGGAATCTCATGTACACGTTGTCGTGCATTACGTTACGTTATTGCATTCCGCTGCTGGACGTAGGCCTCCTTCAGGGCACGCCACAAGGACATAGGGGGTTTTTGCCTAAAGTCACCATGCTGGGCAGGCGGGTTGGTGACCGCAGTTAGATTTTTAGACTAGGTTGTCAATACAGTAGGTGCTGCTGCCCACCTTTCGGAAACCTTTAATCGCCTCGTACGATACCCACGGGCAGGCATGGGGTGGTACGAATTCTAATCTGCCGGCACCATGCTGCCAACGTTGTATAAAGTACCTATACACCTTCCAAGTGTTTTGGCCGACAATTCGTCGTCGACAAGTTCTTCATTGAAGCATATACCTGGGAAGTGTCTGGTTTCCAAGATATTAAGGTCAAAATAGAAGTTATGACATTATTTTGCAGAAATATACATAAATGCGAGTAAAAACTTTTTTCACGAAAATATAATAAAATACTTACTAAGTGTTATAAAATTATTAATAAAGAAATGGAAAAATTCTTCACCCGGGTGGGAATCGAACCCACGACCTCTGCATTCCGCGTGCCAGCGCTCTCACCCCTGAGCCACCGGGTCAATTACTTGGATGACGAATTTTACCATCTCTTTTCTAAATTACATATTGGCAACGTTATTTTTCATCCCGATAGCTATACACTAGCCAAATCTCGGCAAACAAAGCTGAATCCCTCAGCACAATGTTTAAAGATGAAACAATCAACCATATCCTAACTTACTAAGTGATAAATAACCAACACAACCACTAGAGACATACGATCAAGTTAATAAAAAAAAATCCAAAAAACTTGTAAATGTGTCCCAGGTATTTTTTTTGCCTAAACTTAGATACTTTAATGTATAGAAAAGAAATACTACGTACCCTTGGTAAAGGGTGGCAATGAAAAGGCATTCTAATACACCCTCAATATATACAGGATGATTTTTGGTCGTCAACGTTCCCGAAAACTACGGAATCTTCTCATCATCACGATCATTTTTCTCCACGGAAGCATACGTGAGAAGTGTCTGGTTACCAAGATATTAGGGTCCAAAGTTGAGTAAATAGACTGCATTTTCTGCATAAATGCACATAGTCGCGCGTAGCAAGATTTTTTCACGAGAAATAATATCAGTCTATAAAAAACTAGCATAAACACCGGACACTATAAATTTCGTCCGATCAAGTAATTAATTTTTATTTAAAAAATTTACATCGTTTCCCAGTATTTTTTTTTGTATAAACTTACTTTATTTGGTGTATAGAGTACGTACCCTTCGTTAAGGGCGGCAACGAAAAAACCTCCTGTATGAATTTAGATAAAAACGTGAAAGTTTGTCTAGTAGGTAGTGACCCTGCCTGCGACGCCATAGGCCCTGGGTTCGAATCCCGGTAGGTGCAAACATTGATGTGATGAATATCGATGTTTGTTTCCGAGTCATGGATGTTTCTATACTTATCTATGTATTTATATACCGTTGCTTAGTACCCACGACACAAGACCTTAGGGATCTTAATGTGGGACTAGGTGAATGTGTTGTGTAGTGTGTTAAAAAAGTTTGTAAGTATGGAAGGATGGATGTTTGTTACTCTTTCGCGTAAAAACGGCTTGAGCGATTTTAATAAAATTTGGTATGTAATGACCTGACACCCTGAATTATCATTATATTTTGTTTTTTCCGATGTATTATTGCATTTATTGATTGTATCAGGCGTTACTTATCGCAGATAAGTTAAAATATTTGGTTTTGTTCCTCATAATTCATCCAAAAGTGACACAGTTTGGCTACCTTAACTTCCAGGATCATCAGGTATTCCGGCGTCTTCCGGAATCGAGCCAACACTCTCTCCAGGTTTTCTCCGTAGAGTTTCTGAGCCGTTTCATAGACGTCATAACGTCTGCCATCAACTAGACTGAGGATCACTGTAATGAATAGATAGTTAAATTTACCTGATCTGAGTTTTTAACTGCTGGGCAAAGGTTTCACCATCGTAGCTGCCTTTCCACTATGTTATGTTATGCTATGTATTTGTTGGACTAGTCAAATTTATTGACGTCATGTACCAATGTATATGATTAGTGCATCTGCTGGAAAAGCAGCTTAAACCTATGGTCATATATCATCATCATTTTCCTGCCCTGTCTCGTTCTTTTTGGAGTTTCTTTCGAAACTCATATTACCAAGGATTTTTGTTTGTTTTACGGCCTGCCTGACGCCAACCCTTCTCGGGTATAGCTAAGTGACAATTTTAGTATATTATAAATATTATTAAGAAAAAAAAAATCACCAGAGTGAGACTTGAACTAACGACCTCTCGCATACCGTGCTTTGCTCTAACCAACTGAGCTATCGGGTCATTTAACTCGGATGACGAATTTGACATTCTCATTTTAGTATATTATTTGGAATTGTGACTGGGAACCGAACTTGTACATCTCAACTATACCCTCAAAATTGGTCAGAAGTGGCACCATGTGGTTCTATCGGCCCTTGGTGCTCTGCCTACCCCGTAAGGGATAAAGGCGTGATTATATGTATGTATGTATGTAGTGACTGGGTTCGAACCTACGCGTCGACCTTTATCGTATATCTCTTTATAAAATGTTGTGAATGTTATGTTTTTTTACCTAATAACTTTTAACATACTTTCTGCCTACCCCTCCGGGAAGTAGACTTGATCCTTATGTATGTATTTTTTTATTATTTTGAAAATAGGAAGTGTACTGCTGACCATAGGCCTCCCCTAATGACATCCACTAAGTTGCGACCGGTGGGGTAAGCACGAACATTTTTACGCGGCGTAACGCTAGCGACTCGCTAGCAAAATCTATGTGATTTGACAGTTTGACGCTAGCGTTACGGACGGAGGTTCGTGCTTACCCCTCAATAGGAACCGATATGGGTATGTCCACTGGACATATGTACCTATCACGTAAATATAGGTATACAGAAATATCAAAATAGAGGCGCGAGTACGATCTTAGTCACGGGCCTGTACCACTGAATTTATTTCATGTACGAATTTTTCAGGTCAGGCAGGCAGCCGTCCACCAAAAACGAATACCAAAACTTTTGGCAATAATGAGTCTCGAAAGAAACGCGCCGATGGTAAATCGGCCGAGTATAATACCTCTTATTATACTTAGCTACCTATTGTAAATATTGCATTTTTTACACTGACAAACCGAAACATTTTATCACACTTCCACTCTGCATTTTGTTATGCTAATAAAATAATAAAATTTTATTCACACCGAATAAGGGAAATTCAATTGAACTACTATAGACTGTTTTATTGTTTTGAATAGATGATTGAGCTGGTTCCAATTTTGTATTATAATTGTAAGTCTTCCAATCTGCCATCATAATTTTTATCGTAGCAATTTATATATAGGGGTCGCTTTGTGGTTGAAAATGTGTCATCTTAGGCGGCCTCCACGGAGACTAGCAAACTGCGCAGATCGTCCAATGGGGGTTTTGATCCCAACGAAATTCCTCCGTTCCTAATATTTTGCAGGATGATAAATAAACGTTATTAGATTACGATTAATAAAGAATCCAGGATTTTTTCGATTTGAAACATAAATCTCACGTAGGTCGCTGCGGAAAATTTCTCTGTCCGTAATTCTTTCAGTATATGACAGGATATATTAATAATTTTAGATAAATAATAGGTAACGTTTATTAAATATAAGTAATATAATATATTTAATAATAAATTATTATTACCAAATTAAATTATTATTAGAAATGTCTATAACTAACTTAAAAACTACCTAGGGCTACTAGCGTGTATAGGTATGGTAAATCGGTCGACCAGTTCCGGTTTTACAGGACGGTCAACTGGTCTCCGTTATTAGTTAGCGTGTCCAAAATACTATACTCTTAGAGGTTAGATAAATAATTGATTAAAAAAAAACAATTTAACGAAATAACAAAATCTGATACTTATTTTATTCTAAACTAATATTACAAAATTAGATTTTAACAGAAAACCCGCAAATAAATTAACAAAATCTAATGAGCGCACGCCTTGAAGATCTCGAGCCAAAAGTCGTTCTCCAGTGTTCCGGGCGCTTATATAGGATGGCGTCCAGTGTTGCCACCGTGTGGGGAGATGTCGCTAACACGGCCTCTCCTGGCGGAGCAGCGTCCTCGCAGCTCATGAATCTTCAGGATGTGACCCGTCGGGGTTTAATTCAGGCTGCTGGCTATCTTGACTGGTCCCGGGCTGTGGATCTTGTACCGAGACTGTTGCCACCATTGGTTCCTCAAAACCTGTCAAGCAAAAATCACACAATTACATATTGCTCACTTAATCAGGATAGAAATACGCGAAACTTTTGCCTTTTAAGTTGAAATGTTCACTACGCCAATTGTGCCGTAATTACGTGCCTTTATCTCAGTAATATACCAAAGTAGCATACCGTGAAAACGGCGCATGTATCCCAGAGATCGCAAGGACTTCAAATAGATCACAAAGACCTCACGTAAATCACAAATATCTTAAATGGGTCACACAGACCTCGGGTAGATCACACAGATCTCGGGTAGATCACACAGACCTCGGGTAGATCACACAGACCTCGGATAGATCACACAGACCTCGGGTAGATCACACAGACCTCGGGTAGATCACACAGACCTCGGCTAGATCACACAGACCTCGGCTAGATCACACAGACCTCGGCTAGATCACACAGACCTCAGTTAGATAACACAGACCTCAGCTAGATCACACAGACCTCAGTTAGATCACACTATAAATCACATACATAAAACTTACAAATGCTAAGAAGTTATACCAATAGAAGTTATGATAACTTTTATAAACGCTTTCGGCACAAGTGGTGTGGTAGTAAACATTTCATACAAAGAAAAGTCATGGTATAGGAAATAACGGTTCTTACAATCGAAAAAGGCAGTACATGTCTCCGGTGTCCATTCGCCATGCCAGGGCTTAATAAACTCAGCAGCTGCCTGTGTTGTTTTGCCGTATGAGCCTGCCACTAACTGTAACTCATAACGGTTACTAGGCAGAGCTCGAATAATGCGATATGGACCACGCACGCTACTGTCGAGCTTGTTACTAATTTGAGATGATTTTATTACAAAAACCAAGTCGTTCACGGAATAAGTTTTTGGTGCCTTTCGATTGTTATTGACTCGAGCATCTTGGTTAACCTGATTTTGGGCCATAAGCTCCTCGGACCTTAGCCGTCGCATCTCACGCCAGGCTTCACGGTTTGGCGTGGTACTATCTGCACTTATATCGCGTATCAGTGCATTTATAGCCGGAGTAGTAGAATCTGAGCCAATAAGCAGATTCAATGCGGAACATTGCGTGGTTTTCTGTTTATTTATATTTAAAACTAACTGTAATTTCCACAAAACATTAGACCAAGACTCACGCTTATAATTAGCTTCTATTCTAACCATATTCAATACAGTTCGACAATACCGCTCCACCTGACCATTTTCATGGTGCATTTCGGGCGTTATGTAATGCAATTTAATACCAAAATTAGATGCCCAAGTAGTGAATTCAGTACTGTCAAACATTCTACCCCTATCACACACAATAAGTTGTGGGGTACCAAAAATAGAAATGGCGTTGTTAAACGCACGTTTTAATTCCAAACTATCTTGTCTATACATTGGATAAAGAAAAGTATATTTAGTAAAAGCGTCGATCAGTATGAGAATGAACTTATAGCCATTTGATTCGGGCAATGGACCAAGTGCATCAGCATGTACTGTATGAAAAGGGTTGGAAGGTTTCGTCCAAGAAGTTATGGGCTGATGTGGAGCTCGTGGTACCTTTTTGTACGTTAAACACACCACACAGTGCGAGGTATACTTTTTGACAAATTGTCTCATGTTAGGAAACCAAAAATGTTTCAATATCAAATCAAGTACCTTTTCATTGCCTATATGTTCATTCTCGTCGTGAAATACACGTAGTAAACTTAACCTAAAACCTTTAGGAACATAACATAGTAATCGCGATTGCTCGCCTATTGGGTTATATTTATAGTAAAGAATATCATTCTTTTTAATATATCGCGAGCTATCTAACGACCCCTGATCTAATTTCTCAAGCATAGTCACCGTTTCGTCATCGGCAGCTTGAGCCACTTGTGCCCAGTTAAGCGGCTTACGAACAGCGCAAAGATTCACAGGATTTCGACTTAGGTAGTCTGCATGCAACATGAATTGTCCTTTACGGTATTCAAGGGAGAAGTCATAGTCTTGGAGGTACATCCACCAGCGTGCTACCCTAGGAAGCAGATCTTTCTTTCGCTCTGTCATTTTCAAAGCATTACAATCCGTTATTACTTTAAAATGTTTGCCGACAAGATAATGGCGAAAATGTTGTAATGCTTTGACCACAGCGAGAGTCTCTAACTCGTAGGAGTGGTACCTGGCTTCTGCACCTACTGTGACCTTGCTGAAATACGCTACGGCGTGTCTACGGTTATCTTTACCAGTTTGCATAAGTACCGCACCGTAACCCCGTGAACTTGCGTCAGTATGTACCTCGGTAGGCGATTCTGGGTCAAATATTGTTAACGCGGGTTCGCTAGTCAAAATATCGATAACATGTATTCTAGCCAGTTCCTGCTCTTCTCCCCAATGAAACTTAACATCCTTACGAGTCAAAGAAGCGATGGGGGCTACTTTGGTAGCATATCCCGGAATGTACCGCCTAAAGTACCCCGCCAGGCCGAGGAACTGTCTAACTTGCTTCACAGTTTTCGGGACTGGAGCTTTGGAGAGTGCTTCTATCTTTGTCACGCTTGGCCTAACCTGACCAGCACTTATTGTTCTCCCGAGATATTCTACTTCTGTGACAAGAAATGAGCATTTACGTAAATTTATAGAAAATCCGGCTTTCGTTAATGTTTCAAGAACAGAATCAAGTAAAAACAATCCGTCTTCCACGGAGTTACTAAGGAGCAGAACGTCGTCAATATACACTAGAACCTGGCCTGATTCGATAAAAGACTTCAAAGTATTGGATATAATACGCTGATATACCACGGGCGCATTCGCCAGGCCATAGGGCATTTTGAGGTATTCAAAATGACCCTCTGGCGTCACGAAGGCCGTTTTATGCACAGAGTCGTCAGCAATTTTTATTTGGTGGAAACCTGTCACCATATCCAATGCTGAGAAGTACTTGCACTTTCCGAGGCGGTCAATATGATCCTCAATTAAAGGGAGAGGGTATCTGTCTTTAACCGTGACGTTATTTAAAGCGCGATAGTCCACTACCATCCTATCTTCGCCGTTTTTCTTTTTCACAAGCAAGATGGGGCTAGCGTACGGTGATTCTGATTCACGGATTATACCTTTTCCCTTTAAGTCCCTTACTATCTCGCGGACGCGCGACTTTTCTTCGTGCGATAACTTGTATGGTCTGTAGTTAACGGGTTCATCGCTAGTGAGGCGAATGTGCATCTCGCTTGTGTTGACGGTAGTCGTGGCAGTGCCACTTAGAAAGAATTCGGAGTACTTATTTAACACTAAAGATAATTTATCTTTATCATTACCACACAATGGAGTATTAATCAAATCGGGTTGCACTTTCGGTTCACTGGTGGTGACATTATTCACAACCGACTTACGCACTATACGCTGACTATCACCGGTTCGTATATAGGCAATACCTTCGCGGTTTAGGACGTCAGTTCCCACTAATACAGGGGTAGTAAGGTATTCGCGGGGCACAACATAAAAATCAATCTCAAGAGTGGCGTCACTGAATTCTACAGACAAAGTAACAAAGAAGTCGGAACGCATTTCTACACCACCTAGACCACGTAAAATTTGTACCCTTGGCACCATACGACACGATAAATGTTTAACAAGACTGTTAGAAATTAAGGAAATGCTAGATCCGCTATCGATAAGCACGTCTGTAGGGATACCACTTATTACCGCAGTTGTAATGTCACGATTAGTATAATTGTAAGTTGCTTCACGACAGAAGTTTACATTAGCTTTATTTCGCGATTCGGAACGTTCTTTGGCAAAGCACTGATCTTCCCTATGACCAACTTTCTTACAAAATGAACAAACTAATTTGGGCACATTATTATTAGATTCGAGGGTAGACATAGGCTTATTTACACTTTTAGGGTTATCTATTTTAGCACGTTTAGGACACTGTGTACTTTTATGACCGACCCCCTTACACTCGTAACAACGAATTCGCGAATCTGTGGTAGTATGTCGTTTGCGGTTACTATTAAACGAATCACCATGAGATCGAGAATTATTTGGTACACTTACACTTGCACTAGAACGCGGTTTCTCGTATATTGATAAAAATTCCACAATGCTGTCTGATGCTAAGTTTGCATTAGTGGCGGCTGCACGAATTTGCGCATCTCGAATACCGCGAATGATTATGGCACACAATAACTCGTCGCTTAAACCATTTACAATACGTAATTTTAACAACGATTTTCGGGCATAATCAGCATATGTGGAGTATTTATCTGAATTCGTACACATAACCTCAAAAAGAATATTCGCGACGTCAACACGGCGTGGACATAAAGTTTTTAGCTCCTTTTTAAAATTTGACCAAGTTCGTTCGTTACTGGTCCATTCTCGTAACCAGGTGCGTGAATCGCCCTTTAAGGATAAGCCAACGCGAGCTAAACACTCTTTCTCGTCCCATCGATTTTGCAAACGAGCACGATCGACTTCCTCGCACCACGCGTTGACGTCGTGAATGCTAGGGTCAAAGTCGGAAACATAATAATGGGTGGGTCTCACCGAGTTAACGTTCTTGAGGGCGTCGATGAGACGCTCCGTCAAGTCCGTGGATGCCGTGGCCGCTGATGGAGCACTCGCTATACTCATAGCAAAGTCATCTTGGTTCTGCGTCGACGGGCGAGTGACGGGTCCAGCAGGCGGTGGCGACGAAGGTAGCGGCGGCTCCACGTCAGCTTCGGCCATTATCATGGCGGGCTGCCCCGCTGTCCCACGTGTTGGAGTACTGGAGCGCTGTTCCAGGGTGGCCAGGCGCTCGAGGATCGCGTCTAACGTCGCTGTAAGGGCACCTAAATTGGGGTGCTCTTGAGGCGCACGCTCACGAGGTGGTGCACGTTTTCTACCCGACATGATCGTGATAAATTTAACCAGGAATTTTATTGCTTAAGCGGTGAAAAGGCGTTCTTTATCCCACAAATGATCTTAGAGGTTAGATAAATAATTGATTAAAAAAAAACAATTTAACGAAATAACAAAATCTGATACTTATTTTATTCTAAACTAATATTACAAAATTAGATTTTAACAGAAAACCCGCAAATAAATTAACAAAATCTAATGAGCGCACGCCTTGAAGATCTCGAGCCAAAAGTCGTTCTCCAGTGTTCCGGGCGCTTATATAGGATGGCGTCCAGTGTTGCCACCGTGTGGGGAGATGTCGCTAACAATACTTATTCTTTGGCCTAAGTAGCAGCCAGCATTTTGGTCACGTGTGGACTCCACGAGCCGCCCGGCCAGGTCCTTGTAGAATTGGAGCGCCGCTGGTCCCTAAGAGCCCAGCGTCTCCTCGTCAAACGGCGCAAATAAGTAGCCCCTGTCGAGGCTGGAATATTTACGCCGTTTAAGGGATTCCGCAGCTTCGGCTGCGCCGCCTGCTTTTTGCGACGTTTCAGGAAGGTGGGGTGGCGCCAGTGAATACTCTAGTCTTATTTTGTTAATGTACTACCAACTAATACGTTACAACATCTATAGTTCTTCTCATTGTTTCCTAGTATTTGTTTTCTGTGCTAATGCGGGGCTTCACTAGAATACATCATCTGCATCTCCTTCCGTGCATGTCGTAAGAGTTGATTAAAGGCACCTGGCACCCTCTCACACTATCTTAGGCAATAAGCTAGCAACTCGTGACTGATAATTAACGTCTGTCCCACCGGTGTGTGTCAATAGGCCAAGTAGAATAAGCACCACCCCATATCTGCCAGTGGGTGTCGTAAGGTACAAAAAAGACAACAGACATTTGGGTGACGATGTAGGCATCCGATAAGAAAGGATTTTCCAAAATTCTCTCGGGTACGGGAAAAACGGGATTTCTAAAGTTTACACTGTCAATTTTCATTAGTAATACCATCTTCCTGCCCTTCTTTCGAAACGAGTATTTGTTTTTTGTAGTAATATAATATAATAAAACGATAGCAATTAACAGGTCTCAACATTTTATTTATTATCATTCATCATATATTCGTTTTTTTCCTATATAAGGTATAGATGTCCTAAAACTGGCATGTATCACTGACTTAATTCTAGGTCTTTCCCATTCGTTGGAATCAGATTTGGTCCTGCTTGGTTTCTGCCTAGGCGCCCAATCATCTTGCTTTTTAATTGTTTCATACTTATCTCTCTGTCTATCTCTGTCGCCTTTATTTTTCACTCGTTCCATACTAAAGTCATCATCAAATTTTTTCCCTTTACTTTTAGATAGTGGTCCGTTATTGTTTTTATTTGTTTTGTCGAATTTGTCATACTTGTTTTCATCTGAATTGATTCTAGGCTTTCCTTCTGTTTTTTTGAATAGTTTATCTACATCAAGTTCGTTACTCTTTTTGTCAAATGTTTGCTTGTTGTTTAGATTTTTGGGTTCAATATGTCCGAGATTTGATTCACGCTTAAAATTATTTGTCTCCATTGAGTCTTTATCCTTTCTTTCTCTATCTTTTTTGTCTCTTTCTTTTCTATCGACATCTTTTACCAATTCTTTATTATTATTATTATTATTATTATTAGCAAATATTGTTTTACTTTTTCCTAGATCATTGTTATTACTTACTCGTTCATTGGATTGTCCAATGAATTGGCTTTTACCTCTATCATTATTTACAACTCCTATTTTTATATTTGTTTCAGATTTAAACTTATTTTTTTCAACGTCTTTATTTTCATTGCTATATGTGCGTATTATTTTATTGTTTTTATTCTTTTCTTCTATTTTCGTGGGGTAAACATAAGTCTCTAGTCCGATCTTTTTATTTCTTATCTTGTCGCGGTTGCCATCTCCATGATCAAATATGCTGTCAAATTTATCTTTTATTATCGGTTTACCGATTATGTGTTTATCAAGATTTAATTTTGGTCTAAAACCATCGTTATCGGCTTCCTCGAGATTAAATCTGTTATTGTTTATCTTTGTCTTAATTTTACGTGTTATTGTCATCGGAGATAAAATTCCTGAAAAAATATAGAAATAATCAATAAAAGAATGTTTTAAAATACCATTTACCTTAATTAATTGTAGAATATAAGGTTATATAAAGGTTAAAATAACAAAGAAAAAGAATTACGAATTGATTTAAACTTCTAGGATAAAACCAAATTATTATTTTCTACATCCCAGACCCGGCATCAAAAGTTATCCAAAAGGCATAACTTTATAATAGTTTGAGATATCTTAGAAGGGTGAAATGTAAGAAGAAATATTAAATATTTAAGTGAAGTGTACTCACCAAAAGCAAGTCTTCTGTTGTTAGTTGAATAACTGAAATTATATGTATCCGTTAAAGATTCCAAAGTTTCAGCTATTAATAAAACCGACATACATAATCCATAACATATTAGTGACGTATTAAAAATGACTACCATGCAAAATATTTGCGCAAATACGATAAAAAAAGGTGAAATTAAAAACTATGATCGAATCAGAGATGTATATTTCGATAAAACAAGCAAAGAACAAGCTAAATACAATGAAGCAAATGAAATTTAAAACTATTTCACGTACTCTGCTCTGTGCTGTTTCTCCAAGCCTCTGCGATATTTCTCCAAGACTTCAGGATTGACAATGTAGTGGACCCTCACGCTTGGGGTGATCCTCTTCAGGTTATTCTGCTGAATCCGTGCGTCGTAATTCTTTTGCAGCAGCTGCATCACCTCCAGAATGTCGTGAGTGTTGTATTCGTTTGGCGGATCTGAAAATGGATATGATCTTAGATCATTTATATCTGGTCCCCCTATGCTAACGTATTTGTAGGATCCCCCATATGTTGGAAACACAGAGGTGTGTATATGTCATGGAGAAGAAATAAAAGAGGGGTAGCGGCTAAGTATATTTTCATACAAAAATAGTGTGCCGCGGAGCGGGGGTGAAGTATGGGACGAGGGGAGCATTGAACACGGTAGCCCTGCCCATTTACATAGAAACCACCTTGTAGTGACTAGTCAAACTACTTGCTCATTATCAATATAGTTCTAGATTGTTTTACTAGTGCAATCACTCGTCACTAGATGGCAATATTATACTACGTTTTAGTAAAAAAGTACCATGAGTCTTTGTAATTTTAATACGGTTACATTTCGGAGCACAAGTGTGTGGTTACAACTACTGCGTTACACTGGCGCTGAAGCTCCGCCCCTATCATGACGTCATGGCCTAACGATTGCCACACGACTCACTTCATAGTCCCACCGCCTCTTTAATATCTTCTTCATTGTATATGTATACTTTCCTTTATTTTTATTTACTTTATTTAACAGTTTCTTTAAGAAAAATAATAAAAAGAGATAAGTACGCCTTTATACCTTCTCTGTGTGACTATGTTGTCCAATGTTTGTGTGTTCAATGAAGAAAAAATTAAGGAAACAAAAGATGAAGTTGTTTTTTTTTAGGTCAAATTTTTTTACCCGACTGTGCGACGCAAAGGAGTGGTATTGTTTGAAAATTGTTTTTCTAATATTATACGATTTTTTTCCGACTTTGCGATGCCCATTATCTATTTTGAACAACGAACAACAATATCGAAGATATTGAACAAATTCTTGTCCATAAAAAATCAAATACAAAAATGTTCGATTTAGAGTCATTATGGTGTCATTATTATTAACTTCTACTGCTAAGTAAGCAGAAATTACCTTCAGAAACTACCTCCTCCCGAACAGCCTGATCCCTGGTGCCCAAAGCTCTGTTGATGAGGTTGATCAGAGCTGCAGTATCCTGGTAGACCTTCATGTTCAGCCTTGACACCAACGGGCCGAGGCTCACGACGTCATCTCTCCGGTAACGTGAAGTTTGTGCTACGTTTATAAATACTGGAAGGAAGTTTTTGGACTATCATTAAGAACGAAGTTTGTTCAAAGACCATAGAAAGCCATGAGAGGAGAACAATCAGATACAGGCCAAATTGTCCAAACTGCCTGCCTGTTTAAGTATAATTAATAATTAAAATTCTCTTAAAATGGCCTCTACATCTACGATACATCCCGATGCGCGCCTCTCGAAGGACCGGGACTCTGTAGACCCGAGAATTTAAACAGAGATACAAATAATTTTAGGAAATAGAAAGTCGACTAAGGAACTCAGGGACGTTCTCTCAGGCGATGAGCTAGCAACTTGTCATTGACATCTGTCGCCGCTATGTTAAACGTGGCTGTGGGATCTCCCTTTACTCTGGCTACTCCAGTTCCGGAACACAGCCATGTGTTTATCCTACTTCCTACTAATATTATAAACGCGAAAGTTTGTGAGTATGGATGGATGGATGTTTGTTACTCTTTCACGTAAAAACGGCTGGAGCGATTTCAATAAAATTTGGTATGGTGTTAGCTGACACCCTGGATGAACATATAGGCTACTTTTTATCACTGGAAAATATTTTGAAGTCGCGGGCGCCCACTAGTCTAAAATATTTATTTTATTGGTTAGCTCAGCTTAGCAAAATCCGTGATCTCTGCCTACCCCTTTCGGGAAAGAGCCGTGTGTTTGTCTAAAATATTTATATTTTGCTTAACAAATTCGATCTATTCCGGTCTGATCCCTTAAACTAATCCCTACATACATACATACATAATAATCACGCCTCTTTCCCGGAGGGGTAGGCAGAGATCACGGATCTCCATTTGCTACGATCCTGACACACCTCTTTCGCTTCATCTACTTTCATGATATTTTTCATGCACGCTCGTCGGTAATCCCTTTTTACTTTAAATCCACAATAAATTCCGGATTGATACCAAAACAATTTTTAGATTCCGGTCTGATCCCGTTGAGTTCTTTTTTATTGTGTAATGTCAAAAAATAAAAGAATGAAAATTAGAAAGTTGTTTTATTGAAGAATATAAATGAAATTGTATTAGGCGTTACAATTCGGAAGTTCAAACATTCACCATGGGTGCGCCCACCACCGGGCCCTACACCCTCCACTGACCCTCGGATCTGATAACTCATAATTGCGACAACAGGCACTTGCACTAACTACAATCGCCATGAGAAACCAGACCCGAGCACCTAGCATGCAAGACGATACATTGCACCATTCCGAAATCAAAAACAGACATTCTGTGTAAGTAATGTGTTGGGTTTTAGAGGTTTATAATAATTAGTGGTTTACTAATTTATTAATTTCTATAATCCTGAGGATGCCACGGTTGTTGGCGAAACATATGTAGATTATTTATCTAGTTTTTGATTTCGGAATGGTGCAATGTATCGTCTTGCATGCTAGGTGCTCGGGTCTGGTTTCTCATGGCGATTGTAGTTAGTGCAAGTGCCTGTTGTCGCAATTATGAGTTATCAGATCCGAGGGTCAGTGGAGGGTGTAGGGCCCGGTGGTGGGCGCACCCATGGTGAATTATTGAAGAATGACAAAGTTAAGAAAAACTAAATAAGGATTAGTAAAATAGTCTCGATCTCTTAGAACAAATCAACAATAATTCGTTAAATAATATTGTATGTGTCTACTGTTTTACTTGCTAACAGTACTAAAAAATCATTGAGAAGACACACGGGATCAGAACGGAATACAAAATAAATGAATTATCATCTGATCCCGCGACGGGATCGGATAGGAGTAAAATTATAAAATGAAATAAAACGGATCCTTTGCGGGATCACTTGCTGGGATCGGAACGGAATAGATCGCAAATTTTAAACTTACCTAAATAAAACAGTATAAAAGTTATCATATTGAGCACGACCTACTTAACCATGTTGGAAAGGCGCTATTTTTACAGCTCTCCTTATCGGCCTGAAACGATATTCATAACGTAACAAAACATGTGAATTGCATTTTTTATTTCCTTTCGCACTAGCTAGCGGTTCGTGACTTTGGCTGCTCGAACTAGGCATGAAATCCAAAAAGATTGGCATTTCAAATGAATCAAGAAGTATTACGGTGTTATTATAACACCGCGTGTAAAGTTAAATACTGCTTAAAAATGACATTTGAAATAAAAAAAACATATGTCAAAATTAGATAGTTTAAACGGCTTAGAATAAAATTATTTTGTATTACAAAATGGATAGGATTTGTTTTTAAAAAATAGTAAGGCGCTCGCTACTATAATATTTATTTAATTAGATAAACATGCAAATAAAACAAAACTGTGATTCAGACAAAAAACCTTTTGCATTCATATATTGACTAGTCTATGTCTGGTTTCACAGCTATCCGAGCGACCGGCTCCTGCGCACATGACATGATATTATTGCTAGAATATCATTTCACAGCCATCTGCGGCGAGAACGGCCCCCGTATTACCTAACTAGCAGAAGCAATACGATAGCGAAAAGTGTACAAAATTCGCGGATTCCCTGTAAAATATATGTCGGAGGAAGCTATGAGTCTAGTTGATTGTTATTTGTATGCGTAACGTAATATAAATTGTTTACATTGTAATTTATTTCTAAAATGTTAATTTTATTTAATTTTATTTGTAACATTTTTCTTATGTTTAAAAACCTTACTAATCTAATTATAGTCGTGAATATTGTTTATGTAATGACCAATCAGAGCAAAGCACATGCTTCGAGCGGGGTCGTGGCGCCACTAGTACTGAAGCCATGCGGGCTGTTATGTTTTTTTGAGATGTGAGGTAGAATAAGATCGAGTTGGATCGCTGTGTATAGTTTTCTGGAAGTTGAGTATTATTGAAGTTTGTTTTAAGTAAGATAGGCGCCTTGAACTCGCTGCTCGGTCTAAATATTGTAAATCAACATTATACTGTCTATTCCTTGATTAAAATCGTATAAAACAGTTTTATTGTGTTTCGTGCTTGCATTTAACCCTAATGACGCCCACTAAGTACGCAATTACTAATGATGAAGTCGAGGAAAACAATGTTTCTCCGATATCAGAACCGGGATCGGTGCAAGCACAAAACGTGAGTGATCGGACTTCGGAAAATGATGGATGGCGCGCGTTATTCGAAGCACAACAGAACAGCATGAAGCTTCTGTTGGAAGCGCTAACTAAGCCACCGAATATCGAGGATAAGAACATCACGCTGCCTAAATTTCAACCGGAAGATGCAGACACTGACGCCCGGGCCTGGTTGGCAACAGCAGACATCTGTTTATCGGATAGTGATATACAGGGAAGTAAATTAATTCTTATACTCAGTAAGGCTATGAGAGGTTCAGCTGCAACGTGGTTTTCTCAGATAGCTTTTCCTAATATGAAATGGGTAGAATTTAAGGAAATTTTTCTCTCTCGTTTTGATACATTAGAAACATGTTCAGCGACGGTATTAAAAATGTTTTCTGGTAAACCACAAGATGGCGAATGCCTCGCCGCATACGCAAGCCGTTTATTTACTTTACTCATGTCACGATGGAGTAATTTAGGCAAGGAAGAAATGGTCGTGTCCATGATACTTGCACACATAGGGCAAATCGAGCCACGGTTACAACGCAACATTTTTTCCGAGGAAATAACTACCCGCTGTAAAATGCAACGTGAACTAATGGCGTTTTCTTATCGCAAACCCAGAGATAATAAAAAGTGTTACGAGCACAACACAAGATAATAAACGTCCTAGGTTATCTTCTGCAGCTACAAAATGTTATGCTTGCGGAAAATTTGGTCATAAATCTTTTGAATGTTTCAGCCGACCGCATGACAAACAGCAAACAACTTCGATTTCCGAGCGCCCCAACACGGCCGTTTCTACGCGAGCCCCTGTGACTTGTTACAAATGTGGTGTTGAAGGTCATGTGGCATCGCGCTGCCCAAAAACATGGCCTATTGCAAGCAGCAGCGCACAGCCCGCCATCACACCCAGCATTGTAAAGCGAGTGGACGTGTGCGGTGTGAAACCTGTCACCGGGATAATTACGCAATTTGGTGAGCGGTTCTCATTTTGTTTCGATTCCGGTGCTGATTGTTCTCTAATTAAAGAAAGCGTCTCTCGTAAGCTTGCTGGTACAATGCAACGTACAATTGTTACTCTGACTGGTGTAGGAAAGTCTAGCGTTCTATGTGACATACAAATTTTATCTAGGGTTACTCTAAGTGGTCATGATGTACAAATTTTATTTCACATTATACCTGATGATTATCTAAATAACGATATTTTGATTGGACGTGATTTATTAGCATTAGGGTTGTCAGTACATATATCGAGTGATAATCTTAGAATAGTCGAGAAGCCCTCTTTAGTCAATATTTGTAACATCGATAATAACGTAGTAGCCGATTTTCATAACGTGGATACCGACATACCAAATGATTATAAGCCTCAATTGATGAAACTTCTTAGCTGCTTTAAGGACTCATTTGTTAAAGGCACACCTACCAGTAGGGTAAAAACAGGTGAATTGGAAATAAATTTAGTAGATCCTAACAAAATCGTGCAACGGCGGCCTTATCACTTAAGCCCTGAAGAGCGATTGATAGTCCGTAATAAGTGTAGTGAATTGTTATCTGCTGGAGTTATAAGACCAAGTAAATCGCCGTTCTCTAGCCCAATACTCCTTGTAAAGAAGCGCGATGGCACTGATCGAATGTGCATAGACTACAGAGAATTGAACGCTAATACAGTTCCTGACCGGTACCCATTACCTCTAATCGGCGACCAAGTTCAAAGATTAGCAGGTGCGCAATTTTATTCATGTCTCGATATGGCTAGCGGGTTTTATCAAATTTCTATAAATGTAGAGTCGAATTCGATAGAGAAAACCGCATTTATTACCCCGGAGGCTCATTATGAATTTACTGCTATGCCGTTTGGTCTACGAAATGCTCCCTCGGTGTATCAGAGGGCTATTAATACAGCTTTAGGTGACCTAGCTCATTCTTACGCAATTGTCTACATGGATGATTTAGTTATACCTGCAATTAATATAGAGCAAGGGTTGGAACGTTTGCATGTAGTGTTAAAAACTCTTAGTGATGCTGGTTTTTCGTTCAATATAAAAAAATGCGCGTTCCTAAAGAAGCAGGTAGAGTTTTTAGGGTACGCAGTATCATGGTAAATCATCATCAGGGTAAAATTAGGCCCAACCCCCGTAAAATAATTGCATTGACTAGTTCACAACCACCGCAGACCGTCTCCCAGCTTAGACAATTTTTAGGTTTAGCGTCTTATTTTAGGCAGTTTGTTAATAATTTTTCCCTTAAAATGGCACCACTATACCGCCTGTTAGCTAACAATAATTCAAAAATAATTTGGACCCCAGATTGCGAAACAATTAGGCAAGACATAATATCGATATTAACTTCATCCCCGGTTTTAATGCTTTTTGACCCAGAATTACCTATAGAGTTACATTCGGACGCGAGTAGTGGAGGTTACGGCGCGATCCTCTTCCAAAGAGCTGATAAAAAATTGCACCCAGTAGAGTACTATAGTAAACGTACTACGCCTGCGGAGTCTCGATACCACTCTTACGAGTTGGAGACGCTAGCGGTTGTTAACTCGGTTAAGCATTTCCGCCATTATTTGTACGGGAGAAAATTCACAGTTGTCACCGACTGCAATTCGCTAAAAGCTTCCAGAACTAAAATTGACTTAACACCTAGAGTACACCGGTGGTGGGCCTTTCTTCAAGCTTTTGATTTTGACATACAGTACAGGGAAGGTAGAAGAATGGCCCACGTTGACTTTTTTTCGAGAAATCACTTACCTGAGATGAACAATACGACCGCTAACGATACTCCTACTTTAGGTAGAGCAAATTATGTAGAAGAAAAACGTATCAATATAGCTGAGTTGTCTTCGAATTGGTTACAAGCGGAACAACGACGAGACCCTGAATACAATGAAATTATCAGTAAACTCGAAAGCGATGATCTTGACTTGGAGAGTTGTAGTATCTATGAATTACGATCCAAAGTGCTCTATAGGAAAATTCAAAGGAACAATCGCAATATTTGGTTACCAATTGTACCTAGGGCTTTTCGTTGGTCGATTATAAATCACATTCACGAGTCAATTTTCCACCTAGGATGGGATAAAACTTTGGAAAAGGCATATCAGCATTATTGGTTTCCTAATATGTCGAAATATGTTAGAAAGTTTGTGGAAAATTGCATAACATGCAGAGTTGCAAAGTCTCGAAGTGGTAAGCAACAGATAGAATTACATCCCATACCAAAAGCTAGTATTCCTTGGCATACAATCCATATAGATGCCACAGGTAAACTCAGCGGCAAAAATAATCAAAAAGAATACGTTTTTGTTCTTGTAGATGCTTTTACCAAATATGTGTTACTCAGGCATTCAACAAAAATTGACACCTATAGTGCGGTCAGTGCTCTAAAAGCGTCCATATCCCTTTTTGGGACCCCTGTGCGTGTTATTGCAGATCAAGGTAGGTGTTTCGCGAATAAAGATTTTAATGATTTTTGCGCCAGTCACAATATTAACCTACATTTAATAGCAACCGGCTCTTGTCGCGCTAATGGACAAGTGGAGCGGATAATGAGTACACTGAAAAACATGTTAACTGTCGTAGAAACAAGCCCAAACAGGTCATGGCAAGATGCACTGGATGATGTTCAACTCTCTATAAATAGCACAATTCACAGAGTCACCAAAGCAAGCCCCCTAGAGTTGCTAATAGGTAGGGTAGCTAGGCCCTTGAATTTACTAACTGCTGATGATCAAGAGGCTGAAGTAGATTTAGAAGAGATTAGGGAACAAGCTAATAGGTTAATTAAAAATAGCGCATGTCTCGATAAAGCTCGATTCGATAAAAGTAAGGCAAAAGTCACTTCATTTTCTGTAGGAGATTACGTTTTAATTGAAAATCACGAGCGAAATCAAACAAAATTAGATCCGAAATATAGGGGACCTTACGAGGTTGTTGAAGTATTAGACGGTGACAGGTATCATCTTAAGAGTCTGAATTGTAATCGTACTTATAAGTACGCGAGAGACCGCTTACGTCCACTCCCCCAATCGTATATCCCGACTGAACTAGATCCATGCCTGTCGGATGATAATGATGGTAAGATCTTCGTACATACTGCATTTATTCTGTTTAAAATAATCATGCTATCGGTGTGTATGTATGTAAGGTGAGTGTGGTGAATACTCAAGTCTCCTTGTAAAATATTCTGACAGAGTAGTTGTTAAGGTAGCTTTATTTGAGGCGAGGTGGCCATATTAAGAGTCGAGGTGGCCATTAAAAGGCGAGGTGGCCATTAAGAGGCGAGGTGGCCATTAAGAGGCGAGGTGGCCATTCAGAGGCGAGGTGGCCATTAATTGGCGAGGTGGCTATTGAGAGGTGAAGTTGGCCAAGTTAATTCTTTTAAACAAAAGGCGACGCGTTCACTTGAATATTGTTGTGAATTTAAGAATTTGTGAATTTAAATCCTGAAACGATAAACTGCGAGGTGGCTCTTTTGTTACTATTCAGTACTTAATAATTAATTGATAACACTAGTTTACAAAATAAAACTTTTTGTGTGTTGCCGCGAATTTTGTGCTTGATAATGTTCACTTATGACTTGTTTTTGTCAAATCTACCCTCAAAATTTTTTGAGCAGCTCGACTTACTTTGTTTTTTATTTTTATCATTTAAGCATATAAATTAATCGGTAACAGACATATTTTACTGTGTTAAGATTAGTTTCTCAAGTTTTTGCGTCATGAGTAGTTCAAGGAGACGTTGTTTAAACAATCCAAATCATTTTTGCTATATATGCGGAGAATATGTGTTTACCAATTGTAGAAAAGATATATCAGAGTTGGTGAAAAATACCTATTTTGAGTATTTTGGGATGCTCTTGGATAAAAATGAGAAGTCTTGGGCTCCCAATTGTGTTTGTAAATCGTGTGTGGAATATTTAAGATTATGGAAAAGTGGTAAAAGAAGTGCCTTTAAATTTGGAACACCATCTATTTGGCGAGAACCACGAAATCATCTCGAAGACTGTTATTTTTGTAATGTGAATGTAAAGGGTATAAACACTAAAAATCGAGCTAAATGGCAGTACCCAAGTACTAGTTGTGTTCAGCGTCCAGTGCAGCGATCTCCTGACTCTTCAGAGCCTAAAAATATATCTGAACCATTACAACAAGTCGTTGAAGGACGAAGCTTATCACAAAATGATGCTGATTTTGAAGGTATGTCAAATGAGCCGAAATGCTTTTCCCAAAATGAGTTAGATGATCTTGTAACAACCTACGAAAGATACACAATTTAGAAATTCTATGACTGAATTAGAACTAAAGAACTTTCATCTCTGTGATGCAGAATTTTCTCGGAAATAAAAATTCTGAAAATTATATTGAACTTATAGAAGACCTTCTGCTACAATTAAAAAATATGGGCTGCAATATGAGCATAAAACTCCACTTCCTCCATAGTCACTTGGACAGGTTTCCGGAAAATTTAGGAGATATGAGCGAAGAGCAGAGAGAGCGTATGCATCAGGACTTACGCGTCATGGAAGAGCGCTATCAGAGTTTCTGGGATACAAATACATATGATGTCTGACTATTGTTGGTCTCTGATACGTCATTTTCCAAAGTCTACACATCGGAGAAGAGCTTTAAAACGAAGTTTTTTAGAACTCAATGATTTTTTTTTTTTTAAATAAAGTTTTTCTTAGTAAATACATGTTTTTTTCTGTTTAACACCTACATAGCTGAAACTCAGAAACTAGAGCTGATAAAAATATTCTAATTATATTTTTGAAAATAGCACTTCATATGTAGTCAGCAACAGCTAAAATTTCTTCGGCAACAAACGTACTGTAAACTAGTGTAATTGTTGTTTGACGTAATATTTTGAGAATTTAAGAAAATATCATGAATAAAGTTGTTATTCAGAAGCTCAAAATGTAGATAAACGATTTCCTTGGTTAGTAGTGACTAAACTATAAAATGAATATCTTTTTATTTGCAGATAATGATGATGCGCGGCCTTCAACATCACACGAGGTCGTGTAATATGTCAGGACGGCCGTGTCGGAGGAAGCTATGAGTCTAGTTGATTGTTATTTGTATGCGTAACGTAATATAAATTGTTTACATTGTAATTTATTTCTAAAATGTTAATTTTATTTAATTTTATTTGTAACATTTTTCTTATGTTTAAAAACCTTACTAATCTAATTATAGTCGTGAATATTGTTTATGTAATGACCAATCAGAGCAAAGCACATGCTTCGAGCGGGGTCGTGGCGCCACTAGTACTGAAGCCATGCGGGCTGTTATGTTTTTTTGAGATGTGAGGTAGAATAAGATCGAGTTGGATCGCTGTGTATAGTTTTCTGGAAGTTGAGTATTATTGAAGTTTGTTTTAAGTAAGATAGGCGCCTTGAACTCGCTGCTCGGTCTAAATATTGTAAATCAACATTATACTGTCTATTCCTTGATTAAAATCGTATAAAACAGTTTTATTGTGTTTCGTGCTTGCATTTAACCCTAATGACGCCCACTAAGTACGCAATTACTAATGATGAAGTCGAGGAAAACAATGTTTCTCCGATATATATAATAACGTAATCTCGAAGAAATTTGACATTTCAACGCAAAGATGAAAGGCAGCATTTTACCTGAGCAATTTTCGCTGTCGCATTGCTTCTGCTTTGCTTTTCAACCGACTTCAAAAAAAGGAGGTTCTCAATTCGACCCGTATGTTTTTCTATGTTTGTTACGCGATAACTCCGCCAATTATGAACCGATTTGAACAAATCTTTTTTCGGCGTATAGGTAATACCTCAAGGGTGGTCCCATTTAAATTTAATAATTAAAAAAAAAAAAAAATTTTTAGTTTTTTTTGTGTTCACGCATTTGAAGTCGGTTTTATTTTTTTTAAAAAGTTATGTAAGAAACGTGACCAGCTTGCTTTTGGTACGGGACAAACCACGTCGCTTGGAAACGTTGTTCTTGGGATCTACGAGTATATGTGCGCTCGGAGTGGATCATCCACATAGCTCTGTAAAGCAAATATTACATACATATAGCAAATATTATATCATATACATATATACATAAAATCACGCCTCTTTCCCGGAGGAATAGGTAGAGATCACGGATCTCCACTTGTCACGGTCCTGACACTTCATCGACTTTCATGATACTCTTCATGCACGCTCATCAGTTTAGGGGACTCATGACCTGATCTTTCTTTAGAATTTAACCAATTTGATTGGCGAAAGTCCAGCGAGGTCTTCCCCTTCTAATCCTTCCATCCATTCTTTCATCAAAATTTGTTCGCTAGTTTTTGCGTGACAAACTGACAAAAGTAATGTCCAAATATCCGTCTTTACTTTGGTAGAAAGGCCCATTTCAAAGGCCCAAGTGAAGGGTATATTGATAGCAAAAACTTCACAATAATAACCTACTTCTTTGTCTAGTAGGTATTTATAAATATTTATTTTATTACTTTCATTTATAAAAAATATCTATTGTCTTTTAAAACGGTACATATTCAGTAGGAGTTACTTAGCTGTACCTATTTATTTGCAATATGAAAAGCGTATATATCATATATTGTTCTTTGTAATGGCTGCCATTACCATAAATATATTTATTTAATTGTATCATGCGTCACTATTCATATACGAGTATCGCACATTACAACTTGTACAGTCGTAACTCAAAAAATTACCGAATCGACCTAAGATTACCTACGGATCAAGGATTTTTTTATCAAGTAAGTTTTTATTATTTAAATGATGATAAAAGCATTCCCTAAATAAAATTTTCTTCTTTTGAATAATTTACATAACTTCATTAGTTTTAGTGCTATGATTTTTTGAACTTTAAAATCGCTTTTACTCTAATTTTGAGTCATGACTGCACATGTTATCATGTGCGATATATTATGTGTATAAAGTCCTATGCTGATTTGTGGCTTCACTAGAATATATCAACTATATCACCTTCCGTGCTGACCGTAAGCGTCTATTAAGAAACTTAGGGGCGTTCCTTCAGGTGTTTAGCTGGCAAATTGCCACTGGTCTTTTACAGCTGATCTCGCTCTGTTAACGTTGCTGTAAGATCTGCTTCATGATCTTGCATCTCTGGATATTCCATTTTGATATTACATGATAATTTTAAAGTTTTTAACATTTCATAGCATCCCTACCAAGAAAATAGTGAAGAAAATTAATAAAACGATCAAAGATGATTTAAAAGGTGATGATGATGATGCTCAATGCAGCTACAATTATGCCTATGATCGTGAAATAACACAAAAATATCAAGAAAAAGTTTCAACCTGAAGAAAATCCTGACGATTGTCATCAAGGTGATGGTGAAACCAACAAAGATGATTTAAAAGATGATGACGATGACGGTGCACTATACGACTGCGATGAAGATGAATCTAAACATAACAAATACCACCACAACAAGAAAAATCATGTACCCAAACATATTAACCCTGACGATTGCGAGAATGAAAATCAACCAAGAAATATCCACAAGGATATTGAATACAAAGATTGTAAGCAGAACGTTTAGGTTTAAGTGTGACTGTCGATTCCGGCCATATTATGTGATTAATTTAACTATAAATTAAACATTTTGATTGAACAGTTTGAGATTCCAACATTATGTTCCAAAAGGTTTTTATTTGAGATGACTCGTATCTGTCTACTATATTATAATGTCCTTAACAGAGTTAAAGATAATTATATTTCTCGTTAATTAGGTAAGTTATCAATTTGAATTTTAAATTACAATTTACCAAATTAATTTGAAAACTAAAAAATAATTGAATAAAAAAACACTGCAACTTTTTTAGACGTTATACTTTGCATTTATTAAAATATTACATATAATAATATATCGATAATCAAGGAAAAAATTGGTACATAATAATATTATGTTTTAAAAACAACTCTTCTTATGACATAGTTTCCTTTGCCTTACCTTTGGGATAAAGTGAATAAAACAATGGAACATCTTTTCAATTTTATTTCTTTATTTTATGAGCGATCAAATAGGTAGTCTACAATTGGCCGTTTGTAGTGTCTTTGGTTTAACAGCATCCATATGCCCCATAGTCCCAGTTACCGTAATGTTCACAATGGTGCTCATGCTTCTTCTTGTCTTTATATTTATGTTTATGTTTGTCTTTGTCATCAATCTTCTCATCTGGGTCACTTTTATCTTCTTCTTTCAATTTATCAATGACTTCCTTGATTTTCTTATCTAATTTCTTGTTTGGATTGCACTGAAATGTGAGATTTAGGAGTTAAATACATGTCTAGTATTATGTTTCTTAATAAAAACCCTCTCGAAGAGTTCTTAGGTAACTTATATTCCTATGTCCCCTAGATAGGGCAGAGGCCCTACAAGTTCTTAGGTAAAATTCCTTAAAATATCTCCAACCTTGTATTCTTAGTTCTACACACAAACATTAGATAATATAATGAATGACTTAACAAAATACAGAGGATGTACAAAGGCGAGCTTATCTCCCATAGATTTCTTCCAGCAAACCCAAAACACAACTTAACAAAATACAGAGGATGTAAAAAGGCGAGCTTATCTCCCATAGATTTCTTCCAGCAAACCCAAAACACAACTTGTAACGCAATCTTTAGGGTCATCACGAACTTTTTGACGGTTCGTAACGTAAAAAGGGGTTTTCTGATAGCTAAAAATATAGAGCGTCTAACTATAACAGCTTTTAACACTAATTTAGAATGTCTCGGAAACATTTCACATTGGTATCGTTACCAATCTCCAAATTGTTGTATTTGGACAGCTAACGCAGCGGTAGGCTCATTTCATATCCAATTTACTGCCGCACTGCTTTGGAATGTAGCGGAGCCATCTATCGAATGCAGGAGAGAACCACAATCGAATGCAAAATCTTAGAACGCGATATCGAAGTAAGTTTCTCACAATTATTGGATATATACATGGGTTAAACAACGACTAGTGGCCTGGAGGGGCCGGAAGCGTTTCTCTTTTCACCACCCCCACAGGAATTAGGGACGGAACAGAATTTCTTACCATGAAAAACTTAATACCTTCAGTATCTCTGACCTTAGTACCCGACGCTACCGACAAGATCTAATTACATTATTTAAACTGCTTCACGCAAAGATAGAATCCCCCACATTGCTTTCTCAGTTACAAATGAATACTAAATACAATCCTCGACGCCGCCTTCCTATTTTTGTGCTACCTATTTACAAGAATAATATCTCGTCCTGGAACCCTCTAGCTAGAATGTGTCGGAAGTATAATGAGATTGCTCATAACGACGAACTTGATATTTTTAATTGCAATGTGAACCAGTACAAAAAACATATTAACAGCATCCTCAGCACTACTTCATGTACATGAACGCAACTGTATTTTACAATCAGTCTTGTTTTTTATTGTAGTTGCACGTAGTATGTAAGTTTATAGTAGTGGTAGCAGGAATATATTTGTATAATTTTTGTAATGTTACTGTTTCGATTAAGCTTAATTAATTGTGCATACACGCCTAGGACACTAAGTTAGGGTAAAAACTGTACTGTTCTGAGATGTTAAATATTTTTACTTTGTGTCTGTTGTGTTGCCTTAATAAATAAATAAAAAAAAAAATGGGCTATCTATGTTTATGATATTACAGTCTTAAAATAAAATCACATAAGCTATAGAGTAGAGTGCCAAGTTGCTTCTATTGTGCCCAAGCGCAAGCGTGTTATTTTGTTTTTCTATTTCCATAAGGTTGGATGTTCATTATTGATTTGTTCTGCATTCGTCGTGTTCCTAATTTCTCGTACACCAGATTTGTCGTAATCCGGATCCGTCGTAATCCGGATTTATCGTAATATGTAACTACAATCGTACATAATGTTATAAAACTCTTTACAAATGATAGATTGTGTTCTAAATTAGCTTTGTTGCCTAAAGTGTATATACCAGAAACATAGTTGGAGATTTCCAGGTTAGCTGGTAGAGAATGCCTTGCAAGGCATTAAGCTCGCCCTTGTACATAATGTGTTTTGTAGTACAATAAAGAATTTTATCTATCTATTTATCTATGGAATGTCCGCCAAATTTAGGCGATGTTTAGTTTAAATAATGTTTAAAATCTTATTACTTACATTACAGAAACAAAAGTTTAAAACAATAATCATTACAAATAAAAAAAGGAATGAAACGCGAGCCATTTTTGTCTAGTTAATAGAAACACCTGTTGGCTACTGGTTTTAATATACAATAGGAAACATTTATATACGCAATATGACGTATTGTTTACTAAGTATAATAATTGCATATAATGAAAATATATATACAACTGTTTCTAAAATCTAGGAAAATTTACAGTTACGTTTAATATAACACTAGATATACCCTGTATAGAGTAACAGAAGGTGTATGTTAAGCGAAAAGCTATGTAAATAGCTCACTATAGAGAACCTATATCCAAAATTTAAGACTCGAAATCACATGTTTATTTTTCAAGATTGCATGAACATTCCTGAGTTGTTTAGGAATTCTCCATACTATCTGAAAAAATAAACATTTGATTTCAAGTCTGAAATTTTGTGAATAGGTTCCCTTTAGTGGGCTATTTATAGAGATTTTCGCTCAACATACCCTTTTGTTACACCCTATACAGGGTAATTTTTGGTCGTCAACATTCCCGAAAACTACGGCATCTCCACATCATCACGATCATTTTTCTCCATGGAAGCAAATCTGGGAAGTGTCTGGTTTCCAAAATATGAGGGTCCAAAGTTGAGTAAATAGACTGCATTTTTTGAGAAATAATTAATATCTTATAAAATTATTAATAAAGAAAATGGAAAAAATTCTTCACCCGAGTGGGAATCGAACCCACGACCGCTGCAAACCGTGCCAGCCGCTAGAACCACTAAGCCACCGGGTCAATTAATATCTGTCTATGAAAAATCTAGCGTAAACACTGGACACTATAAATTTCGCCCGATCAAGTTCAGATGCACAGAAAAAGTTGCAGACGATGTATTCCAGTCGACCTCGCATTAAATGTAATTGTATTGTGTAGGGCCCGGTGGTGGGCGCACCCATAGTGAAGACCTCGCATTAGCATAGGAAATGGAAAATGAAGGAAATTCAGATTCATTATTGCATGTCACAGGTTATACAGGGTGTTTTTTTGTGGCCACCTTTAACGAAGGGTACGTATTCTATACATGAAATAAAGTAAGTTTATGCCAAAAAAATGCTGGGAAAAAAAAATTTTTTTTTTGAAAAAATTTTTTAAATTCCTTGATCGTGCGAAATTTATAGTGTCTAGTGTTTATGTTAGTTTTTTTATAGACATATATTAATTATTTTTTGTGAAAAAATCCTGCTACGCGCGTCTATGTGCATTTATGCAGAAAAACGCAGTCTATTTACTCAACTTTGGACCCTAATATTTTGGAAACCAGACACTTCCCAGGTATGCTTCCATGGAGAAAAATGATCGTGATGATGAGGAGATTCCGTAGTTTTCGGGAACGTTGACGACTAAAAATCACCCTGTATAGCCACGTTAAGTCCTACAGTCGCGTTTAGTAAAGCAGGCTCAGATGTAAAAGATCAGAGACAAGTTGCTAGCTCGTCGTCTGAGGGAACGCTTTTTAGTTCCTCACTAAATATCCAACTAAGTAATGTTAAAAAAGGTTTCGCCTTAAGCCATTTAGAAGTCAAGACCATTGGTGCAGTTGGTAGTGACCCTGCCTGCGACGCCATAGGTCCTGGGTTCGAATCCTGGTAGGCGCAAACATTGATTATGATGAATTAATTCCGAGTCATGGACGTTTCTAGACCTTAGGGATCTTAGTGTGGGACTACGTTAATGTGTTGTAAGGTGTGTGAATATTTATTTATTTATTTCATTTTAAATTACACAAATAGCATATTTTATCTATTTCTATATTCTTTATACAGGATATTTGTTTCGTTAAGGGTGGCAAAGAACCAAACATCTTGCTATGCGCGTCTATGTGCATTTGTGCGTTATTAGTAGGTATTTATTATTATTGTAAGATTGTGTACACATACAATATAGCCTTTCACCCCTCGATATATATATATGGCGGTTATCCCAAATAGCCTTTCACCCCTCGATATATTTTCTCTCTATCCCAACTGGTTTGCTGGAAGAAATCTCTTTAAGAGATAATCTCGCCTTTGTACATTATCTATGTTATATAATTACCTGCTATATATTTTCTGTGTACAATAAAAAATAAAGAAAGAAAGAAAAACGCAGTCTATTTATTCAATTTTGGACGCTAATATCTTGGGAACCAGACACTTCCCAGGTATGCTTCCATGGAGAAAAATGATCGTGAAGAGAGAGAGATCGTAAAGATCTATACTTATGACTATACAGGTTATTTGTGACAGCCAGGCAAATATTGATACCAAGACTTCAGACCATGATTCTAAGGCGGAAAATACATTTTTTTTTCATATTTTCGGGAAAAAAATAGTTAAAAAAGAAGTTGCCCTCAAAAAAGTTTAAATAACCCTAATGGAGAGTCACAAGTGATCCAAAAAACAGCAATGTGTCACACAATATCTAATAAGCCCATTTAATAAGTCACAGGATCGCCCGATACAATTGGCGCGGAGAACAAAGATTACTGATAAACAAATCAAAAATACATTTCCTGTGAGTAATAATACTGTCGTATAACTCAACACAATGGTGGTTGTTCAGCATTTCAGTATTTGCCTGGCTGTCACCCACACCCTGTATAATTAATACTCATGTTATAATTAATACTCATGATATTATAAAGCTGAAGTTTGTTTGTTTGATCGCGCTAATCTCAAGAACTACTAGTCCGATTAGAAAATTTCTTTCAGTGTTAGATAGCCCATTTATCGAGAAAGCTCGCTATATATTATATACCAACCTGCCCCGACTTCGCACGGGTGCAATGCCACGTCACGCGGACGAAGTCGTGGGTGGCCGCTAGTATAAAATTAATGTTAACAGGGAAATCAAAATAAGTATTACACGATTAATTTACGATATTTTTATTAATGCTTATTTGCGTTCTTCCTAAAGTAATTCAGAGCGTCTACATCGATAAGGTAGTTGTGATCGGGCTGGTTAGCATTAAGCAGGTGCACGCCAAGCAAGCCATCGTAGCCATTGTTTTCACCTCCCTAGAAAGGAAAAACAAATGTTAAACTCCGTCACCTAATTAACATCCATTACATACGTACGATAGCCGCGTGGTGCCGGCAGAGTAGAGTTTGTACCACCCCTGTCTACCCGTGGGTATCGTACGAGGCGATTAAGGGTTTCCGGAAGGCGGGAAGCAGCGTCTCCCGTGCTGACAACATAGTCCGAAAATCACATTGCGGTCACCAACCCGCCTGCCCAGCGTGGTGACTATGGGCAAAACCCCCCTGTGGCAGTAGCCTTGTAGCGTGCCCTGGGGGAGGCCTACGTCCAGCAGTGGACTGCAATAGGCTGAAGAAGACGACGAGACTACATACGTACGAACAACAAATATCCACGTATAAGCGTACAGAACAGCAGGTTGATGAAAGATATAGCGAGGCAAGTAGACAAATATGAGTGACAAGTTGCTAGCTAGTTGCTAGCTAGTTGCTAGCTAGTCGCCAGAGATAACATGAGTTCTTTAGTATTACACAACGCGCCTGATGGTAAGCACCGTTGCAGTCTAAGATGGAGCGCACCTGCCTAAAAGAAACCGGTTCACTCTCGACTTGATGACCGTAAGATTATAGTTCATGTGGAACAAGGATTCAGGCATGGAGTTCCACAGCTTGGCCGTTCGCACTACGAATGTAGAAGCAAAACGCTTAGTACGAGTTTTCGGCACTTCAACTGTGAACCGGTGTCGCCTTGACGTTTCCCTGGTCGTCCGGTCGTAGAAGGGTGCTGGGGGCATTAGGTCGTAAAGTCCCACTTCACTAAAATAGTGAAACACAATAGTAGAATCATGCGGTCTGTCAAACCTAATCTTGGTTCTTATAAAGGCATGCTTTATGGCAGTTAAGGCGGTGTGATCAGACAAAAGAGGCATTTTAGAATCGATTTTTTAAATACTTGTCCGATTACCACAGCTCTAATTTTTTTATATGTTATTATTTAAATCTTTATCAAGTTTGTGGCCAACGTGGAAACTTAATTACTTAAAAAATTCTCGATAGAATTTCGATTTGAAAATTACCTTTTTTACGTTTTTATAAGCGAAATATCTTGAAAACTATTGTGAATATCAACACGAAACTTGCATAGTTGTATAGCGCTTTATCAGATCTAGTTTATGGCCAAAGTACATTTTTTGTAAATTTTGTAGATAATTAACAATTAATAAAAAACACATCTACAACTACGCTGTGTTCTAATCCTTGCACTGGCCAGTCTCGCTCGGAACATTCAGTACCGCCGTGACCACTGTCAACGCCGGTTCTGTGCTTGTTTTTTCGCGCGCAAATACATAATATAAAATACTTTATTTATTTAGTAAGTAGACTTGGGAAATCGTAGTGTAACAAAAGTTAAAAAAAGAGAGACCTTACGTAAAAAAGACTTAGTAGAAAACGTTCAGTACCTACCTACATAGATACTTTATAGTATGTTTTAGATTGTACTAGCGCCCGCCCACGGCTTTGCCCGCGTGAGAGTGCATTACTCCCGTGCGAAGCCGAGGCGGGTCCCTAGTTACATTATAAACCTTCCTTGTGAATTACTCTATCTATTAAAAAAACCGCATCAAAAAAATCCGTTTCCTAGTTTGAAAGATCTAAGCATACATAGGGACAGACATCAGAAAGCCACTTTGTTTTATACTCGTAATATGCAGTGATTTCGTATTTAAAAATGATATTCATAAGTAGGTAATTATGTTACGTGTCTATTTTACCATTTCTATGACCTAGTATAATTTTATATATCTACTTAGTTTTTTTTAGATCCACAAAATCCCGGGGAAAAAATCCGGGATTTTTCCGAACATTTTGTGCAAATGTTTGCGTGTGTTAGTATAGTCCTCTTTATGACATTAAACTGCAAATAACTTAGTATCAATAGCAAATATAACAAGTAGCAGTATATAAGGGTGTAACAAAAAGGGTATGGTAAGCGAAATACTATAAAAACAACCGACTGTAGATAACATATCCCGAAATTTTTAGACTAGTAATCGCATGTTTATTTTTCAAGATTGTATGTTTATAATATTCCTGAGTGGGTTAGGTGTTCTCCATACTATCTGGAGAAATAAATATGTGATTTTTTAGTCTCAAATTTTGGTGATAGGTTCTTTATAGTGGGTTATATATATAGCTTTTCGGTTAACATACCCCTTTTGTTACACCCTGTATACAGGGTGTAACAGAAAGGGTATGTTAAGCGAAAAGCTGTATAAATAACCCACTATAGAGAACCTATTTCCAAAATTTGAGACTCGAAATCACATTTTTATTTTTCAAGATTGTATGAAAATTCCTGAGATATTTAAAAATTCTCCATACTATCGGGAAAAATAAACATGTGATTTCGGATCTCAAATTTTGTGGATAGGTTCTCTATAGTGGGCTATTTACATAGCTTCTCGCTTAACATACCCTTTTTGTTACACCCTGTATACACCACTTTGGGGGATAATGGGCGTGACTATTATGTATATATATGTATATGATTTCAAATTGTTTCGAACATAAATCCCTAAGTTGCCCGCGAATCCCTAGCTGTCCCGCGACTTCGTCCGCGTGAAATAGTGACTTTCGGCAGCATTTTAATTTTTTTTTAGGCTAATTAATTTGCAAGTAAAACACATGTACATTAAAATAAGCTATTAAGCTTATTTAAGTACATTTTTATATGCGACGTTTTTAGTACGATTTTTACGATTTTTAAAAGAGCTGTTTGTTGCATATTGTCCTGCTTGATAATCATTATGAAGTTGTACTCGCATATTTGTAGTGAGACAAAACTTTTAAAAATGACGTAATTTCCATACAAACTTTCATCCCCTATTTCAACCCCTTACATCCCTTTTTTGCATATGGCGCGCAGTGCTTGGCAAGTTTCTTACTTAATTCTCTGTATTGTTCTATTCTATATTTTTATTTTCTGAGCCCTAAGCTTTTTTCTGATGTCATCACACAAAATTTTTCACCCCCTATTTTTAGTCCCTTTAGGGTATTCTTTTACAAACTTTGAATGTCGTATTTATTTATATCTAATGAAAAGCCTAAAAAATAAGTTTTAAGCTTCTAGCTTAAAAAATGACGTAATTTCCATACAAACTTTCATCCGCTATTTCAACCCCTTACATCTCTTTTTTGCATTAAAAAGTAGCCTATTTTCTTTCTCAGGCTCTAGACTATCTCTGTACCAAATTTCATTTAAATCGGTTCAGTAGTTTAGGCGTGATTGCGTAACACACAGACAGATAGAGTTACTTTCGCATTTATAATCCGACGAAGGAAGAATTTGAAGATCATACTTTAATACCACTTTGGGGTAGAAGAGTTATAAATAATAATAATGTATCCAGCAACTGCAACCTATAACCGATCATAGTAATTTGTTTACTAGATATTTTTAATTGCACATCAAATAAATAATCGCCCATCAATTTAATCTCATCTTTTATATACTTTATTACATACATACATACATACATATAATCACGCCTTTATCCCTTACGGGTTAGGCAGAGTACCATGGGCCGATAGAACCACATGGTGCCACTTCTGACCAATTTTGAGGGTATAGTTGAGATATACAAGTTCGGTTAGTAGTGACAGATGGTCAGCCCATCGCCGACAAAACATCAAGACACTCTTGTTCCTCTACTGACTTGTACAGTATGCCCTTTATATACTTTATTACAGTAATTAAATTATTTTAGTACAAATAAACTCAATGTTTTACAAAACAACTACAGCAGATAATTCGAAAATACATAATATCAGCCTAAACCTAAACTGTTTTCCTCGAATGCAAGACAAATTAATACCTTTTGGTACAAAAATACTACAATCTCATCATAAATACTGACTGCACATCAAATTAACCTTAGCGCACAACTAGTATCAGACGAATGACGTTTTGTCGGTGTAACAGTTCCCTTTTCATACAACTATAAAAATAAAAGGTTAGGTTAGAGTATGACAAACAACGCACGAGTCGAGCGAGCGGAACGACCGGCAGCTGCCGGCGAAGTTTCGGAATCGAATTGATGAAACGTGTGAGATCAACAACATGAAACGTGTTGAACTCACTCATTATGTTATGTTTTGTTTATTTAATTCGGCATTAGAAAATGGCTTAAAAACAAAAATTTTACCAATAGACGATTTTAAAAAAAACCAGTTACGCTCAAAAGTTCAAAAACCTGATCAACCCTAATAGAGAGTCACAAGTGATCCAAAAAACAGCTATGTATCACACAATAACCAATAAGCCAATTTAACTAGTCAATATCGCCCGATACAATTGGCGCGGAAAACAAACATTAGGTACGGATAATCAAAATAAAAATGCATTTCCTGCGAGTTATAATATTGTCGTGTAACTCAACCCTATAGTACTTGTTCAACATTCCAGTATTTGCCTGGCTGTCACCTACACCCTGTAAATTTTTCAATTAGATTTACAATTTACGCAGTAAGCAACCCAGTCACAAAATTGATTATACAGGAAAGAAATTAAAATCCCGGCAATTAATCCCGAAATCAACCAGAATACGGATGGCGACAGAATAAGGACGTCCGCGGCAGATTGCGCTGGTTGCGGGGGGCGCCCCGCAGTTACGTCTACCTCAACCCCCTCAAATACCTAAAATTCGTCTATTGGAGCGCCTTAAAGCCATACGGTGTTATTGCAAAAGAGTGCCTAAGGTTAGACTCGATTTAAATGTGACATTTGACAGCAAAATGTATGGCCAAATTAAGGGTATGTTTAGCTTAAAAAATGTTTTTTTTTTGTAATAACACGGATTATGTCTATGCAAGATCGTATCTAACAAAATATAGAAAGTAACATGAAAATGACAATCGACAAATAAGTTGTCTGTGCTTTTATGTCGAATAAAACAATTAAATTTTACTGACAAGTGAGGCACTCCTAAAACTCTTTGCATTGCATCAAAACCAAGATTTCCGTAGCGAAAAAAGTACGGAAGGTGATGGAAATAATGATGATGAGATGATGAACCGACTTACCTGTAATGATGGAGTGACAATGCTGAGTAGAACGATCTGTAAATAAACACCATTTAGATGATAACTCAGTTGAATGATATGCTTTACGATCGTAAGAAGATACAGGTTGTTTTGGATTAGTTTACGATGAATAGGGCCTGGTGAAGAGTAAACTCCCGTTTAGGAAATTTAATACAAACTTATCATCATCATCTTTCGTCTTCATCAATATCTTCCTTCCCATATCCCATTGGCATTTGTTTTACGGCCGACTGGCTGCATGACTGACAATTTTGAGAAAATCTGTACCTACATTAAATATATTCAGTGGCACAGTCCCGAGACTGGGATCCAACTCCACTGATACAAATTAATATCTTTAATAATATAGCTATAAGGTTTGCATTATTATTATTTTTACAGCTGTATTAAAGTGCATTAAATTTAATAAAAGGACCAAGATGTTATTTACCAGTGTCACAAGGATAAAAACGTTTAGTGAGGCACCCATTTTCGAACAAATCTAACCACAATCAGTGAATTAAATAAATTCGCATGATATTTATATGTTTTTTTAATAATAACCTGTCTATTTACACTTTGTGCGTAAATTTACCTATAAGTATGCAATTGCGTGCAATTATATTTCATTGTTTAGTTTAAAAAGCATTTAAATTTAACAAAAGGTTACTCACAATACTAACGACGCATCAGCGGTATGATTCTGAGCAACTTGTAACGGTTTGCCGAACTACTTTTCGGCCAATGCACGTTTCAACGACGGTTGGTTTGCCGAAAAAATAATTCGCCGAATGCACGTTTCACCGACATTTGCCGATGATCGTTTCGCCGATTGAACATGAAATGGGCAGCATTGAACTTGCTGATCACCGGTGGATGATGCTGGCTGGCGTAAGACCACGTAAACTTTCATATAGGAGGAGAGGAGGCCTATATACAGGATGTTTTTTCGTTGCCACCCTTAACGAAGAGTACGTAATCTATACATCATATAAAGTAAGTTTTTCTATTGAGGGATCGCCCACCACCGGGCCCTATACCCTCCGCTGACCCTCGGATCTGCCGACTCATGATCACGAACACAAGACACTACAGTCGCAACGAGAAGCCAGATCCAAGCACCTAGCATGCAACCATAAATACATAGCTGCCAATCCGAAAACCAATTAAAATTTTAATCGACATATGCCTCGCCATTCATTTATGAGTCGGCAGATCCGAGGGTCAGCGGAGGGTATAGGGCCCGGTGGTGGGCGATCCCTCAATAGAGATTTGAACTTCCGAATAGTGACGCCTGATACAATTCAATAAGTAAGTTTTTGCCAAAAAAAATGCTGTGAAAAGATAAATCTTGATCGGACAAAATTTATAGTGTCCAGTGTTTATGCTAGTTTTTTCATAGACACATATTAATTATTTCTCTAGAAAAAATCTTGCTACGCGCGTCTATGTGCATTCATGCAGAAAAACGCAGTCTATTTACTCAACTTTGGACCCTAATATCTTGGGTACCAGACACTTCCCAGGTATGTTTCCATGGAGAAAAATGATCGTGATGATGAGGAGATTCCGTAGTTCGGGAACGTTGACGACCAAAAATCATCCTGTATGCATAAATATACATTCTGCAGTGGACGTAAGAGGCAGTATAGTTATAAAAGACTTAGTGTGTACACTTTACCTTCTATAAACGTATTGTCATTTGGTTGTCTGGAAAGGGATTCCTCTTACATATAAAGCATTTCTACATATTCTTTTCGATAATCCAATGATCAGAGCCTATGTTAAAGTCATGAAGAAGGTATTAAGAGGAGGTGGGACTATGAAGTGAGTCGTGTGGCAATCGTGAGACCATGACGGCATGATAGGGGTGGAGCTTCAGCACCAGTGTAACGCAGTAGCTGTAATCACACGCTTGTGCTCCGAAATGTAACCGTATTAAAATTACAAAGACACTTTTATTGCTTTTATCAGGGTATTTTTTTTCACTAAAACGTAGCATAATATTGCCATCTAGCGATGAGTAATTGCACTAGTAAAACAATTTTGAACCATATTGATAATGAGCAAGTAGTTTGAGTAGTCACTACAAGGTGGTTTCTATGTAAATGGGCAAGTATTCAATGCTCCCCTCGCCCCATACTTCACCCCCGCTCCGCGGCACACTATTTTTTTATGAAAATATACTTAGCTGCTTCTCCTCTTTTATTACTTTTCCATGGTTAAAGTTGATGCTGTCTCTGTAATGTTCAAGTTTTAGAGTATACTCGTAACAACATCAAATAATTTATCCTTCAGATTTCCTACTTGAACATTGGAAAAATCAGCCCTAATATTTGTTTGTGTACAACAATTCTTCTATCGAGTTGCGAATCGAAGTGACATTCGAGTTTTGTTAGCGAACAAACCAGAATAGGGAGGCGTTTGTTTCCATAGTTCGTGCACACTGCAAGCTATGCATCCTAATACAGGGTGTAACAAAAGAAGTATAAGCGAAATGCTATAAAATATAGCGCAATATTAGACAACCTGTATACACGTGACTTGAAAGGATGTTTAAAATGTCTTAAGAAAAATAGCTTAAGAATATGTTCATACTATTTTTTGCCGTGTCGTGTCCTTAGAGTAGAATAACACCAACCTATGTTTGCTCGTGGGTATTGTAAGAGACAATTACGGGTTCCCGGGAGGTTGCAGCAGCGCCTCCCGCGTTGACATCATAGTCCGAAATTCACTGTGGTCATCAACCCGCCTGCCCAGCGTGGTGACTATGGGGCTATGGGCAAAAAACCATCTATGGCTAGTCTTGTGGCGTGCCCTGGAGGGCAATCGCGCAAAATCACAACCTTAACGGAACGTTTTTTATTTTGGTTCCATTTGACAACGTTGTAAACGTCTGAAACGTTCCATTAACGTTTTCATTTTGCGCGAATGCCCTCCTGGGGGAGGCCTATGTTCAGCTGAGAACTGCAATGTAGATGTTCTATTACAATAATAAACATTTGATTTTGAGTCTCAGGCTTTATAGTGAGCTATTTTTATAGCATTTCGCTTAACCCATCTGTTACCCCTTGTATAGGCTCAATAAACATTTCGTACCACTATTCTACTGCTCTATTGTTTTAATTTATTCTATTGTATTGGTTGATTGTATATGTTTTTTATTGAGTAAGAATATTGAACTCGCATTGGACACGATCACGAAATTCCTCATCTACTATGTGCGGCCGTGTCGTGGTCGTATCGTCTAATGGAAAAACGAGGCGCCGATGTCTGTGCTACAGTTATATACTTCTACAGGCATCGACGTTTCACTTAAGTAATGCTAAATTATCTTTTAACCAATTCTATTTTGTATTATTATAGTAAGCTTGGTATATCCTATCTATGTATGTGCCATTTGTAACTGCATTGTAAATATAGTCAATAAACAATTTTTAATTTTCACTGTATAATACATTTTTACATACATATAATCACGCCTTTATCCCTTACGGGGTAGGCAGAGCACCAAGGGCCGATAGAACCACATGGTGCCACTTTTACATTTTTGCTTTAAAAAAAGCCGTAGTCGTATCGTTGTCGTTTCGTCTAGTGCTATAGCCTATATGTTAAGTAGGACCTGTCACAATATATTCCTGAAAACTACATCGAAATCTGTTCAGCCGTTTCTGAGATTAGCGTGCACAAACGCACAGACAAACCGACAAAAATTCAAAAAATCATTCTTTTGGGTACTATTGCGTTGATAAAGGACTCCTATAATATTTTTTCTCATATATCTTCCATGTACAGACAGCGAACCGTTACATTTTTATTATATGTATAGATTACTGTCATGGCGTCCACTGTTGAACATAGACCCCTGTTAGTGACTTATGAACGCAACCAATTTTATTATATAGTCTGTGGTACGTTTTCCCTCGCTTTTTACTTTTGACGTCTCTCTTGTAAAATTCAATACCGTGAACATTATATATTTGTATCGCACGATAATCTAATTAAAACAAACAGTTACAAGTACACAGTGTTATTTATTTTCTTGCTTAATAAACCTTCAACCCCCAACAACCTTCATTCCGTCCGGTCGGAAGCGGCTCGCATCCAGCCGATACCCGCGACCCTGGCTAGGTCGTCCGACCATCTCGCGGGTGGGCTTCCCATGCTGCGCTTTTTGGCATATGCTCTCTGATCTACTCCAGCTGCTGATATCTTCAACTTCGTCAACGTGCCAAATATTATCTAGTCGAGTCTTAATACGGGGCTTCATCTCATCATCATCATCTCCTTCCGTGCATGTCGTAAGAGTTGACTAAGAATTTTAGGGGCATTTTCTAAGATGAGCTTACCACTGATTTTTAAAATCTGACCAAACGTCGCTGTAAGGTATTCTTCGTGATCCTGCAGTACTTGCTACCTTACTTTGGAAATACCGCAGTTTGTGTGTATACTAATGTTTTTTTTTATGTCATCATCATCATCAGCCTATTGCAGTCCACTGCTGGACGTAGGCCTCCCCCAGGGCACGCCACAAGACTGTCATAATGGGTATATCCCATAGTCACCACGCTGGGCAGACGGGTTGGTGACCGCAGTTTGTATTTTGGACTATGTTATCAACACGGGAGGCGCTGCTGCCCACCTCCCGGGAACCCTAATCGCCTCGTACGATACCCACGGGCAGACATGGGGTGGTACGAATTCTACTCTGCCGGCACCACGCGGCCACTTTTTTTTATGTAATGTTGTATATTTGTATTTATCAGGAACATAAATTTTAGTTTTTTTGAAATGAAACAACTCCTTATAGATTTTGATTTTATTATTTTGGAGCTGATTTTTCCAATGATCAGTTCTATCTGAAGGATAAAGTTAATGCTGTCTATCGCGATCAAGTTTTGAAGAAAAACAGCGTCATAATCTACCTGACCTGAAAAAATCAGCCCTTAGGTACAGTAAAATTAAAAGTACCGTAGGAAAAATCACCTCTTAGGGTAAAATTAAAGGTATCTAACTCAAATAAATAAATAAGGATATCATCATCATCATCAGTCTATTACAGTCCACTGCTGGACGTAGGCCTCCCCCAGGGCACTCCACAAGACTGCCATGGAGGGTATTTGCCCATAGTCACCACGCTGGGCAGGCGGGTTGGTGACCGCAGTTTGTATTTTGGACTATGTTGTTAACACGGAAACCCTTAATCGCCTCGTACGATACCCACGGGCAGACATGGGGTGGTACCAAGTCTACTCTGTCGGCATCACGCGGCCATAATGTGAGGACATATCTATTCTATACATATAATAAAAATGTAACGGATCGCTGTCTGAACATGGAAGATATATGAGAAAAAATATTATAGGAGTCCTTTATCAACGCAATAGTACCCAAAAGAATGATTTTTTGAATTTTTGTCGGTTTGTCTGTGCGTTTGTGCACGCTAATCTCAGAAACGGCTGAACCGATTTCGATGCAGTTTTCAGGAATATATTGTGACAGGTCCTAATTAACATATAGGCTACTTTTTATTCCGGGAAAATGTTTTTATCCCGGATAATTTCGACATTTTGTTTTTTCTGCAGTCCACGCGGGCGGCCACTAGTCAGAAATATATTTCTAACATTTACCTACTGGTTTTTCCAAATGTCAAATAGCCTATTTGAAGAATAAAGGTAATGCTGTGTCTATCATGATCAAGTTTCGGAGAGAGACATCATCAACATTATCCTTCAGGCTATCTGAAATTTGGAAAAATCGGCCGTTAATTAACAGATTTACCTAATTTAATTTAGTGTTCGGTAGGTCGGGCTAATCAGTGATTTCATTTGACCCACAACAGCTAGTGTATCAATTTAATTACATACGGGATAGGCAGAGTACTAAGGGCCGATAGAACCACATGGTGCCACTTCTGACCAATTTTGAGGGTATAGTTGAGATGTACAAGTTCGGTTGGAAGTGACAGGTGGTCAGCCCATCGCCTACAAAACACCAAGACCCTCTTGTCCCTCTATTGACTTGTACAGTATGCCCGGGAAGAGAAGCAGCTGTAGTATTGTACGTTTTTTTTCACTCCCAGAACAGCATAAAAGAAAATTTGATTAAGGTTCTATAAAAAGTTTACATATTTTTAATTCAGGTCCAATTCAGGGTTTTTTAAATACGATATCGTTTCCCTTCTGAATGTCCAGTTAGGAGACACCATACTTTGTTTTCTTTGACATACGTTAATTTATAATAGTTGAGTGTGATCGAAGTGTAGATTTAATTATTAATAGTTGTGTCAATTATTAATGATTAAATCTAGATTCATATTAAATTGAAATAGCATACATGACAGCCTTTTCTATTTATATAAAAATAGCGAGAGCATGTGTGCTGATACTCGATTTAAAAATGTCGATAAATCGGTTTATCATTAAGATATACAGGGTGTGTGTGACAGACAGGCAAATACTGAAATGCTGAACAAGTACCATTGTGTTGAGTTATACGACAGTGTCATTACTCGTAGGAAATGTATTTTTGATTTAATTTTCAGTAATCTTTGCTCTTCGTACTAATTGTATCGGACGATCATGGGACTAATTAAATGGGCTTATTGGTTATTGTGTGACACATTACTGTTTTTTGGATTACCTGTGACTCTCCATTAGGGTTGATCAGTTATTTGAACTTTTTGGAGGGTAAGCTTTTTTTTTGAAAATCAGCTCTTGGTTAAAATTTTATTTTTAAGTCATTAACTAATTAAACGAACCAAACTATTTTTTCTGAAAATATAAAAAAAATGTCGGATTTTTCTGCCTCAGAATCATGGTCTGAAGTCATGGTATCAATATTTGCCTACAAACACACTATACAGGGTGTAACAGAAAGGGTATGTTAAGCGAAAAGCTGTATAAATAGCCCACTATAGAGAACCTATTTCCAAAATTTGAGACTCGAAATCACATTTTTATTTTTTAAGATTGTATAAAAATTCCTGAGATATTTAAAAATTCTCTATACTATCGGGAAAAATAAACATGTGATTTCTGATCTCAAATTTTCTGGATAGGTTCTCTATAGTGGGCTATTTACATAGCTTTTCGCTTAACATTCCCTTTTTGTTACACCCTGTATAGCAGATTCGTGAGAGTGATACTGGGTCAAAAATTTTTACGCAGTTGGGTATTTTTCTTTGAATAAGGGCCGATATTCTTACTAGCCTATTTGAAGAATGATGCTGCTGCTGTCTCTATCATCATTAAGATTTAAAGAAAGACAGCATCAACTTTATTCTTCTGATAGGCTATCTAACGTTTATAAAATTATTAATAAAGAAATGGAAAAAATTCCTCACCCGGGTGGGAATCGAACCCACGACCTCTGCATCCGCGTGCCAGATCTAACGTTTGGAAAAATTGGCCCTTATTCGTAAGAGTGACACTGCCTCAAAATTTTTACGCAGTCGGGTTATCAAATAAATGAGGATATTATTTTATTTCGTTTATGCGTTGTCAGTACCCGAATTATCATTGCCATCACCATCAGCATTGCCACTGGCTGCTCCATTCCCATTCGTCCCATTGCCGTCGCTATCTCCACTGTTGTCGTTTCCATTCCCCGCATTGCCGTTCGCATTCTGATCTCCGCTATTATCATTTCCGTCCCCATTATTTTCGATGACAGCTCCAGTTTGTATTTCTATGTCTACGACCTTCTCTGTTTCTATAGGTACAGGTACATCTCTTATTGGACGCTCTATGATTAGCTGGAAGAAATTATTACAATAAAGTCGGATATTATTTCCGGCCCTACACCCTCCGCTGACCCTCGGATCTGCCGACTCATAGTCACGAATACAAGACACTACTGTCGCAACGAGAAGCCAGATCCAAGCATATAACCATAAATACATAGCTGCTAATCCGAAAATCCATGAGACGGCATGATCCGAGGGTCAGCGGAGGGTGTAGGGCCCGGTGGTGGGCGACCCCTCAATGGAAATTTGAACTTCTAAATAGTGACGCCTGATACAATTAAATATCTAACGGATATTATTATTACGAAATCGGAAACTATTAAGTACAACAAAGCCGGATTTTCCAGATATCCTAGTAATATTATGTATACAGTGATATCGTGAAAAAGCGGTGATAGTCCAGTGGTTAAGACGTGCACCTTGCAAGCGGGAGGCGTAAGTTCGATCGCAGTCACGGGCCTGTACCAATGAATTTATTTCATGTATAGATTTTAATATTGCAAAATTGTCACTTAGCTCGTGCCTCGAAAAGCATGTAAAACCGTTGGTCCTGCTCCTGATCTCTCTCCGGTCGTGTCGGCTTTCCGTCCCATCGGACTATGACAGTGACGGAATAGAGAGTGCATCAGTGTTTGAGCACACACTTGTGCACTATAATATCTCCTGCGAACCTGGCCAATCTCCGTAGAGATTGGTCGCCTTGGCCGAAATACGGTCGGAGATCATCATCATGTATACTGTAAAATATATCGAAGCTCAAGATCACAGGCGATGGAGAGGGCTATGCTCGGGGTTTCCTTGCGTGATAAAATCTGGAATAGACTATCATTGAAAGGTCACTGAGCCAAACGATCCAGCAAGCTATAGTGACAGTGGGCAACCGAAAAATCGAAATCGAAAAACTGATGGCCAAAGGGTTCTAGAGTGGAGACCGCGTATCGACAACCACAGCATGGGAAAGCCGTTGCTAGATGGATGGACGAAATAGCCAGTATCGCAACTATCTGCTGGATGCAGGTCGCTTTCAACCTGTAGTACTGGAAGTGATTAAAAGAGGCTTCCGCAGTTTACTTCTCATAGCAGAAAATAATGATGAATATTGTATATCTGACAACATAGTCCAAAAATCAGACTGCGGTCACCAACCCGCCTATCCATCGTGGTGAGTATGGGAAAAACCCCCCCGCCCTAATGCAGTAGCCTTGTGGCGTGTGCTAGTGGAAGCTTACGTCCAGTAGTGGACTGCAATAGGCTGAAGAAGAAGACAGTATATCTAATGTAAATATGTACTTACTTGTTGAGACAGGCTAATATGGCAGGCTAGGACGACCTGTAATCAGGAATTAAACTGAATTTTCATTAACTGTGTTCCCAAAGGGGGTAAATTGGGGCAAAATGGGGCAGAACTGCAGGATGACGAAAGAGTTCGAATACAGCTACGTTTAGTATACAGGGTGTTTGTGACAGCCAGGCAAATATTAATACCACGACTTCAGACCATAATTCTGAGGCGGAAAACACTGAAAATTTTCGCAGGAAAATTCCGAAATTTTCCGATATTTTTTTCATATTTTCAGGAAAAAAATTATTTAGTTCGTTTAATTAGGCCTTAAATAATGACATAATAATAAAATTTTAACCAAAAGATGATTTAAAAAAAAGTTGCCCTCAAAAAATTTCAAAAACCTGATGGTGAGTTACAATTGATCCAAAAAACAGAAATGGGTCACACAATAACTAATACGCCCATTTAATTAGTCACAGAATCGCCCGATACAATTAGCGCGAAGAGCAAAGATTACTGAAAATCATACATTTCCTGCGAGTAATAACACTGTCGTATAACTCAACAGAATAGTACTTGTTCAGAATTTCATTATTTGCCTGGCTGTCACCTACACCCTGTACCTATAACTAACTATATACCTACTAAATTATATTGAAAAAGATATTAAAGTAGGTACTATCTGTTTAATTAGATACTTAATAATTTAACAACCAGGTGGTACCTAGAAATAAAATAATCTTGTTATGCAGCTATATGTACCTAATATTGTTTTACAATACTTCGTGAAATCTTCTGGAATGTCAAACTACTTTTATTGTCCTGTTTCCTTTTGTAAGCCCTTTCGTATTATATGTATGGTTTTATAATAATTGACAATCAAATAATAAAATAATTACCAACGCTAGAGCGAACAAATATTTAAGAGAACACGTCATTTTAAATATACTTAAAATTATATTTCTTAAATAAATATAGAAACCCAGAGTTTTGAATTTAAACTGGTTCATATATATAAATTGCACCCTTTTTATAACATCTCTATTGATAAATTCATTAAACAAATAAATTAATAAAAATTATCTGCATCATCGAGAAAGTATTATAAAGTCGATGTATTTCCATAAAATATATTTATTATTATTTACATATAGGTATCCAGATGTATATGGAATGTAAATGTAAACAGATTAATGGTGTTAATGTAAACATTTACGTCGCATTGACGCAGATGAAACTATTGTAAACAAGATCTTAACAAATATCTAATTATTTATATCATCTAATTACATAAGTACCAACGTTACTAAAGTACATCAGTTCTATAAATAGATGAGAATGTTCACCTACAATGTCCAAAGTTTGTATTTCAGCAAATCCCTAGAAATATTGTGGGATTTCGAATTTACGTCCCCTCTCTTGGAAGGCGCACGTCTTAACCACTGGGCTATCACCGTTCCATGTTTTCCATTTGCTTCTAAATCACATTAACATTATCTCCCACCGGAAATTCTGTATGGCCAGAGACTTTAATAGTTCTAAAGAAAGGTGTTGAATCTCCGTTCTAAACAGAATAGAATCGGAATGTTATCGCCCCAGCCCCTCTAGCATGACCACGCATCGTAGATATCGTATAGTATGATATCGTATCGTCTCTATACAAAATTTTATATGGCGGCTATATTTATCGTATTTTGACTGGCTAAATGTCGATAAATCGGTTTATCATATCGCGATTCGCAGATCATGCTAGGCTTACAGGACTGATTAGTGAGTAGAGTACGGTCAATCGCTACTTCAAATTAATCGGTAGATTGGATACGAAATTGCATCCCTTCATTGCAAGGCTTACAGTTCACACTATTTCTAAAATTACAATAATTATGATTGCATCAATCTGATTTATACAAACAATCTATCTTCTTCTATCTATCTATCGTCTATAGGTACATATAATAAAAATGTAATGGGTCGCTGTCTGTACATGAAAGGTTTATGAGAAAAATATTACAGGAGATTACAAAAGAATGATTTTTGGAATTTTTGTCGGTTTGCTTGTTTATCTATACAGGGTGATTTTTGGTCGTCAACGTTCCCGAAAACTACGGAATCTCCTAATCATCACGATCATTTTTCTCCATGGAAGCATACCTGGGAAGTGTCTGGTTTCCAAAATATTAGGGTCCAAAGTTGAGTAAATAGACTGCGTTTTTCTTCATAAATGCACATAGACGCGCGTAGCAGGATTTTTTCACGAAAAATAATTAATATCTGTCTATAAAAAAACTAACATAAACACTAGACACTATAAATTTCGCACGATCAAGGAATTTAATTTTTAAAAAAAAAAAAAAAAAAAATTTTCCCAGCTTTTTTTTTGGCATAAACTTACTTTATTTCATGTATAGAATACGTACCCTTCGTTAAAGGTGGCCACAAAAAAACACCCTGTATATATTGTCACACACTTAACATATTTAACTAAAATTTAATTAATCCATACTTTTTCTTACAATCAAAATTATATCTAAGACAAGTGACAAGTGGTCGATGTGAGTACCAAGAGTGACGCGGGTGGCTCGATTCCGTGTAACAATCCGCTCCTCTTCATGGGTGGTCCGTGACGACGATGATTCACTTAATGCAGCGTCAGTTCTTGTACTTGGTATAGTGGTCGGTACCTTCCTACCGAGAATCCTCATGATATTGCAATCACCGCGATGTATCAGCGATCGCCGTGGTAGGCCAATACGTAACACCTCCATCCCTAGAACAGCAACTATTCGATGTCTTCAGATGAGAAAGTTGATGAGAAAATATTTAAGTCAACTCTTACGTCGCTAGGGTTGATTCTTCCATTTCCTGGTTTCATGTGAGTTACAGGTTCTTTCGGGTGTACATTTTTCAGATATAGTTTTCTATAACCCACTAGTGAAAGTGCCAATATAGTTGCACATAATAAAATTGTATAGATTGGGATAGTGGTATGATATATACTAAGGCCATCTACTTGTTTCAGCTTAACGGGTGACTGCATGGATATCTTCATGTTGCTTGCATGTAGATTTTCTAGACTTATAGAGTTGAGTCTTATGAAGGGTTCGTCAGTTTGATTCAGATTTTCAGGTGTAGCTTCTAATATTTTTATAGCTTGTCCTTTTATTTGATCATAGACATTTGATATGGTGAATTCAGGAGTTTTCAGGAAACAGTTATAGGGAACTATTGCCAGATAGCTGCCTTGAAGAGTCTTGTACTGCTCTTGTCCGCACGATACTTGAATCTTGGTAGGTTTTGGGAAACTGATAGTGTAGTGTCTATCGTCGAGCTGCTGCAGGGCGTCTTTGGTAAGTACAATGGAGTTCAGCTTACAGGAAGGGTGAAGTTTTTGTGTGGTTATCAGCTCATGCACGCAGTCAGGTTGATCTTGAATTGGATAGTTAGCTTTCTCCTCGCAAAGATACCATGAATTGGACTTCGGACATTCTGCCTCAATGTACATAGAATCTTTTCCGTTAACTGCTATGAAAGGTAAGGTAGGAACAAGGACTTTGTGGTTTTTATTAGGAATTACTGCGAGTTTATATAGGTCAAAGATAGTGGATGAGGCTATTGGGAACTTGTACACTATTACTACCATTTTATTTTTATAGTAAGAACCTATTTTAATTATATTATAATAATCTCTAAAATCTACGTGAAGGACTTCATTATTTGAATATAAAGCCTTTAGCCTATCTAACATATTTCGTAATGATACTAAACTAAGTACAGAGTGATTCTTGCTCGATGCTCGAATACTACTCAATATATTATCTAACCTATTTAACTCTTCCCATAAACTTTCTATATTATCACTTAAAATTAAAAGATGTTGCGCCAAATGGGCGTATTTAATTAAATCTGATTGCGAAATAGGACTTTTACTTTTAATTATTAAATTTAAAGTATCACCAATTTTATTTTGATTTTTAAATATGCTGTCTAAAATACTAGAGTGGTGAGACATCCATTCCTTTGTCAAACTAATATGCTTATTAAATTCGGATCCTAATTTATTCCCGTTATCATGTAGAACTTTAATGGCATTATCATATTTTATCGCGTCATTGTAGTCTAGATTTCCGGAAATGCTTTTTATAACAGAACCTAGCCCGTCTATAAGTCCTCTCTTAACACGATTTGGCTCAAAACTTAATAGTTGTTCAGAAATCTTTTCAAGTTTACTACTAAGATATACCATGTGGGGCTCATAGAGTGATGAAGTCTTGTTATTTAGTTGAGGTCTAAAATTTGTAAGCTGTAATTTAACTAAATCAATTTTTGAATGTACCTATATATCCTCAAGATTAATGTATTGTAAAAAGGAGTGATAGTGAGATATAATTTTAGTCGGTCCTAGTTTAAAGGGTAGTAGTCCGGGTCCATCTTCTAAACTGTCAATTGTCACGTCTTGTGCTCGACTCAGTCGCAATGTCAGTAGTAGAAGTATCCTGTAACAAGTGTGGTTTATTAGAAATTCGCTTAAGATTTCGCTACAGGGCCTCTTCTCTTTTTAGTGTAAATATGAATCGGGAGGTCTGCTAAAACAGTATCCTGGGTATAGCGTGCTGCCAGTTTTTGACGGCTTGCTAGAGGGTTACGGATAAATACTTGTTGGTCTGTAGTATATTCTGTTTCAGGTTCACGGTCTCTATTCCTATTTTCAGTAAGTTCAGTTCGTTGGTGTAGAGAAGTCTCGTTTAGTATGTCATATACCTGTTTCATACGATTTCTGTGGTCCTGGGTATATTGTTGAAGTAAATGTTCGGATAAGTCTATGTCTGTAGGGTCACGGGGATCAAAATGTCCAGTTATTATATCTAAAGGTCTACATTTTGTAAAACTATGTATGGAACTATTATAAGCTAAAACTGCATAAGGCATTAGGTTAATAATGAATTCGGTGCGTTGTTCTAATTTTAGTATTCTTAAATGTTCTAAAATAGTTGAGTGAAAACGCTCTACTATGCCGTTAGAATTAGGGAAATGGGCAAGGATTTTATGATGTTGTATCTTATGGACTTTTGTAAATTCTGAGAAAAGTTGATTAGTGAACTCTGGTCCTTGATCGGTGGTCACTGTCAAAAGTACACCATGATGAGTGCAGAATTGAAGTAAAGCTTGTATGACACTTATAGCTGTGCCATCTCTTAGATAGTATGCTTGGGCATATTTCGAGAAAGCATCTACTATAGTTAGATATTTTTCATTCTGAGCTGTAAATAAGTCAATATGTACTAAATCAAAAGGTTTAGTAGGAGGTGGAACTATACAAAATTTCTGTTTAACAGGATTGCGGTCATATTTAGCTTGACCACAAATGCTGCATTCGCTGATGTATTTTGAGATATGTTCTTTCATTTTAGGCCAATAGTACCTATAGGATAAGGCTAAGAAACATTCGGTAATACCACGGTGGTTGGTTTTACCCTCGTGATACTTCCTTATAATGTCTTGTTGTTGCAAATACTGTTTCACATTTTCTACTTCTCTTTTAGTCAGAACTAAGTTCATTGAAGAACTTTTGAATGTATTTTGGATTACGGGGATGATTTTATACATAGCCAAAGTAGGATAAATTATTATACCGGTCTTTACTTTAGGGTTAACATACTCTTTTATTGCGTTTATTACATCGGTTTCAAGATTAGATTCACATATTTGTACGTTAGTCCGTGTGTGTGTTTCAAATGGTTTGGTTACTGTAGGTCTCTTTTTAATATCGCCTACTATAGTAAATTGGATTTGTCTATTGAATTTATTCAAAGGTTCGTCTGAAATGGGGATTTCTAAAATTGGATTTTCAGTAGCTGTGTGAGCAGTGATTGTAGATTCATTATCTGAGGGTGCTTTTTCAGAAGGATTGACTGCCATAGAACTAGCATCCTCATTGTTAATTTCTATTCGGGACAATGCGTCTGCGTTAAGGTTTCTTTTGCCTGGCTTATACACTACTGAAAAATTATATTCTGATAACTTAAGTCTCCAACGGGTTAATCTTAAGTTCGGTTCTTTTAGACTCATCACCCATTGTAAAGGCTTGTGATCTGTAATAATTTTGAAATTTCTACCAAATAGATAGGGCCTGAAATATTTGGTTGCCCATACAATAGCCAACAGCTCCTTGTCAAAAAATAAAAATCAATCAAAATGACAAAATCCGGTATGAATTTTCTGTAATAACCTAAAAGACTTAGAAATCTTTTGATTTCGGTGGCTGTTTTGGGTATGCGAAACTTTTCTATTGCGGATATTTAACTTGGATTGGGTTTTATACCATCTTTACTAATTAAATGTCCTAGATAAGCGGTTTCTAGCTTTAAGAATTCAGATTTGTCCATTTGTATTTTAAAATTGGATTCTCTTAGTCGGTCGAAAACTTTCTTTAAATTAACTATGTGTTCCTGAAGGGAAGTACTGAAAACTATTATGTCGTCTAAATATATTAGGCAAATTACGTTTTGTAAGCCTCGCAAAACATTGTCCATTACACGCTGAAAGGTGGATGGAGAATTTTTGAGACCCATGGGCATACGCATGAATTCGAAGTGACCGTTCTCAACATTAAATGCAGTTTTGGATATATCGTCTGGATTCATTTCTACCTGATAAAAGCCACTCGCTAAATCTAATGTTGAAAAGTATTGGCAATTTCCTAGTTTATCTAACACGTCAGTTATATTCGGTATTGGGTACTTGTCATCTATTGTTTTTTCGTTAACTTTCCTAAAATCTACGACGATGCGCCATTTAGTTTTACTGGATGCATCGGCTTTTTTGGGAACAACCCAGATGGGGGAGCTCCAGGCAGATTCTGAAGGTCGGATTATATTTTGGTCCAACATCTTTGAAATCTGATCTTGAACTTCTTGTCTATGAATGAAAGGGTATCTATAACTTTTTGTATAAACTGGCAACTCATCACTGGTTCTAATGGAATGCTTAATCTTATTAGTGAATGTAAGAGGTTCACCTTCTATCTAGAATACGTCGGCATACTGTGCACATAATAACTCTAAATTAGCCCGTTCTTCGGTGTTTAAGTGATCTGTACGCAAACGAGATAGTACTTGATCAACGCGGGATGCTGCTAACTCTTTGCTGTGGTTACTTTCGATATTGAACAGTTCAGCATGAACAGGCTGGTCCATTGAAAATATGATATCATTAGAAGTTGGATTTGTAATTTCTAAAATACCTCGACAATTTTTAACCGAAGTTACACATTCACCAATTAAATAATTTGATATAGATTGGTGCTTAATATACGTACATCCGTCATGAAAATTTATTGGAACTTTAATTAATTTGGAAGAATTAGCTGGAATTATTGTCTCATATAAGTTACAGTTACGAGAATCATACATATTAATACAATTAACAGCTTGTCTAGCGATTAACTGTTTGTTCTTTAAGTCTATATTAGACTCCCATTTATTAAGCAAATCTAAACCTATTAATCCATCGAAATAATTATGAAATTTATATATAAAGAGGGTTATACTATCATTATCCTTAAATTCTGTAAAACACGGTAAAGTAATAGAATAATTATTACGGCTAGTTGCGTGAACATTTGTTACTTCGAAGGGCTCGTAGTTACATTGTATATGGGGATAAAATTTATCAACTGCCTCGGGGCTAATAAATGATTGGTTGGCACCTGTATCAATAAGTAGCTTCAAGGGCAGATTTTGAATCTGTTTAAATGGTAATTGTCGTTGAGTTTGAAGGTTAATCTCTATTTGAATTTTTTTGATTTGGTTTCCTCCTGAAAATCCACATTTTCTGGAGAAGAAACTTCATTTTCGGGTTCCTCTACGGAAGCTGGTATATATTCGGGATACGTCACAGTATTATCCTGTTGATTATAGTCATAGTAGAAGTATTGGTCAATTTGGTTATAGTCGTAGTAGTCATTGTAAGGGTCATAGTAATATTGAGGGTCATACAATTCGTTAAAATTTACTTGTCTAGTCTTAAAGTAGTTAGAAGGTGCTGGGTTACCAAATTTTGTCCAATCATGACCACTTGGTGGCATTGGTTTAGACACATAGTGGCTAACACCACTCATAGTTTTAACAGCGTTCTGGTTCATTGCAGGATTCCTAGGGGGAAACTTAAATACGTTACTGTTAGTGCTATATTTCCTTGTTATTTATTAAAACACCGGAGATAAATCAACTTTGTATATTTCGTGTCATGGCCGCGGCACACAGAGAGAGCGAGAGGGAGAGCGTCTCGTTTTACGCATACCACAATCTCCCGGACTTATACTAACACTAATTCTAATTAGTTTTACAATATGTACTTATATCTAATTTACATGTTTACTTAGACAAGTAGTAGTTAGTATAAGATGTGAACCCATATACTATCTACTGCATAGTTTAACTACTATCTACATCATCGTTACAATAAATCATTTGATCTATATGACGTTTCCAAAGCATATCTTCAACATCCACTATGTAAGTTAAATTTTAAACAGATTCAGATACAATTCTTCCTACTATCCAAGGCTTATGACCCTTCCTATAATCCCTAACCATAACTTTTTGTCCTACTACAAATTTAACCTTCCTCTTGAGTGTCTTTCCCCCCTGACTGTCTGACAGATAGTCTACTACAGGTGGGGGTTTCAAAGTGCTAAATCTATTGGTCAGTTCCCTCCCCAGCATCCGAAAGGCTGGTGTAATACCTGTAGTTCTTTGAGGAGTAGTTCGATAATCAAACAAAAACAAATTTATAGCAGAATTAATATTACAACCACTTTCTCTAATTTTAGTTATAGCTGATTTAAAAGTTTGTACAAATCTTTCTGCAGCTCCATTTGTTGCTGGATGATAGGGAGGCGAAAATGTTTGTTTGATATCACATTCTTTACAATAATTAACAAAATTAGAACTAGTAAAAGTAGTTTGATTATCTGTAACCAGTTGTTTAGGATAGCCAAACCTACTGAACAACTTATCCAGTACCTCAATTGTTTTGGTTGTAGTCATATTTGACATTTCAAATACTTCTGGCCACTTACTATAACTATCTATTATCACTAAGTACATTTTATTATAATATGGTCCCAGAAAGTCTGCATGTAACCTGTACCATGGAACTGATGGAGTAGGCCATGGTTCAAATGATTTAACCGGGTTTTTATAATTAGATAAACACATAATACAAGACTGTCCAATTTTTTCTATTTCTGAATTCAAATCTGGCCACCAAAAGTAAGACCTTGCAATTTCTTTCATACGAACAATTCCGAAATGTGATTTATGTAAGCTCTTAAGAACCTCTTTTTGGATATTTTTTGGTACTATTACTCGATGCCCCCAAAGTAGACACCCATGATCTAAGCTTATTTCTGTTTTTCTATTATAAAATGGCAAAAGCTCTGAAGTAATCAATTTCTTTTCAGGCCACCCATTTGTACAATATTCTATAATTTTATTTAAATGGGCATCTGTTTTAGTATTTTCCTGAATTGTCTTATAATTTAAATATTCAATTTCAGAATTGTTGGTATAAATTATTTGCTCAATACATTGCACTTTACAAATGTCATTATAAATACAATTTTCACTATTTTTTGTGTCAGGATTTCTGGACAGAAAATCAGCAGGATTATGAGTAGTATTTATGTGTTTTATGGTATAATTGAAAGCTGATAAGAATATTGCATAATGCTGTAGTCGTTTTGCTGCCATTTTTGGAATACCTTTCGTTGGTCCAAAAATCCTGACAAGGGCTGAATTATCTGTCTCTAACTCGAATTTTCGACCATATATATAGTTATAAAATTTAGTGACTCCAAAAATAATTGCCATGGCTTCCTTATCAATAGCAGTGTACTTTTGCTCAGTTGAGTTTAATTTTTTACTGACATTAGTACAGGTTTAACAATTCCCTCTGTATCTCGATTTGATATTATTGCAGCTAAACCACAATCTGAAGCATCACAAGTTACTATTATAGGTAGATTCGGATTAAAATGTTTTAAATTGTTTGCTGAAGCTAACTTTTGTTTAATTAAGTTAAACGATTTATCACATTCCTTTGTCCAATTAAATTTGTTTATCCTAGTGCAATCATACAGTGGTGTTAAGATTATAGCCATGTCCTTTAGAAACCTAGAGTAATAATTTATTTTCCCTATAAATGATTTTAACATTTTTAAATTTGCTGGAGCCGGTGCATTTAACAATGGTTCAATATTTGACTTGATTATACTCATGCCTTCTTTATTTATACGAAATCCAAATACATCTATGTGTCTAGTAAACAATTTACATTTTTCTGGTTTTAATTTTAATTCACATTCCTTTAACCTGTTAAGGACTTTCACCAGAGTAACATAAGTTTCTTGTATGCTTTTACCCGCCACATAAATGTTATCTATAAAAACAATTGTATTAGGTATTCCTACTAACATTTTACACATCAGTCTTTGAAAAGACCCCGGGCCAGTATTTACACCATAGGGTAAGTATTTATACTTGTAAGTACCAAATTCTGTAACAACTGTAGTTAAAACTTGGCTTTCTGGTGCCAAAACAGCCTGTAAATATGCCTCTTTTAAGTCAAGTTCGCAGTAGAATTCCCCCTGTCTTGAAGTTTCAAAGATATCCTCAATATGAGGAAGTGGGTAGTGATCAATTTCTAAATTAGGGTTGAGAGTAACTTTATAGTCCCCACACAATCTCACAGAGCCATCTGGTTTAAGTATGGGGACTACTGGTGTACCCCACTGGCTCTGCTTTACAGGCTCTATACGACCTTCACTTAGTAATCTTTCAATTTCAAATTTTACCTTATCTCGAATCGCGTAAGGAACGCGCCGAACCGGCAGGAACTTTGGTGTAGCATTCCCTTTTAATTTTAATGAAATTGCTTCACCTTTAAAGTTACCCCAACCAGGGCTGAATACTGCTGCGAACTCCTTGTCAATTAGTTGTTTGGCATCTGAAACATTTTTTAACACCGCATTAGAGTCACCCAAACTCATAACCTTAAAATCTGGGGGCCACATGTTTAATTTATTTAGCCAATCACGACCCATCAAACAAGGTGTTGAACCCTTGGATATATATATATTTAATTTTGTGTTTATACTATTATGCTTAACGGGTATATTGTAAATAATACCTAATGGTTGAGACACTGTTTGATCAAAATTACGGAAAGTAACATTGCAATATTCAATATTATATTCTATTAAATACCTATTTTTGAATGTGAGAGGCATTACTGAAACTTCTGCCCCTGTGTCTACCTCAAATTTCACTTTTTGTTTATTACCTATTTCCAGCTCAACTATATATGGTGGTATTTTACTTACTCTGTCAAAACTATAAGTCTCATATTCCTTAACTAAAGGTTTTGCATTTTCTATTTCTTCCGGAGCCTCATGAGTTACATCCATATCCAACACATTTGTTTGCTTATATTTGTTCTTTGAGCACATTTTAAATATGTGTCCTTGCTGGCCACACTCAGAACAGTATTTGTTTTTCAAAGTACAGTCCTTTTTATTATGATTGTCCTTTCCACAACAAAAGCATCTATTATTTATGTATTTATTATTATGTTGTTTTGTAGTACTGAACTTTGTCTTCATTTTTGATTTGGGCTTCATGTATGAAATATTATTAACATCTCCATCACCAGATGAATTCTTGTAGGCCGCCTCCACTGTCCTAGCTAACTGGACTATATCTTCTAATTTAACCTCTGCAGCTTGTTTTATTAATTCAAATTTTATTAACTTGGAATGTACTCCTTCAATAAGTTTTTCTTTTATTTGGTCTTCTTCATCTTTAAAATGACATTTTCTTGCAAGTTTTCTCAACACAAAAATGTAATCTTCTATGGATTCGGATGGAAGTTGATTTCTAGCTCTAAATTCTACTCTATCCAGTAACGGTGTATGGGTTTGCGTATACTTTTTCCTTAATTTCTGACATAATGTTTTAAAATCCAAAGTTATTGGTTTTGATTTGTCACACAAAAATTGTAGTGTCTCGAATACTTTTGGTGTAAGTTTAGTAAGTAATAATGGTACCATTTTTTCATCATCCAGGTCATTTAAGAGAATCAGCGATTCCAGCTGCTGTTCGAAAACATCCCAGTTTTCACCGTCAAATGGTTTAATTTCGAAATTGTTCATCTTTTTTCTTGTAGGAACACACCCTGACGATGTTTTTTCTGATTGCTTGAGGCTATAATAATTACTTAATAATTTTCGCAATTCTTCGACAGTTGGCTCTGATGGGCACACCAAACCTTCCTCAGTTAATATTTGTATTAAACTTTCTTTGGAACAGCGGTAAATATATGTTTTCTTTCCTTGTTTGACATATGAAATGAATTCTTCTTCAGTCATTTGATTTTCTTTCTGTTATAATGCGGCCATGCGGCGTTTGACAAAATGGCCGGCACTTCTTTTCACGCCAGGAGGGGAAACGGGAGTTAAGGCGCACTGCCATACAATGTTTAAATAATGTTAAATTAATTTTTCTGAAACTGCTACTTTTAATTTTACTCCGTCCTCGTCGCCAATGCTATATTTCCTTGTTATTTATTAAAACACCGGAGATAAATCAACTTTGTATATTTCGTGTCATGGCCGCGGCACACAGAGAGAGCGAGAGGGAGAGCGTCTCGTTTTACGCATACCACAGTTAGCATTATAATTAGGAGGTTGCGCACTGAAAATTCTTTGTGTGCGTGAAGGGCCTTGATATTGTACGTTTTGATTAAAGTTAGGTCTCCACATCTGCATTGGTCACTGGGGTACCTGTATAGGGTTAGGCCTAGAAGGACCTGGCATGTTAAAATTAAAAGGTTTCTGAAATTGCATAGGGGCAAAAGGTGGCAAAGGGCCATATGAAAATTTTGGGGTTTGATTTTGCTGATTAGATAATTTCTTTTCAGGCATACTTTCGTTTCGGTTCTGCATATATAAGGTATTCATTTCCTCGTGAACAAATTCTAACGCTTTCTCTATCGTCTCCGGACGCATGCAACGGATACGAGATCCCAGGGGATCTTTAAGACCGCGTAAGTATGACTGCAAAGTTAGTTTCTTGTATAAAGAACGTTTGGACTCTATTGTACTAGGTATATTCTCGTGTAAACTTATATAGGTCACTATTGTACTGAAAAGACTCTGACACTTTTCATAAAATTCTTGAGGTGATGATGAGCCTTGAGTTAAAAGAGCAACATCGCTATATAAAGAAGTCTCATCACGTTGGTCTGCAAAATTATTAATCAGAACATTACGAATACCATCCCAGTTCTCAGGTATACCGTTTGAGTTAATAGTACGAGCAGCAGCCCCAGTTATCTTGTTGAGAATCCCATTCAATAATGCTAGATTCTCCAGAGCTTGGGCTGGGTCGACACTGACATATTTACTGACTAACTTATCGCATAATTTAATGAATCGAGTTAATACGTTCGGGTTCCCATCAAATTCGGGTACTAATCTAAGTGCTTTAAAAATATCATCTACGGTTGCCATTTTCTTATATTCTATAGCTAATTGCCTATTCTGATCTAACAAACGAAATCTCGAATCGGTACTTAACCTAGGGGACCTGGATTCTCGCGGATGGAAAATCTTGGAACTTTAAAGGAAAACTTATAGGAAAACAGGAAGCAGCTTCAGAAAGAATCAAAAGTACTCACATATACATTTTGGTCTCCCTGCGTATCGATGTCTGGATATACCTCTGGACTCCAACACTGTAGGTTCTGGATAGTCTTCTGCAACACGTTACGCACTGACTCTACTAGACTATCCTACCGACTGCGCCAATTACAAATGCTAGAGCCGGAGGCTTTAAAAAAACCAAAATCTATTTAAGTAAAATTTAATTAATCAATACTTTTTCTTACAATCAAAATTATATCTAAGATAAGTGTCAAGTGGTCGATGTGTGTACCAAGAGTGACGCGGGTGGCTCGATTCCGTATAACAATCCGCTCCTCTTCATGGGTGGTCCGTGACGATGATGATTCACTTAACGCAGCGTCAGTTCTTGTACTTGGTATAGTGGTCGGTACCTTCCTACCGAGAATCCTCATGATATTGCAATCACCGCGATGTATCAGCGATCGCCGTGGTAGGCCAATACGTAACACAGGATGATTTTTGGTCGTCAACGTTCCCGAAAACTACGGAATCTCCTCATCATCACGATCATTTTTCTCCATGGAAGCATACCTGAGAAGTGTCTGGCTTTCAAAATATTAGGGTACAAAGTTGAGTAAATAGACTGCGTTTTTCTGCATAAATGCACATAGACGCGCGTAGCAAGATTTTTTCAAGAGGAATAATTAATATCTGTTTATGAAAAAACTAGCATAAACACTGAGCACTAAATTTCGCCCGATTAAGTAATTAATTTAAGATTCGGCGGGAAAAGCTGGAAGGGAGCGGGTGTAATTTTCTTGTGAAAATCAAAAATTATTCTATTCTTTATTGTACACAGACATTTTATATGGAAAAACATTTTACATTGACAATGTACAAAGGCGTGCTTATCCCTATAAGAGATTTCTTCCAGCAAACCACTTGTGATAGCGAAAGTTGGGTGAAAAAGGTAGATTGTATGTGTACACAATACCAAATAAATATACTTACATAAACCTCATAATATCAATATACCTAAATAATAATACATATCTACATATAATAAACCTAACCTACATAGACTTACAATAAAAGTATCTTACAATAATAAAATAACCGACAGACCTACTAAGGAAGAGAAAGGTAGTATGCCTTTACTTGTCTCTTAAAGATGTCAATTGTAGGACAATCACGTATGGTGTGCGGTAGTGAGTTCCACAGCTTGACTGCATAGACAGTGTAGGAGTAGTCATATGCAACAGAATGATGACGGGGAGTTTTAAGAAGAGAAGTAGTAGCTGATCGTAGTGGGCGATCTCTTGAGAACAGATAATCAAATCACTCACGCAAATAAACAGGACAGGGTATATGGTATAAAATTTTAAATAGAAGTGTTAGTATGTGAACATTCCGGCGAAGTCGAATTGGGAGCCATTTGAGCTCTTTCCGAAATTGAGTTACATGGTCATACTTGCGTAAACCGTATATAAAACGAATACCCAAATTTTGAAGACGTTCCAGTTTATTGAGCAGCTCCTCATTGGCATCAGGATAGCAAACATCAGCATAGTCTAATAGTGGCAGAAGAAGGGATTGAGCTAAAGTGATTTTTGTGCTAAAAGGTAGCAAATTTTGGAGACGCTTAAGTGCATGGAAGGTGGAATGCACTTTCCTACTTACCTCACTTACCTGAGATGACCACGAAAAAATACGGTCAAATGTAAGACCTAAGTTCTTGGCCTTATCAGTATAGGGTATCACAACCCCATTATATAATAATTGCGGAATGTTGGATTGATTTAAAATTTGTTGCTTAAACCTGCTACCAATAACCATAGCCTGAGATTTGTCCGGATTAACAACGAGGCCAAACGACTGTGCCCAGCCATGGATGTTGGTTAAGTCTTTGTTTACCATAGACGTGGCCAACTCCAGATCCTCAACATTGAAGTGATAATAAAGCTGTAAGTCGTCTGCATAGAGATGGAAGCAGGACGAAAGAACATCAGTGATAGAATTTATAAATATCGAAAATAGGAGAGGCGAAAGAACACCTCCCTGTGGAACGCCTGCAGTAAGCTCGCACCAGTCAGATGATAACTCATCCGAGCGTATACACTGCAGACGACCCCTAAGATAAGAGTTAAACCATACTATAACCCGTGGAGAAACATTCAGAGAGCCAAGTATGCCTAATACAATGTCGAAGTCAACACAGTTAAAGGCGCTGCTAAAATCTAGCAGAGCTAAAATGGTGAGCTATTGGTTGTCCATAGCCAGTCGGATGTCATCAGTAACCTTCAATAATGCCGTGACAGTACTGTGTCCCCTTCTGAATCCCGACTGAAAGGGATTAAGTAAGTTGTTCCTGGAGAGATAGGAGGACAGTTGATTATGTACAACAGTTTCTAGGACTTTGGAAAGAATGGGAAGGATGGAAATGGGACGATACTGGGAGAAGGATGAGGGATTCGCTATTTTAGGAAGAGGAATAACATAAGCCATTTTCCATGTTGATGGGAAGGAGCTCGTGGTTAATGAGTAGTTGATAATGTGCTGGATGATTAAACAGAGCTCATCCAAAATGGGACGCAGCATTTGGGCATGAATTTGGTCATATCCAACAGCTTTCGAAGTAATAGAGAGTATGGCCTTCCGAACGTCACTCGAGTCTATAGATGTAAATTCAAACGGATCACAAACAGGCCTAGGTTTACTGTTTAACGCTAAAAGAGATTTTGATTTGAAATTAGTATCCACTGAGAAGGGGGGAGAGGAGAAGTATTTATTAAGATTATTTAAGTCAACCTTACACGTGGTTGTTTCCGAACTTCTGCCAATACCCAGGGTTTTCAGAAACTTCCACATTTGTGCTGGGCTGCTTTTTTCAATGGATTCATGGATGTGACGTCTCCTTGCATCCCTACACATACGACCACAGCAGTTCCGTAGCTTTTTATAACGAACGAAGTTAATGTCCGATGGACAGCCCTTATACTTCCGTTTTGCAAGATCACGCTTGGCCATACATTTTCTTATAGCATCACTAAGCCATGGCGCCGGGAGATGCTTCACCTTAACCTTTTCAATGGAGCATGCTTATCAAAAAGACAAATTATTATCCGGTTAAAGTGCTCCAGTTTTATATCCGTGGTCGTACCCTCCAAGACGGGAGACCAGTTGATTTGTAGCGCATCACTTTTTAGTGCATCTAGATCAATATTTTTAAAACTACGTAGCAGAACGAATTTTGACTTACATTTTGGAGGACGCACTTTGTAAGAAAGGTAAATTAGATCATGATAGGAAAAAGGAGCATTGAGCTGTCCATGAGCCGCGACCTTAGAGATATTACCAACAATTATTAGATCAATGAGAGTTGGACGATTATGAGGAGATTGGTGTGTAGCGCGAGATGGCAAAATGTACATATTAAACGATGAAATTATATTTTTAAGTTTCGTAGAACGGGAGTCATTTTTTAGTAAACAAGTATTAAAATCGCCAAGAATAATCGTATCTTCATATTGAGGACTGAGCAAGTCTAATAAAGACTCAAAAGATGAAAAGTAATCTATATGTAATGAAGGACTGTAAACAACCCCAATTAGTAACTTTTTGTGTCGAAGGCAAATCTCTACAAACAGGTGTTCAGCAGATGCAGTGTAATTACTTGGAGACTGATTAATAACTGTGTATGGAATATCGGCTCGTAGATACATTGCAACACCACCCCACCCCTTTTCCGTTCGGTCATTACGAACTAGAACGTATCCAGGCAGACTACATGTAGTTGATGGAAGGGAGGGCTTAAGCAACGTTTCAGAAACTAGAATACAGTCTATTCGCTGATTGCTAAATGATGCCAGAAGGTCAGGATAATGAGCCGGAATGCTTTGCTTAAATTATTTGTAAATGGCTTGCATGTGTCCGTAAAGTGATGTTTTCTGGTAGATAAGTTATATTTTGATTACTTGTGATGTGAATCTAGTGCGTGTGCATGGTTTTATATGCAGCTAAGCTGAGTAAAACTTTAGCCGGAATACGATCTCTTCATGGGCCCATGTAAGTTGTTTCTACAAATATTTTTGATTTTTACTAATTTTAAACTCGTTCTTGAGGATTTTTCCGACGTTTCCATTCATCATCATTATCATCCATCATAAATTCAGAATTCATTTTACTAGACAATGATTAGGCTGTATGGGCTTAGTTCCCCTTGCCTTTCCTTCGGGATAAACTTAAAAAAAAAATATAATAATTAAAAAAAAAAACATTACATCGTTTCCCAGCATTTTTTTTTTGACATAAACAAGTAAGTTTATGTATTTGATCTATAAAGCCTTCGTTAAGGGTGGCAACGAAAAAACAGCCTGTATGGGCTACTTTGTATCCCGGGAAAATGTTTTTATACCGGATAATTTGGACATTTTGTTTTTTCTGTAGTTCACGCGAACGGAGTCGCGGGCGTCCACTAGTAAATAATACAAATATCAATAAACTGCTAACGTAAATCATACTACCTAGGTTTACCTAATGACGTGTTGCTAATAATTTTTCTACCCTGACAAATGTTATTGATGTATCTAATTATTAATTAAATAGCATTTATATATATAAGTGTATATTATTTTCTCTGGAATTCAGTTTACTCACTAACCTCAATTATTACTATATTTTACAGTTTTTTCTTCAAATTTGCATTCATCTCACATTTTTCAAAATGGCTGCCACCCTCAAATGTTTGATCGTAATCGCTGTGGTAATTACTTCTATTTTACACTTTACTTCTTAGTATTTATTGAATATCGACAGCTTTGATATGTAAACAGACGAAAAATCTAAATTGTTCTTACCGGCCAAAATTTTATTAAATTTGGATTCTTTAATTCTCGGGCTTCACTAGAATACATCAGCTGCATCAGCTTCCGTGCATGTCGTAAGAGTTGGCTAAGGAACTCAGGTTCTCTCAGACGATGAGCTAGCAACTTGTCACTGATTTCATCTGACCCCACTATGCTGAACGTGGCTGTACGTTCTCCTTTAAAATCCTGCCGTCCTGGCTACCACATTTTGAGCACACAGCCTTATGTATATATATATATATATGTACTTGTTTAATTTGGGTTTTGTTTACAGGTCATGGTGGCGTGCAACATTAAATTTTCTCATCAAGTAAGTCGCTTATATTTTAACTATATCATAGAATGCCATAAGTTAACCTTTTCCTGTATTTAAACTGCGAAATGGCTGACATATGGATTCTCCAATATTTCTTAAATCACTTTAATTGTTTAATCAGTGTCTAGTTTGATATGATTTTAGTGAGAATTTTAAGTGCCTTTCGAATTTAGGCAATGTTTAGCTTAAACAATATCTAAATTCTCTTTTAATAACACGGCGTATAGCTTATATGTATCATGTTAATTTTTTTATTAGGAAGGCTGCCTAGTGTTTCTTTATCTCAGTAGATATAATTTTAGTAGTAGCACTGGCGGACTAAGACTTTTTGAGGCCCGGGGCGGTCTTTAATTTTAGGGCCCCCTGGCGCCCGCCCTCCAGATTTACTGAATTAAACAAATGCAGATATCTCCCGGATATCTTATCCGCCAGATATGTGTGATGCCGTCTCTTTCGGTTCGTACTAACAAGAGGGAGATGTCAATAGAGATATCTGTCAGAAAATTATATCGGGCACTTATCAGTAAGTGTTGAAACAGGCCCTATGAATGCGTTATGTATGAATCTTATGAACTTAGATGAATTAGGTACCTACACCGTTTACTTATTATGGTAAATGATCGGAAGAATGGTTTAATTACAGCAGATTATGTTAAAATAACATTGTCTGAGTAGACAAGGAATTTTTTTTTTTAAATATGCCAATCCGAGGCCCCTCAGTTGTGGGGCCCGGGGCGGACCGCCCCCACCGCCCCCCTGTTAGTCCGCCAGTGAGTAGTAGTTCACACATTTACATTGTTTTCGTTTTTAGGCTGCCCTTGAGCGTCCAGTTATTGTCGGAGGTCCGCGTCCAATCGTCGGAGCGGGACCTGTGGATAACGGCATCGGCAACAGAGGGAGCGGCAACGGCAACGGAAACGGCAACAGCGGTAACGCAAACGGAAAGAGCGGCAACGATAACGGAAACGGCTTGAATGGCAACGGAGGTGCCAATGGCAATGGGAACAGCAATGGCAACGATAACTTTGGCAATGGCAACTTTTAGATTGAGATAGCTTAGTAGATACTTTTGGCAAAATTGTGCTAAGGCAAATCTTGAAGCCAAAATAATTACTAGACCAAGTTATCAACAAAATTCGGAATGCATCCCTCGTAACCGACGTTTTAGATATACAGGGTGTAACAGAAAGGGTATATTAAGCGTAATGCTATAAAAATAACCCACTGTAGAGAGCCTATCTCCAAAATTTGAGACTTTATATCACAAGTTTATTTTTCATGATAGTGAAAATATTCCTGAGTTGGTTAGGAATTCTCCATTCTATCTAGAAAAAATAAACATTTGGACAGGTTCTTTATAGTGGACTATGTTCATAGTTTTTCGCTCAACATGCCCCTTTTGTAGATAGAGAAATATTAACTTATTATTATTAAGAATTATTAACTTATTTTTTATATTAAAATCGTATTATTAAGTGTAACGTGTTAATGTACTCTTCTGCTAGTTACTTGTGCTTAATTTTTTAAAAGGCAAAATTAAATATTTATGAACACATGATTTAAAAAATTTCTTTTACCATCCCTGTCTACCCTTGGTAAGCTATGAGCTAATTCTTTAAGAGTCAACATTAGAGGATTATATAATATAAGGAATCTATTTTATAAAAGCAACAGCCACAGAAACTTGCAAATGGTGTTTGTCGACCTCGAGAAGGCATATGATCGTGTTCCCCGTGAGGTTATGTGGTGGGCCCTGAAAGAGAAAAGTATGCCATGATCCTTGATGCATGCTTTTTGCTGGTGACATTGTCCTTGTTGGTGAGGGCGGGCTTGAGGTACAGAACAGACTGGTGAATTGGCAGCAAAAGCTGGAGAATGTTGGCCTGAAAATCAGCAGATCCAAAACTGAACAAACGTTTTGTGATTTCGGCGGTTTCTCCAGATCGATGGCCATATCCCTTGATGGTGTGGGATTGCCAGTCTGTCCAAACATTAAGTACTTGGCCTCTGTCTTACAAGGGGATAGGGAAATAGACCGAGTTTAAAGCACCGAATTAGTTCAGGATGGATGAAATGGCGACAGGTCACTGGAGTTACGTGCGATGCCCGGATGCCATTAAAGTTAAAGGGTAAGGTGTATAAGATCGTAATTATATGGATCTGAATGCTGGGTCGTAGAGAAGAAGGATGAAAATCAACTGCATGTAAGCGAGATGAGAATGTTAAGATGGATGTATGGAGTTATAAGAATTGATCAAACAAGAAATGAGTATATAAGAGGAAGTTCAAAAGTTGCGCCGATCACAGACAAGTTATGAAGTGACATGTAGTAACGCGAGGAAGACGCATAGCTCGAGCTAAAAAACATATTTTAGTTTGATCCGAGGAAAAATTAAAGTATTCATTAACGTTTTATCTCATTACTAAAGGTCGATCATGACTTCGTCCACGTTATGTTTAGAACTTCTGTTATTCCTGTGCCCATGAGAATTTCAGGAATCCTTTCTTATTGGATATCTATATATACAAGGAACACATCTTCTAAGTTCGTCTGTCTTCTTAATAAGCGGATTTGCGGGTTGATTCGTCAGTCAGGATAAAGCATTTACTTACTTACTACATAATCATTTATATCTACCTTTCCTCGTTTTTTTTAATGTATTATTGTGACAAGCACGGTGGGGCAAGCACGAACCTTTCGATAGTTCGTAACGATATCGTTAAACTGCCAAATCTCATAGTGTAAAATTGGTTGGCCAAAAGAAAAAATATCTTGGCAAAAACTAATTTTATTTGGACATGTCTTTCAATGGATGGCTGTAGGAGCGAATGAATTTATAATAGCTCGTTGATACATAAATATAAGTCTAGCTAACTTACAGTGGCGGCGTTTGATTGTACTATTACGGCAACCAGCGACATCTATGACAATAGGTATGGACTACTACCTACTTTGCTCTAACATAATCATTGTAATACATTAAAGTAAGCTATCTAGTATGATCAAATGATGCTAGATGGCGCTGGATTGAATACATAGCCTTTGCTTGCGAGTCGATAGCATTACGGCGCGTAAAAAGCTTCTTGCTTACCCTACTGTAGCCTTGTGCTATAAAGAAAGATTAAAGGACATTTTGTAAAATGCGCTTACGCATATACACACGGCTGTACGGCGGTAACCAGATCTGCAAGATTGCGAAGAAGATCCTTATAGCCATGTTCAGCATTGCTGGTTCAGATGTTAATGATAAGTGACAAGTTGCTATTATAAAATCATCATTATCTTCCTGCCCTTATGCCATAATGAAAAAATAGAAATGCTTTTTCATCGAGGGTTCGCCCACCACCGGGCCCTACACCCTCCGCTGACCCTCGGATCTGCCGACTCATGGTCACGAACACAAGAGACTACAGTCGTAACGAGAAGCCAGATCCAAGCACCTAGCATGCAACCATAAATACATAGCTGCTAAACCGAAAACCAATTAAAATTATTAATCGACATTTATGTTTCGCCAACACCCGTGGCTTCAGCAGGATGATGATGATTTCTGATGATGCCACGGGTGTTGGCGAAACATAAACGCCTGATACAATTAAATAGAAATGCTTTTATAAAATAGATCCCTTATATTATCTGGTATAGTCAACTGTTAAAGAAATTGTTCGAAGCTTACCAAGGGAAAGACAGGGACGATAAAAGAAAAACATAAAATCAATTGTACATAAATATTTAATTTTGTCTTAAAAAACACGTAATAACTACCTACGATTTTAATATAAAAAATAAGTTAATAATTTCTCTATTATATCTAAAACGTTGAATACAATGGATGCATTCCCAATTTCGTTGATAAGTTGGCCTAGTAATTATCCTCAGCTTTTTTAATTAGCCTAAGTGCATCATTGCCAAAGTATCTCAACCTAAAAGTTGCCATTGCCAATGTTATCGTTGCCATTGCTGTTTCCATTGCCATTGGCAGCTCCGTTGCCATTCTTGCCGTTTCCGTTATCGTTGCCGCTTTTTCTGTTTCCGTTCCCGCTGTTGCCGTTTCCATTGCCGTTGCCGCTACCTCTGTTCTTTACGCCATTGTCCGCAAGCACTGCTCCGGTCGCGTCGGGACCTTCGATAACGACGGGACGCTCAAGGGCAGCCTGAAAAAAGAAAATAATATGAGCAACAAACTAGTAGACTACAAGTCAAATTTTATTAATTTATTCTTATTCTTATTCTTTATTGTACACATACAATTATATACAGACAGAAATTATGAAAGAAAATGTACAAAAGCGTGCTTATCTCTGAAAGAGATTTCTTCCAGCAAACCATTTGGGAAAGTGATAATTAAATATAAAAGTAGATATGCGTGTACACAGAATCTATAATAAAATTTGAATTTTACAAATAGATACCCTAATCTAATCAATAAAATTAATAAAATATACCTACATAAACATACATAAATATCTATTAATCAAATATATAACAGACTCATTTCTATTGAAGCGAAAGGTTGTGGTTCTTTAACCTTTTCTTAAATGTAGAAACAGTTTGGCAATCTCTCACGGTGTGAGGCAGAGAGTTCCACAATTTGACTGCATACACGGTATATGAGTAGTTATAGAATTATGTTGAGGAGTTTTAAGTAGAGTAGCAGTTGATGAGCGCAAGGGGCGGTCTCGTGGAAAGAGATAGTCGAAACGTTCTCGCAGGTAAACTGGAGAGGATGTGTTATATAAAATTTTAAACAGAAGAGTTAAGATGTGAACATTCCGGCGAAGTCTAATAGGTAGCCATTTCAGCTCTTTTCGAAATTGAGTGACATGATCATATTTGCGTAGTCCGTATATGAAGATCTATGTATAATAATGTTGATTTTTTTATTAGTAAGGTCTCCAAATTATTTATATAATTATGTTGATGTCAGAAAGATGTAGATTGTACAACATATAATGTGAGACTATAATTAAAACATATAATTTATATTTTGCTATTAGAGAATGTGCAAGACGCTTAAAATTCTCATTATAACCATACCAAACTTATGACAGAATTGGTTCGGAATAAACAAACAATTAAAATGATTAAAGAAATATTCCATAATCAATCTGTACCTATACTTACCAAAAATAAATCCATTTTGCTGTCATAATACGGGAAAAGGTTAACGTAAGGCATTATAATGATATAGTTTAAGTATAAGTGACTTACTTGATGAGATAATTTAATGTTGTATGCCACCATCACCTGTAAACAAAACACAAATTAAATAAGTACACACTTACAGGATGTTTAATGGTCGTCAACGTTCCCGAAAACTACGGAATCTCCTCATCATCACGATCATTTTTCTCCATGGAAGCATACCTGGGAAATGTCTGGTTCCCAAGATATTAGGGTCCAAAGTTGAGTAAATAGAATGTGTTTTTCTGCATAAATGCACGTAGACGCGCGCAGCAAGATTTTTTAATATCTTTAATAATAATTAATTAATAATTAATATTAATATATATTAATTAAAAAAAACTACATAATTTCCCAGCATTTTTACTTTATTTGACGTAGGTATAGAGTACGCACCCTTCGTTAAGGGTGGCAATGAAAAAACACCCTGTATACACGGCTGTGTTAAGAAAATATGTTTGCCAAAACGGCAGGATTTTAAAGGAGAACGTACAGCCACGTTCAGCATATCGGGTTTCAGATAAAAGAATTGTGACAAATTGCCAGTTCATCGCCTGAGAAAACGCCTCGAAGTTTTTTAGTCGACTCTTACGACATGCACGAAAGGAGATGCAGCTGATGTATTCTAGTGAAGCCCCGAGAAATAAGTAATCCAATATAAAATTTAAGAACATTCTTGATTTTCTACCGTCCTATATGAAAACTGACAATATACAAGAAATACTGAGAAAAAAGTGTACAATAGATATTTAATTGTATCAGGCGTCACTATTCGGAAGTTCAAATTTCCATTGAAGGGTCGCCCACCACCGGGCCCTGCATAAAATAAAATAGATTATTACCAAAGCGACAACGATCAAACATTTGAGGGTGGCAGCCATTTTGGAAAATGCGCGATGAATTAAAAATTGGTAGAAAAATCTATAAAATACAGTAATAACTGAGATTGAGGAGTGAACTGAATTTCAGAGGAAATAATATACACTTATATATCAATGCTATTTTATTAATAAATAGATAAGTAAATCAATAAAATTTGTCAGGGTAGGTAAATTTATTCAAAATTACGTCATATAAGTAAACCTAGGCAGTATGATTTACGTCAATAGTTTATTGAAATGTGTACTATTTATTTATTTGTATACAGGGTGTAAAAAGACAACGTTGTTATTTTAATACCTCGTATTCTTTGTAACGTGTGTGTGATATTTGGTCGTCAACGTTCCCGAAACCTACGGAATTTCCTCATCATCACGATCATTTTTCTTCATGGAAGTATACCTGGGAAGTGTCTGGTTTCCAAAATATTATGGTCCAAAGTTGAGAGTAAATAGACTGCGTTTTTCTGCATAAATCCACATAGACGCGCGTAGCAAGATTTTTTCACGATAATTAATTAATATCTATCTATGAAAAAACTAGCATAAATACTGGACATTGTAAATTTGACCGGATCAAGTAATTAAAAAAAAAATCGAAAAAAATTACATCATTTCCCAGCATTTTTTTGGCATAAACTTACTTTATTTTATGTATAGAGTTTGTACGCTTCGTTAAGGGTGGCAACAAAAAAACACTGTATAGTCACGCTCCCATATAGTCATTATCCCCCAAAGAGGTAGGACATAATTGTGCAAATTACACACCCACTTTTCACCAGTTAGCCTAGTCCCATGTGGTAAGGGGTGAGCCTACCGCTGTTTTTCGGGGACAAATACTACTCTCTAGCGACCGGTAACTAATCCAATGGGGAATGTTACTAAGTCATTCTAAATAGATATTATAAGGCTTTCAGCGTCAGAGCCTCGTCGGTTATACATGATTAATTTTAAAACATCAATAACCTCGCAAGACTAGGTAGCTAGTGTTGCCCAAATGCAAGAACAAGACGAGACTTAGCCAGTCTTGGTCTTGGTCTTGCGCCAATACACCTGGTCTTGGTCTTGGTCTTGGTCTTGCGCTCCCAGTCTTGGTCTTGGTCTTGGTCTTGCAGCAAGAGTCTTGCAAGTCTTGCAATTACCTATTAGTCTATTACTATTTATTAAAGTTTACTTTAAATCTTAGAAAAACGTATTAGAATTGACATTGTGAGCTTGAATTAACATAGCCATAGTAAAGATCAAGCAGATTAATAAATAACTGAAGATTTGATAAGAAATTCGAAAAATCAACTGACCTATATGTCGTTTTCCATGGAAGTAACTGTTTCTTAATAAACATTTATGATTTATAAGCTTACATTTGCTAAAACATGTAAAAAAACAAATTAATTACAATAACTTGACTGTATTTTAAAGAACAATACTTGTCTGTCTAGAAAGAGATTGAACCCTCAACTTATAAGAAATTTTATTAAATTTCTTATAAGTTGAGGGTTTACGATTTATCCTTTATTTGAATAAAAAATAAAATACAACACAAATCAACAGCTTTATCATTAGGTTATGATACTTTATATCAATTCTTTTGACCAAGAATTAATACAAAGTAACCATCTGGCTGACTCATCACTTAACCTATTTCTATGTTTTCTAATTACTAATGATGCTTTAGAAAATAACCTCTCAGCAGGTACTGAAGTTGCAGGTATTGAGAGAAAATCACGGGCCATTTTCGATAAAATCGGATACTCTGTCTCATGCGTCCTCCACCAATCTAAAATGTCTTCCGAGCTGGCAGTTCTTGGTTTTCTCAGGTACTCCTCCAACTCGTCTATCACTAAGCCTTGAAGACAAGATCCAGATGACGTCGAGGGACATTCATAGAGTTTATCAAAGTCTATTACGTCTTCATCTTCATCACATACTTTATTTTCTTTTTCTGGTAATTCCAGAGATTTGTTCAGTGAGTGTAGACTTTTATATTCTTCATAAAGTTCATTGAACTTGCGCAGACTTTCTGTTTTAAGTTGCTTCCCCCACATTGTCAGGTCAAAAGTCTGAGCCTTATGCCTTGGGTCTAAAATTAAAGAAGTACAATAAATCCAGTTGCTCTTCTTGTAATGTTTAAGCATTTTGTCTCGAGCTGCTTGGAAAGCTAGAATGAGCCTTTCATCCACTTCAGATCGATTAGGTTTCTCATCTAACTGTTTTACCATGGATTCAATTTTATCTAGCAAGAGATTGAATGATACAATGACTAGCGGTAATGTAACATATTTGTCTCCACCAAGTTTTGTACTTAAAAGTTTTAAGTTTATTAGAAATTTATGTAATTTTTCGAGTACCTGCCATTCATTAGCTGTGATTTGAAAATCATTCAATTCGGTGACAGAACTGCACAATATGTCAATGCCCGCTCTCACTTTTAAACCAAATCCAATCATATCATGTGTGGAATTCCATCTCGTTGGACAGTCAAGAATGGCATTTAGATTTGATGGCACGCCAGCTGCTTCACAAGCAGACTGAAACTTCTTCTTCACTATCTCACTTCTTTTTATTTTACTGGAAATACTGCGTAACTTTGTTACAGATGTACGCGAGTCAGCAATATTTGGTGCAGATTCTTCATCTTCCTCATCCTCAGTTTCGTCTGCATAGTCTTCGTACTGCTGATCTTGCGCGTTAGTGTCAGACTCACAGTGTAATGCTAAGGTCTTTAATAAATCTTGTACACCAAGGTTTAAAATGTGAGCAAAGCACCGGAAATGTTGATTGTCTGAATCAAAGTGTGGCGGCAGCTGTTTGCCCAGTTCAAACATAAATTTGGTATTTGCACTTGCGTTGTCGACCGTGATAGCTTGTATTTTATCAATTATGCCATATTCCAATAAACATTCATGGAAAATCGTTGCAATATCTTCCCCAGTATGTCGACCGCGTGATGGAATAAAATCAAGAACTACAGATCGATACTTCCATTCGTTGTCTATATAATGAATAGTAACCCCGTAGTAACTCCTACCAGCAATTGACGTCCACCCATCAATGGTAAACGACATTTTAGATGATAATTGTTGAAGTCGTTCCTTGAGATTCAATTGGAGCTCTTCAAATCGCTCTTTGACTTTCCTTCTAAGTGTAGACCTTTTAGGAAACACCATATTAGGGCAAATACGTCGAAAATATACTTGTGTAGCTTCGTCATCGAAAAATGAGAAGGGAAGATATTTTTTCACCACCCAATCAACTGTAGCTGTCGTGATGTTGTCACTGCTGTTTTCCGACTGAAACAAAACAATAAATCTTGTGTTATTATTTAAAACATACTAGGTTTGAGCGTATAAGAGGAGGAGGTTTGTTGTTGTTAAATCGAGAAAATCGTTAAATTGATATTTGTTATATTAAGGTTGCACTGTACTGTAATTTACCAAAATAAAGTACTTAGTTGTTACTGGCCGATTAAATGAAAATATGGGTGTTTATAAAAAATATTTAAGACGATAATTACATACTTAATATGTCGCACCCCTAGATGAAAACACCACTAACTCAAAAATACTTACGTAAGTTAATGGCGTTTTTGAAAGTATCGCATGAATAGCTACGCGGAGTTAAAATTCTTTTAACTGTTAAAAAAATATTCTTACCTGTCCACTTCTTCCAGCGGTTACTAAAAAGCTTGTGATATCTCCACTTAATTTTGGTTTAACAGGAAGAAATATTTCTGATTCCTTTTTGTGGAAAGATATTAGATGTTTCCTTAAGCCTGAAGTGTTTCTGTTTTTCATTTTTATTTCAATCTTTTTATGTTGGCACAATTTACACAAGGCAGTTTGGGATGCATGAATTATTTCGAAAAACTCCTCAAATTTGCTTTTGGGTCTTTTAGATCTGTGACTCAAACTCTCGTTACTCGGACTAGAATAATTTGAATCTTCGTCACTCATATTAAATTGTACACGTGATACGTTTTTAGAAAACAACGAGAATTAGTAAAAACAATTATTAAGTTAGACTCGAAGCACAGTTCAATTGGAAATGACTGGAATTAAAATAATTCGTATTATGAAGTATAAATAAATGAAGTACGTTTCCTTGCTTTCTACCGCGCCGCCTCGCCACGTGCCGGCTCTATGAAAAGGATGCCGCCGCAAATCAAACGATGCCGCGTGCGGCGTACAAACACACACTAAATATTACCTACTTGTACAGACGCGACGCGTGAATAAAATATATGTAAAGAATTAGTGCCAATCACTATTCTTTACATATAAGTGAATGTTTTGGCGTACATCTATACTAATATTATAAAGCTGAAGAGTTCGTTTGTATGTTTGATGACAGAAGTTTTAAAATAAATAAATAAATCCTGAACGTCACTATACCTCCAAAGTTACTATTCCTCGTGGACGAAGTCGCGGGCACAGCTAGTAAATACTTACTCTCATCATCTCTCTCAGAGATATTCGGGCTGGTAAGTAATACAAAACTCTTATCGCAGGCTTTTTATTTTATTAGTAGGTAAGTACCTACGCTTTTTATATTATTTTATTAGTTTTGTAGAATTTTTTTACACGTTTCAAGTATATTTAAAAGTGGCTACAATATTTATCAAACGGGTGATATTTGAACACTTTTTTGCTATTTTTTCTTGTAAAAACTTAAGAAATATAATGACTAAATGTACAATAATAGTACCTAAGTAATTAGTTTAAAACCATATAAGTAATCAATATTATAATATATACTTACTAGAATGAATTATTATGATATCTACTACCTATCCTTACCATTTTATCCTAATCATAATACTACTTGCGTGATCAGTATAATGTATTCATTTTCATTCTAAGCACTCTGAAACTTATTTATTCTTTGGAACACCTGTAGGTACTCTTAAAATTCGAAATTATTTTGCATGAGTATACCTACGCCCTATGGCGGCAATCAAATAGTGTCAAATGTTATGATTTCGGCGTGGCGGCAACGATTGTTTTAGATTTCAAAAGAAGCCGCCGGCGCGTGTATCATAAGTTCATAACCATGTACTTCCGAAAAGCGGCAAATTTCTTTGAGAAGTAAGTACAAAACCTTTGATGCCGCATTATCAAAGTGCCGATGGTTAAAACATAACTATGCATGCACTCAGTTTGATTTTAATAGATATTTTTTTATTCGCTATGTTTATGGTATTAGTCGTAATGCGCATAGGTCCAGTTTTTCATAATCTTTGATACAGTTTTTTGCGTCTCATAGAATTCCTAAGCGTACCTACCTATACACCGAACTGTTACACCTAACTACTCCGTGAAATAGCGCTAAATCCTAGCTGCAAGACGCAAGAGTCTTGCAGGCTATGTCTTGTTCTTGCTCAAGTCTTGCACGGTCAGTCTTGGTCTTGGTCTTGCTAAAAATACGCGGTCTTGTTCTTGGTCTTGGTCTTGCAAAAACGCAAGAACAAGACCAAGACTGCAAGACCAAGACTGAATTTGGGCAACACTATAGGTAGCTACCATCATAAACAATAACATTAATTTTTTTCTACGAGTTTTGATAATTTGTCACATTTTACTTTCATACAAAAATAAATGTCTATTTAATATTACCTCTGAATGTTCTTAAGTCTGTACATAATACTGAGGCGCGCGCGATCGCGGGCGTCAACCTTTTCGTATACTTACCTACGAAGGTTATTTTTATAGCAATTCGTTTAACATACCCTTTTTGTTACATCCTGTATACATCATCTACCTAAGGGCAGGTATCGCCCATCACTATTTCGTGGCGCAATATGGTTTCTTTCGAAACTCACATTGTCAAAGATTTAATATTTGTTTTACGGCCGGCTGCTTGCGTGCCGCCAACTCTCCTCGGGTATAGTATAGAAAATGAGGAGGGTAATCGGAAGCAGGGTGGTCAACTCCTCAGGTATAAAGATGTGTTTAAACGGCACATGAAACGGTGTTGCTTGGAGCCCTTGCAATGGGAGAGGCAGGCTGCCATACGGCCAGAGTGGAGAGTCTTAGTCAGATCCAAAGTCGATGACATTGAGATCCAACGGCAAGAATATCTTGACACCAAACAGGATCTTAAGAAAGCCCGACCACCTGCGGGAATAACCTATAATTATGTTGATGGTGTGCTCAGCAAAATTGGATATTTTAGCCATATGCGAGCACATCAGCGACACTATCGGAGCTGAATGCAGTCGCCGTGGCCGGAAACTATTACACATACATACATACATACATACATATAATCACGCCTTTATCCCTTACGGGGTAGGCAGAGCACCAAGGGCCGATAGAACCACATGGTGCCACTTTTCACCAATTTTAAGGGTATAGTTGAGATGTACAAGTTCGGTTAGTAGTGACAGGTGGTCAGCCCATCGCCTACAAAACACCAAGACCCTCTTGTCCCTCTACTGACTTGTACAGTATGCCCGGGAAGAGAAGCAGCTATAGTATTATACGTTTTTTTCTAACTATTATTGTTATAGAAAATCCGTACATGAAATAAATTCAGTATTACATGCCCATGACTGGGATCGAACCCACGGCTTCCAACTAAAAGGCGCACGTCTTAACCATTGGGCTATCACTGCTTAAATTAAATTAATTTATTGTGTTCAGGCAACATTAGCCCTTATTGTTAGCTTAGCCCACTTGAGTTGAGTATTATTAAGAAAAAGTAAAAGGTTTATCTGCGTCAATATAAAACAAATGTTTAATTTCAATTTTGCCATACTTTATGATAATGTGAATAAATATAAACATTCAATAATTATTTATTACTTTTTAATACAGGACTAACCTTCTAACTTTATATATAGATATAGATAGGTACAAAGAAAAAGAAACTGGCCAAGTGCGAGTCGGACTCGCGCACCGAGGTTCCGTACAAACCTGTAGGTATATACCTAAGTAAAATTTTGTACCCATCACGACAATCGAGTCATACGATGTAACTAAAAAATGGTTTTCGCAATTTTTCCTTTATCTGTGCTATAAAACATTGCTTCATACCAAATTGCAAGATTCTGAGTTCACGGGAAGTATCCTGTAGGTTTTGTTTTGATTCCCTTGCGCGTTTCGATTGCGTTGGCTTATAAGTTTGATTTTTTACAACTCTAAGAGACTGTGGACCTGAGTATCTGGTATGAATTTCAGCTCCATGAATATCACCTACACGCGTTCCTGGCAAAAAGGATCTTGATAGACGGACAACAAAGTGATCCTATAAGGGTTCCGTTTTTCCTTTCCGAGGTACGGAACCCTAAAAATATTAATTATAATATTAATCATTGACATAAGACGTACGTATCTAAGTTTATCTATATTAAGTAAACTATACATCTCTATATATAAAAATACCGTGACGAATTTTATTGATTAAATGAGTTATATGTTGCATTAGTATCGATATATAAGTGAAAGTAATTTTCTGTGGATATCAGATCAGATCTCGATTATTACTGTATTTTACAGTTTTAATTATTTCGTAATTGCAATTATTTATATTTTTCTAAAATGGCTGTCTCCCTGAAATGTTTGATCGCTGTCGCTTTGGTAATTACTGATATTCTATTTAACATATACAGGATGTAACAGAAAGGGTATGTTAAGCGAAAAGCATTGAACTAGTTCATTATAAATAACCAATTTCCAAAATTTGAGACTCGAGATCTCATGTTTATTTTTCAAGATTGTATGAACATTCCTGAGTTGAATGTATGATGTATGAATTCCCAATACTATCTTTTGATTTCAAGTCTCTAATTTTGTGGGTAGGTTCCTTTTATTGGGCTATTTACATAGCCTTATGCTTAGCATATCCCTTTTGTTACATCCTGTATACATATGACTCGCGTGACAGTGTCACGGGCCTGTAGGTACCACTAAATTTATTTCATGTATCTATGGATTTTCTTAAAATTGGTTGGCAGCCGGCCATAAAACAAATGCCAAATCATTAGCAATATGAACGAATTTCGGACAGCGCCGACGACCCCATAAAAAAGATGATGAATCAAGTATGAGTACGCGTTTACTCGCGAGTACACGGCGCATGCGTGAGATGCGTGTGGAGGCTGCCGGGCGCGATCTGCGCACGGCATTTTTAGGCATGTGCTAATCATATCCGGGAAAGGATTGAACATGTAGTATATCACTCCGACTAAGGATATATATCCTTTTAACATATCCAACTCCGCGTGTATATCCGGGAACGAAGAGATTTAAGTGACGCGAGATATGACTGGGATTGGTTTGGTTAGGTTGTTGTAGGTGTCCTTTTAACAGATCCAACTCCGCATACATATCCGGGAATGAAGAGATTAAGCGAACCGAGATATGATTGGGATTATCTATCCAAATAATAATTAGAATATTTGATAGGCGTATTTAAAAATCACTAAATAGGTACACTAAAACTATTGTCCTAAGAATAATTCAAAATCCAAACAACTTTTATTTATATTAAAAACAAAATACTTAAGATCAAATATAAAACGGAATGAATAGAAATTTTGAAAATTATAATTACGAAAACAAATATTTATACCAAACGGCATGCCTGTCGCTCGTGAGTATTCGTATATACTCGTGTAATGTCGTTACATTCGCGCTCATGCGTCTACTGCGATAGTACCGCGCGTGCCGGCGCGTTCGCATTCCGTCTCGCTCACTTATTCTTATCTTCGGCATTATTCGGTAGGTCGGAGTGGGTCGGATATAGGTTATGGTAACTTTCTTTAAAGTGAAGGAGTTGATTCATATCCACCTCTGGATATATATCCGAGGATATAGTTGTGTCCGGAGTTACCCATGTCTAGGCATTTTACTTACCACCGAGCGTTCGCCATTACGCGACGCATTCTATTGTTATTATTTTTGTCTTATATATTATCGACTGAGGAGGGTTATGTTTATCCCAGATTGTTTAAGATGCTTATTTAATTTGTGTGTTTTTTTACAGGTGATCGTGGCATGCAGCATTAAATTGTCTCATCAAGTAAGTTTCTATTGACATGGAGTACCTAATCTTTCTTCATAATAATATTTTATAACATATCTGATCTAATAATGGAAAAATAACTTTGTTGTACCATGTTTTCCGGGAGGTAGGCAGCAGCGCCTCCCGTGTTGACAACATAGTCCAAAAATCAAAACTGCGGTCCCCAACCCGCCTGCCCAGCGTGCTGACTATGGACAAAACCCCCCTATGGCAGTGGCGTGCCCTGTGGACTGCAATAGGCTGAAGACAAGACGACGACGAAAACCATGTTTTGTGCGAATAAATAATAATTTTTACATAAATACATACATACTCGTACATATAATCACGCCTTTATCCCTTATGAGGTAGGCAGAGTACCAATGGCCGAGAGAACCACATGGTGCCACTTCTGACACCATTCTGGCTGTTCAGTTGTTATGTTACATCATTAGAAAATATTTTTTTCTTCAATACCTAATATTAATTCCATAATAATATTATAGAATTCGAGACCACCGGACATCTGAGTGCTTGTTTTTTTCTTTTCAGTTTTTTTTTTATTATGTACATAGTTTGGTTCTTATTTAAGCAGTCGGGTTTTTGAATTTTTTAGATTATGTTTCCCACCCGGGTGAGGAACTTTTTCCATTTCTTTATTAATAATTTTATTATGTTTTTTTATTAATTATAATTATTAATAATAATTTTTCATTTAATTTTTCAGGCTGTGCTGGAGCGACCAGAGCCAAAGCCAGTCGTAGTAGCTGAACCTCCAGTAGACACCGGAGCAGTACTCGCCGATAATGGCGTAAGGAACAGGGGCAGCGGCAACGGCAACGGTAACGGAAACGCCGGCAACATAAACCGCAAGAGCGGCAACGATAATGGCAACGGTTTTAACAGCAACGGCGGTGGCAACAGCAACGGCAACGGAAATGGCAACGATAACTTTGGCAATGGCAACTTTTAAATAGCTTTCGGTAGTCAATAGAAATTTTGGCAATTTCGTAGGCAGATAAATAAATGAAGCGTCGGATACACCAACTCCGCATACAGGTAGAAAATTGATTAAGTTATTTTAAAAATTAAACTTAGGTAGGTATTTATTACGCAGTATATCTGTTAGAATAAGTACTTAATTATTAGTTTGAGTTTATTATAGATTGAATATTTATTTGCACATTATTTTTTCTGTTTTCTTTTTGTGTCCTAGTTAGGTTAGAAAAGAGAAGACCTGGTTTGGTCGTAGAAGAAACGCCAAATCCTTTTCAATACAAGTTTCAAAAGAAACCATATTGCGCCGACACCATAAATGATGGGTAAGGGAAGTAGGAAGATGATGATGATAGTGCTTCTCTGCAGATTGTTGTTATAATGATAATAGTAAATAATAAAGTTCGCGGTTTTAAAAAAAAAATCTCGGTTCAGGCGGTTAAGCTCTGCACCCGTATGATGAATTTGGTAAGAGCGAGATGTCTCACTTTTAAACGTCAAATCCACAGAGCTAAATAATAACTAGACAAGGCAAGTGTTTCTACTTGGTATGTAAAAAGGGATTGTAAACCACTTCTATCAGCCCTAATTCATTCAGTTCTGGCTTGAGAACGAGTGTCTATTCTAATTCTTAAGTCTATTTTACATGCAAAGTACATAAACATAGTTTATCTAGTGATTAACAGCTCTGTGAGTTTGACGTTTAAAAGTGAGCATCTCGCTTTCACCAAATTCATCATACGGGTGCTGGAATGAATTACCCCACACGGTTAGAGATTGTCGCACTGATGGCACATATAGGGAAAAGCTGAAGGATCACTACCTGTCCATTATTTGAATATACTGTCATTTGTTTCTCTCCTTTTTTTCTTAATGTAGTTTTGTAGTTTCTTAGAATTTGTTTAATTGCACATGTTACCCTGTTGTTAACAATTTTTCTTTACTTGCTTGACTTTCTGGAAGAGATCTCTGGTAGAGATAAGCTTGCCATTGTACATGCATCTCTTCTTTAATATTGTATGCTATATTTATTTTTGTGTATGTCCAATAAAGAATAAGAATTTATTCAGACAATTAAAATCCAAAATATCATAAATAAAATTATAAAATCGGGTTATCACTATGGCATGTAATCGGTCGTCATACATTTTGTACGAGACCATCCACACTGTGTGGTATCATCATCATCATCAGCCTATTGCAGTCCACTGCTCAACGTAGGCCTCCCCAAGGCACGCCACAAGATTGCCATGGGTTGTATTTGTCCATAGTCACCGCGCTGGGCAGGCGGGTTGGTGACCGCAGTTTGTATTTTGGACTATGTTGTCAACACGGGAGGCGCTGCTGCCCACCTCCCGGAAACCCTTAATCGCCTCGTACGATATTCACGGGCAGACATGGGGTGGTATGAATTCTACTCTGCCGGCACCACGCGGCCACTGTGTGGTAATATTACATCTCAAACTGTAAATCCCATATAACACAGTGTGAATGATCTCATACATACATCTAATACAAAGCCGACTTAATAGGACTTCTATGCTGCTCTGCGAGTGAAAAAATAACGTATAACACTACAGCTGCTTCTCTTCCCGGGCATACTGTACAAGTCAGTAGAGGGACAAGAGGGTCTTGGTGTTTTGTAGGCGATGGGCTGACCACCTGTCCCTACTAACCGAACTTGTACATCTCAACTATACCCTAAAAATTGGTCAGAAGTGGCACCATGTGGTGTCTGTCTGTCTGTCTGTCTCTGTCTACCCCGTAAGGAATAAAGGCGTGATTATATGTATGTATGTAGGTATTAATAGGGTGGTCTTATACCAACACCTAAAGATTGTTATTTTGTTCTAGAATTTTATATACTCAATAATTTATTGCATTCATATGTAGTTAAGGATCTTAATTAATAATTGACACATAACATATGACCCTGTTGGGCACAGCAACATGTTTTTAGTGTGGTAGGCAGACTGAAGCATTTCATAGTTAATTTCGGGTTCAATTTTAATTGCACCATTCGTCATGTTAATTATAATTTTTTATTTATTTATTACACATTATCATACATCGAAGACTGATCCAATATTTGGAACAGTTAAAGCTATAATTCGACAATTCTCGGCATTTTTTTCTGTAGATATTTGTAGGAAAAATCTTGAGTAAAGGCTCGTGAGATAGTTTTACAAGCGTGTACATGGAATTATGAAAATAAATATCGCTATCTAATAATTCAACTTTGAACCTTAATATTTTGAGAACCAGACACTTCCCAGGTATGCTTCCATGGAGAAAAATGATCGTGATGATGAGGAGAATAGTACTACCGTAGTTTTCGGGAACGTTGACGACCTAAAAAAATTCTGTATAATATGAAAAAAGCCGATCCGAGGAGAGATCTTCTCATAGACCTCCCGTGACACTCCACTCCTAACATTTTGAGACTACTGTGTTACGGAGCAAAAAAATCTCATTTACATACATATAGTCACGCCCCCGAAAGAGGTGGGCAGAAGTGTGCAAATTACACACCAACTGCCTATTAAGTCCCACGTGGTAAGAGGTGAGCATACCACTGCTATTCGAGCACAAATAAACTTTGACCCAGTGTCACTCTTACAACTAACACAAATCTTAAAAAAATAAAAAAAATATTCACTTAAAAAAAAAATGGAAATTTCCTGCGAAAATATTCAGTGGATTTCGCCTTAGAATCATGATTTGAAGTCAGCATAGAAAGTTTTATATAAAAAAATGACAACCGACAAATAAATTGTACCCGCTTTCATGTGGAACATAAAGAAAATATATTAGACTTTTTTCATTTTGATTAAATTACGTTTTTGTATTAAAAAATGGAATTGAATTCGCTTTTTCTTAGAAATTATCTATTTGTAAGTATGTAGTGTTTTTTTAATAATACGCCTTCTAGAATATGTGAAGTGGAATGAAAAAAATGTTATACAGGATTTTTGATCGTCAACTTTCCCGAAAACTACGGAATCTCCTCATCATTACGATCATTTTGATCCATGGAAGCATACCTGGGAAGTGTCTGGTTCGCAAGATAAAGTTAAGTAAATAGACTGCGTTTTTCTGCATAAATGCACATAGTCGCGCGTAGCAAGATTTTTTCACGAGAAATAATTAATATCTGTCTATGAAAAAACTAGCATAAATACTGGACACTATAAATTTCGCTAGATCTAGTAATTTTTTTTTAATTACATCGTTTCCCACCATTTATTTTTGGCATAAACTTAGTTTATTTGATCTATAGAGTACATACCCTTCGTTAAGGGTGGCAATGAAAAAACAGCCTGTATTCTATGAATATTTTATTACGTTCACAAGTTTTAATAACCTTTACATGCATTTAACAGTAAATCTTAAAACCACTGATGATATTAGATGTCTTACATAGTTTTTTCTTTCTTAATCACATTTTGGTAAAGGCGATGGAATAGGCAAAGGAATAGGCACTGGATGAGGTAGTGGAATTGGAACAGGTTTGTCACAATCCTTCTTATCTTTGTCATGATCTTTGTCATGATCATTGTCATGATCTTTGTCATCTTTGTCATGATCTTTGTCATGATCTTTGTCATCTTTGTCGCAATCCTTCTTATCTTTTCCATCTTTGTCCTTATCTTTGTCATGATCTTTGTCATGATCTTTGTCATCTTTGTCGCAATCCTTCTTATCTTTGTCATCTTTGTCCTTATCTTTGTCATGATCTTTGTCCTTATCTTTGTCATCTTTGTCGCAATCCTTCTTATCTTTGTCATGATCTTTGTCCTTATCTTTGTCATCTTTGTCGCAATCCTTCTTATCTTTGTCATGATCTTTGTCATGATCTTTGTCATTATCTTTGTCATGATCTTTGTCATGCGATGGAATAGGCAAAGGAATAGGCACTGGATGAGGTAGTGGAATTGGAACAGGTTTGTCACAATCCTTCTTATCTTTGTCATGATCTTTGTCATGATCATTGTCATGATCTTTGTCATCTTTGTCGCAATCCTTCTTATCTTTTCCATCTTTGTCCTTATCTTTGTCATGATCTTTGTCATCTTTGTCGCAATCCTTCTTATCTTTGTCATCTTTGTCCTTATCTTTGTCATGATCTTTGTCCTTATCTTTGTCATCTTTGTCGCAATCCTTCTTATCCTTGTCTTTGTCATCTTTGTCTTTCTTATCCTTATCATCATCATCATCATCAGATGGATAAGGGTGGATTATACCGTCGCATGGTGGTTTAGGAATTGGGGTAATACCACAAGATGGTTTAAGGTCATCCTTTGGTGGTAGGATTCCAGTCTAGAAACAGAAAAAAATATTATAATAAAAAATTAAGGCGTGCGCCTATCAAGTCGGAGGGCGTAGGTTCGATCGCAGTTACGGGTCTGTACCACTGAATTTATTTCATGTAAGGATTTTTTGAAAGTTTGTCACTTAGCTATACCCGAGGAGGGTTGGCGTCAGGCAGGCAATCGGCCGTAAAACAAAAGCCAAACCTTTGAAAATATGAGTTTCGAAGGAAACCATATATCACCTACCCCATAAATAATGAGGTAAGGGGGATAAGGGGGATTTTCCCTCCTCATATCATAATCAGATAAATCAATAAAATTCTTGGAATCGATAGAGATCCATCACCAAAACAATTCCTTCAATAGAAAGCAGTCATTTAATGACGTAATAAAGTCTAATCGCTATGTTATGATACTCGATAACAAAAATCGATGAAAACGTTATACATACATACATATAATCACACCTTTATCCCTTACGGGGTAGGCAGAGCACCAAGGGCCGATAGAACCACATGGTGCCACTTCTGACCAATTTTGAGGGTGTAGTTGAGATGTACAAGTACAAGAAAACGTTATGACACTGTCTAAATTCTCAGTACTTCGGAATAGCGCGATACGATTCATTGCCTTAGGGCTGAATTTTCCAAACGTCAGATAGTCTATCGGAAGGATAAAGTTGATGATGTCTCTCTCTAAAACTTGATCATGATAGGGACTGCATTAACTTTAATCGACCCATGTAATTTGAAAACAGTTCTAATACTTACATAAGCAGGTTTGATATTGCTGATCAGGATTAACTGAAAAATAAGTAATTCGTTGATAAGTAATTAATACTTTTCCACTTTTAATATCTTCATCTAGCCTTCACATAAGTGTAGTATTGAAATTAAAAAAGTCATTACATATGTAACAGTTATTATAGCCATTGTTTTTTCTTAAGTTAAGTTACTGAAAGTAGATCTAGCAAAAGTCAAGAGAGTACATGAGTGAAGTAATTTATTTATTAAATTAGAAAACCAACATAGCAGTTCTGTTAAGATACAAGTTGGACAGGAGGATAATTATTATGTACTAGACGCCCGCGATTTCTTTCGCGCGGTCTGCAAAAAAAAACAAAATATCGCAGTCATCCGCGATATAAATATTTTCCCGGGATAAAAAGTATAGAAGAATTATAGTGTCAAGAACAATAAAAATAAAACGGTAATTTTAAAATAACCTTATTGACAAATTACTTGTTTCAATAATTTTCGAAACTTTAATTTTTTTCTTATGTACAGAGACTAAAGAAATTCTCTTTTGCGACTGGTTAACTGGAAGAAAGCTCTCTAAGATCGCTTTTGTACATCTTCCTTGTTATAAACTTTATTATGTAAAAACTTAACTGTGTACAATAAAGCATGGGAATAAAAAAGAAAAATAACTTACCAAACAAGTCGCAGTCACCAAACATATTGAGAGGTGATTCATTTTGACAAGAGTCTCTAATGACCTCTCCTTTTCGAAGCCGGTTAAAATGATATTCCGTTGAAACCCGCTACCTTAATGAACGTATCGGAAGATGGTATGCAAATTTATATGATTTCTGAATAATGGAAAAATGCATTGTTAAAAAAATCTTTACAAAATGTGTCATCATTAAATTTATCATATGTATTTAAGTGCATTATAACTTGAGAGCTAATAAATAACATACGCAGGTACTCAGACATCTGTATTACCAATAGTTTTTATTTAAATTATTTCTATTGCAAAGCTATTCTATGCTTGTTTGTTTGATTTTGTAAGCTTGTCTTACGTGTATTAATAGCAATTATTAATCTGTTAGTCTGTGATTAGTTTAACAGGAGCATAGAGGAATAAAATGTCATAGAGTGCTAATGTCATACTAACAGTTTCGATGCACCATTAGACTGTTCGGTGCCTTACGATTCCAGTCCTTGACACTTAGATTCTATTAGTGTAATGTATAGTAATGTACTATATCAATAATGCATTGTAACGTAAGTAATGTAATTTAATTGTCAAGGACTGGAATTGTGAGACACCGAACAATCTAATGGTGCATCGAAACTGTTAGTATGACATTAGCACTCTATGTCTACATCTTATTCCTCTATGACAGGAGTGCTGAATAAATAATTTATTTCTTTCTTTCTTTCTTCTTTCTTTCTTTCAATAAAATTATGAGCCCTCACGGAACGTCTAGTACATGTGAAACATCGAGTGAAATAAAATGATGCCTGTTTGTTTATTTACTGGCACGGAATGCAGAGGTCGTGGGTTTGATTCCCACCCGGGTGAGGATTTTTTTCCATTTCTTTATTAATAAATTTGTTTATTTATTTATTAAACGTTTATTTTTATTGAATATAAATATTTAAATAGTCATTTCAAGTTGCAACAACTTAATTGTTTTACTCAGTGACTTCAGTAATCGTTACATTAGATCAGTGGTTCCCAAAGTGGTCCAGGTGGACCCCCAGGGGTCTACAGGAGACTCGACGGGGGTCTACGTTGACGTGAAAAAAATGAGGTTCACAATTAATTTGTATGTGATGTAGGCCTGTAGGGGGTCCACCAGAACCAGTAAACTTTTGAAAGGGGTCTACGAGAAATAAAAGTTTGGGAACCTCTGCATTAGATGTTGCCTCTGCCGGTATAGCGCGGTGACGCGTCGCCTCGGACTGCGTCGCCACGCTATCAATCAGTTTCACCCGCGGCTATACAGAATGATTTTTGGTCGTCAACGTTCCCGAAAACTACGGAATCTCATCATCACGATCATTTTTCTCCATGGAAGCATACCTGGGAAGTGTGGTTCCCAATATATTAGGGTCCAAAGTTGAGTAAATAGACTGCGTTTTTCTGCATAAATGCACATAGACGCGCGTAGCAAGATTTTTTCACGAGAAATAATTAATATTTCGTCTATGAAAAAACTGGAATATACACTAGAAACTATAAATTTCATGCGATCAAGTAATAATTAAAAAAAAAATTGACATCGTTTCTCAGATTTTTTTTTTAACATAAACTTACTTTATTTGATGTATAGAGTACGTACCCTTCGTTAAGGGTGGCAACGAAAAAACACCCTGTAGATCATAATCAAAAATATTCACGTACTACTCTAATAAGGTGACTCAGCGCCAAACAATAAATCCAGAACACATCGAAACTTTTACGCAATTCGCGAGTCGCACGGATTTTTTAAAATGTAACATAGATCGCGAAAATAATGTATCAAAGCTTCAACGTAACAGTAAATCCAAATTAAATAGTTCATCGTTCACACTTCGCCTATACATCATGTTTTTTCCTTGCCACCCTTAACGAAGGGTAAGTTAAGTAAGTACTCTATACATCAAATAAAGTAATTATAATAAAGTAAGACTATGTGTTATTCTGATATGTAAGCTATATTTATGTGAAGTTTAATCAAAATCCATTCAGTAGTTTTTATTTATTTATTTATTTGGGACGGTTAACAACTGTAGGTATACAAAGATACGTAGTTAAGGTGTCCGCGTGGACTAAAGAAATAACAATATGCCGAAATTATCGGGGGTAAAAACATTTTCCTGGGATAAAAAGTAGCCTATATGTTAACCTGTCACAATATATTCCTGAAAACTGCATCGAAATCGGTTCAGTCGTTTCTGACATTAGCGTGCACATACGCACAGACAAGCAGACAAAAATTCCAATAATCATTCTTTTGGGTACTATTGCGTTGATAAAGGTCTCCTATAATATTTTTTCTCACATATCTTCCACGTGAGCGATCCAGACAGCGATCCGTTACATTTTTAGTATATGTATAGGTATATATATGTAGGTATATAGATATATTTTTTCCATTTCTTTATTAATAATTTTATAATATATAATATCTTGACTAAGATAAATTTATAAAAATACTTCTCCATTAACATAATCCGTTAGGATATGGTTGATCGTTTCATCTTTAAACATTGTGCTGAGGGATTCAGCTTTGTTTGCCGAGATTTGGCTAGTGTATAGCTATCGGGATGAAAAATAACGTTGCCAATATGTAATTTAGAAAAGAGATGGTAAAATTCGTCATCCGAGTAATTGACCCGGTGGCTCAGTGGTGAGAGCGCTGGCACGCGGAATGCAGAGGTCGTGGGTTCGATTCCCACCCGGGTGAAGAATTTTTTCCATTTCTTTATTAATAATTTTATAAGGGCCTGGGCCCAAGCCTCCTTGCCGATCAGGTTTAGGGGTATGGGCGTCCGCAAAATTTCTAGTGTCGCACTCCCAGCGTTTATAGCTTCAGCCCACGGTACACACTCCTTAGTTATGAAAATCCTAAACGACAATTCAACTACAACCTACTATATGGCTGAAGCTAAAAATGCTTGGAAGTTGGCCTGCCCGAACGCCGTTGAACCATCGTTCCCATCCTCGCAGAGGCTGTGGGACGAGCCGCTTTGCAAACTGGCGCGGAAAAATCTACTAGACACGCCAACCAGTTCCGCAGAGCGCGCTCGTCTTTTAGCCTTAGGCGAGTGGGAATCGGGTTTATGGCTGCAGGCACTGCCGTCGGCCAATGTCGGCACCCTTCTAGATAGAACAAAATTCCGCATTGCAGCCTGCCTCCGTTTAGGCGCACCCTGCAACGTCCCCCACCGATGTCGGTGTGGCGATGCTGTCGACCCACTCGGACACCATGGGCTGTCATGTACCAAGAGCGCGGGCCGCATACCTCGCCATTCGACCCTAAATGACATCATCCGCCGGGCTCTCTCCACCGCCGGGGCACCATCTATCTTAGAACCCCTTAGTTTGGTGCGCGACGATGGAAAGAGACTGGACGGCATGACCCTTGTACCTTGGAGGATTGGACGATGCTTGGTATGGGACGCAACCTGCGTCGATACCCTTGCGGTGTCTCACCTCCGAGGCATAAGCATCAGAACCGGTTCAGCGGCGGCCTCAGCAGAAAACCTCAAGCGGCGCAAGTATGCAAACCTAAGCGGGGATTACATATTTGAGCCGTTTGGGGTTGAAACCATGGGGCCATGGGGTCCGGGTGCGCATGCCCTCTTCAGGGGCATTTCTAAAAGATTGGTCGAAGCATCCCATGACCGGAGGGCTGGTGCCTATTTTGGCCAACGCGTAAGCCTTGCTATACAGCGGGGCAACGCGGCCAGCCTTTTGGGCACGCTGCCATCGGTGGAGGATTTGCAGGCCGTCTTTTATTTGTAAATATTTGGAGTTAATAGGTAGTTAATATTTAATTTTAATTTTAGGTTCTATTATTGTTATTTTAATACTGTTATTATGAAATAAATTATGATTTAAGTACGATCATGTAAATAAAAACCCGTAAATTTTATAATATAGATAGATTGTTGAATAATTTTGCGTGAAAGAGCAACAAACACACATACACTGATTGGAATGTGTGCGTTTACCAAATTATCTGCGAAGTGGCAGAAAAAGGAAACTACGGTCACCACGTTGAAATATCATTTCGTTCGGCGGCGACATCTCAGTCATAGACAACTCAGATCAGAGTCTTGGCATGATTGCTCGTACTATTTTCTAGGCAAAACTTTCTGTCAAGGTCAGAGAAGTGTGAAGTAAGCAGATATCGCACGTGACGTCACATGCATCTAATAATAGTGATGTGCCCATATCGATAATTATATCGATAACTCATATACCTACTTATCTCTTGAAAGATTACCTCATCGTTAGAGTTTTACAAATATAAAAACAATTGAAACACAATATTTATTAAATAACAAAAAAATTTATTCATTTATGTTTACTAGGCATAATCGCGATGTTCATAATCAATGTTTACTCCAACTGCCCAGGATCCAGCTACTCCATCCGTGATCATCATCAGACCCTTAATATTTCGTACGTGAAAGGTGCCACCAGTATATAAATTTAAAATTCAAATCCGATGTTTATAGCTATCAATATGTAATAGGATCCAGCTATTCTTTCCCTGGTCATCATCAGACCCTTGATACTCCGTTTGTAAAAGGTGCCGTCGGTATATAAACGAAAAGTTAAAACGCGATGTTAAAAAAAGAACTATAAACGTTTACTAGGATGCAATTACATGTTCTCTGCTCGCGTATGATGAATTTGGTGAGAGCGAGATGTCTCACTTTTAAATGTCAAATCAACAGAGCTGAGTAATAACTAGACAAGGCAAGTGTTTCTACTTGGTGTGTAAAAAGGGATTGCAAACCACTTCTATCAGCCCTATTTCACTCAGTCTGGCTTGAGAACGAGGTGTCTATTCTAATTCTTAAGTTTATTTTTACATGCAAATTCATCATACGGGTGCTGGTCATCATCAGACCCTTGATACTCTGTAAGTGAAAATGAAAAATTCAAATGCGGTATTTATAACTATAAATCTGTACTAAGATTCAGCTACTCCTTCCTTGGTCGCATCATCATCATCAGATGTAGAAAACTTAAATAGATAATAGGTAGATACAAGGGTAATAGTAGGTACATACATTATTAATTTGCATTATTTATTTACAATTAGTTAAGTAAAAAATATAAATTAAATAGGTAAGTATAACGAATTTAATTTAGCGTAGGTAAGTAATCGATATATCGATAAGATTTTTTCGCATCTCTCCTTATACGTGCCATCTAATAGAAAGAGTGAGATACTCTGTAATTAACATGTGCTAGATAAAGACAAACGTAGTACCGAATATGTTACCAGCATAACTAGAACTCTGAATGTTCCGTGCATACTATGAATGCTTCACTCTGTGTAGTCACAACACTCTGTCCGTTATTCTTTATACGTTCATGATGATGACTATGATGAAGATGACTAGCGCTTTCCATGAACGTATAAAGAATATCAGACAGGGTGTTGTCAATACACAGAGTGAAGCATTCACAGTCAGCTCGAGTATTCCATGGAGTAGGGATGCGTATTGACGCGTTATCCACCCACACATACAAATCACAGTGGTGGGCGCACCCATAATGAATTCACTATGGGTGCGCCCACCACCGGGCCCTACACCCTCCACTCTTGGCGATGTCTCCTGGCGATTGTAATTGGTGCAAGTGCCTGTTTTCGCAGGTATGGTAGGGCCCGGTGGTGGGCGCACCCATAGTGAATGTTTGAACTTCCGAACTGTAACGTAAATTGGAAGTAATGTGTTGGGGTTTTAGAAGTTCATAATAATTAGTGGTTTACTAATTTACTAATTTCTATAATCCTGAGGATGCCACGGTTGTTGGCGAAACATATGTAGATTATTTATCTACTTTTTGATTTCGGAATAGTGCAATGTATCGTCTTGCATGCTAGGTGTTCGGGTCTGGTTTCTCGTGGCGATTGTAGTTAGTGCAAGTGCCTGTTTTCGCAATTATGAGTTATCAGATCCGAGGGTCAGTGGAAAGTGTAGGGCCCGGTGGTGGGCGCACCCATAGTGAAACTTACATTGCTTGCAAAATGATTTTTTTATCAGTTCCCTGGGTAGGTTTCATTGAAAAAAATGTTAGTAACGTTACAAAGAGTAACAACGTTGTCTTTTTGGCTTAGTAGTCGATTCGCACGCGATTAAAATACATCCGGGCGAAACTCCTACTAAAATTATATTATTATTCAACTCACGCCTCTCGACTGAAAGGCGCACCATTGGGATATCACCGCTTTTACACTGTGTATAAACAACTCTAAATTGCTTTTTGGTAAATTGTTACTGTACGATTATTTGCAATATTTTGTAACGCCCATTACTAATCTAGCGTAACTGTATTCCTTCAATGGCTGCTTCTTTAGAAACGAATGTCCAAAGTAGTTTTATAGCTATTCTAAAACGCCTATCAGAATATGTGAAGTGGAATGAAAAAAATTCGATATAAGTTAATATTTTATTACGTTCACAAGTTTTAGTTATATTTTAGATTATAATTTAAAACCACTGATGATATTGGATGTCTCACATAATTCTTTCCTTTCTTAATCACACTTTGGCAAAGGCGATGGAATAGGCAAAGGAATAGGCACTGGATAAGGTAGTGGAATTGGAACAGGTTTGTCACAATCCTTCTTATCGTTATCATGATCTTTGTCCTTATCTTTGTCATCTTTATCATGATCTTTATCATCTTTGTCACAATCCTTATTATCATGGTCTTTATCTTTGTCATCCTTGTCCTTATCTTTATCATCTTTGTCCTTACCATTGTCATGATCCTTGTCATCTTTGTCACAATGTTCCTTATCCTTGTCCTTATCATTGTCATGATCCTTGTCATCTTTGTCACAATGCTCCTTATCCTTGTCCTTATCGTTGTCATGATCCTTGTCATCTTTGTCATGATCCTTGTCATCTTTGTCACAATGCTCCTTATCCTTGTCCTTATTGTTGTCATGATCCTTATCATCTTTGTCATGATCCTTGTCATCTTTGTCGCAATGCTCCTTATCCTTGTCCTTATCGTTGTCATGATCCTTGTCATCTTTGTCATGATCCTTGTCATCTTTGTCACAATGCTCCTTATCCTTGTCCTTATTGTTGTCATGATCCTTATCATCTTTGTCATGATCCTTGTCATCTTTGTCACAATGCTCCTTATCTTTGTCCTTATCGTTGTCATGATCCTTGTCATCTTTGTCACAATGCTCCTTATCCTTGTCTTTATCGTTGTCATGATCCTTGTCATCTTTGTCACAATGCTTCTTATCATCATCATCAGATGGATAAGGGTGGATTATACCGTCGCATGGTGGTTCAGGAATTGGTATAACACAAGATGGTTTAAGGTCATCCTTTGGCGGTAGGATTCCAGTCTAGAAACAGAAAAAATATTATAATAAAAAATTTAAAATATTTTCCCTCCCAGCGGTGATAGCCCAATGTTTAAGACGTGCGCCTTTCAAGTCGGAGGGCGTAAGTTCGATCCCAGTCACGGGCCTGTACCAATGAATTTATTTTATGTACAGATTTTAATGTTGAAAATTGTCACATAGCTCGTGCCTCGGAAAGCAAGTAAAACCGTTGGTCCTGCGCCTGATTTCTCTCCGGTCGTGTCGGCTTTCCGTCCCATCGGACTATGAGAGTAACGGAATAGAGAGTGCATCTGTGTTTGCGCACACACTTGTGCACTATAATATCTCCTGCGTACCTGGCTAATCTCCGTAGAGATTGGTCGCCTTGGCCGAAATACGGTCGGAGATCATCATCAACATATTCTCAGATCAATGAATAAAATTCTTCGAAGCAAATCGATTCATTACAAAAACATCGTGTCCAATAGGAAGCCTTTATTTTAAGCTCGTTAAATGATAGTAATGAAATGATAGTATGTCTGTTGTGATACTCGATAGCAAAAGTCGATGCAAAACGTTGTAGGTAAGATTGTCTAAATAAGTGCTCGCTAATTCGGAATGGCGCGATACGATTTATTGCTTAAGGACCGATTTTTTCATTTTTATTTTCAATTTCAAGAGTAAAATGAATGTTGTCTTTCTCTGAAATCTGAGGCAATCTACAACGGTTCCGTTTCGGCTTCGTTCCAACTCGAGACTTTTCGATAATTGGCCCCCTGATCATAATACACACAGCATCAACTTCATTCTTCTGATATGCTATTTGAAGTTAAGAGAAATCGGTCCAAAATGTAATTTGAAAACAGTTTTAATACTTACATAAGCAGGTTTGATATTGCTGATCAGGATTAACTGAAAAATAAATGGAGAAGTGTTTTTATAAATCTATCTTAGTCAAGATATTATATATTATAAAAATATTAATACAGAAATGGAAAAAATTAAATTTTAAAAAATAAAACAAATTAATTAACAAATTACTTGTTACAATCATTTATTAATCTTTCATTTTTTTCTTACGTACAGAAACTAATGAAATTCTCTTTCACGACTGTATTACTGGAAGAAATCCCTTCTGACCCATGACACTACCAGACCACACTACCGGTAGTGTCGCGGGGAATATTTTGTCCCTTCTGCACTACTAGCCAGTAGTGCCGTGGGTACTTTATGAAAGGTCTAACATCTTCGTTTCCATCGACACTACTACTGTATAGTTACTATTGACACAAGTAAGCATAAATGGTTTGTTTTGTAAACATTTTATTTTATATGCAACTTCTATGCGAATTACCCTAAGAACGCGTTTGTTCATCTTCCTTGTTATAAACTTTAATTTGTAAAAACTTAACTGTGTACAATAAACAGCATAAGCATAAGAAAGTCTATAATAGTCAGAAGTGGCACCATGTGGTTCTATCGGCCCTTGGTCCTCTGCCTACCCCGTAAGGGATAAAGGCGTGATTATATGTATGTATAAGAAAAAAAAAAACTTACCAAACAAGTCGCAGTCACCAAACATATTGAGAGGTGATTCATTTTGACAAGAGTCTCTAATGACCTCTCCTTTTCGAAGCCGGTTAAAATGATATTCCGTTGAAACCCGCTACCTTAATGAACGTATCGGAAGATGGTATGCAAATTTATATGATTTCTGAATAAAGGAAAAGTGCATTGTTAAAAAAATCTTTACAAAATGTGTCATTATTAAATTTATCATGTGTATTTAAGTGCACTATAACTTGAAAGTTAATAAATAACATATGTAGGTCACAAGTCTGTGATCCCAATTATGTAGTCCTTCTTGAAATTATTTCTATTTCAAAACTATTCTATGCTTGTTTGTTTGATTTTGTTAGCTTGTTTTACGTGTGTTAGTAACAATTTTTAATCTGTTAGACTGTTTAACAGGAGCGCAATGAATAAATAAATAAATATTCACACACTTCACAACACATTAAACTAGTCCCACACTAAGATCCCTAAGGTCTTGTGTTGTGGGTATAACTAGGCAACGGAATATACATACGAAGATAAATAGAAACATTCACGACTCGAAAACAAACATCGATATTTGCACCTACCGGGATTTGAACCCAGGACCTATGGCGTCGAAGTTGAATAAATTAGCCGCGTGGTGCCGACAGAGTAGAGTTTGTCCTTTACTACTCCATGTCTGCCCGCGGATATCGTACGAGGCGATTATGGGTTTCCGGGAGGTGGACAGCAGCGCCTCCCGTGCTGACAGCATAGTCCAATAATCATACTGCGGACACCAACCTGCTTGCCCAGCGCGGCGACTATGGGCAAAACCCACTATGGCAGTAGCCTTGTGGCGTGCCCTGGGGAAGGCCTACGTCCAGCAGTGGACTGCAATCGGCTCAAGACGAAGACTTATATGAATTTGAAATTGACCTCTAGTAAGTATTGAAATTAGCCATAAGGTATCTTTGGTTTCCACTGCGGTAAATGAAACAGACCTTACTCGTATTATAAGGAGTTTTAGGTATGTATGGGTGATGGTAAGGAAAGCGGCCTTCTTTTGGCCCCACCGGGCCACTAGTTATTGTTTTGTCGTCGTCAGCCTCTTGCAGTACACTGCTGGACGTAGGCCTCCCCCTGGGTACGCTACACGGCTCGATCTCTCGTTTTTGCTATCCAGTCACTACCAGCCGCCCTCTTTAAGTCATCGGTCCCTCTGGCCGGAGGGCGTCTAACGCTGCGCATGCGCGTGGTCTCCATTCAAGAACCGGTTTACTCCACCGTCGGTTCTACGACAGATGTGGCCCGCCCACTGCCACTTCAGCAGTCGGCTACATCGGCGAGACGATGTCTTACTGAGTTATTGTTTGACCTATGTATATACAGGTTGTGGATGACAGCCAGACAAATACTTAAATGCTGAATAAGTACCATTGTGTTAAGTCATACGACAGTGTTATTACTGCCAGGAAATGCATTTTTTATTTGATTATCAGTAACGATTGTTTTCCGCGCCAATTGTATTGGGCGATCCTGTGACTAGTTAAATGGGCTTACTCGTATTTGTTATTGTGTGATACATTCCTGTTTTTTGGATCACTTATGACTCTCCATTAGGGTTGATCATTCATTTGAAGTTTTTAGAATACAACTTAAAAAAATAATATTGATTTAAATTTTATTTTTAAATTATTATCTAAGGCCTAATCAAACGAACTGAACCATTTTTTCCTGAAAATATAAAAAGTCGGAAAATTCTGGAATTTTCCATGCGAAAATTTTCAGCGGTTTTCGACTCAGAATCATGGTCTTAAGTCACCATATCAATGTTTGCCTGGCTGTCACAAATTCAAATTCAAATTCAAAATAATTTATTCAACATGAAAGCATTAACAACTTGTTTTTCGATTGTCTAATTATATGTTACTTTCTATGTTCGCACCCCAAAATGAAACCGCTACCAAACAAAAAAGGAGGTGAATTTAAACAACTCAAAAAAAAATAAATGGCAAAGCTTTTGCTTTGGCAACGGTCACCACCCCAAGGTGCGATTTGTTACGGTCTGTCAGGCATAAGTTAGCGATTCGGGGCTTAATAGCCACCAACGTGGAGAATAAGAGTTAAGGTCGCCTAAAGACGAAATCCATAAGAGCTGCTACACAGATCTCCTTTATGGCAAAACCAACATTAGGTCTGACACACCGCATGATTCTACTCACAAACATCCTGTATTTAAATCATTGTGAAAAACTTTGCGTTTCTGGATTTATATTGCACTGTAGTTCTGTTTTGCGTCCGATAGGTGGCTCTGCTAAGTGGGACCCAATTCGAGTGTATTTCATAAATCGTTTCTCTGAATAGTTTGAATAATGGCGCTAGTTACTATGTGAAATCATCTTTTTCACCTATTCCATTTTTATGTAGTCGGCTCAAATATTTCTTTTGAAACTTAACCTGACGCTATATTCTCGGAAAGTTAGGTAGGTAGGTACTATGTGCATGACTACTTTATCTGTATTACTATACAGGATGATTTTTGGTCGTCAACGTTCCCGAAAACTATGGAATCTCCTCATCATCACGATCATTTTTTTCCGTGGAAGCATACCTGGGAAGTGTCTGGTTTCCAAAATATTAGGGTCCAAAGTTGAGTAAATATAACTGCGTTTTTCTGCATAAATGCACATTGACGCGTGTAGCAAGATTTTTTTTCGAGAAATAATTAATATCTATCTATGAAAAAACTAGCATAAACGCTAGCCACATTAAATTTCGCCCGATGAAGTAATTTAAAAAAAATTCAAAAAAATTTACATCGTTTCCCAGCATTTTTTTGGCATAAACTTACTTTATTTGATGTATAGTGTACGTACCCTTCGTTAAGGGTGGCAACGAAAAAATAACCTGTATAAGCCAGTAGCTACCACTCACCCTTTATGTACCTACAATTAATTAACTAGTGGACGCCCGCGACTCCGGCCGCGTGGACTACAGAAAAAACAAAATGTCGAAATTATCCGGGATAAAAACATTTTCCAGGGATAAAAAGTAGCCTATATGTCTTAAGTGGGACCTGTCACAATATACAGTCAAACCTGGATAAGCGAGAGTTCAAGGGAGCACAATCTCATTCTCGCTTATAGAGGTTTCTCACTAACCCGAGTTTCTCGCTAATGCAGGTACATGGGTAGCGTTTCTCTCTTATAGAGGTACGCAGCAATAACAAGTTACAGTAAGTACGATTGTAGTAAATATGTAATATGATAAAATTATGTGCATAATATGCACAACATATATTATGTACGTGTATACATATATATTTTTAATAATATGTATATGTTTGTAATTTGTTTTGTCATTTGTTATTGTATGAACCTATGTATTTTTTGTAGCAATAGTTCCTCCTAAATAATAAATAAAGCTCATCTCTCGCTTATAGAGGTATAGATAAGTAGCAGTCTCACTTACGGAGGTCCATGAGGGAAAAACGACTCTCTCTTACAGAGGTTTCTGTTTCTCGCTAATAGAGGTTTTGGGAGCTTAAAATGACGGGTCCTGGCTATTACTCTCACTTATGGAGTTTTCTCACTTATCCAGTTCTCACTTACCCAGGTTTGACTGTATTCCTGAAAACTGCATCGAAATCGGTTCAGCCGTTCCTGAGAAAATCCCGTCACGTCACGTCACCTGAGATTAGCGTGCACAAACGCACAGACAAACAGACAAACCGACAAACAGACAAAAATGTCAAAAATCATTATTTTGGTTACTATTGCGTTGATAAAGGTCTCCTATAATATTTTTTCTCATATATCTTCCATGTACAGACAGCAATCCGTTACATTTTTATTATATGTATAGATTTGACTTTTGGATTGAAAGAGAGCCACGCTTAGTATAGCGAGAGGAGATACCAAATCCCTGGTATAGCGGTGCCTAATGTAATCAATCAATCAATTCATTTATTCGCACAATCTCCTTGTAATAGATCTCCTTGCTTATCGTCTGCGTGAATGCCCCCAAGTTCCTTAGTCGACTCTTACGGCATGCACGGAAGGAGATGCAGCTGATGTATTCTAATGAGATCCCCGTATCAGGACAGGAGAATTTTAAATTAAAATACAATAAACAATATTTATGTCACGATTATTGTTGAACATTTGTAGGTCATCCATTATCCCCCAAGGAGATTGGGCAGAGGTGTGCTTACACCTAAAACTAAACCTGAACAAAAATGTTATGTTATGCACATTTCGTATAGCGAAAAATTTAAAATTTAACGTGTTAATCCAGGGTGTCAGCCAACTCCATACCAAATTTAATTAAAATCGCTCCTGCCGTTTTTACGTGAAAGAGTAACAAACATCCATCCATACTCACAAACTTTCGCGTTTATGGGTGAATTTCCCAGGTACGTTTTTAGCGCGGCGTGGATGAAAATCGTAGTGGAAAGTGCAAAATGCACATTTATTAATTTTTTTTCATTAAGTTCAGACAGTGATCTAGACTAACGTTTAAAAACTTAAGACCAAAATCTATTTGTTTACGCATTAAAAAAATTATCAAAGGCTCTAAATCTAATTGCGGTGCTATGTCCCCACTTCATTTGCAAACATAAATTTGGCTTTTTCAATTTTCGGGTGAATTAATTTAACAGAATACATACATATTTTAAAAATACATTAAATGACACTATTATTTACACCATGAGCAGTAATTTAACTTAACCCGGTAGTACCTGTAACAGCTTTTTAAAAATGTCCCGCGGAAAAAGTCAATAACGCTGGCGCATTTTGAACATTACACTATTTCATCATAATGAATGAGATAGATGCTAAGCTATCTTTCCCCGCACTGCTCTGTCAAGCCATCGTATACCAAGTACAAGGATGTTCGATACACTGAACAGTTTTCCCGCCAAAAACGTAAGTATAACCTGCGGTGGCGCAGGAATACAAATTTATCATATAACGGTGTCATATGTATTTAAAAAACTAAAAGGCTGTTTAAAAAGAAATTTTACAGATGATTAAAGATTAGATGTATCGACGTAATTGCAAATGAATTATTACAATTAAAATAATAGTGTCCGTTATAATTTGAAATTTGTTACTTGATTCTAAGTACGGTGTCGCAACTCCGGTGGCTCCGGTGGCAAAAAAGAGGGCCACCGTAATTTAATAATGTCACCGTAATTGATATTTTGTCTTTTTGTATACAGGATGACTGGAAAACGGGTATTATTTCTATTGAGATGTAAAAGTTAGGCCAATTTTCTAGCTTCATGGGTAGGAAGACCCATTAAAAAAATTACGGGTAATGTTTTTAAAATCGCCTTATTATTAAATGGAAATGCATAAAAAAACTAAAATACGTGTATATTTCAGTAATTCAACTAGATAAATAAATAATCATTGGAGACAAAACAACAGACATCAACTTGGCATTGTCAAAGTACAATTACCAAAAGATTTATAATTTTTTTTCCTGATTCTTGAAACTAAATTCAAAAGGTATATTATGAAAAAGCTTACCAACAGCTGACTAATAAGAATTTTAAAAGTGCTATCCTACGGCGCGACAACCTTTTTTAACAAGTAACCTAAGTTTGTAGTCAAATTTAAAAAATACAAAGGTGATGAACTGACATAATATATATATTATAGCATAGGAATCTTACTGCTATCCAAAGGCCTTTTCATGATGCAGTTCAACTCGAATCGAGGTCATACCGCCACCTCCATCTTGCCAGTTGCACTGTTCGTATATCTTTCGGTGTTTAACGACTAACATGGCCGGCACTTTTACTGTCCAGTTCCTTTTTGGTAGGCGATTAGCATACCTAATGGTGTTCCTGATGCAGTCTGAGCACTGTAGATCAATCGATAGACAGCATAAGTACACATATCGACAAGTAGACGTTATAAGATCATAGGAAGGGAACCGTTCCTAAATGAACTAAGTTCTTCCAGGCACTTAAGATTCATCCCCATTCACATAAGATTATATTAATAGCTGACCAATAAGAATGTAATATTTTTGTGAGTCCTGATTGTTCTCAGAAAAAATATCTATATATTGAATATTCTACTGGCCTAAGTAGGTGTACTCATGCACATAATTATTATCTACTTCAATCCCACGTTTTGTGATATTGATTATGACTTGGCCTTTAGTTCAACCTCAAGGAAACCACCCAAAATTTATACTATAAATGAACAGTTACGAATAAACCCGAGTAACTTTGCGATAAACCCGAGTAGCTTGAACAAGTACGCCTGATGATAAGATAACAGAAGAGTTCTACATTCTACTTACCTCAATATAACACTGCTATAGGCTGTAGCGCCACGGAATGTATTTTTCGAAACCTTTATTGGTCAGCTGCTAGAAAGCTTTCTCATAATAAGTTACACCTTTTTGAGTAGCTTATTAAATAAGGAATTTAGTTTGATAAAGGGTACGCATGACGCAGTATATTATTTTGAAAGAGTAGGGGCTTAATTGGCAAAAACATTTAACAAATTTTGCTTGACCATTCCATGTTGATAGATTTTTGGGAGGTCAAAGTATAAAATGTGATTCATTTCTTATATGCCATTCTACTTCTCTAAAAGGAGATTTAAAAAAAATCATATCATTGTCATATCTCCGACACCGTGAATTTTCGGATGGGGTTTCCTTATATATAAAGGTAGCTACCGAGGTGCACTTTCACATGTGAAAAGAAATGATCCTTATTTCTGGTTTTCGAAGATTTTTACGTACATATAAATAAATACGGCTAGGTTCCTGAAATGGTGTAGTCAGAACTGCGAGATCTTAAAAGAGATACCATGGCCACTACGTTTTATGCTAAGAAAAAACTCACAAGGAAGCATTTTAAAGTATGTAATAAAATATTTCTCTAACTGTTAACGTGTTCCTTAAATTTGTTATCATAGTTTCTAAGCTATAATCATGATGATAAACATTATTACCAACTAATAAACGAAAAATATAAAGTTTTCAAGTTCTTATAAAATAAATAAATAGGTCATTCATATGATGTTCTCCTGTATTTATAATTCCGCTGATTGTAATCAATTTCAGTGGAGAGATTTACAATTTCGGTGATTTGATAATAATATCGGTGGCGATTGAAATTTTTAAATGCAGATATCTCAAGAAATAATACATTTTTTAAAATGTGTACCATATGACTGAATATTATATATTTTTGGCTATTACTTCAAATGCAAAAAAGTTATAGAAAGTGGATATAAAATTTCGCCAGCGTAATTAGTCAAAAATCGAGGTTGTTGAAATTCATCCTTATAATATTAGTAAGATTGTCTACTGTTATATAAAAATTAGCATTTTTACTATATATTTTGTTATTCTTACAAAACAATAATTATTTTTGCTTACACATGTTAGACCAGGGGCCCCGATCATTGTTACGGCTGATGCATAAAGCAGGATGCGCGGAGCGGGGCGGCTACATTTGGCGCACCAAAATTTTTGGTATTATGAATGGTGTAATTTATTGCAAAACATTCCATTCTATCAAGTTAATCAGATTTCCCGTGACATTAAAAAGTGTCCGGGTTTTAAGGATAGCAGCCCTTTGCAGGCGTCACATAGCGGCGGCGGTGCGGACGTCTGCAGCTACTCAAATTTTTTCCCAGTCTCTGAAAACGGGACAATTTTGTGTCCTGCAGTCCACGTCGGGGACACCGGGACAGGTAACTGTAAAACGGGACTGTCCCTTTCAAAACGGGACGTCTGGTCACGTTAACCATAACCCGATTAAAACCAAACGAGAGACGTTAAAATGCGTCAAAACAACCAAAGCTAAATCAAAACTAAACCAATGTTTCGGCAGGTGCAAATATTGATAATATGCTGAATATCGATGTTTGTTTCCGAGTCATGAATGTTTCTATACTTATCTATGTACTTATATACCGTTGCTAAGTACCCACAACATAAGATCTGAGGGATCTTAGTGTGGGACTAGGTTATGTTGTGAAATGTGTGAATATTTTTTTGATATTTCGTTCCTGTTAAACTAATCACAGTCTAACAGATTAATAATTGTTATTAACACACGTAAGATAAGCTAACAAAATCAAACAAAAAAGCATAATAATATCTTTGCAATAGAGATGATTAAATAAAAACTATTGGGAATACAGATGTCTGAGTACTCGTACCTGCGTATGTTATTTATTAGCTCTCAATCTATAATGCACTTAAGTACATATTATGAAAAATTTAATAATGACACATTTTGTGAAAAAATATTTAACAATGCATTCTTCCTTTATTCGAAAATCATATAAATATGCATATTATCCACTGATAAATCCAGTAAGGTGGCGGGTTTCAACGGAATATCATTTTAACCGGCTTCGAAAAGGAGAGGTTATTAGAGACTCTTGTCAAAATGAATCACCTCTCAATATGTTTGGTGACTGCGACTTGTTTGGTAAGTTATTTTTTTCTCATGCTTATGCTTCATTGTATATAGTTAAGTTTTTACAAATTAAAGTTTGTAAGAAGGAAAATGTATAAAAGCGTCCTTATCTCCTTAGAGAGATTTCATCTAGCAAACCAGTCGTGAAGGAGAATTTTGTTTCTGTACGTAATAAAAACAGACGAAAGTAGTAGGAAATTGGGCAAACTGGCTCACGGTCGTTCAGACATAAGTGAAGTTTTCAGTTATATGTGAATAGTTCAACTATTAGCGCGCCTCTAGGGCGCGCAATAAGTCGATCTTCACTTATAACTGAAAACTTCACTTATGTCTGAACGACCGTAAGCCAGTTTGCCCAATTTCATAATGTTAACCACGTTAATTAATTTAGTTTTATCCTCATTGAAAATTACATGTAGGTTTATATCTTTTTCAACTACTATTGAAAACCTGACAGTATTAAAACCACTATCATTCAGTCAGACATAACTGAAGTTTTCAGTTATATATAACTGAAAAGTCTATTCTAATTAACAGCTCGCTCCACTTGTTTTTGGTTTTCACATTCGCATAAATAACAAAAAGCGATCATCGGTAGTACTCCGTCTGGTTCGTCATAATCTTCTAATTTGTTATTTGTTGGGTGACCGTTACAAGGAGTAAAGTATGGAAATATATCTTTGTCTTCGATCATGTTTTGAGGTAACATGCCACTTATGTACCACTTTCTGATGTCATTAGTAAAATAGTTCAGAATAACTGATTTATGTAATGATTGAATAACTTCCTTGCAAAGTAACATGTTTGTTTGTAACAGCCAATATGGATATTAAAATAGTGAGAAGATTATCGGGAATTTTATACTTAACTATAAGTTGATTTTTTTAACTATCTCCTATTGAAAACTTGGATACAATTATTAAAATATGATTAGACGAATGTTAGCTATGTAAGAACGCTTTCAGCGCAAGTAGGTATAGTAATTTAAATTTTATATAAGAACTTAGTCCAATTCGTAGTATCAAAGAAGTACCAAAAATATTTATTTAATACACTATACGACAGATGGTCAATACAATAAATGAAACACTGGAAATTAATTTTATATAAATTTATTTTCAATACACCATTTATTTAAACAGAGAACATTTTTCAAAGCACATATTCTAGAATGAAAAAAACAGCATAATACATCATTAGAATATTTGTCATATAATTTTAACAAATTAGGACAGTTTCTATCTTCTAAATTAACAATATCCTTATCGCCTATAATTTGTTTAATCCATCTAACTTTTTCTAATCCCTTTGTATAAATAATTTTATGTTCTAAAAGTTTTTTAAAATAATCTTGATGATTGAAATACGGAATATAACCCTCATTCCAGTATATTCCTCGGTTTCTTTCAATCCATGTAACTTGTCGTCTTTCACTTGCAGTAAGGTAATTATATGGGAAAGGTGGTTTTATTAAAAATACTTGCACCTGTTTGTCAGATATAATAGCCAATTCTTTTAATATAAAACTGTTATCATCAGTTTTAAATCCTTGCACATCTATGATTGCATTCATGATAACTTTCTCACTATGTGCGTTAAAGGTCTGTATTCTATTAGCCGATCGTTTATAATTAAACAATAGGCTGTTGTATTATCAGGAATAGAAGTTGAACTTTCGATTTCCAATCTTACATCAATAGGTCCAGTTTTCAATAATTCGTTTTGTCTCGAGCAATCAATGACAAATAGAGGAGCTTTATTTTTAAAGCTGGATAAATCAAGCATTGGACATTGTAATAAGACTGACGAAACCTAGCATACATTTCGTATAATATATTAAATTTATTTGCTGCAAAGTTTAAATTTAATGCTTCATATGGGTAATAATTTGAATTCAAAAACAAAGTCACATTCTTCAGTTCACAGTGATCAAAAAGAGAACAGTCTGATGTTTTGCTATTTTTTCTGTTTGTTTGTAGACCTAGTATGATGTATCGAGGTTTTTCTAAGTGTGACGTAGTTTTGATTGACCAAGAATGTTTCGTCGTTTTAGGTAGTAGAGGATATTCATATAGATCCCAATTTCTAAATGCTATTTGAATTGGTTTATTTTTTTCTAATATTTTTAAAAACGATAATCTTTCAGAAACTGATACTTTTATATGAGGTACTCGCCATTGAATTTTATCTATATTGATAGTGACACTATCCTCGTCCGTCATCATACAATTTAAATTGTGGTTGTTTCTGTTTAAAATAAGTTCATGTTTACAATTCATAATTATTTTTTGATAATCTTCTGCAAAACCCATTATTTTATTTAAAGGTATAATAAAGCTGAAACTGTCTACGACTTGAGATCCATTTAAGTTCCAACCCCATATGCCTGCAAGCTTACTATCTCCCTCGTTCATTGATACATAAGATTTCATTGTGGTCGTTATTCCTGAATTTTTTGTACGCTCTATTTCAACTCCATTAAGCTCATACCTGATGTCTTGAAATAAAAACATAATGGGATTATTTGTAAAACGTACTGGTTTTTGCACAAGTACTTTATTTTTATATACTTGTATACGTCCTTCTACAAGAATTGAACTAGCAGAAGGTAATATGTATATATCTTGTTGATGAATAGGTATTCTTATTTCATCATTTTCATTAAAACTGGTATTGTATGGGTTATATGTATGAATTTCACAACTCTCAATAGAATTGTCAAATTGCGAAAAATCACTAATTTGTAGAATACTCATGTTTTAAATCCAAGGGCTTTAAGGAAAGCTTTATTATTTTTTGTAATTTTCTTTTTAATTTTTCCTATAGGTGGTGACACTTTCACACTTCGAGAAGAATTGCGAGGCTTTTTAATTAGATCTTGGTTTTTATTAAAAACAATCATATTGAGCGACGACGTAAGTGAAGGCGTAATTGAATATTTTCGTCTTGAAAATTAATACAGTTTCCACATTCATCAACAATTTTAACGGTAACTGATGATATATTGTATTTATTGACTGGCAAGTAAATAACGTTTTTTATAGTTTCTATGTATTGATGACCAGGTGGTACATTTGGCACAAATTCATGAATTATATGTGAAATTGATCCGTTAATGTATGATCCGTGCACTAAATCACATTCGATTCTTATCACCGACAATGGAAGAATGCTTACTGTTTTATCAGATTCATGCCATTTATTCGCTTGCAACTTTGATTTTTTGAAACCTAAAAGTTGTCCAATGCTGTTGTTCACATCAAAATTTATACTTTTAGAACTAAAAAGTTGACATTTCAATGTATTGTTATTTGCTCTGAACTTTATGTCGCAATCAGATATATTACTTTCAATATAATTTGCAATGTCGAACAGATCGTAGGAACCGTAAGGTATTTCTAAATATTCTCCGTTGTCCCCATATGACAATATGTTATTATAAGAACAAATATTATGTATTGAATTGAAAACAGAAAAGAATAACAAGCCACATTCCCATTCATCTTCAAGATTAATTGGAGGTTGAAAACTAGATTCTAATGTTGATTTATTTCCAGTCATAGTTATTGTAATAGACATGATTAATGACTAAAAAATACTGTATATAATGTTCTATTTATAGATTTTTTAAAACTAGGTAATTTGTACTACTTTATTATTTCAGTCTGTTTTTATTTCTGAGCCAAAAATTTTCAAGAAATTGTAGACAAAGATGTCCACAGTTAAAAGAATGAGCCTTTTGTACATTTTCATAAGTATATTGTATATTTTCCCCCAAATAATTGATTAATTCTTTTGGTGGCTTCAAATTACCATAGCTATCAAAATATTCAATATATTTCTTTATTTTTGCATAGGCTACCCAATGAGAACCCGAGTTCTCAGAACTATCTAAATTAATAACTCCACATTCTGTAAGTAGTGGATATTTAGGCAGTTCGTTTCTCATAAAAACTCCACGAAAGAAAGGAATATTTTTTTAATAAATAATTATATCAATATTAGTAAGAGGTCTATTAGGTAGCCGCGCATTTAGTTTTTTTTATCAGGTAAAGAAATTCCTAAGCCTTTTTTATAAGACCTTAATTTTAATCCGTTCCCTGAACATATAACTTCCATTTTTTCATTATGTCTCTTCATTTCAGCTAACCTTTTTTTACCTTCGCCAATTTCATTTATAAGTTTTGAGATAGCGGCAGCCCCACCAACTAAACTTCCAGCTGCTGATAACCCAGCAAATATTGGTATCAAAGGAAGAAATCCACCAGTTTTTGGAATTGGAATAATTCTTGGAATTTTAACTGGTGAATTCTTAGTCAACTCCTTGGCTGCTGCTACCGCGAGGTCAATTGCCATATCTTTACACTTAGGCTTAAGTTTCATTAATCGATTTTTAGTATGACGGACAATGTTCTTAAAATGACTTTTTAATCCAACACTTCTCCTTGGAGTTTTTGATTTTATATTCATACCAGCACCATGGCTGATTTTTGCAAGCATAGCCTTATTTACTAGACGAGCAGCAAGTTTTTCTCCAGGGCTAGCATTGGATGCAGTTGCACGTTTTCGTGACATATTGAAAAGTTTTATATCAGCTTTATGACGATCCTCCAGATTTAGTGAGTTATAATATGCAATGTCGTGATCTTTGCAGTATTCGTCTAATAAGTTGATTCCCTTATCACCACGCTGAAGTCTTTTTATCAGATTAGTTCCAGGGCCACAATAATGATACCCCGGTAAATGAAGCTCAAATGGTAAGTGATTAATCAAGCAATTTAAAAGACCGCTCCCTTGTATAACTTTCATGAGAATAATTCATTAGAGCTATGGTAGGTGCTTTTTATTTAAAATTATATTTCTTTTCAAAATCCAGCTATTTTCACTTGAAGGTAGGCCTAACCACTTTACAAATATTTAAGCCCCTTTAGTTTTCAATATTTTCTCTATTAGATATATGTGTGGATATTTAGTTTTTTGTAATTCTTGTTCATAAAATGTACCTAATATAGGCTGACTCCTAGAATCTTCCAGAACATAAGTAACTGGATCAGTTTTTACTACTTTAACAATATGAAATAATTCTGTAGACCAATTAGGAGTATATCCTTTCTCAAAAACACTTTTATGTTTACTTATACGTACACAATCTCCGACTATAAACTTATTTTTTATTTTACTTGTTGCTATTTGAGCGATCTTAGCAAATCTTTCTCTTACTGTATTTACATTGCCTCTGTGAACTTCAATAGGTTTCATCATAATCGTCCGATGATTTGTACGATTATAATTATGAATCAAATCGTCCAAAGTTCTATTAATCCATTTGTAATTTCCATTCATACTGAACTCTTTATATAATTTAGTTTTTAATGTTCTTATAAATCTTTCAACTATAGAAGCTTTTTTTATTGAATACGAAGAGTAATGGTTTATTTTATGATATTCTAAAAGCCTTTTAAAACTATTATTATAAAATTCTGTACCAAAATCTGTTTGTAAATTTTTTGGAACACGCCCGTTTTTCAGTAATTTTTCGAAAGCCATAATAATATCTTCCTTCTTTTTTTGGTGAAGTGGAAAAGCCCAAGCATATTTGGAGAACGTATCAATCACTACTAAAATATACTTAAAGCCACTGTTTTCCTTGAAATATGGCTGCATATCAATTAAATCAGCCTGCCAAAGATCATCTATATCACGTGTTATAACATGTCTTCGTGGAAAATTTATTCGAGCGTATTTATGTATTTCATTTACAACACCTTCTTTACTCATTTTTTACTTTTTTTGATAGTACTACTGTTTTCTACGCAATGAAGCCGTGAAATAATTTCTGATGTTAGTTTTTCTAATTCTCGAATTTGAATGTCAAGCTTATTAAAATTATTTTGTAAGCTATGAATTTTTTCGCTATCTGCCACTTCAAATTGATTTAAACAGTTAATGATGCACTTATCCACGTAATCTTTATTAACACTATCAGCGGGGTTTAAAGGTGCACCAAGATTTTTAATGACTTTGTTATTAGCGTCCAAATAATTATCATTTTTAAAATCTAAATCATAACTAACATTAGCTTTTCTTTTTGTCTTATGTAAGTGATGACCAAATTTATCAACATTCATCCTCGGTTGATTTTATTATACTGGTGCTAAATTAAAAAATCCTATACTTTTATGTTTTAATAATTCCAGCTTCTGTAAGTTCCTCTATTATAGATAAAATCTCATTATTATGATTGTTATTACCAGCCTGCTGTGATGCTATCAAAATCTTAAGCCTCTCAATCAACTCATTAGGGTCATCCCAATAAACAAGATCCGTATTCGGTCTATATTTTTTAAGGATTGGTAAGTTACCACCGAATTTTGGTTCCTCTGTAATATTGGAAGAATATAATCCACCAAACATTGGTTTTATAATTTTAGTGTATTTTTCACTTCTATCACCCTTTATTTGCTCGTTAGGCGAAAAAAATCTTTTATGAGCGTTGGTAACCATTAACATATTTTTATAATTATCTTTATCTATATCAGAAACCAAGTTTAAATTAGGTTTTTTACAAAACAACAGTTCACGTAAACCAGAAGTTAACTCATAAGTTTTTTCACCAATGGTTATTTGGTACATGTTTTTTTCGTTAAAATTATTATCAACTTTAGATAAAGATAATTGACAATTTCCCATGAATAAACTATTATTAACACTTCTTACCCCGTTAGGAATATTAAAATTTTCATACATATTTAGAATATCATCCTTAGCTAAAGATTTATTTTTTTAAAAATTATCCTCATTTTTTTCGCTATCATAAAATTTTTCTTCACTTGTTAATGAATCCGAAAACTCTATTTGATCTTGGTCTTCTTCTTTTGTAGAAGTTGATACAAGTGAATTATCTAATGATTGCCCCATCAATTCACTTATGCATGTTTTCTGGGTATCTTTTCGAACAGGAGAATAACTGTTTCTAACTAACTTTTTAATAGGATCAGTTACAGGTTTTAATAACAAATTCATGGTTGAATCGGTTTCATCCTGTTCAGTTTTCATCCGTTTGATTTTAGATCTGATAGAATCAACAGATTTTATTAATTGTTTTTTAATATGTTGCTCCATAATAAGTTTAAAAACAACCTTTTTCTATGACACAGAGTATAAAACTAATAGTGGACATGAAAGTTTTAATATTTAAATATTGTTACATAGTATTTCACTTTCAGAATATTATGTGTCGCAGATTCAGGTAGGTTATTCATGGTTTATTATAAACTTATCGAATTTCTCTCTATATCGTCCATTATTTAGAGAACTATCTTTATCAATAACTAAAAAGCTATGTGAGGTTTTCCATATTGATGAACACATATTTTTAAAAGACAACCAGGTCATATCATTATTTACATGCTCGTTGTAAATATGCTTTAAATTTATATCATCCTGCTTAAAAATTATTAGAATGTTAACATTATCTCTAATTAACTGTTTCGGTATTTTAGAGTATGTTTGTGATAAGTAAAAAGAATCAACTTTATTATGTCTCCCCATAGTAAAAAAGTTCCTTATATTTGATTGTTTTTCACAAACTACGTCATCAAAAATCATTATAGAGTCTGGTAAAGCTTTATTCGGATGAATTATTTCTTCGTTTTTATTGAATATAAATAATTTAACTTCAGGAACATTTTCTAAAACATTTTTCAAGAATATATATTTAGATTGAAAAGCAGTTTTAGAATATAAGTACACATTTCTAAATTTTACACCATTCTCATGCAACAGTAAACTTATCATAACATTTGTTTTTCCACAATTAGATGGACCACAAATTATACATCTTATTGAGGATGGCAAAAGTTTACTATGCCTAGCATGTAGTGGCTCTGGCTCAGTATTATAATTAATAACGTCTAGGAAAAGTGCTTGCTTTACTACCTTCATATTGCTAATGCGACTATTTGAAATTTTCATTATTTAAATAGGTTTAGTTTATTATGTAACTATACTTACTTAAAATCATATTTATATTAGAGGGATATAGTATAAGAAAGAAAAAAACCATTATAGTACAATAAACTAATTTATTTCAAAATAAGTACATACAAATAATTTTATTATTCCACCTTATATGAACTAATCTAACAAGTAAAATAAGAATATTATTCACAGCTACTTTATTATAACTATATTATAACTGTTAATAATATTTTTATAAATGTAACTAAGTACTAGATAATATAAAATTATGAAAGGTATCACTATTTACCGTTACTTATAATTTTATTTCAGTATTTATGAAAATAATAATTTTATATTTAAAAAACGATAATTAACATTTTAGATCATGTTTTTATAATGACCCCATGGTAATGTTGTTATATTGTTAGATAAAATTTGTCTCTTATCATCATTATTATTTAATACTAATTTATTAAGTGTCTGCGTATAGAGCACATGTTTCATCGATCTTATAATATTCATGTTACATTTAATATTAACATTATTAGTTAAAGTAGTTTTATAATGAACTGGTGTGAGTTTTTTTGTTATATGTTTAGATACACCTTTTGCCTTTTTTATCTGTTTCTTTTCACTATCGATACAGTACAACTTTGCCCGTAAACCAATAAATTGTTTAATTATATCACCTCCCATCTCATCTTTAAATAGGCCTGGTACTTTTGCATTTAACAAAGGAATGTTGTATTTATTATTGGTTTTAAAATTACTTGTATCATAAAATGAAATGTTGCTTCTCAGATCTCTATAAAAATCATAAGTATTTATAAAATAAAGCAAACTGTCTGTATCTGTATAACAAAGTTTAGCCCTATCGCGATATATAGTTTTTATCACGTTGTAATGAAATTGATAAAGATGCTGCTTAGCATATTCAAGAACAGTAAACCCAATATATATAGGCTTATCTAACAATACCTTTTCTTTTGCTAATTGTATAGCAACAAAGTTTTCTGAAAATATAGAGACGCTTTTAAAATTAGGCTTACATATTAGGTTTTCAGCACCAACAAACTTGTTAGTTTTATTAAACTCATCCCTCCATGTACTGACTAATCTTACATCCACCTGTTTTCTTTTGTTTTCAATTGTCTTTCCGAATATTGCGTTATTTAAAAGTTTAAAAAAATCTTTTTCAAAATCTGACTTGGATTCCTGACGTAGACGTGTGTTAAGGTCTATATACTTTTTTAGAAAATCATTTTGTCGAAACATAATAACCCTGTGAACCTTTTTTAATACTAAACCGTTATTAAGACACTGTTTTAGGTGTACGTAATGAATAACGTAGTGAAATTTGTCATATAAATTTGCAATCAGTTTTTTAGTTTTCCCACCAGGAGGAATATGCTTTTCTGGGGCAAAAGGTAAATCACTATGTGCATCATGTAAATAACTAGGATAAGTCATATCAACTTCCAATATATAACCATAATTACTATTGTCTGGTACATTCATAATACAAAGCTTTTTAATTTCGTCTTGTGATAAAAATCTAAATTCAGAAACAGGCAATTTTCGCATCATCGCATGACCATATAAATTATTACAATCTAAATAAATAAGATAAGTAGAAGGTTTAGAACTATCGTATTCAGGTAAATATTTATTGTTTGCTTCAGCATGCCTTAACGAACACTGGGCTAATCCACCGCGTATACCTTTTTCTATCATCTCGTACATTTCTAAATCGTTAATCAACTCCAAGGAAACTCGCGTGTATAAGAGCATAGCATCCCAGCTTAAACCAGGAGATGTGACATAATAAGCAGGATCAAGTTTATAATATTGAAGACTACTATTCCTGAACTTTTCAAAAACATCGCATAATAATAAAACATCACATTTCAAATACAGGTCTGTATATTCTCCAAGATTTTGAATATTAAATGTATGCCAAACTTTTTGAGCTCGTTTGTATTCATTATCGGTTATATGATTACCATTTAAACTATTATAAAATTTACATTTTTCGGGTAGATACTTTTCATCAAATTTGGACCATGAATCCATGTAGTCATATGGATAAACACCTTTCTGTCTAAGAAGTTTCAATTGATCATCTGACTTAAATTCTTGTGTGAGGTGTTTAAAATCTTCATTTGTAAGATTACTACTCAAGACGTCTAAACTAGAACTTAAAAATTGAAAGGAATCTAAAAACTTTATCTGAACAGAAGATGAACAATTTCCATCATCTTTTAAGAATTTTGTGATTGTTATATATTTTTCTTTGGTTTTCGGTATTATCTTTATATCACCATCATATTTCATCAATTCAGCTATGAACAAATGAGAATCATAATTTGAAAGATTATGAAAAATTATAGGTATAAACGGACAAACTTGTTACAATAAATGACATTGAGAATGTGCTGCTCCTCTGAATTCTGAAGTAATATGGTCATGATCAGCTACTTTGTCGAAGATAAGTGGAAGTTTGCAAATATGACAAGTATTAGCTCTACGATATCTGTTTTTTTCCTCATCTGTTAACGATGTCATTGGTTTTTTATTGTTCAAGATTGTGAAAAGACGTTTAACATCTTTTATTATATAGTCAATAAAAACTTTAACGCAGTCTTTGCCTCTATAAGATACATATTTATTCAAACTTATAACATGAGAACAACAAATATAGTAGGCAAAGCATGACGGTTGATGTTGTTTAAAAATATTCGTATTTTTAGATATTTTCCTATTATGATTTACTAACAAACTTTCAAAATCAGCGTATATAACAAAGTTTATTTTTTGCTGTCGTTCATAGTTTTTAAAGATAATTTTACTTTTTTTATCAGGTAAAACTGTTAAAATCTTAGAGCAAACGTGTGAACTATATTTCTCTTTTGTTATAAAATACTGCAAACAGGTTTCACAAAAGTTAGGTTTGTTGTGATGTCTACTTATCTGTCTCCGTGTCAATTTTATAAGATCTTTTATTAAACAATAATGACCTTTTAAACCTTTCTCAAAATATAACAGATTTACATGATTAACTTTTCTTTCCTTTGCAAAGTATAACGGTCCCGTAATTCGGTTTTTATTATCTATGCCGTAAATATTTACACTAATATTTGAATTATTTTTTTCAAATAATTTTATGTCTGCTAGTGACGGAGGAAAAGTCATACTTTTAACATTCAAAATTGAAGAATAATATGGATAAGAACTTGTTCGGTTAACATTCTTAGTACAAGGAAATAAAGCAGCTACAATCGACCATGCAAAGCAATGATCATCATTATTTCTTATATTAAGACAACTTTTAGTATTTTTAATTATTTGCGGTAATTCTAAATAACTACCACCTCTGAGCGGAGAATATCTATTTATGTTGACTTCTAAATGACTAACAGAGACGAACGACCAACCTGATTCACAGTGTTGAAATTCGCTTAATTTTTTAGAAAAGATTTCTCTACTGTTTGTATAAAGATCTTCAAAATTAGTACTTTTAAAAACTGCTTTGAATTTAGTATTAAAAGATTTCAATTGAATTTCGTTAGAAGTAGGCAATCTAAAATAAACAAATAATTCAAAATTTACTTTAAGAGCAATATGTTTTAATAATGATACATTAATTATTTTTATAATAGTACTTTGATTTGAATTAACGAACTGTTCATAACCCTCATATGTATCTTTTATTGGATTTTTTCGATAAGACACCATTCTATCTTTAAAAGCAGTGGCAATTATATAAACATTACCAAATTCACTTTTTAATAAACAATTTTTCTTATGTAAATTTGTTCTTAAGTGAAATTGAAAACTACGTTTCTTAAAGTACATATTACACTTTTTACATAAAATATCTTTGTTTATTTTTAGATCATTTTTCACTTTAGGGCTAAGGCGAGTGCCTGAAACGGAAATAGAAAATAGTGTTATTTTAAATTTTATATTTTAAAAGATAATTCGTAATTATTTTAATTACATATTTTTTTAAACATACTTTACCTCTAGATAGTTTAGATTTTACAATGTTATTATATAATAAGTAATCTAAAATAAGAAATTATATAATGTAGATAAATGATTGGCTATTCATAAATTTATGTAATTAGATATTATAATAAACACATGTTAGATATAGATAATTCACATAGAAAGAACCTTAACTTGATTAAGATTGATTTGATGAACTGACGTAGGACACTGGGCAGTTTTTAAATTGTTTCTTACTTTCCTGCAAAAACTTAATCAAATAACGCCATCCTTCAGAATCGGTAGTTGATTTTGCTTTTACAGTCACAATTGAATGACGCCATCTATTCATAGGACTTACATTTTCAATTTCATTGCATACATATAGTTTTAAATCAATAAAATGAGTGCCTTGTAAATCGGGATTATTTTGTTTGGATATGCCATTCGCCACGCGTCGAGAAAAATATGAAATTATATTATCATCTTTTTTACCGTTTATTAGATCTTCGTCTATATCTGAATCTTCTCCCATAATGTCTTTAGCTGTCGTTTTCGATGTAGAAGATGTAGGTTTTGGTCCGGACTGAATCTCGACGAGTTTTAGTTTTTTATTATGTCCTTTCTTATTTTTCTTTTTTAATGATGTTTGCGGTTCTTCGTTATCTCTTTTAGACCTGGAAATATAAATAAGTCGTATTACATATAGTTTTCTTAAACATATCTGTCGCTGAAAATCAATCTGAAAGTATCTAAGTAAGTAATAAAAAAATATTACGAAAAATAATAAAATATGAAATAATTTATTGAATGAACGTCATTATTCCTAATTCTAGTCTTTAATAAAACTATAATACTTAAAATTACTTTACATTGTAAACAATTAAGTTAATTATTATACTTTATTAACATTGAGTCCAATTATTTATTAAATACGCATGATTACTAATAAACTTTAAATTAAATACAAAACAGCTATTCTAATTCTGTCTACACTTTTATAAATGTTTTATTTGAATATTTCACTTATAAAAAACTGTATCTATCATTTTTTATAATTCATACAAAACAGCTATTCTAATTCTGTCTACACTTTTATAAATGTTTTATTTGAATATTTCACTTATAAAAAACTGTATCTATCATTTTTTATAATTCATACTAAACAGCTACTCTAATTCTGTCTACACTTTTATAAATGTTTTATTTGAATATAAACGATGAATATGAACTGTATCTATAATTTTTATTATTCAATTATTTAGTGTTTTAACAAAGTAAAGTATTCACTCACCTCTTTTTTGCCGGAACAGTAGTTTTCTTCGATTTCCTTTTCGAGGGTTTAGCAGGTGGCTGCGGCGAGGGTGCACGAACCGGCGCCGGCGCCGCCGGCGGTTGCATCTCTCGCTCCGGCGACGAATCACGGCTACTGGATGAGCTGCACTCACTATCACTACAGCTCGATGAGATGCTCTCATTTGGGCTGAGTATAATATCTGCTCGACTTGTGCTTGCCCTATAACAGTAACGAAAGCTTTAGCTTTTTTTCAAAGCACTTATATAAGTACATTGATTTAAAAAATGTCATTTATTTAAATACTTACATTTTTTAGTATTTCACTTAGTTAATACACTATCAAAAGAAAAACACAAGTTTTCTATAACTTATAACTTTCAATAATCCAATTTATTATAACCACTAAGGAAAGATTTTGTCAAATGGATCGCATTTAAAATTCGCATCTATAAATAAACATTGCATTGCATATGTGATTAGCTCCTATAAGATGGGAGATACGTCATCCCAGTTTCCATAAAGGTTACATCGAATACAATAGTGTGAAACACTGTGATGTTATGCCTAGTCAGCGTTATCTCCTAAACTGTATGCAATTGATACTTTAGCTATACTATTATTTGCACCAGGGTTTACGTATCCTTTCATTTAAATTTAAAAAATAATAAATCATGAAAAAACACGCATAATCTTTTATTTATTTTGTTATTATTTAATAAAAATTTATCCATTGTAGAGTTCTATGCTTCATTTGCATAATTATCTTGGTAAAAAGTGAACGTGTTGAAATATTGTGAAAGCACTATGTCTGTAAGTATTTTCTTATTTTCATAATATTGCTATTATTATTATTATTGAATGCATATTCATAAAACACTAAAATAATATAGGCTAAATTAACCAATTATTGTTTATTCATAGTTTTTTAACTTGCAGGATTCCGAAACATTATTCAACTTTGTACGACCTAATCAAATTCTAGAAAATGAAGGATCGTGCACCACAAGAAAGAGATCGCGAGAAAACGAATTGTATTCATATATTAAAATTCCTTCCCATGGACGAAAAATTATAAAGCTGGAAATATATGATTCAGACCACTTCACGAGTGATGAGATGTGTAAATGTACAGCCGAAGTATGTTGTCAGTACATAGTTCAAAACATATTTAAAGATGAAATATATATAGCTTTTCGTGAATTAATTGATAAGATGAGTGAAAAAATATGTAACGATAATAGCAAGTTTTATTAAAAGGTATTTTATTAATATTAAAAAATAAATCATATTTATGAGTACCATTCAATTATGTTTTCTTTTTTTAACTCAGTAATTCCTAATAGATAGGTAGAAATGTAGATCCATCAAATTACCCTTCTAATTTTACATGTTCACTTTATATGAAAACTGAACTCCACGTTGAAAGACCACGCTTAAGTTAGAATAGAACACAATGTGTTAAAACTTATTTAAAATAATACCTACTTAAGTGAACAAAGGAGTTCTATTTATCTACACTCGCATTATAGGTATGCGAACTCTAAATTTAAGTTTTAGTTATCAGCTCATGCATGAATAGGTAGTTTAACTTATTGCACGACCTAGAGGTACGCTAATAGCTGAACCAATCACTTATTACTGAAAACTTCAGTTATGTCTAAATGATCGTGGTTTTAATACTAATATCATATTTTCTATAGTAGTTGAAAAAGATCTACTTATAGTATAAACCTACATATTTATTTTCAATGAGGATAAAACTAAATTACCATACCTAAACGAGGTTAACATTATGAAATTGGGCAAACTGGCTTACGGTCGTTCAGACATAAGTGAAGTTTTCAGTTATAAGTGAATATAGATCGACTTATTGCGCGCCCTAGAGGCGCGCTAATAGTTGAACTATTCACATATAACTGAAAACTTCACTTATGTCTGAACGACCGTGAGCCAGTTTGCCCAATTTCCTACTACTGACGAAAGTTTAATTAATGATAGTAGGTAACAAGTATGTTGTTTGTAAGTTATTTTATTTTTAAATTTACATACATACATACATATAATCACGCCTTTATCCCTTACGGGGTAGGCAGAGCACCAAGGGCCGATAGAACCACATAGTGCCACTTCTGACCAATTTCGAGAGTATAGTTGAGATCTACAAGTTCGGTTAGTAGTGACAGGTGGTCAGCCCATCGCCTACAAAACACCAAGACCCCCTTGTCTCTCTATTGACTTGTACAGTATGCCCAGGAAGAGAAGCAGCTGTAGTATTATACGTTTTTTTTTCACTCCCAGAGCAGCATAGAAGAACTCATATTTTTAAATCTATTTATTAAAATTACCGTTTAATTTTGATTGTTCTTGACACTAGAATTCTTCTATTTTGAGCTACGGAAAACAAACAGTGATATTTACTCAGTTATAAAATAATTAGGAACCTGTACAGCAACTATAATTATGTTTTCGTTTATAAATGCTAAACTTGCTAAATGCTATCGAAATAGTACCTAATAATAATGGTGCAATGAAATGCAAACTTTGCAACTTAAAATCACAATCAGGGAACCATTTCAAACCAATCACTGGCAATAGCTTGCTTAAATTTAATTGGCTTTGAATTAAATAAATCCAAATTACTACTGTCGTGGAACTTATTTACTTGTTCGGGGTATCCCGATAAATAACAAGACTTGGTAAATGATAACTTAGTTATATTAGAGAAAACAGAGAAAGTAAAACTAATAAAAATATGATTACCTACGCGTGACTTGGTGTATCGATGGGTGCGAACTGATTTGCGTGATGCAAAATTATTTGATGCAGTGTCTAATGAGGTTAGTAAAAAGCTGATGTCGGCAAAATACAGGGTCTGGGTGACAGCCAGGAAAATACTGAAATGCTGAACAAGTAAGTATTAAGTTATACGACAGTGTTATTATTCGCAGGAAATGTATTATTGATTTGATTGTCAGTAATCTTTGCTCTCCGCGCCAATTGTGTCGGGCGATCCTGTGACTAATTAAATGGGCTTATTGGTTATTGTGTGATACATTGCTGTTTTTTGGATCACCTGTGACTCCCCATTAGGGTTGATCAGTTATTTGAATATTTTTGAGGGCAACAATTTTTTTGAAAATTATCTTTTGGTTAAAATTTTATTTTTAAGTCATTATGTAAGGCCTAATTAAACGAACTAAACTATTTTTTTCTTTAAAATATGAAAAATATGCCGGAAAATTTTGTAATTTTCCTGCGAACATTTTCAGTGTTTTCCGCCTCAGTATCATGGTCTGATGTCATAGTATCAATACTTGCCTGGCTGTCACAAACACCTTTGATAAATCTACCTTGAGTTACTTAACTTAAGAATATAATTTTGACGGCCGATTGGTGTAGTAGGCAGTGTCCCTGCCTGCAGCGCCATAGGTCCTGGGTTCGAATCCCGGTAGGTGCAAACATTGATATGATGAATATTGATGTTTTTTCCGAGTCATGGATGTTTCTATACTTATTTATGTATTTATATACCGTTGCTTAGTACCCACGACACAAGACCTTATGGATCTTAATGTGGGACTAAGTTAATGTGTTGTGAAGTGTGTGAATATAAAAAAAAAAAAAAAAAAACTTAAGAATAAAAATGGCTATAGTTATTTTTAAATAAGCAATTACTTTTTTGATTTAAATACAGACGTGTACACTTACGTGAAGGCTAGATGGAGGTATCGGATGACTCGGACCACAAGAATCCGCGGTGCGAGTCGCCCGAATATTTTTTTTGTTCGGTCGACTCGGACCAACAATTTCAACTTCAATGAAGTTAATATAAAAATCTATTTGGATTTTATTTTATGTTGTACTAGTAGCTGCCCATGACTTTGTCTTCGTAAAGTGGGATTACGTATCAGCATTCCACCCGTGTGAAGCCGGAGCGCATCGCTAGATATACATATAAACCTTCCTCTCGCGATATCTATAAAATAGACCACATCATAATGCATTGGATGTATGGTTTCGGATTTATTGACGTAAAGACTGATTTTATTTTATATGTAGTTTTCTTTGAAGCAACAATTTTTTATTGATTGATAAAAAACATTTAATAGCTAAGTAAACACTGAGTTAAGGACGTGATTTAAAAAAAAAACACAATTTAAGACTTTTACGCCTACCAAGATACCTAAATGATAACATTATTGAATAGATTTGTTTTATTTCCAAAATTTTTAAGTTAACTGTACTAAAATTGGTACATAAATAATGGATTAATGGTTAGAATTAATGACATGACAAAATAAATAAATAAAAACAAATCAGTCAACTCGGACCGCGGTCCGCGATAAGCAGCGGTCCGAGTCGGCCGGTACCTCGCTAGATGAAGATAATAAAAGTGGGAAAGTATTAATTACTTATCAAGGAATTATTTATTTTTCAGTTAATCCTGATCAGCAATATCAAACCTGCTTATGTAAGTATTAGAACTGTTTTCAAATTACATGGGCCGATTTTTAACAAGTCAAATAGCATATCAGAGGAATAAAGTTAATGCTGTCTTCATCATGATCAAGCTTTAGAGAGAGACAGCATCATTTTTATTCTTCTGTCCCCCTAGCATGAACACGCATCGTGGATATCGTATGGTCCCTATACAAAATTCAACATGGCGGCTATATTTATCGTATTATGACGGGCTAAATGTCGATAAATCGGTTTATCATACAGTGTTTCGCAGGTCATGCTAGGACTGCAGATAGGTTATCTGACGTTTGAAAAAATCAGCCCATTAGGCAATGAAACATATTGCGCCATTCCGAAGTTCCGAGTACTTATTTAGACAATGTAACAACGCTTTGCATCGACTTTTGTTATCGAGTATCATAACATTGCGGTTAATCTTCATTACGTTATTTAACAAACGTTAAACGTTAAGAGGATGGATGAAAGTAGATTGACAAAGAAAGTGTACAACGGAAGAGTGGCTGGAAGGATTGGAAGGGGAAGACCTCGCCGGACTTTCACCGATCAAATTGGTGAAATTCTAGAGAAAGATCAGGTCAAGAGTACATAAACCGACGAACGTGCATGAAGAATGTCATAAGAGTAGATGAAGCGAAAGAGGTGTGTCAGGATCGTAGCAAATGGAGATCCGTGATCTCTGCCTACCCCTCCGGGAAAGAGGCGTGATTTTTATGTATCTATGCAAATGAAGCCTTCCTGTTGGACGCAATGTTTTCGGTAATGAATTTGCATCGATTTTATTTGAAGAATTTCATCTATCTAAAGGTGGGTTCCCACGGTACGTGATATTACGGACGGACGCGCACCAGCCCGCACCACGGATCGTGGGAAAGCGTCCTCGGTAATACAGACGCGTCCGTGGTGCGCGTCCATCCGTAGCCTTCGGCGCTTCCGCGTCCGTCCGCGAAATCACGCTCCGTGGGAACCCACCTTAACTAATCGTACATTATGTCTTGATCTTGCTAACACTTTGCCTTCTATATGTGTTCGAAAAAACATCAAAAATGTAAAAAAAAACCTCTAAGAATAGCCGCGTGGTGCTGGCAGAGTAGAATTCGTACCACACCATTTCTGCCCGTGGGTATCGTACGAGGCGATTGTTTCCGGGAGGTGGGCAGCAGCGCCTTCCGTGTTGACAACATAGTTCAAAATACAAACTGCGGTTACCAACCCGCCTGCCCAGCGTGGTGACTATGGGAAAAAAAAAACTCCAGGGCAGTGCACAGCCTTGTGTCGTGCCCTGGGGGAGGCCTACGTCCAGCAGTGGACTGCAGTAGATGATCTGAGAATATGTTGACAAGGGAAGGAAAATATTTTCATTTTTTTTATTATAATATTTTTTATGTTTCTAGACTGGAATCCTACCGCCAAAGGTTGACCCTGTACAATCTTCTGGTATTATACCAATTCCTGAACCACCATGGGGCGGTATAATCCCTCCTTATCCATCTGATGATGATGACGATGATTGTGACGTTGATCATGATAAGGATAAGGAAGACAAAGATGACAAAGACAAAGATTGGAAGGATTGTGACAAAGATGACAAAGACAAGGATTGGAAGGATTGTGACAAAGATGACAAAGACAAGGATTGGAAGGATTGTGACAAAGATGACAAAGACAAGGATTGGAAGGATTGTGACAAAGATGACAAAGATCATGACAAAGTTAAGGACAAAGATTGCAAATATAAGGACAAAGACCATGACAAAGATTGCAAAGATAAGGACAAATACTCAATACTAAACCATTTATGTGACAAAAATAAGGACAAAGATGGCAAAGATAAGGATAAGAAGGATTGTGATAAACATGACAAAGACCATGACAAAGATTGTAAATATAAGGACAAAGATGATAAGCATAAGGACAAATATGGCAAAGATAAGGATTGCGACAAAAATAAGGACAAAGAAACTCATTACTGTATACTTCATCATTTATTGCTATCATATGATAAAGATAAGGACAAAGATGACAAGCATAAATACGAAGATGGCAAAGATAAGAAGGATTGTGATAAAAATGGCAAAGATCATGACAAAGATGGCAAACATAAGGACAAAGATTGCAAAGATAAGGAAGAATATGGCAAGGATAAGGATTGCGACAAAAATAAGGACAAAGATACTAATTACTGTATACTTCATCATTTATTGCTACCATGTGACAAAGATAAGGACAAAGATGACAAGCATAAAGATGAAGAAGGCAAAGATAAGAAGGATTGTGACAAAGATGGCAAAGATCATGACAAAGATGGCAAAGATAAGGACAAATATGACAAGGATAAGGATTGCGACAAAAATAAGGACATAGATGCTCATTCCTGTATACTTCATCATTTATTGCATTCATATGACAAAGATAAGGACAAAAATGACAAGCATAAAGACAAAGATGGCAAAGATAAGAAGGATTGTGATAAAGATGATAAAAATCATGATAAATATGGCAACGATAAGAAGGATTGTGACAAAGATGACAAAGATCATGATTAATATGACAAAGATAAGGACAAAAATGGCAAAGATAAGAAGGATTGTGACAACCTTGTTCCTATCCTATTCATCATTTTTTTTCATCATTTACACGATCAACTATTTCGACTATACAGGGTGATTTTTGGTCGTCAACGTTCCCGAAAACTACGGAATCTCCTCATCATCACGATCATTTTTCTCCATGGAAGCATACCTGGGAAGTGTCTGGTTTCCAAAATATTAATGTCCAAATTTGAGTAAATAGACTGCGTTTTTCTGCATAAATGCACATAGACGCGCGTAGCAGGATTTTTTCACGAAAAATAATTAATATCTGTCTATAAAAAAACTAACATAAACACTAGACACTATAAATTTCGAACGATCAAGGAATTTAAATTAAAAAAAAAAAAAAAAAAAAATTCCCAGCATTTTTTTTGGCATAAACTTACTTTATTTCATGTATAGAATACGTACCCTTCGTTAAAGGTGGCCACAAAAAAACATCCTGTATAATTAAATACCAATTTGGCGAGTTTGAGACGACGACATTCTCAATATTTCAATATTCATTCTCAATATTTAGTATACAGGGTATTTAGAATTTTTTTCCCAGCATTTTTTTTTTTGGCATAAACTTACTTTATTTGATGTATAGAGTACGTACCCTTCGTTAATGGTGGCCACAAAAAAACACCCTGTATAATCTTATTCCTCTATGCTCATAGTGAAAACTTGTGAATTCAATAAAATATTTACAGTATAACTTTTTTTCATTCCACTTCACATATTCAGATTTAGACATATTCAGATCTATTAAACTACTTTGGATATTCGTTTCTAAAGATTTCGATAGTAGCTATTGAAGCCAGTTACGCTAGATTAGTAATGGGCGTTGCAAAATATCGCAAACAATCGTACAGTAACAAATTCCAAAAAGTAATTTGTGTTATTGTATATTATACACAGTGTAAAATAGCTCTCTGAGTGACATGTAATCGGTGAGCCAGCCCCACCGCCAGGTTCCACGTCTCGGCTCCGTAAGTCATGGCTGGTAGAACACACTGATCGATATGTCTACTGGAGTGCAATAGCGCTGAATAACAACGTACTCGTATTTATTTACTTTTCACCTGAAGTTTTTAGGTCATGGTTTAGTTTAGGTTTAGCTGTTCAATTGACCACGACCTTTTTAAACGTCTCTCTTTTGACTATAACAATTTAAAAAAAAACGTTATTCTAAGAGCGTCGTGTTGTGTTGTACTGTAATAATCATCTATTATCTCATTTGTAAGGAGGTAAGAAAAAAACCGCTTATGAAATAAAAACATAGTTTATTATTTTTAAAATAAATTAATACAGAATCATTTTGAATGTATGGAGGTTATTATGCACAGTGTGTTTGATACAGGACAGCAATATCTAATATAAACTTAACATTATTTAATTTAATGTGTCATTTACAATTTTAGATGTGTAATTTGTAATTTCAGCTGAAGAAATATGGTAGCGTGACTGATATATCAATGTTTGTCGTTTCATTAAGTTCGGTTAGTAGTGACAGGTGGTCAGTCCATCGCCTACAAAACACCAAGACCCTCTTGTCCCTCTGATCTGTACAGTATGCCCGGGAAGAGAAGCAGCTGTATTATACTTTTTTTTTCACTCCAAGAGCAGCATAGAAGATTTAACCTTACTAATACTTTAAATACAAAAGCACTGCGAGAGTAGAGATAAATTTGGTGCAGAGATAGTTTAGAGGCTGATAAAGGGCATATGCTACCTTTTTTCCGGAAATGTTCGACAGTTAGTTTTCGCTGGAGACATCTAGTCCAGTAGTTACAACACATTGACCTAGTCCTACATTAAGATTCTCTAAGGTCTTGTGACGTGGGTAATGGTATATAAATACATCCATAACTCGGAAACAAACATCAATATTCATTACCAATATTTGCTTCTGGGACTCGAACCCAGGACCTACAGCGTCATGGTCAGGGTCACTACCAACTACACCAATCGGTCAACGTCAAGTGATAGATAATCCTGTATCATATTCAACATTGTGCAAATATAGGTTCTTTTTACGTTTAATGTTTTCCAATATTAAGCAAATCGATACTTATAGGTGCTTTCCCACCTTTAGGGTTTTTATTTAAGAGGTCAACTGTAATCAACGATTTACCATCATCCTGTCCTTTAGTCAATGCGTTGATTTTGATAAGATGATTCCCATCCGAATTGTTGTCTGTTAAAGCATCAACGCCTATTAAGCTGTTGCCATCTTTGTTATTCTTTGTTAGCGCATCGACATCAATTAGGCTATTGCCAGCTTTGTTATTTTTTGTTATCAAATTAGCATTCACTAGACTGTTTCCTACTTGATTATTTTTGTCGATAGCGTCAACGTTTACCAAAGTGTTTCCAATTTTTTGGTTTGAGGTCAACGCTTTGACATCTAACAACGAGTCAGGTGGATTGTTGCCATTCCCATTGCCTGGGTTATTCCCGTTGCCAGGATTATTCCCGTTGCAAGGATCATTTCCATTGCCTGGATTATTTCCGTTGCCTGGATTATTTCCGTCGCCTGGATTATTTCCATTGCCAGGATTATTTCCGTTCCCTGGATTATTTCCATTCCCTGGGTTATTCCCGTTGCCAGGATTATTCCCGTTGCAAGGTTCATTTCCATTGCCTGGATTATTTCCGTTGCCTGGATTATTTCCATTTCCTGGATTGTTTCCGTTCCCTGGATTATTGCCGTTCCCTGGATTGTTTCCATTTCCTGGATTATTTCCGTCGTTGTCGCATGTCGATGGACAAGAATCTGGATCTTCCCAATTTGGCAAAATTCCCGCCTGGAATTAGCAAAATAATATTTAAGTGCGTTAACTTTGATCAAACACCATCTTATGGCAGTAGCCAGTAGCCTTGTAGCGTGCCCTGGGGGAGGCCTACGTCCAGCAGTGGACTGTAATAGGCTGATGATGATGATAATGCAATTAAGTTAACTTCCTTTTCACATTACAAGTAGACTAGAAGTTATTGGAGTCTCTCAATTGAAGAAGATTTAGAAAGAAATCTTAGCAGACGATATTTGGTTTAAAACCTACTACGAGTAGGTACTCGTATAAAATGAAAAAAGCCTACTATGTAGAACCCAACCGCAAAGTTAGAGAAATCTCATGTTTATTTCAAGATTAGAAGTATGAACATTTCTGAGATGTTTAGGAATTCTCCATGCTACCTGGAAGAATTAACAGGAGAATTCGTTTCTCAATTTTTGTAGATAGGTTCTCTATAGGTTAATTACCTAGCTTTTCGCTCGATAAACCCTTTCTGTTACAACCTGCATAAATGAATATACTTACGTTAGTTGAAACAATACAGCATAGGGCGTCCTGGCACGAGGGGGATATGCATCTGAAAATTAGTCGTCTCTATAGCGATTTTTTCGAATTCGTCGTCTGACGCGAAACTTTATTAATAACTCGGAGTGGTATTGTCTTTAACGCCTATGTGGTGCCGGCACTACACGAACCAAACGTATTTTTATGAACTCAATCGTACCTCTTACCCCATGTCTGAAGACATGACGTTAGTGAAAATGCAATATGGCGACTGGGTTTTGTAAAAATTAAAAAAATTAAAGTCGACAAACTACGAGGCGATTAAAAAATAATTTATAGGTTTCCTCAACATTTTTCGATTCGACTAACCATTTAGATCTATATCGATGAAAACCATTCTCGGTTTTTAGACAGCAGCGCGAAACTTTTTGCCCGAGCATGTCGAGCGTGTTTCTTGAAGGATGCATTATAGTATATTAACTAAAAAGTATAAAATAAATAAAAACAAAAAAAATACACTGCGTAACTGTATATAATATAATAAAAAAACGAAAAGTGAAAACACCAACCAGTGGTCGAATTCTATAATATTATTATGGAATTAATAATAATTGAAGAAAATAAAATATTTTCTGATGTAATATAACCTGAACAGTCGGGATCCAGTAACCGACAGCCAAGCTATTAATATTTCAATGGATCCTGGCTGTTCAGTTGTTATATTACATCATTAGAAAATATTTTATTTTCTTCAATTATTATTAATTCCATAATAATATTATAGAATTCTAGACCACTGGTCTAAGTGCTTGTTTTCACTTTTCATTTTTTTATTATTATTATATACATAGGGCTTTTTTAAGTCGGGTTTTTGGATTTTTTAAATTATGTTTTTATTACCCTTTTCGCTTGATAAACCCTTTCTGTTACAACGTGCATAAATTAATATACCCATACTGGAGCATCTGTCCGCGTTGTGGCGTGAACTCGCCACCCCATGTCTGCCCATGGGTATCGTCGAGGCATTAAGGGTTTCAGATGGGCAGCAGCGCCTCCCGTGTTGACATTATAGTCCAAAATACAAACTGGACTGCAATAGGCTGATGTGGCGTGCCCTGGGTGATGATGATGATCAATAGGAGTATTCAGTATGTGACATGCATAAACATATTATAATTACTATAGATACATATACAGACGTTCAAAATTAGTGACAAGTTCATCGCCTGAGAGAATGTTTTGAGTTCCTTAGTTAACCCTTACGACATGCAAGGAAGATGCAGCTGATGTATTCTAGTGAAACCCCGCATTAGTACATACATACTATACATATAATCACGCCTTACGGGGTAGGCAGAGAATGAAGGGCCAGTACAAGTACTACCCCGCATTAGTACAAGTAAATAAATCTATCTTCATCATCTTTTTTCTTTGAATTTGAATTACAGCCCTGGGAAGTCTACTGTTGGACATATGCCTCCCCCAACAAGCGCCACTCCGACCGGTCGGAAGCAGCCTGCATCTAACCGACGCCCGCGACCTTGGGCAGGTCATCCGTCCATCTCGCGGATGGCCTTCCCACGCTGCGTTTGCCGATACGTCGATATTATAAATAAATAAATCTATAGGTATAAATTATATCGAAAATAACATTACCAGAGCGATGGTATTCAAAATTAAACATAGCTTCCCCATTTTCAAGATTTTGAAATTGAAACAGTTAATGTTATTATATCGAGAATTCTGACCAAACTAAAGCAAAATTAAATGATTTTATATTTATATGCATTTATTGAATGGGTGCTATATTTACTGTGTGACATCATAGATATGTATAGTAATTATGTGAATTTGATTAGTTTTTTCAACTTGTACTTACACAGCTGCTGTCAAACCCCTGTAAGCGGTTTCAGGACATTTTCATTAAAAAAACGCACCTTTAATGAAATGGCTTATTATTATTGAGGTGATGAAAAATTTATGGGGTATTACATAGTGGCATTTACAAAAATAACTGGGCAATGTTTAAAAATTTGGCTTTAATTATATTGGATAACCTGCAAATTCCAAGGTATTATAAAAAAACTAAATAACGGCTGCGACTTCATGGAAGTAATTTTTTTACATAGGGCGATTGAAATTCTAGGTGGGGTACTAAAAATAATGACATGGCGACTAATATTATCAGTAGGATAACAAATGATATATTAATGGTTATTGTAGGCTTCCATCTAAAAAAACACTTTCTGGCTCTGATTTACGAGTAACATTAAAACAAATACTATAAATAAATATTAGGGAATCATTTTTTTTGTTTTGGAAATCATAATATAATGAAAGTGGTGGCAAGCGCACCCGCAGGATAAAAGCGGAGCGCGGGTCGTGGCGCGGGGGGCGAAGCGCGCCACCAGCCAATGGTAGCGGCGAGTGAACATTATGAATGATCGAATATTAGACGTGGTGTTGACAAGCTCGGACTGGAGCACTGCTATGCGTGTGTTAACGAGGCGTTAACTAAGATTGCTCCCGCCGATTCGCGCTATAGGAAAACTCAAACCTAGAATGTCTGCGGGACCTGATTCCATACCAGCATTGGTGCTTAAAGGGACGAATTGTTAAAACCTATTGCTTACATATTTAATAATATCATTGATACTGGAGTATATCCAGCAATATGGAAAAAGTCAAGAGTAACCCCTATCCCAAAATCCGGTTCCAAGGCAGAAGTCGAAAATTACCGTCCGATAGCCATTCTGTCTGCCCTGGCTAAGGTGTTCGAGTCAACGTTACATTATCGCCTACTACCACAGTGTCTAGTACCTATAGACACTGTCTACCCTACATATCACGGTCGCAGCACGCATTTCTACCTAAGCGATCGGTAGCCACCAACCTTGTAACTCTGGTGGACTTGATTTCTAGCAAATTAGACGCGAAAGGCCATGAGATGTTATTTATCTTGACTTTCAGAAGGCTTTCGACCGCGTCGATAATGATGTCCTTCTGACAAAACTGGTTACGCTGGGGTTCATGCTATGTTCCACGATTGTTGAAGGTGTTTGCGAGTTACTTGTCCGGTGGAGAACAATTTGTTAAGTATGGTGCCCACATTTCGGAGTACTACAGTACGCGTTCCGGTGTAAGTCAGTGATCGAACCTGGGGCCCCTTCTATTTGTCCTCATGATAAACGACTTCCCGGAAACCGTGAGCGAGTCGCAGGTCCTACTATTTGCCGATGACGTTAAATTAGTAATGCCTGTGACAAGCCAAGCCGACTGTGACAAGCTCCAGAGCGATATCGATGCTGTGTTCTGTTGGAGTATAAGCAATAAGCTATACTTCAATTTTGCTAAATGCGAGATGATGTCGTTCACGCGGTCCCCCGCACTCCTCGATCATCAGTACACGTTGGCAGCTGCGCCCATAGCCCGCGTAGTGAGCGTGCGCGACCTTGGCATACGTTTTGACCAGCAGCTCACCTTTAATGACCACATCACACAGTTGCGGATAGCGCGTACCGCAGACTTGGATTTGTGCTTCGCAACGCCGCACCAATAACGATACAAGCCATATGCGCACTCTACGCAGCCCTTGTGCGTAGTATACTTGAAACTAATACAGTGGTCTGGAGTCCGCATGAGAATAAATATAACCTTATGTTGGAACAAATTCGAAAAAGTTTTTAAGAAATTTATATCGTATTAGATACCATTTCTGCCTGTATATGTACCCCACGTTATTTCTGCAGGGTCAACTAGGATACGACTCACTGCAGTTGCGCAGGGAGCTCACCTTGGCGAGGTTTGTCATTGGCATTATCCGTGGTAAGATTGATTGTACAACTTTGCTGAGCTAATTTTTGTCTAAATATTGAATTGTATCAGGCGTCACTATTCGGAAGTTCAAATCTCTATTGAGGGATCGCCCGCCACCGGGCCCTATACCCTCTGCTGACCCTCGGATCTGCCTACTCATGATCACGAACACAAGACACTACAGTCGCAACGAGAAGCCAGATCCAAGCACCCAGCATGCAACCATAAATACATAGCTGCTAATCCGAAAACCAATTAAAATTTTAATCGACATATGTTTCGCCAACACCCGTGGCATCATCAGGATTAGTTTTTCATGTTAGTTCTATCTACCGAACCAACTAACTAACAACTAAAACCAATGTATTGCAAATCATTTTTATACCCTCAATCAAAATATAAAATAAAAAATGTTAATACCTACATATTAGTTTGAAATATAGAATTATTATAGATAAATAAACATTAAAAATATACATATTAGTTATTAATTGTTAAATTAGTAGAAGAAAAATAAATTTATGATAATATTAAATATATATAAAAAAAACCATATCAAGGCTGCACGACAAAGTCATTACCTTTGTCCGATCCTATTGACTTTGACATTGACAGATTGCAGCCAAAACAGGGCTCGTGTTTACAAAATCTATTTGATTATTTACCAAATTAATGCCTGAAAATTTTGCTTTCATAATTTCTAGTTTTTCTAAAATAGACAGACGGATGCCTTTATCTGCAACATGTAGAACCCTTAACTCATTATTATCTGCCAGGGAGTGGCCCGCATGGAGTAAATGTTCGGCAAAGTTGGATTTATTAGGATTACCATTTCTGAAAGCTGATATATGTTCCTTGTATCGAACATCAAAACTGCGACCAGTTTGTCCAATGTAACAAGCATCACATTCATCACACTTCAACTGATATACACCTGATTTATGTTTAAGTTCCAACTTTTGTTTTGTGTTAATTAACTTTTGTAATATGTATTACTAACATTATATGGATCATCGTTGTCTGAAGTAAATGTATTTTATTTTTTTTATTTTTATTTTATTTTTAATAATGAATTATAAGTCCTAAACGCCACAAAATTCTAAATCTAAATTATTAAAAATTTAGGTAAAAAAACCTTTTTAAAAACAAGCTTTTATTAAAATGCGCTTAAAAGAAAAAATAAACTTTTACACTAAAACTTTTACTGTTAATTTATAACGTCATTTCAAATTTAACACATTTGACACAATTTATATGTTATAAAAGCTTGTCGCGACATTTAAGTACTCGAATTTACGTTCTTACTTTTAAATGTTTATTAGGCAGCATCTTTGTGTTGATGTTTCAGATTTTCCCATATTGTTCCCACGCATATCGAAGAAATATCCGTCGACCCTTCCAGAGCTTCGTGTAGAAGAGTAAGAGAGTAATATACAACAGGGTTCGCCCCGGTGCCCCGAGGTGGTATGTTCACGACATCATGTCATCATGCCACTCAGTCCTCGGCACGGCCTCACCTTGACTTATTAAAAATTTAAAACTAAGAAAGTAAATACGAGTACTTAAATGTCGCGACAAGCTTTTATAACATATAAATTGTGTCAAATGTGTTAAATTTGAAATGACGTTATAAATTAACAGTAAAAGTTTTAGTGTAAAAGTTTATTTTTTCTTTTAAGCGCATTTAAATAAAAGCTTGTTTTTAAAAAGGTTTTTTTACCTAAATTTTATTTTATACTTTTTAGTTTTCACCTGGTAAGTTCCTAAGTCTGTTCATCTCATTCAACGCATCATTATCTCAATTGCTTAAAAATATCTGTTTCAAAATAGATTTTCAAGTTTTAGAAGTCCGCCATATTGGATTAAGAGTGACGTCACATTTTTTTCGAGTTACTCTCAGCTAGCCCTTTAATTTGATACCCATATTGTAGGAATGCATTAAAATAATTGGTCCGCCATTGTGGGTATGCCGCCATGTTGTATTTAGAATGACGTCACACTGTTAATCATGCATTGTCATCCGAACTGAACTTGCTCACCAAATTTCAGCCCAATCGGTTGAGGGCAAGTGCCTTAAAATTGAGTTGTAAGATTTCACCCGAACAAACATACATTGCAAGTTAAATAAAAGCTTGTAAAAAAAGAAGACATATTTATCTACATGTTGCAGATAAAGGCATCCGTCTGTCTATTTTAGAAAAACTAGAAATTATGAAAGCAAAATTTGCAGGCATTAATTTGGTAAATAATCAAATAGACTTTGTAAACACGAGCTCTGTTTTGGCTGCAATCTGTCAATGTCAAAGTCAATAGGATCGGACAAAGGTAATGACTTTGTCGTGCAGCCTTGATATGGTTTTTTAATATATATTTAATATTATTATAAATTTATTTTTCTTCTACTAATTTAACAATTAATAACTAATATGTATATTTTTAATATTTATTTATCTATAATAATTTTATATTTCAAACTAATATGTAGATATTAACATTTTTTATTTTATATTTTGATTGAGGGTATAAAAATGATTTGCAATACATTGGTTTTAGTTGTTAGTTAGTTGGTTCGGTAGATAGAACTATCATGAAAAACTAATCCTGATGATGCCACGGGTGTTGGCGAAACATATGTCGATTAAAATTTTAATTGGTTTTCGGATTAGCAGCTATGTATTTATGGTTGCATGCTGAGTGCTTGGATCTGGCTTCTCGTTGCGACTGTAGTGTCTTGTGTTCGTGATCATGAGTAGCAGATCAGAGCTTAACCGCCTGAACCGAGAAAGAATACCCAAAGCCCCAGAATTAAATCGGGGAGTTTGTAGCAGTAATTTTTTTGTGCAGTTATGCAGATAATATTGTCATACAGAAACTGCGGTGATAGCCCAATGGTTACGGCTTGCACCTTTCAGACGGTAGGCGTGAGTTCGATCCCAGTATTTCATGTGCAGTGTCACTTAGCTCGTGCCTCGGAAAGTACGTAAAACCGTTGCTGGTCCTGCGCCTGATCTCTCTCCGGTCGTGTCGGCTTTCCGTTCCATCGGACTATGAGAATGACAGAATAGACAGTGCATTTGTGTTTGCGCACACATTTGTAATCCGCAGAGATTGCCTTGACCGAAATAAGGTCGGAGACCTTATTTATCTAACGCTTCTATAGTAAATTAATATATATATACAAATAACAATTATATCTGGTGGAAAAGCAGCTTTACTCCTGTATAAACATTAGGTGCGTGTACTACAAAAATATTTATTATGCACATACTCGCAACAAAAGAAAATAATATTGTTTATCTAATTTAAAATGCAAATTAAGTTAATTGCGTCATTGGAAGAAATTATTTGTTTGTAGAGTAATAGTTTACGAGTAGGTACATACAGCCTTAACGCTTTAGTTCATATGTATTCAGATAGGTATAACAGGGTCGTTTATATGTCTTCACCTATTGGGAAAAATAAGCAAAATGGCAAAATTACATTTTCCAAAAATCTAATAAGGGCCGATAGAACCACATGGTGGCACTTCTGACCAATTTTGAGGCTATAGTTGAGATGTACAAGTTCGGTTAGTAGTGACAGGTAGTCAGCCCATCGCCTACAAAACACCAAAACCCTCTTGTCCCTCTACTGATTTGTACAGTATGCCCGAGAAGAGAAGCAGCTGTAGTATGATACGTTTTTTTTCACTCCCAGAGCAGCATAGAAGTTACGCCAAAAATATAGATTAAAATTACATTGGCAAGATTTTGACGACCGATTAGTGACCCTGCATGCGACACCATAGGTCCTGGGTTCGAATTCCGATAGGTACAAATATTGGTATGATGGATATCGATGTTTGTTTCCGAGGAATCTATGATTCTATAATAGTCCATGGGGCCTGGGAGCCCTCGTTCGCCTTAAGATATTTTTAAAAAGGTTGGTCAAGGCACCAAATGACAAAAGAGCTGGCTCATCCTTTCGACAGCGAATAAGGCACCATGCCCCTTGATTATCGGCCACTTGAGTTCGTGAAGGTAATCGGGCGAAGGTTGTACGACGTGAAAATATACAACACACAATCGTTTCTTGTGCAAAGAGATCCACTATGGCAATGCTGCTAGCATCCAGGCCTTCGCATCGTGATCCAGCCATTAGCTATTAGCATTTTCAAACAAATATTAATATAATTACCATATAAAGTAGTTAATATAAACTATATAAATAGTCTGATTAATTGGTGTGCAAATATAATTTTATGCAGCTGAGTAATGTCTAAGGTTTTGAGGTGGTTCAAGGTTGTATGCCTTTATAGCAAGCGAGGCACGTGGTAACTGAGAGAGATCATCATTATGAGCCTTGAAAACTCCAGTGCTGAACATAGGCCCAACAACCTACATTCCGACCGGTCGGAAGCGGCCTGCATCCAACATTCATACACCCGAACTGAGAGAGATACATCTTAAAATTTAGCGACAAATCGACAGGGTCAAGCAGCGTGTTAATAAGGGCATGTTAAGCAAAATGTTATAAAAGTAGCCCACTATAAATACCCGGTCCTTGTTATACCTATTGTGTCTATTGTGGGTTGGGTAACCGTCGAGGGTATCGTTTTGGAGATTGAGAATGAATGTAAGTAGACTGACAACGAAAGTGTATATAACAGGATAGTGAATGACATCGTTGAAAGGGGAAGATCTTAACTGACTTTCACCGAACAAATTGGAGAAATTTCAGGTCAAGAGTACCCTTAACCGACGTGCGTGCATATCATGAAAGTAGATGAAGCGAATCACTGGAAGCGAATGAGGTGTGTCAGGACCGTAGCAAATCAACGTCCGTTATCTCTGCCTTACGCGTAGGGAAAGAGGCGTAATTTTATATGTATAGCTGTCGGGATGAAAAAATAACGTTGCCAATAATGTAATTTAAAAAAGAGATGGTAAAATTCGTCATCCAAGCAATTGACCCGGTAGCTCAGTGGTAAGAGCACTGACACGGAATGCAGAGGTCGTGGGTTCGATTCCCATCCGGGTGAGGAATTTTTCCATTTCTTTATTAATAATTTTGTAATTTTATATATTTAATCACGTCACTGATTTATATATATATCAATTGAAAATTGTAAGTAGAATTGATTAAAATTAATTCAAATAAGAGATAATTTTTCCAAACGTTCCTCTCTGAAGGATAAAGTTGATGCTGTCTCTATCTTGTACAAATATCTGATCTTTGGAAAATTCGACCCAAAATAACACGAAAACTTTGTATTAAAATAATATATTGCCTTATATTATGTTAAGTAGAAACTTAATAAAATAATATAACATTGTCTTGTGTGCTTGCTTGTTCGTTTGATGATTACTGCGAGAATGGAGGCGCGGCGTTGGTCTCTAGATAGAAGATTCCACTGGATCTGCAAATAAGGTGTCTGTAGTCAGTCGTATTGACAATATGTGATAAACATCTGCAGTAAGCGCAACAACATGAGTCAGCTGAAACCCCCAGTCAAATATATAGGTATATACTGTATGTTAAATCAAATTAATATGAGATCACATCATCAGAATATGTTACATATACAGATACACATGGCCGCGTGCTGCCGGCAGAGTAGAATTCGTACCACCCCATGTCTGCCCGTGGGTATCGTACGAGACGATAAAGGGTTTCCGGGAGGTGGGCGGGCAGCAGCGCCTCCCGTGTTGACAACATAGTCCAAAATACAAACTGCGGTCACCAACCCACCTGCCCAGCGTGGTGACTATGGGCAAATACCCCCCATGGCAGTCTTGTGGCGTGCCCTGGGGGAGGCCACGTCCAGCAGTGGACTGCAATAGGCTGATGATGATGATGATGATGATGATGATACAGATACACACGGCGTGTTCCCGAAAAGGGGTAGCCAGCACCGCAGGGTCGTAACGGAGTTCACAGTCACGTTTAGTACTCGTATAACGGGGTCAATGGTGTTGCTCACCGACAAGTTGGTAACTTATCGCCTGAGAAATGTCCTAGTTCCTTAGTCCATGCAGTAAATAAGTACGAGTACATATTATATCAAAATTTAATTAAGCATTTTAAATATTTTGGACAAAGAATCAGCCTCGCCATCCAGCGGGGCAATGCGGCCAGCCTTTTGGCCACGTTGCCAGCGGTGGAGGAGCTGCAGGCAATTTTCTATTTGTAAATATGTTTCAGATTTAAGTTTTTTTTTTCTTTAATTACCCAATTGCATAATTCATTTAATAAATTACCTATGTAAGTAAATACAGCATTTTTGTAAAGGTATTTGTGAGAAACTTGTACCGATGCGGGCCTTCACCACGTAGAATACATCAGCTGCATCTCTTACCGTACGTATTAAGAGTCGGCTGAGGAAGTCGGGCGTTCTCTTCGGCGATAAGCTAGCAACTCGTCTCTGATCATATACACCTGACTTTTTATGACTATTTAAGGTTATGCCAAACTCTAGAACTTCCTCCATGCTCATGTGCATGAACCAACGTAGATTAGGAACATTTATGAAAATCAGAAGAGGGATAAAATTCACAGTGACATCAGAAGTGGGATGACTTCAAAAACGCAAGATCAAGTTTTCTGCTTTTTGAAATAATTTAAATTACAAACGGGAAGTCAACTTAGAGGTAGTTTTATGGTGCATTGAACTTACCCAGTCTTGGGTACGAGTCCTCCCATCTGCAAACCTCCCCATAGGATGCAGTTGCCTGTCATGGCGCCGGCGTAGGTTGCACAGCGACGACCGTTAAAGCCTCCCGAGATGAGGGACTCACTCAGGTAGTATATGCATCTGGAATATGGATGAGGATTAAATAAAATTTTGACACACACTTCACAATACATTAATCTAGTCTACGATTCCTAAGGTCTTGTGTCGTATGTATGTACTAACGTATACAGGGTGTTTTTTCGTTGCCACCCTTAACGAAGGGTACGTACTCTATACATCAAATAAAGTAAGTTTATGCCAAAAAATGCTCGGAAACGATGTAAATTTTTATGTAATTTTTTTATTACTTGGTCGGGCAAAATTTATAGTGTCCAGTGTTTATTCTAGTTTTTCCATAGTTAGATTTTAATTATTTCTCGTGAAAATATCTTGCTACACGCGTTAATATGCGTTTATGCAGAAAAACGCAGTCTATTTACTCAACTTAGGGTCCACCTAATATTTTGGAAACAAGATACTTCCCAAGATGCTTCCATGGAGAAAAATGATTCGTGATGACGAAGAGATTCCGTAGTTTTCGAGAACGTTGACGACCAAAAATCACCCTGTAGAACAGAAACTTCTATCACTGGGAAAATATTGAAATAAAATAACGTTGAAAGTGGGAAAATAAGCAGCTATGAAGATATCAGAAGTGGGATTAGACAAAGATAAATTAGAAGTGGGATCAGACCTGTCATGGTCACAATCCTGGGACGCGCAGCCAGGCATGTTGATGCCGCCGTTGGGGTAGAAGTCGGCGTCTCCAAGTGTGGCCACGTAGCCGAGGAGGCCGGAGTTGGTGTGGATGATCTCGGTGTAGGTGCCGTCGGTCGATCTGAACTTGTCATCGTTGGTGATCCAGCCGGGGAAAGCGGGATCCAGAGCTGGAAGAAGATAAAGAGTGAGTGGGGGAGGATATGGTGTCAGGAACTTCCCGACCCCTCTTTTAAGCGATAGCCTTTTCTTTCCTACCTCCAGGGATAGGACCTCACATCCAGGGATGGTACCCTACCCCCAGGCATACGTTATCCCACTTTCAAGGGTACAGGACCCCCTCTCTAGGGATACGGGTGCCCCTAGAAGTTGGGGACTCTAGGGGCACAGGTTCCCATCCTCCAGTGTCTAAATCCCCTCTAGAGATAAGACCCAGGCAAGGGACCCTGCCTCCAGGAGCCTGAAGTGGTAACCTAACCTAACCCTTAGCCTAATTTAACTTTAACGCCGCGCTGCTCGAACTCTGTCCCATACATTGACGTTGACACTCAATTCTTAAGTCCTCCTTAAGCTAGGAGTCGGCTAATGATGCCCCCAAGTCGAGTTACGTGTTTCGTGTTCTGCACGTCTCCGACAGATACGGGCGACAGAGGTTAAAGCCGCCCCGGGGCGTTGCGGAGACGCCCAAGAGAAGAGCCCGCTGTGAAGTTGGTGGACACCCTGGGGTTTTAGTGAGTGTTGCGTCGATGTGAACCCGCAAAAGCATTTCCCATGGTAAAAAAATATATATCATGGCCCAATTTTTGAAGTCGCTACCGTTTCTTCCAAGCTACTTCATCCTCACCCGTAATATAAGCGATGTTTCCATCAATATTCCTGCCGATGATGCCGACCTGATGACCTCCAAGGCTGTGTCCGACCAGGTGGTACATGGCTGGGACGGCACCAGTCACGGAGTTCAGCCAGTTGATGAAGCGGGCCACGCTTTCACCTGGTGTGAATAATAATAATAATAATATTAGTTCTCCTGCTATGTCCACTGAGATTATTCAAAGAATGAGAGTATTCAAAGAATAAGCGCGTGTGCCCCATTGCAGCTAGCGTGTCGATGACGAACTTCTATTGATTCGAACGGCAAATAATGTTATTTGTGGTTTCCTACGTTTTTGAAACGAATCGATTGGTCCTGACACATTCTTTCGGTTCATCAAGTTTTTAAATTCATCGTCGATTTAGCGTACGTTTTATATGACTTTCTAGAATTTCTCCACTCGTTAACCGGTATTTACCAGAGGTGACGGTGTTGACAACAGCAGCGAGGTAGTTGAGGCTTCCCGCGCCACCAGACCAGTCCACAACGATTACGTTCACGTCTTCAGCGGACAGGAAAGCTGGAAGACGACATGACAAAATCTTAATATTGCCTGGATGTACCTACTCTGGATATGAGTAAGTATTAGACTTAGATAAGATCAGGGTATTTTTTGGTCGTCAACGTTTCCGAATATTACGCAATCTCCTCATCATCACGATCATTTTTCTCCATGGAAGCATACCTGGGAAGTGTCTGGTTGCTAAGATATTAGTGTCCAGATTTGAGTAAATAGACTGCGTTTTTCCGCATAAATGCACATAGACGCGCGTAGCAAGATTTTTTCACGAGAAATAATTTATATCTCTCTATAAATAAAAACACAAACACTGCATACTATAAATTTCGCCCGATCAAGTAATTACAAAAATTCACTATGGGTGCGCCCACCACCGGGTCCTACACCCTCCACTGACCCTCGGATCTGATAACTTATAACTGCGACAACAGACAATCGCCACGAGGAACCAGACCCGAGCACTTAGCATGCAAGACAATACATTGCACTATTCCATTCGATTGTAGTTAGTGCAAGTGCCTGTTGTCGCAGTTATGAGTTATCAGATCCGAGGGTCAGTGGAGGGTGTAGGGCCCGGTGGTGGGCGCACCCATAGTGAATGTTTGAACTTCCGAATTGTAACGCCTAATACAATTTCATTAATTACAAAAATACAAAAAAATCAACATCGTTTTCCAGCATTTTTTTAGCATAAACTTACTTTATTTGATGTATAGAGTACGTACCCTTCGTTAAGGGTTAAAAAAGGGGGTTAAAACATCCTGTATTTACACGGCTGCGTTCCTAATAATGGAGGAGCTAGAACTGCAAGATCACGGTGGAGATCCTGCAGCCACGTGTAGTATAACGGGGTCATATGTTAAAGATCAGTGTCAAGTTGCTAGCTTCGTTTGAGATAATGCCCGAGTTCCTTAGTCAACTCTTGACATGCACGGAAGGAGATGTAGTTGATGCATTCTATATATCTATGTCATAAATATTACTATTCCGTTGGTTTTTACCTACGATGCCTTAGAAATTAATCAGAAACAGCCTTTGTACATTCCCTAGTTATAAACTTAACTTCTGTGCTGCTTTGGGAGTGAAAAAAAAAACGTTAATACTACAGCTGCTTCTCTTTCCGGGCATACTGTACAAGTCAGTAGAGGGACAAGAGGGTCTTGGTGTTTTGTAGGCGACGGGCTGACCACCTGTCATTAAAAACCGAACTTGTACATCTCAACTATACCCTCAAAATTGGTAAGAAGGGGCACCATGTGGTTCTATCGGCTCTTGGTGCTCTGCCTACTCCGTAAAGGATAAAGGATGTGTAAACTTAACTTGTGAAAACTTTACTGTGTAAAGTATAAGTTTCCTAAACAGCTACAAAATTCTCACCTGGCACGAGAACAGAGTTGACGGTACCCGTAGCGGAGGAGATCCATCCGTGGACGATGACCACGGTCCTTCTGAGGGGGTTGTAATTGGTGAGGCCGAGGAGACCGTTGTTACCGACCAGGAGGGGTTGGCTGACGACCGGGTTCTGTCTGTAAACATCATTAAACATACGTATTAATTACATGCTTTGCCATCATAGATTACCTCCTAAAGATACCGTTTCCAAAGATTTTAGTATGAACTCTAGTTCACTGAATTTGGCGGAATGCAAAGAAGTGCGGGACGTAACACTGCACTGTGATTGGCTTTTTCAAGGTCGCGTTGAAAATGGCGAGGGAAATAGTGATGCGACAAAGTAGAACGAAACTATCTAAGTATCAATATTTATGCACTTTAAACGATTTTTATTTTATCGATATCATTTTATTTTACATACATACATATTCACACTTCTGTTCAATTCAGATTAATTTAGAAGGTCTCTGCGATTAAATTCATGTTTGCTTGCGTTGACAGAATTTTATTCCAATAACATTATGTAAGAAAACAACTACAAACTTCAATAAATTTCAGTACGAAATTTGATATTATACCAATTCGCCCCGTTTTACAGTACACAATGTTTGCTATTATTTTTACCTAGCTGCGGCAAGACCAAAAAGGTATAATAATTTTAGCAGACTATGTATGTATCTAAATTTATAGGTGTGTTCTACAGCGGCTAAACTAATAAATAATTTTTTGTAAATGAGGTGTTAATCGATTTTTTACTATGATCCGGGTGACAGACTACATTTTCTAGTAAAAATATAAATACGTATATACAAATGTATATTACGAAATTTACAGCCAAAAAAGTAGGATGTTAAATGAAAGCAAATCCCGAGTTTAAAAATATAATAATAACACAATCAATATTAATGCGTAAAGCGAAAACGTTGTACACTAGAAATACTTTTTATTAAATAATATATCGAAATACTCTAATATGGCCAAACGACCATGAGGTGACAATATAAAAACAATGCAATTTACACGCACGTGCGCACGGGTCATTAACTTGGTAACTGACTGGGGCTAGCTTTCCGAGCGCGGAATGATATACAACCCAGATACAGTATGAGAGGCGCGCGTATTTTATCCTGTATGAGGTATCTTTAGGAGGTAATCTATGTTTGCCATAAATGGCTGACGGATCAACGTACAAGAAAAAAACATAATTTAAAAAATCCAAAAACCCGACTGCTTAAAAAGGAACCAAATAGCATAGGTACATAATAAAAAAAACTGAAAAGAAAAAAACAATCACTTAGATGTCCGGTGATCTAGAATTCTATAATATTATTATGGAATGAATACTATTGAAGAACATAAAATATTTTCTAATGATCGTAACATAACAACTAAACAGCCAGGATCCATTGAAATATTAGCTTGGCAGTCGGACAATGGATCCCGACTGTTCAGTTGTTATACATAGGCTGTTAAACACAACACCATTCCTTTGCGTCGCGCAGTCGGGTAAAATGAAAAGAATACTCTTAGAATGAAGGATTTTCTGACAGGTTAAAATAACTGTCAAAAATAGATAGCGCGAGCGAATCACCCTCCCTAGCTACTCCCCCCTTTACCTCCCCCCTGGTACGTGACCAATGACAAAACAGAATTTCGGGATGGAGGATGCGCTCACTATCTGTCCAGGTGATTTGTACTATTTTTTTAATTTTAATAGCTGTCAGAAAATCCCTCATTGTATAAGCGAAACTTTATAGATAGTCTATGTAATTTATTTTTCTGTGACTGTATCATTCATGAAAAAAAATTACATACATACATACATATAATCACGCCTTTACCCCTTACGGGGTAGGCAGAGCACCAAGGGCCGATAGAACCAAATGGTGCCACTTCTGACCAATTTTGAGGGTATAGTTGAGATGTACAAGTTCGGTTAGTAGTGACAGGTGGTCAGCTCATCGCCTACAAAACACCAAGACCGTCTTGTCCCTCTACTGACTTGTACAGAATGCCCGGGAAAAAATTGCTTCTTTATAAATTCGATTCAAGCTTATATCTTCCATATTCTATCAAGTACACTACGTCAAGCTAGGCATCCGACAAGATTTTATGTACCTATATGTATGTATAGGTAAATAAAATGTGAAGGAGAAGTGTATGTTCCCAAAATGTATGGACATTACACAGACGGAGACAGATATAAAAGACCAGTGACAAGTTGCTAAGTTATCGGCCTGGGAGAACTTAACTACAGCCAAAAACGTTGTATTATTCAACAAATGCATAAATGTTGTGAAAGATTTAGAAAATGTTTTAAACACTATTGTTAGCTTTATTGATTTTATATTATTAAATTTGTTACATAGCTTTATTGAATTTTAAATTAAAACTTTGTGTTGACATAGGAAAGCAATATTGTTAGCTCACTCGCAAGTGCTAGTTGATGATTTGACTTGGCTGTATGGTGTTTCACGCCAACTATGTTGTGGCTATGGGACATTAAAAAAAGATAACGAGGATTGAAGGCGGGACTTGCGAGTGAGACGGGCAACTAAGACTTGAGTGATTCCGTAATAAATGTTTAATAAACCATTTATTTAAACTTTTGGAAGTTTATATTTATCTCCAGCGACAATACTGTCATGTGAATACCGCCAAACCAAAGCTAAATAATAACCGAATTTCGTTTAAAGGTAAAAACGTTGTCATTTAGCGCGATTGCTTTTCAGAGTTTCTTAGACGACTCTTACAAAATCCACGGAAGGAGATGCAGCGGTTCCGCACGTAATTTTAATCAACGTCTTTGATAAAATTTACTGATAAAAAAAATACTTTAAGCGGTAGTCCCCACAATCAAGGAGATTATAAAGATAATCAACGTGTTACAAAAAACATGATTGTTGTAAGGTAGAATTGTAAAATAGCACAATGTAATTAATAATATAGGTTTGTACAATAATATAATCTCTAGAGCCGGAAGGGCTTGTCGCATTTGTGGTTGAGAGGTGTCATTAGATTAATCTTAGTCTAAGGCAGTTGGGTGTTTTCTTTCAACGAATGAAGTTATTATAACATTTCGTTTAATATACAGAAGGGTCTGTTAATTTTAATATTGTAAAATTGTCACTTAGCTCGTGCCTCGGAAAGCACGTAAAACTGTTGGTTCTGCGCCTGATCTCTCTCCGGTCGTGTCGGCTTTCCGTCCCATCGGACTATGAGTGTAACGGAATAGAGAGCGCATCTGTGTTTGCGCATACACTTGTGCACTATCTCTTGCGTACCTGACCAATCTCCGTAGAGGTTGGTCGCCTTGACCGAAATACGGTCGGAGATCATCATCATTACTGTTAAACTTAGTAGAATAAGCGATGTTTAAGTCAAGGGTGCAGAAACACTAACATGACCTTAAAAATCAAGACATAAGTATACCTAATGTGGTTTCTCATTATTGGTCTACCTAAGTAGTTCGTAAGTTTTTTTCATGTCATTCGTTTTTATTGTACGCCCCTAAGTTTTTTCTCTAGAAATTGGGTTAACTGGTAGAAAATGTTTTATGGCATTAAGTTCGCCAATGCAAAAAATATCAGCACAATAAAGTTTTTTTACTATTATTATTCATTCTTGCCTGGTAAACAGATGATACACATTCTCCCGGTCAGGCTCAAACCTGGCCGCTTCAGCAAAGTCGCTGGCCTTCATCCACAGGTCTACCAGATGAAGTTCCCCTCCTGGAGCCTGCACGTACTGGTAGCGGAGACCATCGTCCAGCTTACGCAGGATTGGCTCTTCGGGAGTGGGTATTGCTGGGGAAGAACGGGAATGTAGGTACAGCATGAAATTTATATTAAAAACTAGGGATCCGCCCCGGCTTTGCACGGAATATTCTAAAAAAACAATTAGCGAAATCGGTTCAGCTGTTCTCGAGATATGCGCTTAGCAACACATTTAGCGGTAGACGATATATACAAACGCCAAATCCTAAGCAATTATGAGTTTCGAAAGAAACTATATTGAGCTGATTCCATAAATAATACGATAAGAATAGAAAGATGATGAGATGACTAATCTACATATGTTTCGCCAACAATCGAAACATATGTAGATTATTTATCTAGTTTTTGATTTCGGAAATAGTGCAATGTATTGTCTTGCATGCTAGGTGCTCGGGTCTGGTTGCTCGTGGCGATTGTAGTTAGTGCAAGTGCCTGTTTTCGCAGTTATGAGTTATCAGATCCGGGGGTCAGTGGAGGGTGTAGGGCCCGGTGGTGGGCGCACCCATAGTGAATGTTTGAACTTCCGAATTGTAACGCCTAATACAATTTCATTAATAAAACAGATGTTGTATAGTAAAGATCAAACTCATCATTTGAGCAGCAGATTGGCGTTGGATGTAACGCTATAGGTCCTGGGTTCGAATCCCGGTAGATGCAAACCTTGTTTGTTTATGCATAATTATAAAGCATTGTAATGCTGTAAAATATATGATGCTTGTATTATTATTATTTTTTTCCAAAAATAGAATGTATACTAACTATACTATGTTTGACGGTCGATTGGTGTAGTTGGTAGTGACCCTGCCTGTGACGCCATAGGTCCTGGGTCCGAATCCCGGTAGATGCAAACATTGATACGATGAATATCAATGTTTGTTTCCGAGTCATGGATGTTTCTATAATTATCTATGTATTTATATACCGTAGCTTAGTACCCACGACACCTTAGGGATCTTAGTGTGGGACTAGGTTAATGTGTTGTGTAATGTGTGAATATTTATTTATTTATATGTATTAATTCTTCTTCTTGAATAACGTGCTACTGAACTTATTTCGTGTGAAAAAATGAAAATGGAACATTGGTTTATTGGTTGATATTATTTTAGGCATCATATTACAGTTTCTGCAGAGCACTTAGAATCACCAAGGCTGGATGAAAAAGATCAGTAACAAGTTTTTAGTTCATCGCCCGAGCATAGAGGGATAAGATGTAGACATAGAGTGCTAATGTCAAACTAACAGTTTCGATGCACCATTAGACTTTTCGGTGCCTCACAATTCCAGTCCTTGACACTTAGATTCTATTAGTGTAATGTATTGTAACGTATAGTAATGCAATCAATCTAAAGATAGCACTCTATGTCTGCATCTTATTCCTCAATGGCCCGAGGGAACGCAAGAGTTCCCTTAAACCACTCTCCAATATGCACGGAAGGAGATGCAGCTGATGTATTCTAGTGCAGCCCCGCATTAGCACAGGGGATGAAGAAGAAAATAGAATAATACGCACCTGTAACGGCAAAAATGCCGATTATTATAGCACCAATCACCCGAAGCATCGTGTAGTGAATATTCTGACACAATTTTGCAACACCTGCAGTTACGAGTAATATATAAAGAATTGGCTTATCTATCAAAATACCTATATAGATAGTTACGTACGAGATTAAAATTTTATTAATGGATATATTTATATTGATTGATCGATTTGCGAATTATATATATTTTTATTTATATATATATATGTTATAGGCCAAAGCTGTTGGTATTGTAAATATAATTATTATCTAATTTTTATTCTAAATTTTTTTATGTATAATTTTAATAATAATTTAAATACTATTTAATATGTAACGATTTGGATAATTCTGTTATGTTATATATAGGTATTATATGAAATAAATAAATAAAAATAAATAAATATTTTGCCCGAATCGCGATTTCGTTTCGCCTACTATTGTTTTTCGTGTGCTAGTGCGGGGTTATGCTGGAATATATCAGAGGGGCAACTCTTGAAAAATTTTGAGCCGAAACGCAACCACTAACGAACCGTTAAGAGTAAGAGTAAGTTTGATTGTAACCTCTTCACGCAAATATCGAAAACAATCACCTGTAAAAACACGGTATGATAAACCGATTTATCGACATTTAGCCTGTCAAAACACGATAAAAATAGCCGCCATGTTGAATTCTGTATAGAGACGATACGATATCGTACTATACGACAGCCACGATGCGTGGTCATGTTAGGGGGCAGGACAAAGATTTTACATACATACATATACACGCAGCTGCAGATCATAAATGGCATCCCACAGCAACGTTATACAGGGTGATTTTTGGTCGTCAACGTTTCATCTCCCCATCATCACGATCATTTTTCTCCATGGAAGCATACCTGGGAAGTGTCTGGTTTCCAAAATATTAGGGTCCAAAGTTGAGTAAATAGACTGCGTTTTTCTGCATAAATGCACATAGACGCGCGTAGCAGGATTTTTTCACGAAAAATAATTAATATCTGTCTATAAAAAAACTAACATAAACACTAGACACTATAAATTTCGCACGATCAATGAATTAAAAAAAAAAAAAAAAAAGTTTTTTTTCCCAGCATTTTTTTGGCATAAACTTACTTTATTTCATGTATAGAATACGTACCCTTCGTTAAAGGTGGCCACAGAAAAACACCCTGTATTATATTGTATGGATCATGTGTCTGAAATAAATATTATTATTATTATAGCGTGGATGGATGTAAATGATCAGAGATAAGGTTGCTAGCTTATCGCCAGAGAATGCCCGAGTTCCTTAGTCGACAGGCACAAAGGAGATGCAGCTGATGTATTCTAGTGAAGCCCCGCATCAGCCCCCGTATGACGAATTTGGTGAGAGCGAGATGTCTCACTTTTAAACGTCAAATTCACAGAGCTATTAATAACTAGATAAACTTAGTGTATGTCGACGGCCGACTGGTCTAGTAGGTAGTGACCCTGCCTGCGACGCCATAGGTCCTGGGTTCGAATCCCGGTAGGTGCAAACATTGATATGATGAATATCGATGTTTGTTTCCGAGTCATGGATGTTTCTATACTTATCTATGTATTTATATACCGTTGCTTAGTACCCACGACACAAGACCTTAGGGATCTTCGTGTGGGACTAGGTTAATGTGTTGTGTAGTGTGTAAATATTTATTATTTATTTATTTTATATTTATGTACTTTGCATGTAAAAAATATACTTAAGAATTAGAATAGACACTCGAGCCTGGACTGAAGGAATTAGGGCTGATAGAAGTGATTTGCAATCTCTTTTTACACACCGAGCGGAAACACTTGCCTTGTCTAGTTATTACTTAGCTCTGTGAATTTAACGTTTAAAAGTGAGACATCTCGCTCTCACCAAATTCATCATACCGGTACAATGCGGGACAAAAGATTCCAGGTAGATTTTTATCAAAAATTATAAGATAATGAACTATGTAATAAACATATAACTTATATGTTATCTTGTTATCTTACATACATACTCGTACATACATATAATCACGCCTTTATCCCTTACGGAGTAGGCAGAGCACTAAGGGCCGATAGAACCACATGGTGCCACTTCTGACCAAGTTTGAGGGTATAGTTAAGATGTACAAGTTCGGTTAGTGACAGGTGGTCAGCCCATCGCCTACAAAACACCCAGACCCTCTTGTCCCTCTACTGACTTGTACAGTATGCCCGGGAAGAGAAGCAGCTGTAGTATTATACGTTTTTTGACGTGAAACGTCTTTAAAATCACGCCGACACATACGGGTACCAGGTTTAAAAACTGGACCGTAACGAAAAGGTCTATATCATCGTACCTTAATAATTAAAAAACTATTGGTCTTAGAAACAAAAATGTGGTGTAAATATTTCACTTATATAGTCAGCTCGCTGTTATGACATTGAGTTCGTGTCGGGGTCAAGCGGGGGGGCGGGGGAGGGATACTGCGATAACTTTGCGAAACCGGCGCTCGCGCTTGTTTCTATTCAGTGTAACTCGTGACTCCGACTTTATAGCGTGGTGATTCTTTCGTGTGTTTGTCAAGTTTATTTGAACCGATTGATTTATATAAAAATAAGTGTAATTTGGACAGTATTTATATCTATACTAATATTATAAAGCTGAAGAGTTTGTTTGTTTGTTTGTTTGAACGCGCTAATCTCAGGAACTACTGGTCTGATTTGAAAAATTCTTTCAGTGTTAGATAGCCCATTTACCAAGGAAGGCTACAGTCTATACAACAACCTGCCCGGCTTCGCACGGGTACAACGCCCCCTCACGCGGACGAAGTCGTGGGCGGCTGCTATTTAAAATAACCAGAAAGTGACAATAAATATATAAACATTTGCTATGTATTTTATGTTTCTATTACGTACCTGTTCTTTTTTTATTAAAATACTTAAAACAGCGTCCATCTTGTTTTCATTTCAATCTTTTACTTTAAAAGCGATTCGCTAACATAGACGTTTCACGTTAAAACCAACGGCCGTGTGCCCCGACACAGCCCCACCCGCTTTTTTCACTCCCAGAGCAGCATAGAAGATAGACGATATTATTATCTTAACGTATTAAATTATATCAAACATTAGTAACGCCGGAAGTTTAATTTCCATCTAGTTTTTGTCACTGTGTCCTACTTCCTGACCTGTTGACCCTCGGATTTAAGTTTTAGAAGAAGACTGCAGCAACACAAGACCTTAGAGATCTTAGTGTGGGACTAGGTTAATGTGTGAATATTTATATATTTATTAGTACTTGGAAACTATAACCCGTCTTTGCGCGGCGATATCAAGTCACCTGGTGGACCGCATGCGGTCAGACTAGGACCATTCTGATCAGTGATCAGAAGAGAGCCCTACGCCTACCAAACACTGAATCAGTCATTTTGGCGATAGTTTTAAAAGTGCAGCCATCTCTTAGTCTATTAGCTTTTTTGTAGATTAGCTAAAATGATATGACATAATAGCTGGTAGAAAAATATATTTGTTTTGAAATATATCACATATATACAATAATCTTACCCATCCTTCGACGAGTAATGTAAACAAATAACAAAATAACACTTATAAGTATGTATGTATGTACATAACCTAATTATATTATGTTAAGTAAGGACTTAATAAAATAATATAATTTTGTTTCGTTTGTATGTTCACTGAGAGAACGGAGGAGCAGCGTTCGTCTGGAGGTAATATATGCCACTGGATCTGTAACAAGGAATATAAAGATTAGGAAAAATATTTCTGATCAGGACTGCAGTATACATTTAGGTACATACGTACAGAGTGTAAGTGGCAGCCAGGCGAAACTCAATAAGCTTGCCTGATTTTATCACATGACTCTGCAGCGAAAACCACTGAATTTTATCATAAAAAAATTCTGAACTGATTAACTCCCGTAAGCCAGGATCAACAGAGGGGAAATTATTAAAGCATAGGAAATCCCGGGGGGACCTAATAAGCGACTACAAAGTACGTGGTACTACAAAGTGGCAGTGGGCTGGCCACATCTGTCGTAGAACCGATGGACGGTGGAGTAAGAGTTCTCGAATGGAGACCGCGCCTCGGCAAGCGTAGTGTTGAATTGGACGCCCTCCGGCCAGATGGACCGATTAAAGAGGGATGTTGCTAGTGAATGGATGGCAAGAATGAGAGTTTTGTGGCTTACTCTGTGGCCTACGTCCAGCAGTGGACTGCAATAGGCTGACGATTGAAAGTACTCAGTGCTCACCCAGTCTTAGGTACGAGTCCTCCCATTTGCAGGGTTCCCCATAAGATGCAATTGCCTGTCATGGCGCCTAAATAGGTAGAACAGCGACGTCCGGTGAAGCCACCAGATGTCAGAGACTCGGCCAAGTAATACACGCATCTGGAAATGGAGTTTACAAATGATAAAAAACTAAGAATTTCTCTCCAATCGAAATATAATCTATAGAACTATTGATATCCCGAAGGCCGATTCGACGTATATTTATGGGTGCAACCGTGTCACCAAACACTCCTATGTCGTCTTAATACGAGTATGTCACTTGAAATATCTTAATTCCAGCGCCCGTAGCATGAATTCGGTGAGATGGCTCACATTTAAACGCCAAATTCACAGAGCTACATAATAACTAGACAAAAGACTTAGTTCGTACTTTGCGGGTAAAAACGAAGTTGGGAATTAGAATAGACACTCGTATTCAAGCTAAGACTGTATGATTTTGCCCTGAAAGAAGTGCTTTGCAATCCCTTTTTACAAGTAAAGTACATACACTTATATGTCTAATCATTACATAGCTCTGTGAATTTGTTGCGTAAATATCAGCCATCTCACTCTCACCAAGTTCATGCTACGGGTGCAGAATATTTTTATAAGATTTCGCAAATCCATAAAATCATTACAGTCAACATCAATAAATAATAATCGATAGTTAGGGAAAAAATAATTTTTGGACATTAATACAGTGTCAATTGCCAATGCCATGGGACACAGTGAGGTTATGTATGACTTTTATAAAATAGGTAGGTATGTAGTTTTATAATACCTATACATGGAAGTCTTTGTCTAGCTAGACTTTGGTTAAAGCTAGGGTTGCCATCTCAAACCTTTAAAAACTAGCATTTAAAAACCAGGACATTTCGATGAAAAGCCAGTGACAATACGATTGGAGAGGAGTTACTGGCGTGTGAATTTCAAAAATAGGTCTTTAACACATTCAGTGCCGGCGACTACGTATTTGCTTCTTTTAATTGACGCTTATTTATTTGCATCATCGCACTAGGCATTGACCTGATCTCGGCACCCTTAGAAAATCTGCCGATAGCGAATGTGTCAGGACTCTAAAACTCAGGACGATGCTTAAAAACTATCCAGGACAGCCCAGAACACCCAAAAAAGCAGGACATGTCCTGGGAAAACAGCATCTTTGGCAACTCTAGTTAAACTTAACCCCAAGCGAGCACTGACGGCCAAGCAGCACCAGCGTTCACTAAAATGTATGCATTGCATCTGGACGCTTGACTTGGCTTAAACCTAAAACCTCTCCAGTAATATAATACAACAGCAGAATCTAACCTGCTATGGTCACAATCCTGAGAAGCGCAGCCAGGCATGTTGATTCCTCCATTAGGATAGAAGTCAGCATCACCAAGAGTGGCCAAATAACCAAGGAGACCAGAGTTGGTGTGGATCACCTCAGTGTAGGTGCCGTCGGTGGATTTGAACTTGTCATCGTTGGTGATCCAGCCAGGGAAGGCGGGATCCAGAGCTGAAAGAAGAAGAAGTGGAATAAGCAGAGGTTCACCAGACATATAGAGATAAGCTCGTCTTTGTACATTCTCCGTTGCAATATCATTATGTAGTCTAATGTTTATGTGTACAACAAATAATATTAGAACCAGGAAGCTATGATAAATATTAATATGTAAAAATTCACAAATTACACAATCCATTAACCTAGTCCAATACTATGAACCTAAGGTCTTGTGTCGTGGGTACCTACTAAGCAATGGTATATAGGTACATATATATTACGGCATAGAAACATCCAAAGACTCGAAAACAAATATCGATATTCATTATATCAATGTTAGCCTCTACTGGCATTTGTCCTTATTTGCAGAATATATGATATTGCATTATGAGTATGATAAATCCCAGTCACGGGCCTGTACCAATGAATTTATATCATGTATGTACAGATTTTAATATTGCAAAATTGTCACTTAGCTCGTGCCTCGGAAAGCACGTTAAACCGTTGGTCCTGCGCTTGATCTCTCTCCGGTCGTGTCGGCTTTCCGTCCCATCGGACTATGAGAGAAACCTGACCAATCTCCTGCGTACCTGACCAATCTCCATAGAGATTGGTCGCCTTGGCCGAAATACGGTCGGAGATCATCATCATCACATGATAAATCACAATAGCAACTATATGTTATAGCTTAATGCATCATATACGAGTATAAGGTTTGAGAAAGTATGGATTTATTTCCGGGTTTCAAGAAGATTTCAGGCTCTCTAACCAATTTGGGGGACACAGGAGCTTAAGATAAAGAAGATTTGAGCACAAGGATTTGGATAAAAGGAATCACTTGCCCACAGTCAGTCACATGATAAACTATTAGTAACACAGACTCACCAGTAATATAAGCAACGTCTCCATCAATATTCCTACCGATGATGCCGACCTGATGACCTCCAAGACTGTGCCCCACCAGGTGGTACATAGCTGGGACGGCACCAGTCACGGAGTTCAGCCAATTGATGAAGCGAGCTACACTTTCACCTGGAAAGAGATATCATATGTTCTGATGCGGGCTTCACTAGAATACATGCATGTCGTAAGAGTCGACTTAGGAACCTAGGGGCACAGACAATGAACTAGCAACACTGATCGTATACTATACGTGACTGTAAGACCTTCATGATCCTGAAGTTCTGGTTATAGAATACAATAGAACAGAACAGAATAGAATAGAGAGTGAATATAAGAGAATAGAATAGTGACTGGATGACAAAATTGGAGATCGATCGGTGTGGCGTGCTCTCAGGAGGCCTACGTCCAGCAGTGGACTGCAATAGGCTGACGAGACAAGTACCATTATGTATATTCACCTGAGGTGACGGTGTTGACAACAGCGGTGAGGTAGTTGACGATGCCGGCGCCGTTGGACCAGTCTACCACAATCACGTTAACGTCTTCAGCGGAAAGGAAAGCTGGAAAGAAAATAAAAGGTAAGTCCCAACTAATATTACAAAAAATTAAACCTGTATGTATGTTACTTCTTTATGCTTTATTTAATTAACCAATCTTGTTGAAATTTTAGTTGGGTGTCCGGAGAAGGATATACGGTATATACTCATTCTGTAGTTAATGAGGAGCTTTCTTGCTATTTCTTCTTCCAAGCAATAACATTTCACTGAAATTGTGTAAAGTAATAGTAGAATCATGCGGCCTGTCAAACCTAATGTTGTTTTTAGCAGTTCTCCTTTTGTCTTTAGGCGATCATAACTGTCATTAGTTTCATGTTGGTGGCCATGAAGTCCAGTAATGCCAACTTAGAAATTACCGCTCATAGCCCTAACATTCTGTTAGTGGCAAGGAGCTCACCAGGCACAAGTACGTTGTTGACAGTGGAAGTGACGTCCGACATCCATCCGTGAACCAGCACGACGGTTCTACGGAGAGGGTTGTAGTTCGTCAGGCCGAGCAGTCCGGTGTTGCCTGTGAGGAGAGGCTGGCTGACTGTCGGGTTGTTTCTGAAATAAATATATCATATTTACATACATACATAAACTCACGCCTATGGGGTAGATAGAGACTATAGATCGCCATTATGCACGTTCCAAACATACCTCTTTCATCTCATTCGCCTTCATTAAGTTCTTCATACATGCTCGCCGGTTTCGGGTGCTCTTAACTAGTAATTTTCGTAGTACAATTTGATTATCTTCCATCCATCCTCTCCAAATGACCAACCAATCGAAGCAACCTTTCTTTATGTTACAACATACGAGTATCATTTAGTAATGGATTGTTCTTTATTGTCGATGACATTAAATATAATAAATAAATATCCACACACTACACAACACATTAACCTAGACCCACAGTAAGATCCCCAAGGTCTTGTGTCGTGGGTACTAAGCAACGGTATATAAATACAACAACGGTATACAATAAATAAGTATAGAAACATCAATGACTCGGAAACAAAAATTGATTATTGAATTGTATCAGGCGTCACTATTCGGAAGTTCAAATCTCTATTGAGGGAGGATTGGGTCAGCGGAGGGTATAGGGCCGGGCGATCCCTCAATAGAGAACAAACATTGATATTCATCATATCAATGTTTGCACCTACCGGGATTTGAACCCAGGACCTATGGCGTCGCAGGCAGGGTCACTACCTACTAGACCAGTCGGCCGTCAATTATATATACCTGGTGAATAGATGGTAGACGTTCTGACGGTCAGGCTCGAATCTGACGGCTTCAGCCAAGTCGCTGGCCTTCATCCACATATCCACCAGGTGGAGTTCGCCTCCTGGAGCCTGCACATACTGATAGCGCATGCCATCATCTAGTTTTCTAATGACAGGATCTTGAGTGGGTAATGCTGTAATAGAAGAGAAGGTAGATGTAATTGGCTTTAGTTAAGCATTAGGTTGGATCTGTTACATGTGCTATGCTGTATGTTATTTAAACAAACAAATAAAATTGTATAGCGGGCTTTTAAAGTCAGTCGTGTGGTGTCGGTAGAGTAGAATAGTAGAAGAAGAGTAGAAGAAACACTCGATGTCTGGCTGCAGGTATTGTAAGAGGCGATTAAGTTTTCGAGATAACTAAACAGCGTTCCGTGACATAGTCCAAAAATCACACTGCGGCTACCAACCCCATCTGCCCAGCGTAGTGGTAGCAAACCTCCTATGGCAGTAGCCTTGTGGTGTGCCCTGGGGGAAGCCTACGTCCAGCAGTGGACTGCAATAGGCTGATTTTATAAAATAGGTTTTTAATATGATAATTACTTGAGAGAGGTGGCTGAAAAAAATTTCCTTGTGAAAATCGTGGTGATGAATGATGACAAGAATTGACGATGTCATAAATATCATTATCAGAAGACCAAAGTAACAGAGTGTAGTAAACTGAAGTGGCAGTGGGATAGTCACATCTGTCGTAAAACCGATGGACAGTGGAGTAAGCGGGTTCTCGAATGGAGACCGCGCCTCGACAAGCATGGTGTTGGACGCCCTCCGGACAGATGGACAGATGACTTGAAGGCGGCTGGTAGTGACTGGATGGCAAAAATGGGGAGTGGACTGCAATAGGCTGATGATGATGATGACATAATACCTGTAACAGCAGCAATGCTGAATATAAGAGCAGCAATCCCAATCATGTTGATTGTATGACTATAACGAAATTCGCATCGACGATAATTAATATATCACGGCGCTTATCTGTGGCAAAACAATAGAAAATAAAATTATTACTTAATCTACAAATCTGATTTTACACGTCGACATTATGTGCGTTCCACGGAGGACAGACAGATTTTTTGGTAGAGACTTCCCGTGTTGACAATATAGCCCGAAAATCACACTGCGGTCACCAACCTGCTTGTCCAATATGACAGCAGCCTTGTGGCACGCCTTGGCGTGCGTTTGGGGAGGCCTACGTCCAGCAGTGGACTGCGCTTCTAACAGGTCACAGTAGAGGTCATTAGGAGGCGGTGGACTTCTCGTGGCTGAAAATGATGATTATGTCCAAATAGAAGTTTAACTTAGATTAAATTTGTGGTAACTCCTCATAACTTATCGCCTTGCAAAATAAATATAGTTAATTCAAGAAAACATGGAAACTACGGCAATGATTACAGATAAAATAAACGATTATACTTCCTTTGATTATTTGCGATATCTTAAATATTATCTGTGGATAAATTGCGTATTTGTACTTTTCAGCAGCTTTGTTGTATAAAAAAGAACGTTTGAAATGTGGATGTCTCTGTATTTGTCTGCATGCCTTTTATACATACGTACATATAGGATCGAAATGAAGCACACTGAAGTGGCAGTGGGCGGGTCACATCTGTCGTAGAAGGGATAAGCGGTGCAGTAAGAGGTAGGGGTTCTTGAATGGAAACCACGCCTCGGCAAGCGTAGCGTTGGACGCCCTCCGACCAGATGGACCGATGACTTAAAGAGGACGGCTGGTAGTGACTGGATGGCAAAAACGGGAGATCGAGCCATGTGTCGTGCTCTGCGGGAGGCCTACGTCCAGCAGTGGACTGGAATAGGCTGACGACGACGACATATAGTACACACATATACATTGGGTAGTCAGAATCACGAGATCATAAAGGATACCGCAGAGCCACGCTTAGCATAGCGGGGACATATACAGGGTGTAAGAAAAGGGCTATGTTAAGTGTAAATAGCCTACTTAAAAGAACCTTAAGACTCGAAATCACATGTTTATTTTTCCGGATACGAGTAGTATGAAGAATTCCTACATAACTCAGGAATGTTCATACAATCTTGAAAAATAAACATGTGATTTCGAGGCTAAATTTTTTGAAAAAGGTTCTCTATAGTTGGCTTTACATAGCCTTTCTCTTAACATACCGTTTCTGTTACAACCTGTATAATATTTGTACCTATATACAAGAGGTTTCCGTTGCCACCCTTAACGAAGGGTACGTACTCTATACATCAAATAAAGTAAGTTTATGCCAAAAAAAATGCTGGGAAACGATGTAAATTATTATGAAAAAAAAAAAAAAAACTTGATCGGGCAAAATTTGTATTGTCCAGTGTTTATGCTAGTTTTTTTATAGCTAGATATTAATTTTTTCTCGTTAAAAAATCTTGCTACACGCGTCAATGTGCATTTATGCAGAAAAACGCAGTCTATTTACTCAACTTTGGACCCTAATATTTTAGAAACCAGACACTTCCCAGGTATGCTTCCATGGAGAAAAATGATCATGACGATGAGGAGATTCCGTAGTTTTCGGGAACGTTGACGACCAAAAATCACCCTGTATTATTGTACCTATTACAGCTACGAATAGACCACCAAAGTTAAATATATTACTATTCACTGAAACTATAGGTATAGTAAATATTTATATACTAATTACGTCAATGAACAGATAATTTATTGAACGAACAATATGTTGTGAATTTTCCAAGGGCTATCTATTGTTATGACCATACGTTTAAAATTATTTAAGGTGTTGATTGACTCGAGCAATTACATATATAAATAAATACTCATCATTACTTCTAACCTATCCTACTTATACAGGGTGTAACAAACAATACTCAAGAGAACCTATTCACAAAATTTGAGACTCGAAATCACATGTTTATATTTCCCGATAGTATGGAGAATTTTTAAATATCTCAGGAATTTTCATACAATCTTCTGAATAGGTTCTATCTATATATATATATATATATATATATATATATATATTAGAATTATTTATATTGTGTACTTTAATCAGTAAAGACCAGAATAAACCTAAACAATGTTATATAATTAGATAGAACAAATAAAAATTTGAACATGGATAAAACTTCACACCTGTTTAAATAAAACACGAAAAGATGGAATTTTCGGTCATCTAATCCGATATATAAATAGATTATTTTAGGCCTTTTGGTCAGATTTCATTATAATACAGTCATGGCATCGCTTAAGGTTTTTGTGCTCCTGTGCCTGGTAAGTATAAATGTATTAAAAACTTTTTAATTAATTTCTTCCAGGTGAAGGCAAGCCGTTACTAAATGGAGATCTATAGTCTCTGCCTACCCCTATGGGATGTCGTCGTCGTCAGCCTATTTCAGTCCACTGCTGGACGTAGGCTTCCCCCAGTGTACGCCACATGGCTCGATCTCCCGTTTTCACCATCCAGTCACTACCAGCCGTCCACTTTAAGTCATCGGTCCATCTGTCCGGAGGACGCCCAACGCTACGCTTGCCGAGGCGCGGTCTCCATTCGAGAACCTGTTTACTCCACCGTCCATCGGTTCTAGGACAGACGTGGCCTGAGGCGTAGGCGTGAGGTTATGTATGTATGTATTTAAGGCAAGCAGATTTCTATATGTAAATTCTATTCTATTCTGTAGTTCCAATATTATAGTACGTAGGTTGTATTCTATTTTTTTAAAATCCTACTACTACAACTTTTTATATCACCGACTTTTCACTGTCTTCGTTTCTACCTAAGGTTTCTATGTTTCTACCCTGTTTATCTTGTTTTATTGTTGCCATTCTATCTGTGATGTGTAATCCTGGGGGGTAAGCACGAACCTCTCGCTAGCGTCCAACTGTCAAATCACATAGATTTTGCTAGCGAGACGCTAGCGTTTCGCCGCGTAAAAAGGTTCGTGCTTACCCCACTGAATTAAACTACTTTACTCTACTTTAACTATATTTATCCAGGCTAGGCAAAGATCAGTAACTATTAATAAGTTGCCAGCTCATCGCCTGAGAGAATTTGCAAACTAGGTGTAACATGGACTTTTAAAAGTGAAGAAACATTTATTTCTGACAAGATAGAAAAAAAAATGAGTAAAAAAACATATCCTGATGCGGATACATCAGCTGCATCTTCTTCCGTGCGCGTCGTAAGAGTCGACTAAGGAACTTGCGCATTCTCTCAGGCGCTGAGCTAGCTTGTGACTGATTTTTTACATCTGGGGGTCTACTCTGATGTGACGATAAACGAAGTATCGGCCGAATATCGAGGTGTTTCTTACTACGAACTTCCCTTGATCGGATCAGTCGCGCCGTTTTTTCATTCGGTCCGATCGCACTCTATTTGACAGGTATAAGGCAAGATAATAGAAAGCTTATAATATTAGTCAATGTGAATTGTTCTCTATGGCTCCGAATGAGTTGTGAACATCCAAAGCAATTTCGCAGTAGGGTCAAAGGCTGTCAAAGGCTTCGATTCGGTCGAGCTTCGGTCGGACCGAAAGATTCGAAAGCGGTATTTCAGAGTAGATCCCCTGTCTCCACTACGCTATGAAGTGCCTGCCTGCCATCATAAATGCAGCCATGGGTTGATCTAAATAGACCTCGACATGAAAATGATACAAAAATTTGGTTACAGGTTGCAGCAGCAGCATCGTCTCCGACACTTGGATTGGTGAGTTTTTTCTTATAGATATTATATATCCTATACCTCAGCCGCGTGGTGCCGGCAGACTAGAATTTGTACCACCCCATATCCGCCTGTGGGTATCGTACGAGGCGAAGGGTTTCCGGAAGATGGGCAGCAGCGCCTCCCGTGTTGACAACATAGTCCAAAATATCAAGCGTAGTGACAATGGGCAAATACCCCCCATGGCAGTCTTGTGTCGTACCCTGGGGGAGGTCTACGTCCAGCAGTGGATTGCAATAGGCTAATGATGATGATGATGATATCCTATACCTAGAGCATTGAATATTTTTTACATTAGAATATAGGCTACTCATATCACACATGAAACCCACTGCTGGACGTAGGCCTACCCCAGGCCACAAGGCTACTGCCATACTCATATCTTCTTCAGCCTATTGCAGTCTACTGCTGATGCCTACTGCCACAGGCCGTAGCTAGGCAGGCGAGTTGGTAACCGCAGTGTAATTTTCCAACTATGTTATCAGCCCTAATCGCCTCGTATGGTACCTACGGGCAGGCAGGGGTGGTACAAACTCTACTCTGCCATACCACGCGGCTATACGCTATACTCATATAGTGTGTTTACATTTTTTTCATTCGCAAAATTTCCCAAGGATCTGAAGGTTTTGCTTCACTCACATACATTCTTATTACTTCAGGACGCAGCAGTCGATCTGTCAACTAAAGGCAGCTCTGCCCTCGGCGGTGTGGGATCTGGTCTAGCCAATGGGGCATCTGGGCTTGGTGGACTAGCCAATGGAGCATCTGGCTTGGGTGGTCTAGCCAACGGGGCATCTGGGCTTGGTGGACTAGCCAATGGGGTACCTGGCATTGGTGGTCTAGCCAATGGAGTACCTGACGTTGGTGGGCTAGCCAATGGGGTACCTGGCGTTGGTGGACTAGCCAATGGGGTCCCAGGCGTTGGTGGTCTAGCCAATGGAGAATCTGGCTTGGGTGGTCTAGCCAATGGAGTTCCATGCGTTGGTGGTCTAGCCAATGGAGTCCCTGACGTTGGTGGGCTGACCAATGGGGTACCAGGCGTTGGTGGTCTTGCAAGTGGAGCTGGAGGCCTTGGGGTGGTCGGAAAACTTCTTTCTGGCTTGACACGTGAGTACGAGTATATTATACAAGCTACATCTATACATATATTATTCATATCATTCAATTACCTAGATACCTGGTCTCACACGATATTAAACCTTAATAGTGTCAGTCACCAACCCGCCTGTCCAGCGTGGTGACTATGCGCAAATCCCCCATGGCAGTCTTGTGGCGTGCCCTGGAGGAGGCCTACGTCCAGCACTGGACTGCAATAGGTTGATGATGATGATGAGTGTCTTTGCGTAGCAACGTTTTAAGTATGCTATACAATATAAAATTATTAATAAAGAAAATGGAAAAAAAATCTTCACCCGAGTGAGAATCGAACCCACGACCACTGCAAATCGTGCCAGCCGCTATAACCACTAAGCCACCGGGTCAATTTCTCGGATGACGAATTTTACCATCTCTTTTCTAAATTACATATTGGCAACGTTATTCTTCATCCCGATATATACTAAACAAATCTCGGCAAACAAAGCTGAATCCCTCAGCACAATGTTTAAAGATGAAACGATCAACCATATCATAACGGATTTATCTTAATCAAGATATTATATATTTATATTATAAAATTATTAATAAAGAAATGCTATACAAATTTCAACTAAGTATATAGTGACTCGAGAAAAAACGTAACGTCTAATTTATCCGGGATAAAATATTTTCTCGATAAAAAGTAGTCTATGTCCTTTCTCAGACTCTAGTCTACCAGTGAACCAAATTTCTTTTTAATCGGCTCAGTACTTTTGGCATGAAAGCAAGAAGGACAGAGTTACTTTTGCATTTATAATATACATATGTTTATTACCCAACGAGCAAAAGCAAAGCGATAGCGAAAATTGTACAAAAATCGCTGATTGCTTTTCAAATTTCGTATTACGTAAAATGTATTTCAAAGAAACTTGGACATTTTAAGGCGAATATTGTACAATACAAATATCCGGTCTCATATAAAATTTTGCCTAAATAGTCTCTGCGTCATCATACGTTTTTGTTGTTCTTCAAAAGAAACAATATAAGTTGACTATCGTTGTGTTCTATTGAAAACCTTATTGTGCTCTGCAATCTTTTCACACTAAGATCCCCAAGGTCTGGGTCTGTTTAGTACCTAACAACGGTATATATTACATACATGAGTATAGAAACATCCATGACTCGGAAACAAACATCGAAATTTATCATTTATTAATGTTTGCACCTACCGGGATACGAACCCAGGACCTACGGCGCTGCAAGCAGGGTCACTACCAACTACACCAATCGGTCGTCAATCAACTCTGCTAATTAGCGATGCTTTCCAAAAGTGTAGTTTGGAAAACCTTTTTGTACTTTAGTTGGTGTAGTGCTTTCCCATCTCTAAATAAATTTTCAATAGGTTGTTGAAACGTATAATACTACAGTTGCTTCTCTTCGAGGGACAAGAGGGTCTTGGTGTTTTGTAGGCGATGGGCTGACCACCTGTCACTGCTAACCGAATTGGTACATCTAAACTATACCCTCAAAATTGGTCAGAAGTGGCACCATGTAGTCCTATCGGCCCTTAGTGCTCTGCCTACCCCGTAAGGAATAAAGGCGTGATTATATGTTTGATATTTTATTATAGGTATCTCCGGTTTATCTGATGGCCTCATCTCTGACGTTCTTCGCCTGAGTAAGTTATTATAATAGTTTTTTGTCATTTCTTTTGCATTCAGACATGGTCTCGGAAGTTAGTCCACATTTACCGCATCAGGATCTGATGGTGGAATCTCAGAAAATTATCGGAATAATAAGTTATGGAGGATATAACAAGCTTATAAAAATTTGTTACTAAATATTTTATACTATTATTATACTAAAATAATTGTGTTACTAAATAGTTTTTGGCAGTGCTCAATTTAATATTCAGCACATGTTAATACTACTTCTTCCCGGGCATACTGTACAAGTCAGTAGAGGGACAAGAGGGTCTTAGTGTTTTGTAGGCGATGGGCTGACCGACCACCTGTCATTACTAACCGAACTTGTACATCTCAACTGTACCCTCAAAATTGGTCAGAAGTGGCACCATGTGGTTCTATCGGCCCTTGGTGCTCTGCCTACCTCGTAAGGGATAAAGGCGTGATTATATGTATGTATGTATGTAATACTACACATTTTGTATTTCTATTAGTTTTAGGGCCGATTTTTTCAAACGTTAGATAGCATCAGAAGAATAAAATTAATGCTGTCTTTCTCTAAAATATGATCATGATAGATATCTGGTTTGAAAGAATCGGCCCTTAATGCTTTATTTTTTAAAAAGTGAACTGGTTTCTTTTAGGCAAGCGCGCTCCATTTAGACTACAATGGTGCTTACCATCAGAGGGGTAAGCACGAACCTCTCGATAGTCCGTAACGCTATCGTCTAACTGTCAAATCACATAGATTTTGCTAGCTAGCGTTACGCCGCGTAAAAAAGTTTGTGCTTACCCCACAGGTGAATTGTGGTCAAGCGTAAGCCTATTTAATTTTTTTTTTTAAATACCTACGTAATTTTGCAGACGTTCCGGGCTCAGTGGATGATGTACTAAACATAGCCAGTGAAGGTAAGGAAGTCAATCATTCGTAACATACAAATGAAGCCATTTTTAGTAAAATGTTAAAAGATGTAAAACATCAGAGGGCAGTCGCGCAAAAGTTGCCATAACCAAAAATGTAAATGCACATGGCGTATCGAGCTATTGGCAAAGTCAAAGCAGTTAAAAATGAGACATTGAAAACGTCTGAAACGTTGTCAAATGAAACCAAAACAAAACCCAAAACGTTCAGTTGAAAGGTTATAAATACATTGGCATTTTGCGCTATTGCCCTCCAGTGACAACAGAGTACATGGTGTTCTGTGGTGACAACTTGCTAGATCACGCCCCTGAGTTCATTAGTCTTACGACATGCAATGTAATATGATGATCTCCGACCGTATTTCGGCCAAGGTGACCAATCTCTACGGAGTTTGGACAGGTACGCAGGAGATATTATAGTGCACAAGTGTGTGCGCAAACACAGATGCACTCTCTATTCCGTTACTCTCATAGTCCGATGGGACGGAAAGCCGACACGACCGGAGAGAGATTAGGCGCAGGACTAACGGTTTTACGTGCATTCCGAGGCACGAGCTAAGTGACAATTTTGCAACATTAAAATCTGTACATGAATTAAATTCATTGGTACAGGCCCGTGACTGGGATCGAACTTGCGCCTCCCGCTATGTAATTTAGGTGTTATAGTTATACTATAGACACGGCTGTGTACCTAAAATTAAGTAGAACAGCAGGATCAATGGAGTAGCCAGAACTGTGTGATAACGAGATTCTGCAGCCATGGTAAGCATAGCGGTGTAAGATGTAAAAGATCACTGACAAGTTGCTAGCCCATCGCCTGAGAGAACGCCCCCGAGTTCCTTAGTCAACTCTTACGACATGCACGGAAAGAGATGCAGCAGGCAAACTTATCAACCAGATATTTATTGATAACACTTGTTTATTTTCAGCTGTTTTCACCGTTGGAAATATCATTGACTCGTTCATCCCTGGATGTAAGTAATGCCTATTCAAAAGCCCGGTCAAAAGGGGTACCTAAGTACGAACCTCTCGATAGTCCGTAACGCTGTCGTCTAACTGTCAAATCACATAGATTTTGCTAGCGAGTCGCTACGCTACGTTACGCCGCGTAAAAAGGTTCGTGCTTACCCCAAGAAGTTAGTTAAAAAAAAACGAATTGTTTATTTGTTTGACACCACTTTATTTTTTAGAAAATATAACTAGGCAACTACCAAAAACAAGGAAGGATTTAATGTAAAAAACAATAATATTGAATGACTAAATCCTATTGCATTTGCGGAAATGCTTTAGGTCAGCTATCAGTTTTCTCTAAATAGGCTAACCCTGTATTTTAGCATATAACAACCCCCAATCCACCCCCCCGTTAAGATCGATCACAGAAGATAAGAGTGATGAGGTATAACCCATAACCATATGGGGAGCAGTTGACCATTTACAGGAAGGTCAGCGTGCTAAAATGCTGGCTGCGTTGCCGCGCTGGATCGCTAGGCTACTTCTTTAGCCTATATAAGGTCTATTTAAAATTAGTGATTATCTTTTGACATGAAAACTAAGTAGGTAAAAAGAAACAACTTTCACTATGGGACCAACTCTGAAATATTGAAAAAAATATATATCCATACATTTCAGTGCAGTATTATTCGAGATTGTATGGAACAGCTGATTATTTTTTTCAATATTTCGGAGTTGGTCCCATAGTGAAAGTAGTTTCTTTTTACCTACCTAGTTTCGTGTCAAAAGATAATCACTAATTTTGGATAGACCTTATATAGCAGCCAGCAGTAAACAATGAAATTAAATATTAAATAAAAAATGGTTCGTGGAAAGTTTATAATTATTAATTTTTTTTGTTGCAGTGGGCACCTATTTGTCTAAGTGTAAGTATAAAAAATAATAATTTGTTTCTTTGTAAGATATAATGTCCAGCTTCTCAAACGCTTAGCGCCTAGAGCAGGGGTGCCCAACATAATTTTGTGAAGGGCCAAGTTTAGTAGGTACTTTTGTAACCGTAACGTGCCAAAATAAATTGCAATAGCAACGATTTAAAGTAGCACTATTAAAATATAATACAGGCTACTGCTCGAGCAGTTACCTAGTGATCAACATACACGGACCGCTCTTGCAGTCAAGTACATATTTAGTTAGGGGTCATCCATAAATTACGTCACGCGAATTTCATTATTTTTGCCCCTCCCCCCCTCCTTGTCACAGATGGTCACATTTGTGAGACCCCCCCCCTCTCTAGTGTGACGTCACATTTAGCTTTTTTTGCAAATTTATATTTAGAGATTATTGAATGAAAATGTCACATTTTGACGACCCCCTCCCTCCCTTAACCTGTAACGTAATATATGGATGGCCCCTTAGATGATTAACGAATTTTGGACCATTTTTACTGAACGAATATCAATGGATGTCGTCGCGGGCCGGATGAAGGGCTTATGCGGGCCGCATTGTGGCCCGAGGGCCGTATGTTGGACAGGCCTGGCCTAGAGCCTAGTGTCAAGAACAGTCATGTTTGTTTTCTTGGATACTCGCCACGCCTTGCCTTGTTCATTTTATTCAACTACTTGCTAGGTTAATCGCTATAATCATTATTGTCTGTTAACCAAAAACTGCTAAGCCCTAAACATTTAATTTTCCAGTGGTCGTGACTCTCCTTAGGTCTGTTTTGTGTTTTGCTGGGTCTCCAGGTAAATATTTTTTTTTTGTTCGTTTGATAATTTAATCATCATCACCATCTAGCTAGCAAAAGCATATATTATAAAATTTACGCTAATCGCTTATGAAAGCTAATGCTGGCCATACATTAGGCCATTGATTGGATTAATCGGCCCCCTTATTACCTAACTAGCAAAAGCAAAGCGATAGCGAAAATTGTACAAAAATCGCTGATTGCTTGTCAAATGAATTTCAAAGGAACTTTGACATTTCAAGGCGAATATTGTCCAAATTTTCGCTATCGCTTTGCTTCGGCTATGCTATTGCAAATTAGGTAATCAGGGCGGATCAGTTAGACCTGTACGAGTGCACATACGTAGGTACTTACATAGAGAGCGTAAGTGTGCATCGGCCTACCACGGTTACCTACGGAATTTACTATTGCAACTAGAAAATTTTAAAATTCTCACATTGTTACCTAAAATACGTACAGATACGATTTTTTTTTTTTTCAAAATAATCATAGATTGATGTAGTATGCGACTGTGTGTGTGTGTGTGTCTTTGTTACTCTTTGACGCAAAAAATACTGAACGGATTTTGATGAAACTTGCCAGGTAGTTTATCAGAATAAAACATACGTTCACGCAGACGATTCGCAGGTAATACATAAAATCACGTTGTATCATAACAAGGTGCGCATTATACTCGTAATCTGTAACGTTACGAGGGCAGGATGATAAGTAAGATGTGGAAGGACCTTGCTACTTTCATTCTTCGTAGATTTTTTATTGCAGCTAATGTAAGTAATGTTCTTTTTTCAGGAGTAACTGGTAACCTTCTGGGATACACACCAGGTAAAATATCTTCCTATTTACTTTTCTACGAGAACGGGAGCTTAATTTCTTGATCGGGCGAAATTTATAGTGTCCAATGTTTGTGCTAGTTTTATCATAGACAGATATTAATAATTTCTCGTGAAAAAATCTTGCTACGCGCGTCTATGTGCATTTATGCAGAAAAACGCAGTCTATTTACTCAACTTTGGACCCTAATATCTTGGGAACTAGACACTTCCCAGGTATGCTTCCATGGAGAAAAATGATCGTGATGATGAGGAGATTCCGTAGTTTTCGGGAACGTTGACGACCAAAAATCACCCTGTATAGAACCTATTTACATAATATGAGACTCGAAATCTAATTTTTATTTTTCCATGTAGAATTCCTAAATAACTCAGGAATGTTCAAACAATCTTGAACAATAAAATGAGATATCGAGTTTCAAATTTTTTGGATATTGAAATCGATAGAGTAATTTTTTAAAGTCTTTAATTCTTTTCGATAGATGACTCTGCTACGTACTTTTACCTAGACTTTCATAGAAAGACTCCTATATCTGATTTCGCAACCAACATTTTTTGTATGCAGTGTCACAGAAAATATTGTAGGAATAGGAACTAACGCCATTGTCAAAGGAACTATTATGGTGAAACGGGCTCTACGACATGCACGGAAGGAGATACAGATGATGTATTCTAGTGAAGCCACGCATCGGATAATAGATGGAACTGCTGCCTATATCATTATCTTCCTGCCCCTATCCCATTACTTTCATGGGGTCCGCGCAACGTGGTTTCTTTCGGAACTCATATTGCGAAAGATTTAGCTTTTGTTTTGTGGCTGCCTGGCTACTCCGTTACCTATATTATTTTTTCCTTCAGGTGTTACAGATAAGCTCCCTCTATGCACGCGCGACTTCACTAAAACCTTCGGCTCTTCTGGCAAATGCTCCAACGTGTACGACTTGTCCGACCAGTTCGGTCTCTCGTACCCGCTAGATGACGTTCATAACCTGGCCAATCAGTACACTAATAACGGAGGTAAGTTACTTCATGCTAAGCACCAATATGAGCATGGATGATTTTTTTACCCGACTGCGTAAGAAGGGTTATGTTTATCGAGTGTATGTAGACTTATAAATTTGTTTGTTATGAATATTTGTCCTGCACGCTGTAGACCAGTGATTCCCAAAGTGGTCCACAGAAGACTCGATGGGGGTCTACGTTGGCGTGAAAAAATGGGGGTTCACAATTAATTTGTATGTGGTGTAGGCCTGTAGGTCCACCAGGGGGTCCACCAGAGCAAGTTAACTTTTAAAAGGTGTCTATGAGACAGTTTGGAGGGATTCCCAAACTTTATTTCTCATAGACCCCTTTTCTAGACCCTAGACCTAGGATCTAGGCTCTAGACCCTAAACGGCTTGTCGCATTGAGCTTGAGAGGTATCATTAAATTAGTTTTAATCGTGAGAAGAAGGTTCCTTAAAATTTTTTGTGCTTAATATTCCGTCAATGATGATATTTTATACATGTGTATACATTTTTTATGTAATTTTTTTTTGTCTTTACTCTAGTGTTTCGTATGTAATAAATAATAAGAATGTTTCATTCAGGTGTAATCTCAGGATCTGTCAAGGTGGTCTTCGACGTCGCCTCTGAATTGGCACAACTTCTCTCTGGTAAGTTGGTAAAACTGTAAGCTCGTTACTCTGGATTCTTTAGTCTACACAGACTAACCCGCCTCCTGGTAACGTAAAAGCAATAGCAAAGCCGAAGCAGCGCGATGGCGATAATTGAGAGTGTGTGCGGCGTCCTCCCGCGCCCTGCACCTCGCCCCGCGCATTATCACGTTCGCGCGGCTTCGGTTTTGCTATTGCTTTTACGTAATCAGAGGGCTGCTTGTGACTTAGGTGCTTTGACTTATGTTCCTGTGTACCCTAGATGGGGCAGAGGGCTTCCACAGGGTTCCGACCCGCTTGTAGTAAATGAATAAGCAAAGACACACATACACACAGCCGTGTTCCCAAAATAGAAATAAGTTTATTTTTACAATTAGCTAGGCAAACATTTGACCGCCATCGTGCTTAATTTTTTATTTAAAATGCGTAAGCCAGAACCGCACTACCATAAAACAGATCTTGATGTAACTGATCAGTGGTAAGTTGCTGGTTTGTCGCCTGAGAGAATGCCTAGTAAAGGGGCCCCCTGATTGCGTAAAAGCAATAGCAAAGATGAAGCCGAGCGATCACGATAACACGAGTGTGTGTGCGCGGGGCGAGGTGCGGGGCGCGGGAGGACGCCAAGCGCTCGTTGCGCGCACGCACACACTCTCAATTATCGCGATCGCGCGGCTTCGGCTTTGCTATTGCTTTTACGTAATCAGGGGGCGGGCGTAGATGTAAGTAAATGATCAGTGAAAAGTTATTAGCCTAGCATATCGCCTGAAAGAATGCCCGAGATCCTTAGTCGATTCTTACGACATGCACGGAAAGGAGATGCAGCTGATGCATTCTAGTGACTAGTAGATTTAAGTAAACACATAAAATGTTATTGGTTTTTTTTACACTTGGATTTAGGATTTAGTTATACACACAATCTACAACTTAATTCTAAAATACTTTAAAATGTATTGATGTTTATTTCCAGGTATTCTTGGCGGCAGAACCAAACCTGATGCCTCTCTCGTATCAATTGTTGTCACCGATGGTGAGTCCCTATTCTTACACTTATTCATTATTGTACGCAACAATGAATAAGTATTATGTTTAAACCTCTGCAAGAATTCATTATTTTTGTATGAAATGTGTAGGTTATGAATAATTTACACCGCCATCTAGCAGCGCGTTTTAATACTACTCGTACATGTAGCCCAGATTAATAAAAAATGGTTGATAGTAACGTTTCAAATAAAATAAGTGGGTATGTTATATACTTTTCGAAAAAAGTGTGTCAAAAATAGCGTTTAATGTGAATTAATGCTTTTTTATTTTTTTTAGTGGCTAAGGTGCTTGGAGCTCTCGGAAACAGCGCCGGCCTTGGTCAGTATAAAATATTTATCAAATGTTAGTTTTGTGGTAGGTAATTATTTCCAGTTTTCAAAGTTATAGTGCAGCCTCACTTATGGTTACAATACTCTAAGGTCCAGCCTTTAATATAAATTCTTCATTTACTTCCAGGTGGTGATGAATGTGTCAAATTATACGTCTCAGGATGCGGTCAATTTGTACCAGGACTTACAGGTAAGAATTCATATAAAAATAATATAATTGCGTAAAGATGATATAATATTACTGGTGGGCGCCCACGACTTCGTCCGCATGAAAAGGCACTCGTACGATGCGCCTATAGCCTTCTTTGATAAATGGGATAATTAACACTGAAAGAATTTTCCAAAACGGGCCATTAGTTTTTGAGATTAGCGTGCTCAAACTCTTCAGCTTTATAATATTAGTACGAGTATATAGGTAGATTACTCGTACTTCACCAACCCGCCTGCCCAGGGTGGTGTCTATGGGCAAAAACCATAGCAGGACCCTTGTGGCGTAGAGGATCCCTACGTCCAGCTGTGGACTGCATAGGCTGACGACGAACATGAAATTGATGATAGGAAATGTGTGGGACAAATTATAGAACTAACCTATTCGGTAAGATTAATAGGTCTATTGAACAAAAAAGGATGCGATTTTATTTTTTATTTTGTTACGTTTAATTTTTCAGACAAACTTGGCGGAATCCAAACCAGCATCTCCGGCTGCACAGGAGACGGCGCGCCATGGGCCCAGTAAAACAAAATAGATGGCGCTGTTGCAAGCTCACTGTTGAATGTCAGATAACGCCATCTGTTGTTGTGAAGTGTATTTAAAACTTTGTTCATACTTTTATCACTTACAGTAAGAATATCCAAATTAAAAGAATCATGGGACTTTCTAGAAAAGAATAACATAAAAATCCTAAAAAAACTCAACATTTGTTTTTTATTTCCGTCAAACGTGAGATGTTCGGCCTTCAACTGATTCTACAGTTTTTAAAAAGGGGACCCATTACAAAAATATAATTGTGCCATTTATGTAATTAACCACTTGTGGCTCGAAATAATAAATAATTAATAATTAATATCGAGTCATAATGATATCTTGGAGAATCGAATATCAAATAAAACAAAAGCATTTATGAATACTGCAGTATATTCATTTATATTTGCATTAAAAACCACTTAAATCTAAATAAAATATTCTATCACAAAATAATGTCTTGTTTCTTCAATATTTTTTTCAATTTTTTTGTACTTTGCTCACATTAAAAAAAATATTCATGATCGTTCATATCCATTGGCCGCGCTTTGGTCAAATATTTTGTATCATCGATATCCCTTTCTTATTTTACTTATTATTTAATTACTAATTAACACTTAACTTAATTATTTTTTGTTAAATATTTGTTGTCGTTAGTCCTAGCTGATTAAAAGCTGGCAGCTTTGAAGCACAAATGGTTTTAAACAGTTTAACATTGATCTATTTATGAAATAGAAACGACAAGTTATACAGCCTCTTTTCATCATGTTTATCTGTAGAACAATTATCTTCTGTATGTTCTTTAATCTCTACAATACCATTTTTATTTAAAACAATTGTTTTATGTTTGTGAGGTTTAAGTTTATTTGCATCTGCATCTTGTTTAGAATTTTGAGCATGGCTAACTGTTAGAAATAAGTCACCAGTTTCCTTGTTCTCGGTGACATGTAATGAAAATTCTTTAGAATCAAATTTCGTTTTATGTAAGCTTTCATAAATATCTTGTTTAAAACTATCTTCGGTAGGTAATTGAGGAGTAAGTTCCTTGTTATTTTCAGCTTTTAAATCTACACTATTTGCGTTTGTTTCTATTTTTTTCTGGGAATCGTCCCTATCATTAAAATCAAATTGATTATGTTGTTTGTCAAAGACGTCCTTTTGAAATGAATCAGGTTTCTTGGGTTTTAAATTTGGTAAATTTTCAATTGTCGAATCGCCTTTTACTTCACTGTTAGTTTGTGCTGAATTTTCATAAGACTTATTTTTTTCTGTGAGATCATTGCTATTACTATTTACACTATCCTCTAAATAATAATAATTTGTAACTTTATTATCTTTCTCATAACCATCCTTATGTTTATCGAATAGACTGGATTCTTCGCTTAATGCAACCGATTTCACATCATCAAGTTTTTTCTCACGTGAATCGAATGAACCCGTAATCTTTAATTCAAAATTTACATTATCTGACGATTTTCGGTCTTCCATGAAATCATGTTTCTTGTGTTTGTGAAATGTTGTTTCTTTATCTTTAGGGACTTTATGATCCCCCTTAGGAGAATATGTTTCCACTGATAAATCTTTTTGTCGGACAATTTGAGATGCAATATGCTTTTGAGATTCAATGTCATTCTTGTATGTTTCCGCACTATTTAAAACCAATATTGGCAGCTTCGTATAATCAACTACGGTGACTTTCTCTGCTTCATGTTTTTCATTCTGCTGTTTATGTACCTGTTCTTCTATGTCATGTACGTTATGTGCCTGTTTTGACAAATCATGCGGTTGGTTCTCCTTAACTGATGCTTTAGTATTATCCTTATAATCTTTATTATTTTCATGTTTTTTGTTATCATTTTGTTCTTTCCTATCTCTACGTTTATTTTCTCCACTATTAAAAGTTGAGTCAAGTTCTGCTTCAAATTCAATACTTTGTTTTTCTTTAATTGTTTTTACTTCATTATTATCTAAATTCAGCATACTAGGATAGTCTTTATCTGCTAGTGTAATTCTTTCCGCTTTAAAGTCCCATTGGTCCTTTTGATCGATGTTTACCTGTCCAATTGTTTTTTGAAGCAATTTAGATGTATCATGTATCTGTTTTGGAGACTCTTGTGGGTGGTATTTGCGGTTTTCATCTCGTGGATTTTTTTCGTGAGGTTTTTCAGTAACTTTGTTTCTTTCAATTTTATTATCGTCTTTTAGATGCAAGAAGTCTTCTTGCTTTTCAAAATCTTTATTGACCGCTTCTGAACTAAATACCCTTTCGTCTGGTTTCACTGTAGAACCTTGATCTAAATGTAGTGATTTGTGATAATCAAAGTATGGTTTTGTATCTCTATCTGCTTGTAACTCTTTTTTTTGTTTTGCATGAACATCTTCAAATAAATCTAATTTCAAAGGCAGTTCAGGAAACTCTTTTGGTGTTGGATATAAAACAACAGATTTTTTTTCGTCCAATGAAATCGTCTCATGCTCTTTATATTCATTATATTGCTCTACGTCCTCCTTTGATTCTACTTTAACCTTATTATTGTGTTTATTATCTTCTTTTTTACTATGATGTTCAAATACTTCTTTTGGATCCAATAGCAAAACCTCGTATCTTTTATGATCGCTGTTTATTTCTCTACCATTTGATATAGGTTCCAATTCAAATTTTTGTGATGTTAAAACATGTTCTTCTGTATCTAATTCTTGTTTTTTCTCTACAACTTTATCTACATGTCCAAGTGAATGAATTAATTTATGCGTATCATATACTTCGTTTGGTGTATCATGAACATAAACTGTATGCGTTACAACGGGTGAAAATGATTCTGCTGCATCTGCTACTTGTTTTTCTAAACTGTTATACTGTACACTGTCACTTTGTTCTCTTACCTTATGTTCCACATTTTCTTCATTTATATCATTTATGAGTTTAAGTCCCCAAAAATTTTCGGACGATACTGAAGCTTGTTCTGAAAACTGGCTTGGTTTGTATAGTACCAATTCCTGATTTTGTTTATCATCATCATAACTTAGATACTCTGGCGTTGGTAATTTATGGAAAGAATGGTTAATATTGATTTCGGCTGTTGTTTCAGGTTCATGTTTTTCTTGTACATCTTCGTGTATAGTCCCTATGGAATCGTGTCCAAATTTAGGTGCATTATATACCTCTTTCTGCGAATGTTCTTTGTGGTTTTCAAACAGCGACTTCGATTCTGGTAAATTATAATCTTTAGTATCCTTTTGTTCTTCATCATCTTTATATTCTCTGTAATCGTGTTTTTGATCGAAATATTCTTTTAAGTCCCAGTAATTTTCGGATTGTTTATTTTTTTCACTGTATTGATGGCCATCACTTACTGGTTTATCGTTACTTTTATGATTTTTGCTTTCTTCATTATCTTGTTTCACGTCTAAAAAGTCTTTAGAAAGCCAGAAATATTCTGTCGATGATAACGATTTACTATAATAGTTATTTTGGTTTACGTCTTTTGGTTTATTATGTATTAATTCTACTTTTTCATTGTCATCTACAAAATTAACTGATTTATCTAAGGGATTATTAACATTTGTTACTTTAACTTTTTCGTCAAACTCTTGTTTCTCGTTTGGAAGTTTTTGCACTTGCCCAAGTGTATCGTGAATAAATTTAAGAGTATCATATACCTCTTTTGGCGTTTCATGTATCTGTTGCTCTTTAACTGTTGGTCCATATGCATCTTCATTGCTTTTATTATCGATTTCGTCGTTTTGTTTTTTATCGTCTTCGTATTCTTTGTTATGTATCTCAGAGGATAATAAACTTTTATTATTACTGTATTCGTGAGTTGATTCTTTATCTTCTTCTGCAGCTTTTTCTAGTAGAGGTGTTAGTGTTTGTTTCTGATGATCATAATTAGAATTAGGTCGTTTATCTAACTGAAAGTGGACATGCACTACATCTTTTTCGATTGATTCCAATTTATCCTTATTTCTTGGTACTTTATCATTTTGATCTGAAGAGACTTCTGTTTTATTAAATAAATCTTGCAATGATCCATGTAAATCCAATTTGAATTCTTCTTCACGTTCTTTATATTTTTCATCACTTTTGTCCTTCTCATCTAATAAGTCCTCTTCCCAGACTTTTTCATATGACAAAAAATCATTTACTTTATTCTCTTTTACATGATTTTCTGATAATTTTCCTTTATCGTTTTGATACTCGTGAGATAAACTTTCCTTGTTATCCTCTAGATGCTTATTGGTTTTATTTTTTACATTTTCAAAATTACTTAATACATGCGTAGATTCTGAATTAGTTTTACTATTATCGTGATGACTTTCTTGAAAATATTTAGAATTTTCTTTCTTTTCAGTTTTTTCTTCTAAACTTTGGACAGAACTCACTATTTGTTTATCACTATTCGAATCGTCATCAACATGTTCTTTATTATCATCAAAACTTTGATCTGTAACAACAACACCATTTCCTATCGTATCTACCTTACTCTCCCGCGAGGAGAACAGGTTAAAAAAATTCTCCAAGTCTTTTTCACTCAACAAATTTTCCATATGCTTCGTCGGCAAGTTAGTAGCTAAAATCAAAGCTACTGGCTTCTTTACCTTGATAAAGTCTGATTCCAGAGGTTGTATTTCTACTAAATGTTTGGTTACTTTAGTAGGTCGACTTCTACCATTATCCTTATCAGTTTTAGGCGTCTGGTAGAAAGATTTGTAGAAATTTGAGTATTTAAATGGTCCATCTGATCTCACCTCAGTTGATGTTTCATCGGGTAGTATGCGACATTGAATTCTTGATAAATGAAGAATTACACAAAACCCTGTAACACAAAGATTTGGTAATAAGTTTAGCAGTAATATTATAAATCAAAAAGCTTGTGTGAACGTAAAAGTTACATATATCTTCTCCTTTCATCCAAAAACTACCGAACGTGTTAGTTTTATACATGAACGTATAAAGAACAACGGACGTAATGCTGTCAATGCACAGATTGAGTAATGGCGGCGCGTTGCGCACGTATGCGTATTTTCTAATAGGCGCCGAGCTTACTATGGTTTGTATGTGTGGGTAGATAACGCGTCAATACACATCCTCCATGGAATATCGTTACCGAGCTTACGATGAATGCTTCAATCTGTGTATGTATTGACAACACCCTGTCCGTTATTCTTTATACGTTCATGGTTTTATATTCCTAAAAAAGACCTATTTATTTACTTCTTAATGTATGGAGTACTTTTCAAATAAACATTCTTATTCTTATTCTTTATTGTACACATACAATTACATACAGACAGAAATTATGAAAGAAAATGTACAAAGGCGTGCTTATCTCTGAAAGAGATTTCTTCCAGCAAACCATCTGGGAAAGTGATAATTAAATATAAAAGGTAGATATGCGTGTACACAGAATATATGTATAACAAAATTTGAATTTAACAAATAGATCAATATAATTAATAAAATATACCTATTATATTATAATCTAATGTAATCAATATAATTAATAAAATATACCTACATAAACATACATAAATATCTATTAATTAAATATATAATAGACAGACTCATTTCTATTGAAGCGAGAGGTAGTGGTTCTTTAACCTTTTCTTAAATGCAGCAACAGTTTGGCAATCTCTCACGGTGTGAGGCAGAGAGTTCCACAATTTGACTGCATACACGGTATATGAGTAATTATAAGCGATAGAATTATGCTGAGGAGTTTTAAGTAGAGTAGCAGTTGATGACCGCAAGGGGCGGTCTCGTGGAAAGAGATAGTCGAAACGTTCTCGCAGATATACTGGAGAGGATGTGTTATATAAAATTTTAAACAGAAGAGTTAATATGTGAACATTCCGGCGAAGTCTAATAGGTAGCCATTTCAGCTCTTTTCGAAATTGAGTGACATGATCATATTTGCGTAGTCCGTATATGAAGCGGATACCCAGGTTTTGAAGTCGTTCGAGTTTATTGAGCAGCTCCTCGTTGGCATCAAGATAGCAAACATCAGCATAGTCCAGCAGTGGAAGAAGAAGAGATTGAGCTAAGGTAACTTTTGTTTTGTATGGGAGAAAATTCTGAAGGCGCTTAAGTGAGTGGAAAGATGAATGCACCCTTCTGCTCACCTCATTGACCTGTGGCGACCAAGAAAAAATATTATCAAAGATAACCCCAAGATTCTTAGCCTTTTCGGTATAAGGTATAACAATCCCATTATAGAAAAGCTGTGGTATGTCTGATTGGTTCAGTATGTTATGCATATACCTACTGCCCACTATCATGGCCTGAGATTTTTTTGGGTTAACAAGGAGGCCAAACGACTGTGCCCAGGTTTGAATCCTAGATAAATCTGTATTCATACGAACTGTAGCAGACTCTATATCCCTAACATCGAAGTGACTATATATCTGCAAGTCGTCTGCATAGAGATGGAAGCAAGAGGAAATCACATCAGTAACTGAATTAATAAAGATTGAGAAAAGGAGTGGCGAGAGAACACCACCCTGAGGTACACCTGCAGCAAGCTCACACCAGTCAGATGATAACTCATCCGAACGTATACACTGCAGACGACCCCTAAGATAGGTATCAAACCAGTCTACAACCTGAGATGTAACATTAAGAGAGCCAAGTATACCTAGTAAAATATCAAAGTCTACAGAGTTGAAAGCACTGCTGAAGTCCAATAGAGCCATGATAGTTAAACATCCTGCATACTCTATTGTTATTTAAGTACTAAAGAACATACTTAAAAAAGAACAATAATAACATGTTAAAAATCATATGTACTCAGATATGCCTCAAGCATACCTTATGCTACACCATTCACAGGAAGAATTAAATTTTAAAAAATTAAAATAAAAAGCGGCAATAGAAGCTATTCGGTGAAACGTGTCCCAGGCTGAGTGTAGGTACTGAATAAATCTAGTGAGTAATTTATAACTAATAGTTACATAAAGGGCGCCAAGTGAAACCCCTCCTGTTTAATGGCACCCTGAACCTAATTGTAGTTCTTAAAAAAAAAAGTTTGGTAGGTACCCACCTAATCTTCTTTCGACTTTTCTATCTGTTGTCAACAGTGGTTATCAATAATATCGGGGGGGCAATTCTTGAAAATTTTTGAGCCGAAACGCAACCACCAACGAACCGTTAACGAAACGCGGTGCGAAGCAATGTATAGGTATACTTAGCGCTTGAGCAATAAGATATATTTTAGCACGCATCGGTCGCGAGTAAGACAGAATAAAAACAAATATCTGTCTCGTGCTGAAATGTGTCTAATTACGTCACCATAATGTAATTATTGCTTTGTTTTGAGCGTCTACAACGATTTCGTTTCGGCTTCGTTCCAACTCGGGACTTTTCGAGAATTGGCCCCCAGGGACCTTAGTAAATGTGACAATTTTAATAATGACAATGAAGATAGATAGGTAGATAAAAGATTCTTTATGGTACAAAAAAATTCTCTACCAGTTAACCCTAGTTTTGGTGAGCTACTTATACAATCGACTATCGCAAAGTTATCGAACTATTTCCATTCCTCTATTAGGAAATCTTCTTTTACCGCGTTCTTTAAATGACGTGATGAAGACCGCTAATTGGTGTAAATGATTTGATAACTTTACGAACTTGGTTGTCACTCTTAAAAATTATTACAATGTCTAAAGCCCCTGGAAAGCACATTCTTTTACGGTTATATATAACTCGGTTTTCGACGTTAGTGCATGTGCTTCCCTTAATATTGAAGTTTTAATCAAATAAAAATCTACACAGTCATGTCATGACTTTAGAAAAGGGTAATATTTTCCACTTGTAAAAGATGAACTCACCTATGAAAATATTCATATTAGTTGACCGAGAGGCGAATGCGAACAAATTAACTAATATTCTCATTATATACTGTTGCTTGAATATGCCTGGTTGATGAGTTGTAGCGTTAATGCCGTGCTCCTTGAGCTATTAGGGTTCGTTGTTTATATGTATAAGGTGTTTTCGAAATTAGTGATTTGGTTTTGACACGATACTAGGTGGTTTTTTTTAATAATCAATAGGCTTACGCTTGACCACAACGCGCCTGACGGTAAGCACCGTTGCAGTCTAAAATGGAGCGCGCTTGCCTAAAAGAAACCGGTTCACTCTCGCCTTGAAGACCGCAAGATTATAGTTCACTGGGAACAGGGATTCAGGCAGGGAGTTCCACAGGTAAAAAGAAACAACTTTCACTATGAGACCAACTCCGAAATAGTAAAAAAAACAGCTGTTCCATACATTTCAGTACAGTAATTATTCGAGATTATATTTCTAAACTAAAAAGCATAATTCGAGAGACTAATTTGACAAGTAAGTGACAGATAAAGGGTTACCAGAATTAGAAGAAATTAAATAGTGACGTTATAGTCGATATCGGTAATTGTCGATATAATTATAATCAAATAAGACTTGACCGTTTAAATTGTCAAAATTTCATATTATAGTTAATTTTAACTTCAATGAAGAATAAGTGCTCATGCTGGAACCCAAATACTATTGTACGAATTGCAAAAACGTTGCGTAAAAGTACAAACAACAATTTTTCTTCAATTGTATTGTAATATTATACCGCGCACTATAAATTAATTAACAATTTGATTGAATTAATAAAAAAAATATACGTAAAATACCAACCTGTATTTTTAAAATATCGATACGAACAACATTAGCCCGACCATGGCAACACTTGTGCAAAATGAACTGTTAAACTAGTCTCTCGAGTTATGGTTTCGACTATAATCCTATATGTACATGTTTTAGGGCCGATTTATCCAAAGGTCAGGATAGCCTATGTGAAGGATAAAGTTGATGCTGTATCGTTAGAATAAAGATTCGCTCCGCTTCGCTCGGAGCAAAGAACTATCATTAATCTAAGGCTGTATCTATCTGAAAGCATCAATATTTTAATGATTCGAACCCCCATAAATAATGGAGCAAGGGCAGGAAAATGATGATAAGGAACCCTAGGAAGTTTATAAAAAATGTAATTACAGTAATCAGTACTTTCATTAGTGAGTGGAACCAATTCAGGAGAGTAGTTTTCACTGATTAATTGATTAATAAGGTATTGATATGCTATTAACTAGCATATACACAATTCTTTACATACGTACATACAGGTAATCATGCCTTTATCCCTTACGGGGTAGGCCGGGCCGATAGGATCACATGGTGCCACTTCTGACCAATTTTGAGGGTAAAGTTGAGATGTACAAGTTCGGTTAGTAGTGACAGGTGGTCAGCCCATCGCCTACAAAACACCAAGACCCTCTTGTCCCTCTACTGACTTGTACAGTATGCCCGGGAAGAAAACCAGCTGTAGTATTATACGTTTTTATTTTTCACTCCCAGAGCAGCATAGAAGAAAACTAAAAAATACACGAATAAATACACAGATATTTCTATTGAGGGATCGCCCACCACCGGGCCCTATACCCTCCGCTGACCCTAGGGCCCGGTGGTGGGCGATCCCTCAATAGAGATTTGAACTTCCGAATAGTGACGCCTGATACAATTCAATACACAGATATTTGCCTAGCTGTCACACACACCCTGTATACACACGACTGTGTTTCCGAATGGGGTCGACAGAACTGCAGGATCATAACCAAGATACCATAGCCACGTTTAGCGTAGCGGGGCCAGATGTAAATGATCAGTGACAAGTTTCTAGCTCATCGCCTGAGAGAACGCCCCCGAGTTCCTTAGTCGACTCTTACGACATGCACGGAAGGAGATGCAGCTGATGTATTCTAGTGAAGCCCCGCATCAGCTCAGGCACAAAACGAGTAAGGAAATCAATAGATTGGGATTATATAAATAAAACTCAAATATTTATACATAGTAAATATGTAATATATTTTTGACAGCATCGCGAGAAGTTAAATTACTCTTGTTTTTTTTCCTTAAATCTATGTACAAATCATAATTTAATTGACGAATTTAAAATAAATACATCTAAATTACAAATACTTTTATTTTCTAGGTTAAGCGCTAAGATAATTATATTGTAGGCTAACGTATTATTTACAATATAATATATGTAACAGAGTTAAATTAGGTTTTTTAGTATCTACCTACTTAGGTTTTATTCGTAAAGTGAAAGTTTTTAGGTAAAACTAAAGTAAGTATATAAAATATGCTGGTTTCCAAAATATTAGGGTCAAAGTTGAGTAAATAGACCTGAAATGCACATAGACGCGCGTAGCAAGATTTTGTTCATTAATTAATATCTGAAAAAAAAAAAAACTAGACACTATTATTGATTTTTGAATTATTTTAATGTTTAATTATAAATTTTATGATATGTTCCAAAGGGAAAATAATATAGAATTTGTTTCAACTCTTTCAATTAAAAATGTCTTAAATTTATCACAAAAAAGTTACAAAATAAAAGTATATCTAAACAATAGGGTACTAATTTATGCTCGAGTTTCAGGTCCCACGGGCCAAGATACTCGCCATATACTTATTTAAAAAACTTGATCATCCGTTATCATCATCGTGATCATTATAGGTAATAATTATCATCATCATCATCTGTCATAATTATCCACTATCAAGATGGCAACAAATTTTTGTAACATTATTCGCTAAATCGACAAGACAATTTTTAGACAGATACCTAGTAGGTAGATAATTGATACGAATCGTATGAATGTACATACATACATATAATCACGCCTTTATCCCTTACGGGGTAGGCAGAGCACCAAGGGCCGATAGAACCACATGGTGCCACTTCTGACAAATTTTGAGGGTATAGTTGAGATGTACAAGTTCGGTTAGTAGTGACAGGTGGTCAGCCCATCGCCTACAAAACATCAAGACCCTCTTGTCCTCGTTGTCATTGTCAAATAATTTCATTAAAACTACGTTATAATGTAAATATTGCTAAATATTTTAGAAGAGAGTTAATATGTTAGTAAAGGTTAAAATTTTAAAGATTTTTAACAAGAGATAGATAATTTACTTAGTTATAATATATCATATATATATATATATATTATAATATAATGTTTCTACGTTAAAAGTATTGCCACGAAATGTTCCACTTTTTTTTTATTAAATTCTAAATATTTAGACCTATTTAGGTATCACTTTTATTATCAAGAAAGTTTATAATTAGTTTGTTATTTAGGGACATATATGAGGTTTTATATGAGATATGTCCAGTTTTATAGGTTTAATTTATTTTAACTTGTCGGCAAATCCTTCATTAAGCTATCTTTTTTGATAGTTCATACTAATTATCATTTATTGAAACTTAATAAATGGAAGTGTCATGTACGTGTGTGTTGCCAAATTTTGTTCAGGAAATTATCAACTGCTAGTCAATAAGATTGTAAAATATCAGCTGATACCATATCCGCCATTTTGTTTTTAAATAAGTGTTGTAATAGTTTTACAGATTACATATCTAATAATCACTACCTACGTAGTGTTGTTTCATTTCTATTGTTATTTCAAATGACGTGCCCCAGGAAGTAGTTAACTACAACAATACATATTATTGCTATCATTAAATGAAAAATCATGATCATCAATCATGATCATCACTCATTATCACATTATCATGTTATAGTAATATCAGAATAGATAGATAATGTAAGGAAGTTATTATAAGTAGGTATAAGAGGAAGTTTGTTAAAGATTTTTAATAGATTTCTTTGATAGGATAGAGAAATTGATTATTATTTATCTAAATAAGAAGATTTCAAAGTTCAGTATATAGATAATAATAATATTCAAGCTTAAAGACAGTTAGTTTTTTTTTATTATGAAATAACCAATTTCATAGATGATAACTTTTAAATGTATTTAATTGCCTACAAGATGTAATTACCTATATTTAAGAAGATAATAATTATCATAATTAACTTAAGTGTTAAATAAATATATTTTTAACGCTTGGTTATTTCATAATAAGTATTATTCATGAGTTTTTGGTTACTTAGAAAGAGATTAAAAGTTAAATTTAAAATTAGTTAATTTAAAAAGATTGCGCTTAATCCATTTCTATATCGTAATGATTAAATTAATACAAGTAGGTAGCTAAGTACACAATTCTTTTATCGTTGTTAGAGCTTAAAATAATGGTTAATTTAAATACGAACATTACTAGTTTACCTTAAAACAAAGTAAAGATGAAGATAACAAGTGAAAATAGCAATATTATTTGAGCTAGAATACCTAAATATAATAAGGACTCCGAGATACTAAAGTAAAAAAAATGTCACGTAATTACCGACAGCCGTTTTCAATAACTGGTCTTAAGAGGGTTAGTTTTAATTAAATATTTCAAATTTGGAATTTAAAGTAAGTTTCATTTTGATCATTAATATCGAGATTGGTCGTTAGGGAATTTACAGAAATGATCCAAACTTGACAATGATTTATACAAATGATCCAAACCTGTGCTAAAATTCAATGTAACACAATCACAAATTTTACAAAATATGATCCAAAACAAAATTATTTTCTGTTATAATCCTGAGTAGTAATAGTCCATACTATTTGGTAAAAACAACATGTGATTATTTCATCGTTTAATTTATAGGCAGTTTCCCTGCAGTGTATGTCGAAGACATAATTGTATATAGCATATATAACACGCATTGACAAAACGGCTAGGTATTTTGATTAGTTACTCGTACCTATAGGTTTTGGAGGGAGATAGTTTTGTCTTGTAGAACTTTGTCTGCTTAATTAGAGTAGGTTTTATTAGAACTGTTGAAATAACAAGAAAAAAATGTTTTTTTTTTCATTCATACTTATTATTCAAAATACTCGTACCTAGCTGGTTTGTAATACGTCATGTTACACAATATAACCTTGACATATATTTTTATAACTGTCCCTTTGCATAACATTTATTTTATTTTAACAATTAGAGTCCATTGGTCTTTCTAAGGCGTTAGATAGAATCACACAGTAGCACTGGCCAGAGGAGATTGATCCCTATTGTTTAAGACATAAAGTTCATCGTAGTTGAGGAGATGATGAACGACGCGGACGCCGTTTGGTTTTCCTTGGAGCTGCTTGTTCGGTTACCTGAAAATGACATCATTATCATATCAACATAATCATCATTTATTTTCGGGAGACAAATGGTTGACAACAACTAAAATTAATACATTATTATCATCATCATCATCATAATCATCATAATAAATATTATTAAAAAAGTCGCCTCCCACTGTCTGTCCCTATGTATGTATCTTTAAAACTACTCAACGGGTTTTGATACCGTTTTTTTAATATACTGGGTGTAAAAAGACAACCTTGTTTATTTAATACCTCGTATTCTTTGTAACATTTCGATCAATTGTTTCTATGATAGCACCCCTGGGAAACCACGGATTTCCAAGATATTGAGGTCCAAAGTTACATTAATATTAGCATTTTTATTACATAAACCATCTGAAATCGGTTAACAAACATTTTTTTCAAAGATACCATGTCAAAATGTTATAATGTTAGTTTTGTAGGTACATTTTTACTTTGCGCATCAAGCGAATAGATTGCTTGCAAAAAAAATGACAGTATTTTTTCATAATTTTTTTGTCGTTTCCCAGCATTGGTTCTATAGAAGAAAATGATCGTAACCTTACAAAGAATACGAGGTATGAAAAAAATATTATTGTCTTTTTACACCCTGTATAGAGTAATTACTTGAATTGAAGAGGAAGGTTTACCTACAAGTATTACTAGGGACCCGTTTACCAAATTTCTTTTACTTACAATAGTAACAGCTCTGGCGGGTACAGGTGGAGGGGTTCTTCCTGAAGCCGGTTTAGGAGGAGGGGCTTGAGCTTTCTTCTCCACTGAGAGATCTGATGCTGCTGATGGACCTAGAATGGAGAAGCGTTTTTATTTACTTTATTGCTTATTCTCACTTCTATGCTGCTCTGGAAGTGAAAAAAAGGTATAATACTACAGCTGCTTCTCTTCCCGGGCATACTGTACAAGTCAGTAGAGGGACAAGAGGGTCTTGGTGTTTTGTAGGCGATGGGCTGACCACCTGTCACTACTAACCGAACTTGTACATCTCAACTATACCCTCAAAATTGGTCAGAAGTGGCACCATGTGGTTCTATCGGCCCTTGGTGCTCTGCCTACCCCGTAAGGGATAAAGGCGTGATTATATGTATGTATCTACTTTATTGCAATCTTAACTTGTCCATTAAAGGTTTCTCTGAACCTTATTCACTGTACTTCAGAATTTTCATGTTAACAATCTATATTTCACTCGGCGTCTATGGCAGCGCTGTGTATTGGTCTTTAGGCGGGTTTTCCAGTCGCGCTGACGGTAGGCGCTGATGGAGTCAATTTGGAGAAACCCGCCTTAGTTCTGTCGATAGATGGCTCCGCTCTTGTGCGCGGCTTCCGCTTTGTTATTGCTTTTACGTAATCAGGGAGAGGGAAACCCGCCTTAGTTCTGTCGATAGATGGCTCCGATACAAACAGACCTGACTCCGAAGACACATAAGCCGAGGTGGCAGACACAACAGTGGTAGCGGACGCGGCGGACGCGGGGGGGAGCGGGAAGGCGTCCCCCACCCCCGAGTCACGGCTAGCCCCCGCGCTGGATGTCGATGCTCGGGCTAGCTCGGACCTGGAGGAGATAGTAGGTAAATAAATGATCTTACATATCTCGTGTCAGAATATTATTATTATGTTACCATACTCCTCCGAAACGGCTACTATCTATTTTTCATACCCCTAAGTGATAAGGGTTGTAAGAACACATTAACCTAGTCCCACACTAAGATCCCTAAGGTCTTTTCGTGGGTACCAAGCAACGGTATATAAGTATAGATAAGTATAGAAACTATGACTCGGTTACAAACACCTATATTCATCAGATCTATATCCAGATCTATGTTTGCACCTACCGAACCCAAGACCTATGACGTCGCAGGCAGGGTCACTACCAACTACACCAATCGGCCGTCTACTCTATTTGCTCTATGTTCAAAACTAACCCTAAAAAACTACAGAATTAACTTACTCCTGATCATTTGGCGCAGTCTGCGCCGTCTGCCCGGATCACAAGACCGTGTCGAGGGTGGTGAAGGACGCCAGCAGTGCAGGGTCGCGCGAGCACCAGCGCGCCAGCTCGTCCGGGGTCACCACGCCGTCGCAGTTGCTGTCCATTAGCTGCGAAGAAAATAGTGATGGAGCCGAGGACACATACAGAAAGTCCAGTCCTATAGATAAAACTTTTTGGAATATACTCGTAATAGTACCTACTATAGTGGAGCCATCTCTCGGATACTTATAGAAGGAAAGTCCAGTCCTATATATAAAATTTTCACCACGCTGGGCAGGCGGGTTGGTGACCGATCTACTCACGTGGAATATCCTGTCGACGTGGTCCTCAGCTGCACCGTTATGTATGGGTGGAGCTGCTGCTCGACCCAGGAGCTCGTAGATTGCTGTCACCACTGATAGCATCTCGGACCTGGAGATGCGTCCATCACCTGGAAGCCATGGTTTAAACCTTTGTTGTATTATGCGATTTTGAAATAAATATCACGATTTTGCTGAACTCTTTTTACGAAACTCCACCCTATATAAACTTCCAGCCCCCTCGTTTTACCCGCTTAGGGGTGGAGTTTAAAATCCTATGTTTTTGAAGTATTTTCTGAGCTTCCCACGGAAACGGGGACAATAACATAAGATAATATTATGTATCATCATTTACAGCCCTGAAAAGTCCACTGTTGGACATAGGCCTCCCCCAACAACCTCCACTCCGACCGGTCGGAATCAGCCTGCATCCAACCGACGCCCGCAACCTTGACCAGGTCATCCGTCCACCTCGCGGGTGGCCTTCCCACGCTGCGCTTGCCGATACGTGGTATCCACTCTAGAACTTTTAGAATACTTATTATGTATATTCCAATAAATTCATAAAATAAATATATATGTCAAGGCCACTGTCGAGGATATCAGAATTCGAACCTGGGTGATATTGGCGTTGCCATCTTTTAAAAAAATAAGTAACGTACCATCAACGTCATAGAGTGTGAACACCCATGACAGTTTCTCCTGTATGGACCCGCGAGCGACACGAGAGAGGATCTCCAAGAACTCCTGTAATGGAAATAGAAGAATTACATTCGTCACATTAAAGAGCTGGTAATTAACTGGTGAAAAGTGGGTGCGAAATTTGCACACTTCTACCCAACCTCTTTGGGGGATAATGGGCGTGACTATGTATGCAGGTATGTATTTATGTATGTATCAAGCAGCTGGTCATAATTTCATTCCCAGCCATGAGAAGTCGACTACTAAACAACAACCTCCATTCCGACCGGTCGGAAGCGGCCTGCATCCGACTGACGCCCGCGACCTTGGCTAGGTCGTCCGTCCATCTCGCGGGGGCTTTCCACGCTGGTCATCATTTACCTAACCTCATTCCATACATACATCAAAATAATCACGGCTGTGTTCTTCAAATGGAATAGCAAAACTGCAGAATAGCGAAGACAATTATAGTATCCCGACGATCGTATAACCACGATAGGCATAGCGAAACTAATAAAAGATATGTTGCTAGCTTATCGCCTGAGGATGCCAGAGTTCCTTAGTCGACTCTTACGACGTGCACGAAGGGAGATGCAGCTTATGTATACTAGTGAAGCCCCGCATCGGCGTAGATTTAACTAAATAATCTTAACATAGCATAAAACAAAACAAAAAATTATTCCTACTTATATATTTTTTTTTTAAAAATATTTATTGACAGACAAATGAGCCCATAGTTGTTAGTGTTACAAGATCTTATTCTATGTTAGTAAATTGCAATAGATAAATTAATTATCGACGGGCGATTGGTGTACTAGGTTGCAGCGCCATAGGTCCTGGGTTCGCATCCCGGTAGGTGCAAACTTTGATATGACGAATATTGATGTTTGTTTCCAAGTCATGGATGTTTCTATACTTATCTATATATTTATATACCGTTGCTTAGAACCCACGACACAAGACCTTATGGATCTTAGTGTGGGACTAAGCTAATGTGTTGTGAAGTGTTTGAATATTTTTAATTATTTATTTATAATTATTAAAATATATAGCAGGCTGCTCACCGATTACTACGTTTTACGTGTAAATCGGTTAACCGCTCGAGAACAGCCGCGTCCATCCTGTCTTCCATCATCCTCCATTTTTTTAATTACCATTGAGAAAAAAGCAAACCGGGGAATTCGATAAAGAGAAAATAACAAATTGGAAAGTTTTGCGAATGAAAAAATTGCTTATGTTTAGATATTTTAAAGTATTGAATTTTTTTGTGGGTTTTTACCCGACTGCGCAACAGCCAAGCTAATATTTCAATGGATCCTGGCTGTTCAGTTGTTATGTTACGATCATTACAAAATATTTTATGTTCTTTAATAGTATTCATTCCATAATAATATTATACAATTCTAGACCACCGCACATCTAAGTGCTTGTTTTTTTTCTTTTAAGTTTTTTAAGCGGTCGGGTTTTTGGATTTTTAAATTATTTAATAGACAGAGTGATTCAAGAGGAACGTTTATATATGGTGTAACAGAAAAGGTATGTTAAGCGAAAAGCTATATAAATAGCCCACTATAGAGAACCTATTTCCAAAATTTGAGACTCGAAATCACATGTTTATTTTTCAAGATTGTATGAAAATTCCTGAGATATTAAAAAATTCTCCATACTATCGGGAAAAATAAACATGTGATTTCGGGTCTCAAATTTTGTGGATAGGTTCTCTACAGTGGGCTATTTACATAGCTTTTCGCTTAACATACCCTTTTTGTTACACCCTGTATATTATTATACATATGTATAGATACGAGTAGCATCAGCATTACCCGTACGAAGCTAAATAAGAATAAAAGAATACACTATCATTTATTTATTATCAAGTACATACAAATAACACAGGCGTAGTGCGTATATTAATCCAATATTTCATTTGACACGTGAAATTGGAAAACAAACCGATCCAAGTACTTCGATTTGTTTATACAAATGTCTAGGCTATTCGAAGGTCTTTACAAGGTCTATATACATAGAGCAGTTACACTGGTTGATATTTGGTTGTCAAAGTTCCCGAAAACTACGGAAGCATGCTTGGGAAGTGTCTGGTTTCCAAAATATTAGGGTCCAAAGTTGAGTAAATAGACTGCGTTTTTCTGCATAAAAATGCACATTGACGCGTGTAGCAAGATTTTTTCACGAGAGATAATTAATATATGTCTATGAAAAAACTAGCATAAACATTGCACACTATAAATTTCGACCGATGAAGTAATTAAAAAAAATAAAAACTTTTTTTTTACATCGCATCCCAGCATTTTTTGGCATAAACTTACTTTATTTGATGTATAGAGTACATCACCCTTCGTTAAGAGTGGCAACGAAAAAACACCCTGTATAGGAGAGCTGTTAATATCAACTTGTCACTAATTTACATTTGGTACCCGTATGCTTGGGATCTCTCTGCGTGATCGAATCAGAAATGAGGAGATCCGCAGACGTACAAAGATCACCGACATAGCTGAACGGTCCAGCAAGCTGAAGTGGCAATGGGCAGGGCACATAGCTCGAAGAACTGATGGCCGATGGAGTCGGAAAGTTCTAGAGTGGATACCACGTATCGGCAAGCGCAGCGTGGGAAGGCCACCCGCGAGGTGGACGGACGACCTGGCCAAGGTTGCGGGCGTCGGTTGGATGCAGGCTGCTTCCGACCGGTCGGAATGGAGGTTGTTGGGGGAGGCCTATGTCCAACAGTGGACTTCTCAGGGCTGTAAATGATGATGATGATGATGATCCGTATGCTAAACGTATCTTCTCTATGATTCTGCAGTACTGGCCACCCTATTTTAGCAACACAACCGTGTACATATGTATGTCTAAGCCTGCTTTCTCTACCAGTCAACACGTTATACACTCACCTCAAAGTTGATTTTCCCACTCTGCTTATGCTTAATGGTGTTGAACACTAGATGGGCATATTGCGACGCATCTGGAATGGAAGTGACAGATTAAAGCCTCGAGCACACCAGATGCGTATGCGTACACGTAAGCGTAGACGTACCTCTGAGTTGTAAGGCTCGAGCACACCGGATGCGTGTGCGTGCACGTGAGTGTAGACGTACACGTACCTCTGAGTTTAATGTACGGAACTGTCACCGCTTGACGTCTGTGCTTACGTCTACGCATACGCATCCGGTCTGCCATGCCTAAACAGTTTCATACATTACAACTCAGAGGTACGTATACGTCTACGCTTACGTGCACACACACGCATCCGGTGTGCTCGAGCTTGTAATGTATGGAACTGTATAGGCACGGGCAGACCGTTTGCGTATGCGTAAACGTAAGCGTAGACGTCAAGCGGTGTGGCCTGTCTTATACAGTTCCATACATTAAACATATACGTGGACGTCTACGCTTACGTGTACGCATACGCAATCGGTGTGCTCCAGGCTTAAATAATTACGAGAGCCTACAACCAGTTTTAGCATTCTTCGTCTGCTTCAGTCTATTGCAGTGTACTGCTGGACGTAGGCCTCCCCCAGGGCATGCAATAAGGCTACTGCCATAGCGGGGTTTTTGCTCATAGTCACCACGCTGGGCTGGCGGGTTGGCTCATCATAGCGAGGTCTAATGTAAATTATCAGTGATTTGAAGCTCATCGCCTGAGAGAACGTCCCTGAGTTCCTTAGTCGACTCTTACGATATGCACGGAAGGAGATGCAGCTGATGTATTCTAGTGAAGACCCGCATCAGTACACGTACTAGACAGTTCGTTTAGTAGAATAGATAGGATCTATTAGATTTTTTTTTTTTTTTTGTAATTTAAATAGCGCTTTGGTGTTCTTCTGTTAAGCTGTTAAACTGATTTTCAATAAATAAATAAATATTATGCATGATTTTAGAATAAACATCTCACTGCTAACCGAATTTGTACGTGTCAACTATACCCTCAAAATTGGTCAGAAGTGGCACCATGTGGTTCTATCAGCCCTTAGTGCTCTGCCTACCACGTAAGGGATAAAGGCGTGATTATATATATGTATGTTAGAATAAACATACACAGATAATGTAGTCATACATATAGAGACTAGCGCCATCATTCAAAGGAAATTATAAAACTATTTTATAAAACGCACTCTATGTAAATTATATAAATAAATAGAAAGGTTAAGTTTGCTTTGGTTTCCACAGGCGAAGTCACAGGGTGCAAACAACTAGGGGTACTTTACTTTGACGTCACCAAACCAGAATAGAAATCAATCAATACATAAAAACATCATTATTGTGAATTGTTAATATCAAACGATGTAAAATGGGCGTGAAAAACTTGTGCTACAATATTGATTTCGTAATGGTTAGCCTATCTTAAGGATAAAGTCGATAGTGTCTTTCTCTAAAATTTGATCGATCAAGATACTATCTAAATAATGGAAAAATCTAATGTTGCCCCTTTTTTGCACACCATGTCTTTTATACAGGATAGGTGTAACCTATGCATAGAGAAAATCTCTCAAAATTGGAGACTTGAAATATTTATTTTTTAGTTTGCAGGCCATCGTAGTATACAAATTGTCTTAGGAAATAATAAAACAACCCTTACCTCCAAGAGGGAAGAACTGGCAGAATATATGTTTGAAGGCGTCTTCATCCACCACCCCTGTTGGGCACTCCTGAAAGAAAACAAACATTTAACTTCACACACATTTAATTTATACACATACAGGGTGATTTTTAATCGTCAACGTTCCCGAAAACTACGGAATCTCCTCATCATCACGATCATTTTTCTCCATGGAAGCATGCCTGGGAAGTGTCTGGTTTCCAAGATGTTAGGGTCCAAAGTTGAGTGAATAGACTGCGTCGTCAGAACTGCAGGATCATGAAGGAGATCTCTCCTACAGCCACGTTTATCTTTCCGCCCGACATATATAATAATAATAATAAATATAATAAATATTCACACACTACAACACATTAACCTAGTCCCACAGTAAGATCCCTAAGGTCTTGTGTCGTGGGTACTAAGCAACGGTATATAAATACATAGATAAGTATAGAAACAGCCATGACTCGGCAACAAACATGGATATTCATCATATCAATGTTTGCACCTGCCGGGATTCAAACCCAGGACCTATAGCGTCGCAGGCAGGATCACTACCTACTAGACCAATCGGCCGTCATTTTTAATATTTGTTTTTTCTCCTTTTTTTTCTTAATGTAGTTTTGTAGTTTCTTAGAATTTGTTTAATTGCACATGTTACCCTGTTGTTAACAATTTCTCTTTACTTGCTTGGCTTGCTGGAAGAGATCTCTGGTAGAGATAAGCTTGCCATTGTACATGCATCTCTTCTTTAATGTTGTATGCCATATTTCTTTTTGTGTATGTGCAATAAAGAATAAAGAAAAGAATATCTTACTCTACCTACATACATAAAATGTCAATGTGTACCCCAAACTATGTGAGCTGAGGCATAGTTTACAGCGTTGTCAATAAGATATACTACCTTATATGTTACTTGCAAGGTAGGTACTTGTCTCGACTGGCTATAGGTATCGAATATGAAAGACCGCGTAGACATTAGATTTTTTTTACAGTTATCTAGGCAAACATTTGAACGCCATTGTGCCTGATGTTAAACAAGATGCAGCCTAATTAACCCCCAACGCAAAAACGACGGGATGTTATAAGTTAGACGTGTCTCTCTCTCTCTCTCTCTCTGTGTGTGTGTGTGTGTAAATGTGTATGTGTCTGTCTGTGGCATCGTAGCTCCCAAACGGATGATCCGATTTTAATGCGGTTTTTTTTGTTTGAAAAGTATATCGGTCGAGAGTGTTCTTATTTGGTACATGTTTGCCTAGAAAGTGCTCGGGAAATACATCGGCAGGGAGTGCATTACACTCCTTAGCCGTTCGCATTACAAACGAATTCCCGTAATTACCCGGTCACAAGGATTTTTGCGTGAAAGAATAACAAACATAATACGCACACGCATACAACTATCCTTGCAAAATTTCGCATATACAGGGTGTTTTTTCGTTGCCACCCTTAACGAAGGGTACGTGCTCTATACATCAAATAAAGTAAATTTATGCCAAAAAAAATTCTGGGAAACAATGTAAATTTTTTGGATTTTTTTTATTACTTGATCGGGTGAAATTTATAGTGTACAGTGTTTATGCTAGTTTTTTTCATAGACATATATTAATTATTTCTCGGGAAAAAAACTTGTTACGCGCGTCTATGTGCATTTATGCAAAAAAAAGCAGTCTATTTACTCAACTTTGGACCCTAATATCTTGGGAACTGGACACTTCCCAGATATCCTTCCATAGAGAAAAATTATCGCGATGATGAGGAGATTATGCAGTTTTCGGGAACGTTGACGACCAAAAATCACCCTATATATTAAAATTCGTACATGAAATAAATTCAGTGGTACAGGCCCGTGACTGGGATCGAACTCACGCCTCCCGTCTGAAAGGCGCACGTCTTAACCATTGGGCTATGATACACTTCTAAACCCTACCTGCGACGCAATAGGTCGTGGGTTCGAATCCCGGTAGGTGCAAACATTTATTGATAAATATTTATGTTTGTTTCCGAGTCATTGATGTTTCTAAACTTATCTATGTATTTATATACCGTTGCTTAGTACCCACGACACAAGACCTTAGGGTTCTTAATGTGGGACTAGGGCAATGTGTTGTGAAGTGTGTGAAAGCATACCTGCTTAAACCCTCGGTACATCAGCTTGATCTCATGGGTGCTGAATCTAGTGGAGCTGGCAAGAGCTGACAGCGGCTCCGGCCGGTGACGAGCGGGTCCCATGGAGATGGTGTCCTCACCATCTTCCTCTGGAGATCAGATAAGAATCCTTCAAGTTAATGCCGTGGAGTGGCTTATTTTTAAATTATAGAAAATGTGTCTCCGTTCAGTTGAACTGTAAATCCGAGAATCCTTTACAATCTATAGGTAGGTGCCGCATGGTGCCGGCAGAGTAGAGTTTGTACCACACAATGCCTGCCCGTGGGTATCGTACGAGGCGATTAAGGGTTTCCGGGAGGTGGGCAGCAGCGCCTTCCGTGCTAACAACATAGTCCAAAAATCAGACTGCGGTCACCAACCTGCCTGCCTATTGTGGCGTCTATGAGCAAAACCCCCCTATGGCAGTAGCCTTGTGGCGTGCCCTGGGGAAAGCCTACGTTTAGCAGTGGACTGTAAGAGGCTGAAGACGAAGATAAAAGTAGGTAGAACAAGCGAACAGGCTATATATAGGTAATAGAAACGGTATGTTAAGCGAAAAGTTATGTAAATAGCCCACTATAGAGAACCTATTTTCAAAATTTAGGACTCGAAATCACATGTTTATTTTTCAAGATTGTATGAACATTCCTGATTTGTTAAGGAATTCTCCATACTATCTGCAAAAATAAACATGTGATTTCCAGTCTAAAATTTTGTGGATACGCTCCTTTTAGTGCGGTATTTACATATCTTTTCGCTTAACATAGCCCTTTTGTTACACCCTATATATTTATAGGATTTCCTTTGTTATTTATTTGACAGTAAAATGTATGGATATCTGTCAAAAGTCGTTAGTCGACTCTTACGACCACTTACGACATGCACGGAAGCAGATGCAGCTGATGTATTCTAGTGAAGCCCCGCATCAGTACAGGAGCACATATAAACACAACACATAATATTTAGTACGTGTAATAATTTCTGTCTGACAAAAACATACATACTTACAAACATATAATCACGCCTTTATCCCTTACGGGGAAGGCAGAGCACCAAGGGCCGATAGAACCACATGGTGCCACTTCTGACCAATTTTGAGGGTATAGTTGAGATGTACAAGTTCGGTTAATAGGTGGTCAGCCCATCGCCTACAAAACACCAAGATCCTCTTGTCCCTCTACTGATTTGTACAGTATGCCCGGGACGAGAAGCAGCTGTAGTATTATACTTTTTTTTTCACATCCAGAGCAACATAGAAGATAACAAAGATAAAAAACATAGCCGAATGTTTTTCCAATTATTACAAAAGTTTTCGAAACAAACGTCTCACAGACTTTGCTTTGTTTCGTTTTTGTCCTAAGGGCTTGTCTCAAGTGGGAAGACATCTTTGTAGGACTCTTTTGTCTTCTAATCAGTGGCGTGTTCATCTAAGCTTGTAATGAAAAAATTTCAAGAGTATTTTATATTATTTATCTTCCAATTTATGAATATTTTAATTTGTAACTGGTTGTTTACATACATACAGGTGATTTTTGGTCATCAACGTTCCCGAAAACTACGAAATCTCCACATCATCACGATCATTTTTCTCCATGGAAGCATGCCTGGGAAGTGTCTGGTTTCCAAAATATTTGGGTCCAAAGTTGAGTAAATAGACTGCGTTTTTCTGCATAAATGCACATTGACGTGTGTAGCAAGATTTTTTTATGAGAAATAATTAATATCTGTCTATGAAAAAACTAACATATACACTGGACACTATGCCCGATCAAGTAAATAAAAAAAAAAAAAAAAATTACATTGTTTCCCAGCATTTTTTTGGGCATAAACTTACTTTATTTGATGTATGGAGTACGTACTCTTCTTCAAGGGTGGCAACGAAAAAACACCCTTATTATTCGCGAATGCCTATCGCGTACGCCTATGCGAATTACACACTTACTTTTCACCAATCGGCTATTTGCGTGACATATATAAGTACCTACCTATACATACGTATACAGGGTGTTTGTGACAGCCAGGCAAATATTGATACTATGACTTCAGACCATGATTCTGAGGCGGAAATTCAGATTATTTTAATAAAGTTGAATGAATATGGAGTTCGTGAAAATGTACTTAAACTCATTGGTTTGACTCATATAAATGGCATATTTAAATTTGCATGCCATATGTTTATGGCTATATAGGATGTTTCCTGTTAACTATTTGACACCTTTTCTGTACCCTATACAAGAGCAAATAAACATATTCTATTCTATACTATTCTATGCCCTATTACTAAAATTAATGAAATTCATCTATGTAACACTCGGAATGTTAAGTTTGGAGTACCACAAGGCAGTGTGTTATGACCACTCTTATTTCTAGTATATAACTATAAATGATATGCCTAATGTTTCATCTCATCCAATGACTCTCTTTGCTGATGATAGTACTATACTATTTTTAAATGATAATAACAATGACCTTTTTGAAAATGACATTAATAATACAATTAAGGCAATAGTTCAATGGTTGACATCAAATAATTTAAAAAATAATCTAGATAAAACTAAGTATATGAATTTTATACAAATAAATGCAAATAATTGTATATACAATATTATTACCACCTGTCACTACTAACCGAAATTGTACATCTCAACTATACCCTCAAAATTGGTCAGAAGTGGCACCATGTGGTTCTATCGGCCCTTGATGCTCTGCCTACCTCATAAGGGATAAAGGCGTGATTATATGTATGTATGTATAATATTAATTGTTGTAATACAAACATTGACGAAACAGACGTGACTAAATTTTTAGGGTTATATATAGACAACAAACTTACTTGGAAGCGACATATTGACTTCTTATGTAAAAAGATTAGTAAATTTTCTTATGCACTATACCAATTAAGTAAAAGAGTTAATTAATCAGCAGTCCTCACATCATACCATGGTTATGTCGCATCTGCTCTTCGATATGGCATAATTTTTGGGGCAACTCAACAAATAAGGAGAAAGTGTTCAAGTCACAGGAACGATGCATTAGAGCTATCTGCAATCTCAAACAGATAGTTTTATAAATGAAATTGTATTAGGCGTTACAATTCGGAAGTTCAAACATTCACTATGTGTTGGGTTTTAGAGTTTCATAATAATTAGTGGTTTACTAATTTACTAATTTCTATAATCCTGAGGATGCCACGGTTGTTGGCGAAACATATGTAGATTATTTATCTAGTTTTTGATTTCGGAATAGTGCAATGTATCGTCTTGCATGCTAGGTGCTCGGGTCTGGTTTCTCGTGGCGATTGTAGTTAGTGCAAGTGCCTGTTTTCGCAGTTATGAGTTATCAGATCCGAGGGTTAGTGGAGGGTGTAGGGCCCGGTGGTGGGCGCATCCATAGTTAAACAGATAGTTGCAAGCAACATTTCATAAATTGAAAAATATTAACTGCTCCTTCGTTATATATTTATGACACAGTATTGTTTGTACGCTCAAATATGAATCTGTATGAGATTAACCCAGAGACCGACATGCGGTAAAGTTATATTTGGTAACGTCTAAAACAAAGTTAATGCAAGATAGCATTTTCTGCATGGGACTTAAAATATATAACAAGTTACCTGAGACCCTACGTACCATGGAAAATATGAAATTATTTTGATGTAAACTTGGATAGTAAAAGAATAAATAAATAAAAATAGTGAGAGAATTTTTCGACGATAAGAATTTGACATAATTGGAAAGTTATATGAAATTGGTGTAATTAATTGCCTTATTCTGATTATGATTATATTGAATTTATGTGATTATATTATAATATGTACTTAAGAATGTAAGGAACTAAATTTGTATGCCCACTGGGCGGTTAATAGAGAGCCCACTTTGTGTATAATTTAAGACCATTTTTTTCACATGTGATCCACAAATAAATGTATTTGATTTGATTTGGATATAAATTATCAGTGCTAGCTCATCGCCTGAGAGAACGCCCCTGAGTTCCTTAGTCGACTCTTACGACATGCACGGAACGAGATGCAGCTGATGTATTCTAGTGAAGACTCGAAAAATCACAGATGATTTTATTTTTAAAAAACTATACAGGCCTCCATATGACCCATAAAACTACCGCAAACTTTTACAAAGCTTACAAAAAAATTGTTTGTATGCAAAGTATACAAGATTACAAGAAAAAATTAACAAAAACTAGTTAATATCTAATTCCGCAGCCTGAAAAGTTTCTATAAAATACCATCTGTGTATAGAAGTAAGAGCCTATTTACGCTATTCATAGTGTAGAATGAAAGGCTTGGTTCTAAAGCTTCTTTGGACCACAGTGTAGATGGTATACAGTGGAGCAGGTTTAACTTAAGTCAAAAACATACATTCATATTAGACTTGGCAGTTTTCCCGAAATGGGGTAACCAGAACTGTACGATCACGAAAGAGGTCCCATAGCCGCATGCAGGGAAGGTGAAATAGTGTAAAAGTAATAGTAGAATCATGCGGTATGTCAGACCTAATGTTGGTTTTGCCATAAAGGAGTCTGTCTAGCAGCTCTCCTGGATTTCGTCTTTAGGCGACCTTATTAGCTCCACGTTGGTGGCTATTAAGCCCCGAATCGCTAACTTATGCCTGACAGACCGTAACAAATCGCACCTTGGGGTGGTGACCGTTGCCAAAGCACAAAGATTTATTTTTTTGGGTTGTTTAAATTCACCTCCTTTTTTGTTTGGTAGAGGTTTCATTTTGGGGTGCGAACATAGAGAGTAACATATAAAAAGACAATCGACAAACAAGTTGTTAATGCTTTCATGTTGAATAAATAATTTTGAATTTGGTAATGCAGCTGATGTATTTTAGTGAACACAGAAAAAAAACATACACAAGAACAACGTTTCGTGTAAGTTAATTCCTACCAATGAAATCAGATATACTAACGTCGTTCTAGTAGTATATCTATCTGAATTGTAGAATAAAAGCAGCTTATAAGATCTAAGATCAAGACAACTGTGAATGTGTGAAAAATAAACAGAGTGACACTACTTAAGTAGCTATGCCACTGTTTTTATTTAGCCTGTGCGACTTTGTAAACCTGTTTTTATCTCATACTGTGTGTGCTTTTCGCGTGAAAGGGTAGAGACATTTTCATATTTAGGTTGAATAAATGGTTTCTTCTATACTGGAAGCTTATTATCTTGTTTGACTCCCGGTTGAGTCATATAAATATGTTACATACATACAAACATGGCTGTGTTGCCCAAGTGGGATAGCCAGAGCTGCATGATCATGCAGGACATACCACAGGCACGTTTGGCATAGAGGGTCCAGTCATAAATGATCAGTGACAAGTTGCTAGCTCGTCGCCTGAGAGAACGTCCCTGAGTTCCTTAGTCGACTCTTACGACATGCACGGAAGGAGATGCAGCTGATGTACTCTAGTAAAGCTCCCCATCAGAACAGGCTCCTAATAAATCTATATTAAAAGTTCTCTAATAATAAATATCATCAGCTACATTTGAAGTGACGTGGGGTGGAAAGGGCAATTTATTACGTGTTGGTCGGGCGAATGGAGATAGGGGGTAGTTTTCATGAAGCCTGTGATATATGTTGCTCAATGGTGCAACTCCCGGTTAAGTTGAACGTTGCAATGATAAAAATTTAGTGACTTATCGTTTTGTACAGATGATGATCAAATCTTATGTATAAAAAACCCGAATCCGTAAAAAATTGATCCTGTGTCACTCTCTTACGTTTAGGCTCTAAAGCATGGCAAAGAAATATACATATGTAGCGGAGCCATATATCGGATGCAGGAAAGAACCACAATCGAATCCTAGAACGCGATATCGAAGTTTCTCACAATGATTGGAATGTATACATGGGCCAAGCAACGACTAGTAGCCCGGTGGGGCAGAAAGAGCTTCCTCTTTCACCTCCCCCACACATACATACTCGTACGCTCGGAAAACATAACCCTGTTACCACATCACTGACATATAGACGCACTTGCTGCCGTTATTGCTTGACACATTAATTTCTAACATAACCTAACCTAATTAATTAAGCAGACAAAGTGCTTAAAGCCAAATTGTCTCCCTCCGAAACCCATGTTATTCAAAATGCTTAGCCGTTTTGTAATACAGCGTGTTCTACAATATGCCTTCGACATATCTAAATGTCTTGCAATATTTTTGAATAAATTGAAATATTTACATGCCACATTAAAATTTCTGGGCGACATTGATCTAATAATGTAATAATAACCTGGGAGTGAAAAAAAAAACGTATAATACTACAGCTGCTTCTCTTCCCGGGCATACTGTACAAGTCAGTAGAGGGACAAGAGGGTCTTGGTGTTTTGTAGGCGATGGGCTGACCACCTGTCACTACTAACCGAACTTGTACATCTCAACTATACCCTCAAAATTGGTCAGAAGTGGCACCATGTGGTTCTATCGGCCCTTGGTGTTCTACCTACCCCGTAAGGGATAAAGGCGTAATTATATGTATGTATGTATGTAATAAACTTAATCAAATCAGCCATTGTTATACTGAATATAAAACTTTGGTATTTTTATCACTCTGTGGTTTAACAAACTAATGAAACCTTCTATTCTAGCGCATTTTTCAACTTGATTAAATTTAACAAAATGGCCGACAGTTTACTTATCTTGCTAGATCTACACAGATATTAAAGCATAAATAAATTATAATCTAACTTTTTTATCCTGTGCTGATGCGGGGCGGCACTAGAATACATCAGCTGCATCTCCTTCCGTGCATGTGGTAAGAGTCGACTGAGAAAGTCGAGGGCATTTTTAGACAATAAGCTAGCAACATATCACTGATAGTTTACATCTGTCCTCGGTACGCTAAACAAGACTATGGTGTATCATTAGCACCCTGTGATTCAGGTTACCGCGTTAAACACAGCAATGCGTATACTAATATGTCTGAAGTTAAAGTAAGATAATTTTATCAGGCTCATGAAAATAATATCACTGGCGGACTAACAGGGGGGCGGTGGGGGCGGTCCGCCCCGTCCCCACAACTGAGGGGCCTCGGATTGGCATATTTAAAAAAAAAAATCCTTGTCTACTCAGACAATGTTATTTTAACATAATCTGCTGTAATTAAACCATTCTTCCGATCATTTACCATAATAAGTAAACGGTGTAGGTAACTAATTCATCTAAGTTCATAAGATTCATCATAACGCATTCATAGGGCCTGTTTCAACACTTACTGATAAGTGCCCGATATAATTATCTGACAGATATCTCTATTGACATCTCCCTCTTATTAGTACGAACCGAAAGAGACGGCATCACACATATCTGGCGGATAAGATATCCGGGAGATATCTGCATTTGTTTAATTCAGTAAATCTGGAGGGCGGGCGCCAGGGGGCCCTAAAATTAAAGACCGCCCCGGGCCTCAAAAAGTCTTAGTCCGCCAGTGCTTAATATGCAGCTTTGGTATACGAGTACACATCCCATCCTAACCTACGCCTAATCCTCTCTTCCTTTCCTGGGTCTATATTAGTGGATTTAAATTTTATATTGTTCATTATTACCAATTTATTCCGATATCCTTTGTTTAATTAACATGGAACAGGTACCTAGTTTATAATCTACATTATTCACTATGGGTGTGCCCACCACCGGGCCCTACACCCTCCACTGACCCTCGGATCTGATAACTCATAATTGCGACAACAGGCACTTGCACTAACTACAATCGCCACGAGAAACCAGATCCGAGCACCTAGCATGCAAGACATTGCACTATTCCGAAATCAAAAACTAGATAAACAATCTACATATGTTTCGCCAACAACCGTGGCATCCTCAGGATTATAGAAATTAGTAAATTAGTAAACCACAAATTATTATGAACCTCTAAAACCCAACACATTACTTACACTACATTATATTTGTGAGGTATGACACTATTGTAAGTGTTGTTACCATTATTGGCACTTCACACATAATGGCACTTCACCCTTAATAGCCTAGAGTTTCAATTTTGATACCAATCTTTTAAACCGAATGTTCACATTACTATTAGTTTATTTTTTATAGGTTGGCTGTTCGTATTTTACTGTTGTATAATATTCTTTCCAACGAAATTAAAAATCATTGTGATTTTTTTAGCTATTTTTCCCTTCATCTAGACCCTCAAGCAAACACAATAATATAAAAATAAAAATAAAATCACTTTCGTAAATCAGGCTACTAAGGGTTAATTTATTGTTAACTAGCGGATCTGACAGACGTTGTCCTGTCCCACGCCTTTGAACTAACGTCAGTCAATTTGTTTTGCCTTCCCGGAATCTCTTTACTAATATTCGAACTTTCAATTTTCGAACAAATTCTTTATATGGAAGTATAGAAAAGGGTTGTTTTTAGACTTTCTTACGATTTTTTTTTTAATAGTCCGTTAGAACCATCCCTGTACTTCAAGGAATACGCTAAAAAAAGAATTAGCGAAATCGGTTGAGTCGTCCTCGAGATCGGCGCTTATTTGTTGGTAAGGATTCATTTTTGTTATATTATAGATTGTATGTAACTGCTTTGTTGTAACAACTTCTAACAAATAAATATACGCGGAAATAATATGTAGCACTAGTGGAAAAAACAAAAGTCGAAATTATCCGGGATGTAAATATTTTCCCGGGATAAAAATTTGCCTATATGTTAATCCGGGGTGTCAGCTAACTCCATGCCAAATTTTATTAAATCGCTCCAGCCGTTTTTACGTGAAAGAGTGACAAACATCCATCCATCCATACTCACAAACTTTCGCGTTTACGAGTGTAATACTCGATTAGTAAAGATTATCATCTGTGTTTCTATCTAAAATAACTATCTCATTTTGCCCACTCATAGTACAGTTGTAGAGTTATTATAATATGTTAAAGAGATTCGGAGATACATATTTTTAGTCTGTGCACGTAATATGTCCCTAATGTCGTATATTTTAACCTGTTTCACTCGAATTTGGAGATAATATAAACAAGTAATTGTTTTAAGTAATTTTTGTCATCTGTCCCACTATGTATTATGTATGTACATACATACATATATATAATTACGCCTTTATCCCTTACGGGGTAGGTAGAGCACCAAGGGGCGACAGAACCACATGGTGCCACTTCTGACCAATTTTGAGGGTGTAGTTGAGATGTACAAGTTCGGTTAGTAGTGACAGGTGGTCAGCCCATCGCCTACAAAACACCAAGACCCTCTTGTCCCTCTACTGACTTGTACAGTATGCCCGGGAAGAGAAGCAGCTGTATACTTATAGGTTTTTTTCACTCCCAGAACAGCATAGAAGTATTATGTATGTCCTTTTCATTATTTTATTTTATATAAAGTAATTAGTATTTATTGTTATTGTAAGTTTTTCATATGATTGTGTACACATACCATCCGGTTTGCTGGAAGAAATCTCTTTAAGAGATAAGTTCGCCTTTGTACATTATCTATGCTATATACTTATCTGCTGTATATTTTCTGTGTACAATAAATAATAAAGAAAGAAAGTAATTATTTTTAAAAACCGATAAACCCGACTGCTTCACAATCTTGATGTACCTACCCTAATATAATGATACCTCTCAAGCTTAAATTCGACAAGTCGTTTAGTATCTAGAGTGGCAAAATAAATATACATACATATATATACACTCGAAATAACATAACCCTCTTACTGGCGTAGTCGGGAAACAAAATAAATAACGGCCTTGTTCTTCCTTGATAAAAGTATATTTGTACACTTTGTACAAATTTGAAATAACATTTTGCCAAGATATAAAGGTCTATTTTTGTACAAGTCAATAAAGCTTTTAATTTACCGAATTTTGACTATGAAGCAACTAGTAAATATTCACATATTTTACGATGCAGTACAAAGATGCCGATTACTAGATGAAACCGACGAAGATGACGTGTGGTTTTCAATTCGTTAATAACATCCTTTTAATGGTAAGGTTTCGATTCGTCTATCGTCGATTTTTGGTAAACAATGAACATGGTCGCGATTTGATCGTTTTGTAAAATCGACGATGGATGAATCGCAATCGCACAGCGAATATTTGTGCACACATACCTATCTCTTATGTATATTTCTCTTTCTCGAATGGTTTCGAAACAATCTCTTTTAAAGATAAGCATGCCTTTGTACATTCCACTTTTTTTTAAAACATAATGTTAAAAAATGTTTAGTGTACAATAAAGAATAAGAATAGGTATCCAAATTTAATAGATTTTTTACTTGAAATATTTTTGCCATGTTTGTACAAGTTGTATTAAAATGGTCCTGTACAAGTTGTGTTGAAATGGCCTACACAAGCAAATACAAATTTATTCCCGGGGTTATTTTCCTGCATGTTCGGGGTAATTTTTTGAATAAATATGAGATTTGGTTAAGGATATGTTTTATTATATTGCTGTTTTATACAGGGTGTACCAGAAGGGGTTTGTTAAGTGACATGCTATGAAAATAGCCCATTATGTAGAAGTAGTAGATAGGTCTACAAAATGTTAGGTTCTAAAACACATATTTATATGGCGAATTGAATAAAATTAAAATGAAAAAAAGTTTGTGAGGATGTATGATTGTTTGTTGTTTTTTCATACAAACACTACTGAATGGATTTTAATGAAACTTCACAACAATATAGCTTACATATCAGAATAACATCTATTCCGAAAAAAAATATTCCAGATAATTTCGACATTTTGTTTTTTCTGCAGTCCACGCGGGCGAAATCGATAGTGAATAATAAGAATGTTCGAAAAAGAAAGTCGACAATGTCGCCAACCTAATTTCAGCGCTACCAACATAAAACATTGCGACTAACGGAGCGTGTACAAGTCATTAGTACTGTAGTGCGCCACTGTACTGTACGTGACTTGTATTAACTACTTTAGATCGTAGAGGAGGGAGGGGTGAGGAAGTTGTATGTGTCTGAGTTGGACCACAGATAAAACTGTTTCTAACAATTATTAAAAGTAAAAAAAAATGTAGGTACATATCATATGGATAGATGGCGTGAGCGAATCTCCATCCCGAAATTCTGTTTTGTCATTGGTCACGTACAGGGGGAGGTGAAAGGGGAGGAGGAGCTAGTTAGGAGATTCTATCACGCCATCTATTTTTGACAGTTATTTTAACTTGTCAAAAAATCCCCCTTTATTGATATGCTTCAGAACTTCGGAATTCTGAAATTTTCGAATGATATTTATGACAATTTTACAATATGTGCTGATGCGGGGCTTCTCTAGAATACATCAGCTGCATCTCCTTCCGTGCATGTCGTAAGAGTCGACTAAGGAACTCGTGCGTTCTCTCAGTGTAACATCTGTCCATAGATACCTACTAGATACCGTGGCTGTGAATCTCCCTTATGATCCGGCAGTTCTGGCCACCGGTGTAAACACAGCTGTCAGGGTCACTACATATTACACCAATCGGCCTTCAAATCGTTTGGTGAAAATAACAACTCCTCTCCACTTTCATCATTCGTGTAAGTTCATGTACGCTCGGGTTGACATGTATTGCATTTGGATCGGGTATGTTCGGGATTTTCCGGAAACAAAATATAGATGTCACTTTATATTATACTCGCTCACTCACCGAAAATTGTACTTGCTATTTAATCTATCAATGTCATTTTTACCCGACTGCCCCAGAATAAGGGTTAAGAGCCAGCAGTCAAATAAAAGTCCCACGGTTGCTCCGCCCACATACCCCGCCACCCGCAATGCAAGGATACGCGTTAAGATCTGCGTAGTGTTAAAATTCGAAATTCGCGCGCTTTCGAGCAGGCGGGTCAACGCTAGGTCAAACGCAGAGAACATAAAAACCCATAGAGTCGTTATTATAATTGATTTCAATGTTATGTTTATTTTATTTTTGTTTGCAAAATACAATTAAATTAAATTAATTAATTTATTAATAAGTAATATAGGTATGTTAAAAAATCATTCATACAATAGAACACATTACCTGCATCATAGTTATATTTATGTATGAAATTCATCCAATGCAACAAGTATTAGGAAGTTTTGAATAAAACGGATTAATGGTAGATATCAAAGATTTATTTTATATATCACAAAAAATAGTATCCGATACATATGTGAAATGGGACCAATTTACTCATGTAGATCGCTTTTAAAAAGGCTTTTAGGTGAGTCAATATGTTAAAATGTTACAAGTAGTAACTTAACAAATTTTAATATTAAGATGATTATGTAAATGCCGTTTCATTTAGGTAAATTGCTGTATGTTAAATATAAATAGTAGGTGTTTTTTTTTTAATAAAGGGTTCACAGGTATGTATAATGTGCATTCGCAATATTAGCTGTGCATAAATAAAAAAAACTTTATTTAAAGATAAATAGCGGTATCCGTATGCCACAAATATAAATTGCAGTTTGATTAGCAATATTCTCATTAGAGGATTTTGCTGTGCAGTCAGTAATTTTTATATGATTTCCAATTATTTGTGACTAAAAAAATCATTTTATTTGATGTGCGTTTAAATACTATACAATTAAATTAAATGATTTTTCTTACTAATCCTCTACACTCCCCAAGAAATACAGGGTGATTTTTGGTCGTCAACGTTCCCGAAAACTACGGAATCTCCTCATCATCACGAACATTTTTCTCCATGGAAGCATACCTGGAAAGTGTCTGGTTTCCAAAATATTAGGGTCCAAAGTTGAGTAAATAGACTGCGTTTTTCTGCATAAATGCACATAGACGCGCGTAGCAGGATTTTTTCACGAAAAATAATTAATATCTGTCTATAAAAAAAAAACTAACATAAACACTAGACACTATAAATTTCGCACGATCAAGGAATTTAAAAATTTTTTTCAAAAAAAAAATTTTTTTCCCTGCATTTTTTTTGGCATAAACTTACTTTATTTCATGTAAAGATAACGTACCCTTCGTTAAAGGTGGCCACAAAAAAACACCCTGTATATATGTACTATTTACCTTATACAGTAAAATACCTTCTGTTCTATGCTCCACCTCATCTGTTACCATCAAACTGTCAATCGGAGAGCTAAAATATCAAATGAGTTTAAAAATATCAAAAAAAGTTTTAGTAGCCAAAAGTGAAAACAAGTGAGCAAAAACAACAAAATTATAGCAGGTAGGTAGGTTCTCACTCACTTTTCTTCAAACATTACAGGTGGTATTAGTTCGGTATAAACTTTGACGGGCGACTCCAGGACTTTTTGTTCGGCACAATTTGTTTGAATTCTATAAACAAAATATTGTAGATAAGGAACTGCTGCCGAAGATGCTACGTAGTAAGTAAAGATGGGTCGGATTAGGTAAAAATCGTACCTGTTCGACCTAATACATACTAATATTTATGCAATATGGCCGTTCCATTACTGTGATCCATTACGTATTAGATAAATATGTAGAATCTTTATTCGGTGAATATTTAGTATCGGTTTTCGGTGAATGATCCATTATCTAATAAATACCTACGTAGAAAGAATAGTTGTGGAAATAGAAAATATCGTGATAATAGCGAAATGCATTTTTTATATTAGGTTAAATTTTTAATATTTAGTTAAATTGTTTTTAGTTTGTGTCACATATTTTGTTTAAATAAAGGATTTTAATTTTGTAAAAAAAAAAGAAAAAAAAAATGTCTTGTCTGTACACGGATACGAACCAGGAATATCTGATTTTCGACTCCGCCGATGTAACCGCTGGGCTATCATAAACTTGTTAAAGACGGTGAAAATTATCTTCATATTCTAATGATATTGTAGTATTTTTGCTAAATAATAAAATTGAAACTTATAGTCTATGCCTTACGGTTGATTTCTCATAATAAGATGATATTTTATGCGATACCTAATACCTAATGTCGTCTTGTATCTGAATGCTGGGCCGTAAAGAAGAAGGATAAAAATTCCATGTAAGCAAGATGAGAATGTTGAGATGGATGTGTGGAGTTACAAGAATGGATAAAATAAGAAATGTGTATATAAGAGGAAGTTTGAAAGTTGCGCCGATCACAGACAAGTTACGAAGTAACCGTCTGTCTTGGTACGGGCATGTAAAGCTATATTATGAGTCTATGATGTAAAGCGACGGGATGAAAGTCATATTTTACAGAGAGCTTTGTGCATGAGTGTGGATGGATATAAAGAAGAGGTAGACTAAAGAAATGTTGGATGGACTGTGTGAGGGAGGATATGCGTGTACTGGGAGTGAGCCATGAGATGACGGATAATAGGGATGAATGGAAGAAAAGTACATATTGTGCCGACCCCAAATAAATGGGAACAGGGCAGGAAGATGATGATGACCTAATCACGTTGTATTAGGTACCGACTAGTATTGAAAAATACCTAATCCACATACCTATTCCAATATGATATTCCAATATGCCTCACCTGTAGTAGTAAGTAAGTTCCTTAGGTGGGTGAAAGATATTGTACCTACATATACTCGTAAATGTATATAAAATTTGTGTATGTGCTTCATGTGTAAAGCAGTGCGCTTATAGAATACTTCTCATGCTGTGTGTGTGATTTCGGAACTAATTTCTTTTGTAGACTTTTACATAGATAAACAAAGCAACTAGCGCCATCGTTCAAAGGAATTCTACCAATTTATAAAGGTGAAAGTTTGTATGTGTGTGAGTGTGTATGTTTGTTACTTCATCACGCAAAATCCTGAAATGTATGGAACAGCTGATTTTTTTCACTATATCGGAGTTGGCCCCATAGTGAAAGTTGTTTCTTTTTACTTTCCTAGTTTCGTGTCAAAGGCAAATCACTAATTTCGGAAAGACCTTATATTAGCTTAGGTACGTATCAGAATAACACATTATACTTTTTATCCCAGGTAAATATTTTATCCCGTAATTTCGACATTTTGTTTTTTCTGCTGTCCATTATAAAATGCATTCTCAGCACTAAACTTTACATACTTACTAATTATGATTATAGCTACTTACACCTTTGATTCTCTCCCCTTTTTAGAAAATTCTTTCCAACGTTGAGCATGAAACATATTTTTTAGTTTTATTGCCCATTAGTCCGAACTCAATCGAGTAATACCTACACCGCAAGATAATAAAAAATGCCACTGCCGTGGGCGAAAGCGACATAGACCCTACGTCGTCGGCGCACAGCGCGGTACTGAGCGTCAGCGGGCACGAAGTTACTATTTTACGCTTTTCTGTAAGCATTAGAGTAGAATATCGCTTGCACGCTAAACAACTGATTGAGCTCAGAAGTAAAGGGCGTAAGTCTCAAAAAGATTTTTATTAATTGTGTGTTCAATTATGATTGTTTTTTAAATTTGGCTTTACAAAAGTTTACTTTCATAATTATCTTGATATCCGAATTTATTTTAAACGCCTACCTCATGTAATAGCCGAAATAAAAGTAAAAATGACTAAAAAACATGTCGATTTCAAAAAACAAAACTATCGAGCGAAAATCATAAAATCATGTTTTTGGCTTTACATGACATAGTTAAGGGTACTAAGAATATAGTGTAATAGTCTCACATTAAACAAACATGCACCCGTTTCAGTATATTTCATCAAAAAGATGCTAAATAAGGTCTGCCTCCTCTTAATGCTTTTCGAGTGTAGGTATGTAAGTTTTTATTTATGTATATTTCTTTGGGTATATAAATAATCAATTAATGTCATTCTTACCCGACTGGCGACGGAAGGAGGGTTATGTTTTTCTAAGTAAGTTTGTATGTACTATGTAAGTATCTAAATTTCTTTTGCTCTATAATTAGTCAAAGTCATTTCAAGAATACAACAGTAACTGTAGTAAATGACTAATCTTACTAATACATACATACATATATATAATCACGCCTTTATCCCTTACGGAGTAGGCAGAGCACTAAGGGCCGATAGAACCACGTGGTGCCACTTCTGACCAATTTTGAGGGTACAGTTGAGATGTACAAGTTCGGTTAGTAGTGACAGGTGGTCAGCCCATCGCCTACAAAACACCAAGACCCTCTTGTCCCTCTACTGACTTGTACAGTATGCCCGGGAAGAGAGGCAGCTGTAGTACGAGTATTATACTTTTTTTTTACACTCCCATTTTTCATCCAATTTATTATGAGAAAACAAAATGAAATAAACACATCAATATCGCTGTCCCGGGCTCCAGCAAATTGGAAAATTCCTAACAAAGGACAAGAAATATAGACATGCTTTGTATTTGGCCGTCTACCTGTCTTTATTCACTTATATTTGAACTAAATAAATGCCTTTAGAAAGGCCTTTACTCTATTAGTAGTGGACGCGCTCGACTCCGTCCGCGTGGACTGCAGAAAAAACTAAATCTCGAATTTGTCCGGGATAAAAATATTTTCCCGGGATAAATTGTAGTATACGTATTATTCTGACATATAAGCATGACATATTGTAAAGTTTCATCAAAATCCATGCTATAGTTTTTACGTGAAAGAGCAACACAGTATTCTTTAACAAGGTCATCAAAACGTATAGCCATAAAGAAAGTAAAAAAAACATCTCTAAGATCTCTAACATTGAAAATATCCATTGGAATTTTATAATTAACGGTTGATACGAAAAAGAAACGTCACTTTTGCTTGGTTTGCTGCAAGAAATCTCTTCGAGATAAGCACGCCATTGTACATTATGTGGATAGAGAGTAATGGAGAAATAAAAAATATACAGAATGATTTTTGGTCGTCAACGTTCCCGAAAACTACGGAATCTCCTTATCATCACGATCATTTTTCTCCATGGAAGCATACCTGGGAAGTGTCTGGTTTCCAAAATATTAGGGTCCAAAGTTGTGTAAATAAACTGCGTTTTTCTGCATAAATGCACATAGACGCGCGTAGCAAGATTTTTTCACGAAAAATAAATAATATCTGTCTATGAAAAAACTAGCATAAACACTGGACACTATAAATTTCGCCCGATCAAGTAATTAATTATTTTTTTTTCAAAAAAATTTACATCGTTTTCCAGCATTTTTTTGGCATAAACTTACTTTATTTGATGTATAGAGTAAGTACCCTTCGTTAAGGGTGGCAATGAAAAAACATCCTGTATGTATTTTATAACCTTTCTTTTCTACCAATGTAGAACTAAAGTATTTTATTTTATTTTTATTTATTTCGGAAAACAAACAGTGTACAAACTATTAAAATAACACAAAACCATTTAAATGTTTCCACATATATGCATCTAGGTAATTAGAAATAGAAGGAGGGGAAGGGGAACAGAAAGGAAAGGGCGTAAAATGGGGAAAAGGAATTTTAAAAAAGAGAAATAACTATAAAATCTAAACAGTTGGGGCACCATTGAATCAGGACTTGGACATATCGTTCTTAAGTTTTTTCGCACTACAGCAAAACAAATCAAGAGTTGGAATGTCGGCCAGTTTGTTGACGCTCTCCGACGCATATATAGTTTATCTATACTACACCATTCTGGTCGTACTTAGTTGCTTTTTTTTTCTAAATACATCTGTCCTCGACATGCTAAACTTGCCCGGGGACCTCCTTTATGATCCTGCAGTGCTGGCCTTCCCAATATGGGAACACTGCCATGTGTATATGTACCTATATGTATGTATGTATGTCATAATATCTTATACAAGTTTCTACACTCCCTGTACTCAAGCAAAACTACGAAAGAACTTTCTAGAACGTTTCTGTTGCACTTCTAAGTTTTACTGCATTTCAAATTGCACTTTGCAATTTCCTTCAGTACCCATTTAAAGCGGTTAGTACACATTTCAATGGATCAACGCAATTTTACATTTGACAAGTTATGTAATTTAAAAAAAAAAAAAATTGATCGGGCGAAATTTATAGTGTATAGCAGACCCGGCCACGCGTTGCTGTGGCTTAGTGATTTAAGACAGATTTGAAAGACAAATTTAACACAAATTAACATAACATTTATTAATTATTAAGACCATTAATTTAAATAATAACTATCCTATCATCTAAGTTGGACCAAATTACATATATATGCCAATTTTCATGAATATCAGTTGACTCGTTTTTGAGTTTATTCGGAACATACACAGTGACACGGATTTTTTATATATTAAGATATTATATATATAAGATTTTTAGCAAATATCATGGTCTTTCCCGTGCTGACGCGAGGCTTCACTAGAATACATCAGCTGCATCTCCTTCCGTGCATGTCGTAAGAGTCTACTAAGGGCATTATCTCAAGCGATGAGGTCGCTTAGCTGAACGTTGCTATGGGATTTCCTTTATGATCCATACGGTATTGCATTCTACGTCGTCGTCGTCGTCAGCCTATTGCGGTCCACTGCTGGACGTAGGCCTCCGCCAGAGTACGCCACATGGCTCGATCTGCCGAAGCGCGGTCTCCATTCGAGAACCCGCCCCCTGATTACGTAAAAGCAATAGCAAAGCAATAGCAAAATTGTACAATATTCGCCTTGAAATGTCAAATTTCCTTTGAAATTCATTTTACGTAATACGAATTTGGCAAGCAATCAGCGATTTTTGTACAATTTTCGCTATCGCTTTGCTTTTGCTAGTTAGGTAATAAGGGGGCCGTTTACTCCACCGCCCATCGGGTCTACGACAGATGTGGCCTGCCCACTGCCACTTCAGTCTGCTACATTTCGAGACTACGTCTGTCACTTTGGTTTTCCGCCGGATAATCCCGTTTCGGACTTTGTCCATTAGTGAGATTCCGAGCATTGACCTTTCCATAGCTCTCTGACTGACATGCATTCTATGTAAGTTTATATTATTATAATGCTCTCTACTTGACCGCAAAGTTACTGAGTAAATTCTAGTAAGTTAGTTTAGGTCGAAGCTAAATGTTTGCGTTTCAAATTCGGTCTGTTATAAACACTTGGTGAAATATAATTTCAGTACATTAACTTAGTGAGGACATTTCTACTTGGTAATCTGAGAATTTAAAATATATTAATAATAAAAATATATTAATTTATTGGTTCTTCTTCTTCTTCTTCGGCCTATTGCAGTCCACTGCTGGACGTAGGCCTCCCCCAGGGCACGCCACAAGGCTACTGCTACAGGGGTTTTACCCATGGTCACCACGCTGGGCAGGCGGGTTGGTGACCGCAGTGATTTTCGGACTATGTTGTCAGTACGGGAGGCGCTGCTACCCACCTCCCGAAAACCCTTAACCAACTCGTACGATACCCACGGGCAGGCAGGGGTGGTACAAACTCTACTCTGCCGGCACCACGCGGTTAACCTTGCTCTACGTGTCTTTATTATATATGTAATGTCATATAAGAAAACAAAATTATTTTATTTTGATTATTATGAAATGAAACAACCTCCAGTTTTGTACCAAACATTTTAGCTCGCGACTGTACGTTCCCTAATTTGTCCAGGGATTTATTTTGACAGGCTGTAGCTGAAGTTATTTCAGAAATCTACCTCAATCGGGACGGGGAATGTAAATGGATTGATTATAAAGATAGAAGTGAAAAATCCTACTAACATAAACGCGAAAGTTTGTAAGTATGGATGGATGGATGGATGTTTGTTAGTCTTTCACGTAAAAACGGCTGGAGCGATTTTAATAAAATTTGCTATAGAGTTAGCTGACACCCTGGATTAACACATAGGCTACGTGATATCCCAGTAAAATATTTTTATCCCGTATAATTTCGCCATTTTGTTTTTTAGAACATTTAGAATATTAACGCAAAATTGATATTTACATATTTTTAAATACATAAATAGGTTGTTTCCTTGACTAGGCCTTGATCTGCAAGAAAATGCCCAAGTTCCTTAGTCGACTCTACGACATGCACGGAAGGAGATGCAGCTGATGTATTCTAGTGAAACGCCTACAGCAGATAGTTCTGTTTATATCGCAATATTATATTTTCGCGGACGAATTAATGGCGGCTGCTGGAAATATAACAAGCTTATCTTTTCTCTTTTTTAACCCAATGTATCTTTAAAAACAACGAAATAACAAAATTCATAGCCTGTTCATCTCCCGTTAGTCCTGTTTACAGCATTTTAAGATAGCCTATTTTATATCCATACCCTCTTATAAGGGTCGTTAAAACGCTAAGTGTGACAATTTACACCGCGATTGTTCACGCCGAAAATTCTAATGTCCGTTCCACACTTGACACGCCTTTTGTTTCTGCGTAGCCTATACAAATGCCTCGGTAAACAAATAACAAGACGCCTTTTATATATCCGTACATCTTCTTATCTGCGGTGATTGAACAATGGTTCAAAAATTTTAATTTTTAGAAATATTTTTTTTATATCAAGGTCTTGTGTCATGGGCACTAAGCAACGGTATATAAATACCGTTATATAGCGGTGATAGCCCAGTGGTTAAGACGTGCACCTTCCAAGCGGGAGGCGTAAGTTTGATCCCAGTCACGGGCCTGTAGCACTGAATTTGTTTCATGTATGGATTTTAATATACTAATTGTCACTTAGCTATTATATACTCAAAGAGGATTGGCGTCAGGTAGATAGCCGGCCGTTAAATAAATCGCCAAATCCTATATGAGTTTCGAAAGAATTTGAGAGCACATTGCATGAAATACAGGGTGATTTTTGGTCGTCAACGTTCCCGAAAACTACGGAATCTCCTCGTCATCACGATCATATTTCTCCATGGAAGCATACCTGGGAAGTGTCTGGTTTCCAAAATATTAGGGTCTAAAGTTGAGTAAATAGACTGCGTTTTTCTGCATAAATGCACATAGACGCGTGTAGCAAGATTTTTTCACGAAAAATAGTTAATATCTGTCTATAAAAAAGTACAACATAAACACTAGACACTACAAATTTCGGCCGATCAAGTAATTTTAAAAAAATATAAAAAAAAAAAAATTCCCAGTATATTTTTGGCATAAACTTACTTTATTTGATGTATAGAGTACGTACCCTTCGTTAACGGTGGCCACAAAAAAACACCTGTATAATGTCAAATTAAACAGTGTTTTGCTTGAACAATGTAAAAAAATTGTCAAGCTTTTGGCTATAAAATCACGAGGAGCTGCGGGCAACAGCTAGATTCCGAATATAATCATAACTTATTCCAGACGTTTCCAACCCGTGCCTATTTCCGGCGCGCCTCACAACGGAAGTAATCTATATAGCAGGCTTTTAGTGGTTATTTCCCTTTCATATTAATAATGAGAGCTGATGCGAGGCTTCACTAGAATACATCATCTGCATGCCGGAGAGTCGAGTATAGAAGTCAGGGTCGTCCTCTTAGGCTATGAACTATGAATTTGTTAGTACTAATTTTTTACATTCCGGGAGGTGGGCAGCAGCGCCTCCCTTATTGACAACATAGTCCAAAATACAAACTGCGGTCACCAACCCGCCTGCCCAGCGTGGTGACAATGGGCAAATACCCCCCATGGCAGTCTTATGGCGTGCCCTGGGGGAGGCGTACGTCCAGCAGTGGACTGCAATAGGCTGATGATGATGATGAATGAAAATAAACCTTTGCTTAGGTAAGCGTGGCTGTGCAATCTCTTTTGTGATCCTGCAGTTTTGGCTACCTCATTTTGGGAACACTAATACGTATTATGTAGGTAGATTAGGTATTTAATTGTATTTCATCCTGTGGTGATGCGGCAAAGACCATAAAAAAATTTTGTCCTATAATCCGTGGTTTCTACCATGGGGTACATGATCACACAGGTGGATGTACTCGTAAATGGTCAGTGACAAAATACTAGCATAATGCCCGAGTACCTTAGTCGACTCTTACGACCTGCACGGAGAGAGATGCAGCTGATGTATTATTCTATTGAAGCCCTGCATTAGCACAGGTCTATCTAAACAAATTTTACTTAAAAGCTAAGTGCGTCTACAAAACTGACGTTTTATCATATTACAGTTATGTAAGACAAGTAATTATGTAAATGTTCTTGTACTCTAAAATAAAAATAACTGCCAACTAAGAGAGAGACAAATATAGTATTTTTAACTTAAGTGAAATAATGATGTAACATGTTCTTCTATGCTGCTCTGGGAGTGAAAATAAAAACGTATAATACTAAGCTGCTTCTTTTCCCGGGCATACTGTACAAGTCAGTAGAGGGACGAGAGGGTCTTGGTGTTTTGTAGGCGATGGGCTGATCACCTGTCACTACTAACCGAACTTGTACATCTCAACTATACCCTCAAAATTGGTCAGAAGTGGCATCATGTGGTTCTATCGGCCCTTGATGCTCTGCCTACCCCGTAAGGGATAAAGTTGTGATTATTATGTATGTGTGTATGTAATGATGTAATAAAACCACGTTTATAGTTTGGAAAAGTCAATAGTGATGCGTCCTAGTACGTAATACCTAGGTCCTGGGTTCGAATCCCGGTAGATGCACACCATAGAATAGTAACAAAACCCATGATCAAGCAAATTTAAGTCCGTTAAATTGACCTACTCGTAATTTGATTTCCACAATAATGCTCCATTCAAAAACAAAATAAAAAAAACTTCACGCCGATAAATCGCACTTTGCAATCAGCAAAAAAGCGAGCAAAAACAATTAATAACCCTCACGTACCGTCAGCACACAAAGCTGGAAGCGTACCGTTAGCAAATCAACCTCCAAATCTACCGCAATAAATATTTTCCGCGCCATACAAAGGGAAATGAAATTAAACCCGAATTCTGTGCAATGTGAAAAGTAATAATTTATCCGATTTTTGGACGATTTGATTTTTACCGTATATTTTTTATGGAGTGTAACTTTAGGGGTATATTAGGTGAAATAATAAATAACCCGCCTCCTTATTACCTTACTAACAAAAGCAAAGCGATAGCGAAAATTGTACAAAAATCGCTGATTGCTTGTCAAATCCGTATTACGTAAAATGAATTTCAAAGGAACTTTGACATTTCAAGGCGAATATTGTACAATTTTCGCTATCGCTTTGCTTCGGCTTTGCTGTTGCTTTTACGTTATCAGGGGGCCTATTTACTTAAAGAAACTGACTCTGAAAAATACAACCTTCACGACTTAGATAAATCCAATGATCAAGCTCAAATGTGACAAACCATAGCCAAAGAAATATACTCGTACATACGAGCACATACACTCGAAAAACATAACCCTCCTTCTAGCGCAGTCGGGTAAAAATACTACTAGATTCTAGCCACAAAATTTGAGACTAAAAATCAATCAAATCAAAATCAGATGTAAATCAGAGACAATTTGCTAGGTTAGCGCCTGAGAAAATGGCCGAATCCCGTCGACTCTTACGACATGCATGGTCGGTAATGTATTTTACATACTTACATACATATAATCACGCCTTCATCCCTTACGGGATAGGCAGAGCACCAAGGGCAGATAGAACCACATGGTACCACTTCTGACCAATTTTAAGGGTATAGTTTAGATGTACAAGTTCGGTTAGTATTGACAGGTGGTCAGCCCATCGCCTACAAAACACCAAGACCTCTTGTTCCTCTACTGACTTGTACAGTATGCCCGGGAAGAGAAGCAGCTGTCGTATTATACGTTATTTTTTCACTCCCAGAGCAGCATGGAAGAATGTATTTTAATTATAAAAAAACCCACCCGAGTTTTCCAGTAGCTACCTATCAAAACGAAAAGTAAATGTATTCGGTTCAATTTACTTGATTGATTTCACGTTTCTATTGGGAATATCATTTTAATTACACGCTTCAATAATTATCCACTATATAATTTAGCTTTACTTTGAGTCATATGAATCTATGCTAGCTATGTATTTCTATCTTAATATTAATATTTAAAATATAAAAGTGGATCAAATAAATGTTGCTATCATACGACATAACTCTTGCAGTTTCCAGCTCAATGAATATTTGCGTTTAATGCGGTTTTATATCAAACTAGCTGTTGCCTGTGAATTATCGCGATCGTGCGGCTTCGGCTTTTCTATGACTTACGTAATCAGGGGGCCGGAAGGAGGGTTATTTAGATATATTTCTTTGGCACGCTGTAGACCCTAAACGGATTGTCGCTTTGGTATCATGACATTCGTATAAAGTCGTGAGAGTGACACTTGGTTCAAATTTTTACGCAGTCGGGTTTTTCTTTCAATAAAATTTATTTTATGAAGTTATGTATCTTCTTTGTTATTAATAGTACATCTCAACTATACCCTCAAAATTGGTCAGAAGTGGCACCATGTGGTTCTATCGGCCCTTGGTGCTCTGCCTACCCCGTAAGGGATAAAGGCGTGATTACATGTATGTATGTAAATTAAGATATATAATATTAGTTTGGATTGAGATAATACCTATCTACCTACATAACGAACGAATTGGAGTACTTATACCAATATCTCTTAACCTACACTGTATTCCGAAAGAAATTCTGTCAATAAAGCTCTCGCGAATGTGAGCAAATAAACAGGAACGTTTGGTAAATGAAATAAATAGCTGAACGCCATTTTCTTTTTTTTGCTATTTACAAAATGTCGGAGGCCGTTTGATATTTGGTTTTATTATATCTACGAAATAAATATATTTTATCAATAGTTGTTTACAAAAAAAATAATAATATGTACTTAAGTTTATTTAAAGAATAAAATTAAAATTAAAAAAAAAACACAATCAAGTAACAATAATTATAAAAACATACTTCATGGATTTTATTTCACTTTTGCATTGTTAATTGAAGTCTGATTATTTTATAGTTGCTAGCTCATCGCCTGGGAGAATATGAGTTCCGTAGTCGACTCTTACGACATGCACGAAAGGAGATGCAGCTGAAGTATTCTAGTGAAGCCTCGCATCAGCACAGGATAACAAAAACACTAATTAAATAGGTATTTAAATTAAAACCTAAACTATTTCTCTAATTAAAGGTATTTTCACTTACAAAGTTTGCTTTGAAGAACGAAGTTTTATTTCTTTTTCAATTTAAATGCGGCAGGTTTTAACCCTATACTTGGCAGAGAATTTTACTTTTAAAAAATTATACTTTTGCTCCTTCCCTACGTTAATTTGGTTATAAGGATATCAGGAAAAATGAAATAAAAAATCTCTGTATTTCAGTTTTCAGGATATATAATGTGTCTTCAAGTGCACAGTGTCAAGCTCACAAGAAAAAAATGACTAATAAGAATGTGTCTTTACATGCACACTGCCATGTAACCACTGAACTAAAAAAAGGGAAAAACTTAAAAAAATAACATATATCTAGAAAAAACTTAAGATAAAAGTCTCTAAGTTATAACATATCAACAAGTTTTGAGATCTTTAAGGAACTAGGTCTATGAATTTAGTAGGTACTAGTGGACGCCCGCGACTCCGTCCGCGTGGACTATAGAAAAACAAAATGTCTAAATTATCCGTGATAAAAAGTAGCCTATATGTTAAGTGGGACCAATCACAATATTTTACTGTAAAGTACATCGAAATCGGTTCAGCCGTTTCTGAGATTAGCGTGCACAAACGCATAGACAAACAGACAATAATTCCAAAAATCAATATTTTGGGTACTGTTGCGTTGATAAATGTCTCTTATAGTATTTTTTCTTATATATCTTCCATGTACAGATAGCGATATTTTTATTATATGTATATAGAATATACCTATAGATGTACCAACATTATGTATTACATGATGATATGGTAGGCAATAAACACTAAATTTGAAGAAAAAAAACAGAGATAACCTTATTAATAATTATCACAAAAATCAGTCGCAATATTCTGAGATCAAAGTTTACTTAAATATATATCTAACAATATAAAAAAAAAACAAATTAATCCTACTTAGTGTGAAAATCGATATAGCAATTTCGACCTTCAATTATACATAGCCGTGCGTTACACTTTGAACAAAAAAATTTGGTTTGGTGTTTGGTACAGTTTCTACACCTGCCTTTTGTCGTAAAAGTAGGAAGATGTCCTGTCAGGTCAAAACGAGTAGCGTCATCAGGCCTCGCCGCAACTGGTTTCTTTACTTTTCTTACAGATTTGAAAAGACCGTCAGGTTGTAGATTAGAAGAAATCCTCTCAAAAAAACGCAGTTGCCTAAATAAATTAAATCGAAACTTCTTGAGTGGCATTAGTTTACTCGTATGTTTACCACTATTCTCGTGACGATACATTAACCAGGAATTATTAACGCAGATGTCTAGAATCTGAGAAAACAATACTAAATACCAACGATGGCCTTTTAAATCTGTACGGTATAAAGCGACTAACATATCGGCTAGGTCAACTCCACCCATACTTCCGTTATAGTGCTTTATTAAATTTGGGCATGTTACTGGACCTTTCTTCTTTTCTTCTTTCTTATACCGCATTATATTCTGAACAGGATGGGCGTCGACATAAGTACTTGCAGCCATGACAAATTTGTTGTCAAACCACTTCACAACAGCGATATTGTGTTCGTTGGACACGACCTGTGCAAAAGCCCCTCTGCCCTTTTTCTTCAACTCCTTGTCGCTTGGTAATTTTTTCTCTGCCCCTCGAAGTCGATTTGCCCTGACAGTACCTAAGGAGAATATACCATACTCATTTCTTAAATGATGCATCAATTCAATTGACGTAAAAAAGTTGTCAAAATATAGTACAGAGCATGGTTTTTTCTTGATAGATTGGGCCAAAGCTATAACAACTTTGGCCCCGAGACCCATACCTTTTTCCCTCTCAGTAAATGTATGGAGTCTGAAAGTGTCGTCTCCTCCATAAATAACAAAATCATACACGAGGCCAGATGGTGAAGCACGAACAAAAAATTTAAATCCCCATTTTTTGGGTTTATTCCGCACATATTGTTTTCGACTGCCGGCTCTAGTACCCTTGTAAGGCACCATCATCTCGTCGATGCTGAAATGTCTCCCTTCAGGTATATTCGTTGTGCAGTTATATCGAACTTTTTCTACTAACGGCCTTATTTTATAGTACCTGTCACCGTCATCTTTTAAATTGTCATTAAAGTGAATGTAACGTCGAATAGACTGAAATTTCTTTAGTGTCATGACTTCAGCAATATTGCCGTATTTAAAGTCATTTGACCAGTAATCGGTATATGCCGGCATGTCAACAACACCCATTAAAATATTTATAGCTATAAAATCTTTAATGTCGTCTTTATTAATATTTATTGAAGTGCCCTTTTTCTGTACAGAATATAAATTGGAATGATATACTATTAGTTCTTGTATATCGTCAGTAAAAAATAGCTTAAAGTAATCAAGCGGCGATTTCTCAATATCTGTAGATTCGAAAATCATATTTTCTTCTATGTGTGCTGCTCCTTGAAATTTCATTCCTGTCCATTTAGGAAATATTTTGGTAGGTTTCAATACTTTTTTCTTTACAATTATCGGATTTTTCTTATAACGCCGAAGACGCACAGTAGCTGCTGCAGGTGCGACAGATGCTGGAGTTGCAGCAGGCGCTGACTGTGCGGGACTGCAGATTGAGTCTATAGATGGTGACGGTGGAATATAAACTGATGGTGAAGGCAGTATAATGTCAGGATCATGTTGAAGAATAGAAGGTGAATTTGGAGTAGAATCGATAGTGTTGTATCTGAATCTCGGCTGTCCATGGACAGAAGCAACAGCGTATACTTCTCGATACTCACAGTCATCACTATCGGAGATATTTAAATTTTCGACAGAAGACGCTATTGATCGAACAGGAGAACTGTCCTCGGAGACGACTTGATGAGGTCTACACATCTGGATTTCATCTTCGGAGGATTCGCTGGAATCTACATCAGACTTGGCTCCGCATTTAGGAACTAAAGCTAGAATTTTTCGACCTCTAGTCATCTGAAAGAAAATTATTGCAAGCTGAGGAATAGGAATTTTGTGTAAGGGGTAGTACCTAGTAGGGGTGTATTACGAGAAAATTATATCTAAACAAAGGCTCGAGTATGTTGTAGTACAGTAGGCAATGTGCATTTATAGACACAACATTCACAAATAGTAATAGTCTATGACGTTGACAGTGTTTATTTATATGCACATTACAAATTTGATATTATTCATAGCGAAGCAGGCAGTGTGCATTTAAATATACACAATAAATATTGAGTCCTGCACTCTGAACCAGGCAGTGTGTATTTTAATGCACACATATAACAAATCGTGAATTACTATATATTCATATAATATATTACAAAAATAATGTCACCAAACAATAGCATAAACCTTTGAGAAAGTAAAAATATAGCAATTTCGACCATATAAGTTAATTAAATTGAGTTAAAATAGGATACTTACAGAGAGTTGCGCGGGCGTCAATCGACTGCTCGCCATTTTGTTCACCACTGACAATGTGTAAGCGAGAAAGATATAGTTGTCTTTTCCTGACGTAAAGAAACGTTTACGAAGTTACTTTGAGCTATTATTAAAATGATTTTATGTTATATTTTCCATTTAAAAAAATCTGAATTGAATGTGCATTTAAGTTCACAGTGTCAAGTATAGGGTTAAAAAGGTTTTCATGGAAATGTTTAACTGAAAGTACTTTTCAGACGTTAGATTTCTGTTCAGTTATTTCTATTAACGAGCGCCTTTCGGAAAACTATTTTGAGGTTTTTGGCACATTCAAAGTAGAATCGAAAGTCTTATAGGATTTTTTTAAAGTAAAGAATCATCCATGACTGTGAATCTTCAAAAAAAAAACTTCTCTACAACATAATGGCCGGCCGATTGGTGTAGTAGGTACTGACCCTGCCTGTAACGCCATAGATCCTGGGTTCGAATCCCGGTAGGTGTAAATATGATGAATATTAATGTTTGTTTCCGAGTCATTGATGTTTCTGTACTTATCTATGTATTTATATACCGTTGCTTAGTACCCACGACACAAGACCTTAGGGATCTTAATGTGGGACTAAGTTAATGTGTGTTTATTTATTTAATATTATACACACACACACACGCCAGCCTATTGCAGTCTACTGCTAAACGTAGATCTCTCCCAGGACACGCCACAAGGCAACGGTCATAGGGAGGTTTATGCCCATATTCACCACGCTGGGCAGGCGGGTTGGTGACCGCAGTGTGATTTTCGAACTATGTTTTCAAGACGAGAGGCGCTGCTGTCCACCTTCTGGAAACCCTAATCGTCTGATACCCGATGTCTCTAATCACAGCGAATATTTTCTTCCCTTATAAGTTCGAGTAATGGAAAGAACAACTATTTTGATAGTTAATAGGCTTTTCTTTTCTTTTATCTCAAGGATTCGTATATTGTACACACAAAATACAAATTCCTTGCCTACTTATATTAATTGCTGTAGCGATAGAGGTCCAAATAGGCCAAGGTCTCCACAAGATGGATGATCATGGGTGCTAAATATACATGAGATGAGGCAGCATTAAGGCTGCCGTTCCACCAGAGTTATAGCCTATGTGTTATTCTGATATGTGAGCTGTGATATTGTAAAGTTTCATCAAAATCCATCCAGTAGTTTTTGCGTAAAATAGCAGTTAACATACATACCTGCATCCTCACAAACTTTCGCGTTTATATTAGTAAGTAGGATGTTTTCACACGCGCGCACACACACACAAACATACACACGCGCACACACACACACACACACACACACACACAAATACACACAAACACACAAATACACACAAACACACACACACACACACTAATACAACACATTAAACTAGTCCCACACTAAGATCGCTAAGGGCTTGTGTCGTGGGTACTAAGCAACGGTATATAAATACATAGATAAGTACATCCATGACTGGGAAACAAACATGGATATTCATCATGTCAATGTTAACATCTACCGACTTTAGATTATCTTATTTATACAGATAGGAAATCTCAAAAACTCGACGGTTGAAAAGGACCTAAAAGAGGCTCATTTGCAGAAAAACTTAGCATAAAATCGTGCAAAATGGAAAATGCGTACAAGGACCGCCGACCCCAAGGCCCCAAGTAAATGGGAAATGGTCTAGACAGAAGAAGAAGGAAATCTCAAAAACTACTAGACCAATCAATATGAACTTTGGTAGGAAGATAGATTATGATTAGAAGGCGTCCGCTAAGATAGGATTTCCCGAAATGCCCACGGGAACGGGGAAAAACGGGTAAAGTTCACGTGGACAGAGTCGCATGCGTCCACTAGTCTCCTATCTACCAATAGTTATCAACGCAATAGTACACACATCACAAAATAATGATTTTTGAAATTATTGTCTGTTTGTCTGTGCGTTTGTGTACACTAATCTCAGAAACGGCTGAACCGATTTCGATGCAGCTTCCAGGAATATGTTGTGACAGATCCCACTTAACATATAGGCTACTTTTTATCCCGGGAAAATATTTTTATCCCGGATAATTTCGACATTTTGTTTTTTCTGTAGTCCAAGCGGACGGAGTCGCGGGCGTCCACTAGTTATTAATATGTACCTACCAAAATACATACAAATTATTACGATCGCTTTACATGGCAAGTTTTCAATGCATTTTAACAATCGCCTATTTTGTAGGAGTTTGTTGGTATAAAATACCACGGACATTGGAAAGCAAACCGTGTGGTGTCGGCAGAGTAGAACAACACCACCCCATGTCTGCCCGTTGGTATCGAAAGATGCGATCAAGGTTTTAAGGGAACATTCATCATCATTATATTCCTGTGTCCCCTAGCTGGGGCAGAGGGCCTTCACAGATGTCCGCCATCCCGCCCCCTGTGCGTGCGCGCAACGAGCGCTCGGCGTCCTCCCGCGCCCCTCACCCCGCCCGCGCACACACTCTCAATTATCGCGATCGCGCGGCTTCGGCTTTGCTATTGCTTTTACGTAATCAGGGGGCTGTTCGGTTCTGAGCGTCACGTTTTATTTCGCTCCAGGTCTTTCCTACTTTCTTTGTCTCTGCGATGATTGTACGCCGCCAGGTCTGCTTCCAAGAGACATAGTCCGAAAATCATACTGCTGTTACCAACGCGCCTGCCCAGCCCTGAGCTAAGGTATGCTAAGTAGGATTCAGTAAAAATACCCCTCTATAGAAATTTGAAGTTCGTCTCCATATGTTCCTTTGTTAGTGATCATGTTCAATCGAAAAATGTGTTTTCCCATTAAATAAAGAGACTGTTCTTGTCTAGTTAGAATCCTTAGGGTCGGTTCATACCTGACGGAAGATGTGTCGAGCGTATCTCCAGGTACATGCAAACTCACTAACGCATCATCGGTTGAGTATGAATGTTTTGTCATATATTTGCATGTTCTTGCGTTACGCGACCGACAAATACGCGACGGATTTTCCGTCAGATATGAACCGACCCGTAGTTTAGCTGACGTCATCTATTATACCTGCGTTTAAATTTACTTCAAGTTGAAAACATAGATCTATAACATAGATCTCGTCCCGCCCTTTCCTAGTCGCAAATAGCTAAATCTTAGATCTTAAAGTTAGTCGCGTGCTGATGTGGGACCTCACTAGAAAACATCAACAGCAGTTTCTTCCGTGCATGTCGTAAGAATTGGCCGTATAATGCCGGCAGAGTAGAATTCGTACCACCCCATGTCTGCCCGTGGGTATCGTACGAGGCGACTAAGCGTTTCCAGGAGGTGGGCAGCAGCGCCTCCCGTGTTGACAACAGTCCAAATATAAACCCGCCTGCCCAGCGTGGTGACTATGGGCAAATACCTCCCATGGCAGTCTTGTGGCATGCCCTGGGGGAGGCCTACGTCCAGCAGTGGACTGCAATAGGCTGATGATGATGTCGTAAGAATAGACTAAGGAACTCGGGCATTACTTTTTGTCGGGCATTATCTTGGGCGATGAGCTTACGAGTACTTTGTCACTGACTGTCACTTTTATATCTATCGCCGCCGCTGTGCTAAGCGTGGCTGCGGGATCTCGCTTATGATCATGAATATGAAGGTAGGCATTATATATATACATATATTCACTATGGGTGCGCCCACCACCGGGCCCTACACCCTCCACTGACCCTCGGATCTGATAACTCATAACAGCGAAAACAGGCACTTGCACTAACTACAATCGCCACGAGAAACCAGACCCGAGCACCTAGCATGCAAGACGATACATTGCACCATTCCGAAATCAAAAACTAGATAAATAATCTACATATGTTTCGTCAACAACCGTGACATCCTCAGGATTATAGAAATTAGTAACTTAGTAAACCACTAATTATTATGAACCTCTAAAACCCAACACATTACCTACACAGAATTAACTACCCTCTACTAAGTATTAAAAAATATATAAATAATTATCCACCATTATTTATATTTCAAATAAATATATACTATTTGTGCACACAAACCAAATAGTATTGGGTGAATTAAATTTACAACTTTTATCACTTTTTTAGCACCATAATAGTTGGCCTTAGGAAACCTGCGGTTACTAAAGAAACAACGAATCATTTGTCAAATCGAACCATTACTATGTACCTACAGTTCTATAAACAGACGTTTCTGTTAAATATTTACGAGTTTAAAGTGATGCTTGAATAATAATAATCGTGCAGACTCCAATCGATTGCTATATAAATAGATTCAGGTCAGAGGTTCATCGCATCGAGGTGCAAATCAATTTAATATCTAGTTTGTTCAACGAAAATTTGCGCGCGAAAAGCAGCGGTAAGCTCACCACATAGAGTAACAGTAATAGTAGAATCATTCGGTGTGTCAGACCTAATGTTGGTTTTGCCATATAGGAGAACTGTGTAGTAGCTCTCCTGGATTTCGTCTTTAGGCGACCTTAACTCTTATTAGCTCCACGTTGGTGGCTATAAAGCCCCGAATCGCTAACTTATGCCTGACAGACCGTAACAAATCGCACCTTGGGGTGGTGACCGTTGCCAAAGCAAAAGCTTTGCGATTAATTTTTTTTGGGTTGTTTAAATTCACCTCCTTTTTTGTTTGGTAGCGGTTTCATTTTGGGGTGCGAACATAGAAAGTAACATATAATTAGACAATCGACAAACAAGTTGTTAATGCTTTCATGTCGAATAAATGATTTTGAATTCGAATTGAATTTGACTTACCACGTGGGACTTATAGGCTAACAGGTGAAAAGTGTGTAATTTGCACACTACTGCTCAACCTCTTTGGGGGGTTAATGGGCGAGACTATGAAGTATGTATGTGTTATTTATCATGACCTGTACTGATGCGGGGCTTCACTAGAATACATCAGCTGCATCTCCTTCCGTGCATGTCGTAAGAGTCGACTGAGGAACTCAGTAGCGTCCAGGCCATGAACTAGCTTATCACTGATGTTTTGAATGTAGCTATGCTTAACTTAGGAAATTCTTCGTGTTCCCGCTATTTGGGAAGCCATTTTGTAAGCAGTCGTGTGTATACAGTGTGTTTATGCCTTTGATTTTAGTTTGTGCCTGAAGAAATGCTGGGAAACGATGTGATTTTTTTTAACTTACATACATACATATAATCACGCCCTAATCCCTTACGGGGTAGGTAGAGCGCCAAGGGCCAATAGAACCATATGGTGCCACTTTTGACCAATTTTGAGGGTATAGTTGAGATGTACAAGTTCGGTTAGTAGTGACAGGTGGTCAGCCCATCGCCTACAAAACACCAAGACCCTCTTGTCCCTCTACTGACTTGTACAGTATGCCCGGGAAGAAAAGCAGCATTAGTACTATACGTTTTTTTTCACTCCCAGAGCAGCATAGAAGAAATTAAATTTTAAAAGAAGATTTCAACTATTTGAGCGGGCAAAATTTATACGGTGTTATTACAAAAGAATATAAGCATCATTTAAGCGAAACATTGCCTAAATTTGACGGATATTCTATACATTTTGCTGTCAAATGTCATATTTAAAACGAGTCTAACTTTAGGCGCTCTTTTATAATAACACCGATAATGTCCAGTGTTTATGCTAGTTTTTTCATAGATAGATATTAACTATTTCTCGTGAAAAAATCTTGCTACACGCGTCAATGTGCATTTATGCAGAAAAACGCAGTCTATTTACTCAACTTTGGACCCTAATATCTTGGGAACCAGACACTTCCCAGGTATGCTTCCATGGAGAAAAATGATCGTGATGATGAGGAGATTCCGTAGTTTTTGGGAACGTTGACGACCAAAAATCACCCTGTTTATGTATGTATGTATACAAGACACAATATATGGTGAAAGAAAATTCGTACCCACTTGATAACGTAATATAGTATTTTATGTTAGTCATATAGCTCCAATGTAGCGGTTTATGAGATGTCGCATTGCTCATGTATATTTTAACATTGTAAATATATTATGAGAAGTATGACTTTACGATATAGACCGGTTTTGCCGTGACTTTTTCTGCGTAAAAGGTGGACTGTGTGCAAGAGGACATACGTTTACTGGGAGTGAGTAACGAGATGATGGATAATCATCATCATCATCATCATCAGCCTATTGCAGTCCACTACTGGACGTAGGCCCTCCCCCAGGGCACGCCACAAGACTGCCATGAGGGGTATTTTCCCATAGTCACCACGCTGGACAGACGGGTTGGTGACCGCAATGTGTATTTTGGACTATGTTGTCAAACACGGGAGGCGCTGCTGCCCACCTCCCGGGAACCCTTAATCGCCTCGTACGATACCCACGGGCAGACATGGGGTGGTACGAATTCTACTCTGCCGGCACCACGCGGTCGCCAACACGCCTGCCCAGCGTAGTGACTATGGACAAAACCCCCTGTGGCAGTAGTCTTGTGACGTGCCCCGGGGGAGGCCTACGTCCAGCAGTGGACTGCAATAGGCTGAAGAAGAAGAATTAATTAGTATTTTGGAAGGATATGTAGTATTCGGAAACGTTAACGTCAAAAAAAACCCTGCACCATCATTTCTTGCCCGTATCCCCTTATTTTAGGGGTCGGCGCAATATGGTTACTTTTGAAATTTTGAAACACACGTTGCTAAAGATTTGGCATTTGTTTGCCGGCTACCTGGCTGATGTACTGTACCGATTTCGATGCAAGAATATATTGTGACAGGTCCCACTCAACATATAGGCTGCTTTTTATCTTGGGAAAATGTTTTTATTCCGGATAATATAGACATTTTATTTTTCCTGCAGTCCACGCGGACTGAGTCGCAGGCGTCCACTATAATTATTTAGAAGTTTGGTAGAAAGTAAACAGTCCGTCCCTTTTTGGCAGCGAGAGTAAGTTTGGCCCGTGGAGCATAATAACAACGTGGAGGTTCTGATAAGTTTTATTCTATAAAAGCGGACGCCCGCGACTTCGTGCGCGTGGACTATATAATATGATTCTTAAAATTCTGTCCTTTTTCTTCTACTATATGTGTGTAAAATTTCAAGAAAATCGGTATTAATATAAAACGTAAAGGAGTAACGTATGTATAGTATTGTATTGTATTTTATCTATCTATATTTATATACTTACATTATAAATAAATGTAAAGATATGTTTTGATTTTATAGTTTACCCAATTAACCAGCAGGTTAATTGTATAAAAAGCTTGTGCATTTATGTAGTTACCATATTGAAAATTTGATTTATATTTTATAGTGTATTCTGAAACACTAATATACGGGTCCAGCTGAAAACTAGCGCTGCAGGCCATCTGTTTTGGTCTACAGCTGTATGCTGAGCTAGGTCCATTTCAGCATAATTAAGTATGTTTTTCTGTTTGGCTGTATTGTGAAACATTTTTGAATGCTGAATAAATAATGTCTTTCTTTCTTTCTTTCTTTCTTTCTTTCTTAACAGATGCAGATGATTAGTTGCTTATAAGTTACAAAAATTACAGGTATGTACGAGGCCGAGACCACCTTAGGCCGCATGTTGTTTAACATCAGGCACGATGGCGGTCAAATGTTTGTCTAGCTAATTGTAAAAAAAAAAGTTGCAGGCTAATTTAAGAGTTTCTAAGTTTGCTCGACTTTTAAATCATTTTGGGAATAAAAAATAATGTTAAGATATATACGTAAGTGTACTTAATAACAAAAAAATGCCACTTCTAGATAATTTTAAGTTATTAAATTTTTTGGCCAAAATTTATTAGGTATTTTGCAAAATTTTAAGACTATGTTGTGATACTTTACTAAAATATTAAATACTAGTGGACGTCCGCGACTCCGTCCGCGTGGACTATAGAAAAAACAGAATGTCGAAATTATCCGGGATAAAAACATTTTCCCGGGATAAAAAGTAGCCTATATGTTAAGTGGGTCCTGTCACAACATGTCACAATATATTCCTGAAAACTGCATCGAAATCAGTTCAACCGTTTCTGAGATTAGCGTGCACAAACGCACAGACAAACAGACAAAAATTCCAAAAATCATCGTTTTGGGTTCTATTGCGTTGATAAAGGTCTCCTATAATATTTTTTCTCATATATCTTCCATGTACAGACAGCGATCCGCTACATTTTTATTATATGTATACAGGGTGTTTTTTTGTGGCCACCTTTAACGAAGGGTACGTATTCTATACATGAAATAAAGTAAGTTTATGCCAAAAAAAATACTGGGGAAAAAAAACTTTAAATTCCTTGATCGTGCGAAATTTATAGTGTCCAGTGTTTATGCTAGTTTTTTCATAGACAGATATTAAATATTTCTCGTGAAAAAATCCTGCTACGCGCGTCTATGTGCATTTATGCAGAAAAACGCAGTCTATTTACTCAACTTTGGACCCTAATATTTTGGAAACCAGACACTTCCCAGGTATGCTTCCATGGAGAAAAATGATTGTGATGATGAGGAGATTCCGTAGTTTTCGGAAATGTTGACGACCAAAAATCACCCTGTATATTAAAATATGTATTTTGATACATGAAGTAATTAAATCCCAAAGTTACTTCGACGAAATCATAGACGTTTGCCAGTAATTTAAACAAGTAAGATGATATTAATATTCAGACCTCCACATTGCATTTGCTCCGTGCTTGGACCAGAGCCAAGAACGGCCAATAAGTGAAATAAAAGCTATGAAAGGAAGAAAATAAGGCTCGGAAAGTCAGTTCGGATTTGCGATTACACTAAGCAGATGTTGTAAATGAAACGGCGTTTTTGAATTGGTTGCAGGAACGGCCTTTAGATTTAACGATTTTTTAGGAGAAGCGGCAGCTTAGTATTTATATAATTTAAATTATAATAACACAGAGGACTGCAGAAAAAACAAAATGTCGAATTTATCCAGGATAAAAATATTTTACCGGGATGAAAAGAAGTCTATGTGTTATTCTGATAATTATGTAAGCTATATTATTATTTCATCTATGCTGCTCTGGGAGTGAAAAAAAAACCGTATAATACTATAGCTGCTTCTCTTTCCAGGCACACTGAACAAGGAAGATAGAGGGACATGAGGGTCTTGGTGTTTTGTAGGCGATGGGCTGACCACCTGTCACTACTAACCGAACTTGTACATCTCAACTATACCCTCAAAATTGGTCAGAAGTGGCACCATGTGGTTCTTTCGGCCCTTGGTGCTCTGCCTTACCCGTAAGGGATAAAGACGTGATTATATGGATGGATATTATTGTAAAGTTTCACCAAAATCCATTCAGTATTTTTTTTTTGTTAAATTGTATGTAAATACAGTGGTCTTATAGCTGTATACAGAATCAATACAATTTCACTCATCGAGTGTAATTGGTCAAATAATTTCGGAAGTTCAAATCTCTATTGAGGGATCGCCCACCACCGGGCCCTATACCCTCCGCTGACCCTCGGATCTGCCGACTCATGATCACGAACACAAGACATTAACCATAACCATTATGGTTGCATGCTAGGTGCTTGGATCTGGCTTCTCGTTGCGACTGTAGTGTCTTGTGCTCGTGATCATGAGTCGGCAGATCCGAGGGTCAGCGGAGGGTATAGGGCCCGGTGGTGGGGGGGTTCCCTCAATAGAAATTTAATATAGTTAAATATGTACCTACGAGTAGATATAAACATGAGAAGCTTTAAGTTACTGAATAAAGTTAGTTCACTTATTAATTTAAATTATATTAATTTAAATTATATTAATTTAAAGAAAATGTGATGTTAGTTTAAGCTTCTCTTCACTATTCATTTATATCATCTTCAGCCTATTTCAGTCTACTGCTGGACGTAACCACGCTGGGCAGGCGGGTTGGTGACCGCAGCGTGATTTTCTGACTGTGTTGTCAGCACGGGAGGTGCTGCTGCCCGCCTCCCGGAAACCCTTAATCGCCTCGTACGATACCCACGGGCAGACATGAGGTGGTATAAACTCTACTCTACCGGCATCACGCGGCTAATATTTTATCTCTGACATTTATTAAACTTTTTGATGTTTTTTTTTCAGTTATTTCATACATACTTATACAGGCTGTAACAAAAAGGGTATGTTAAGCGAAAAGCTATGTAAATAACCCACTGTAGAGAACCTATCCACAAAATTTGAGACCCGAAATCACGTGTTTATTTTTCCCGTTAGTATGGAGAACTTTTAAATATCTCAGGAATTTTCATACAACCTTGAAAAATAAAAATGTGATTTCGAGTCTCAAATTTTGGAAATAGGTTCTCTATAGTGGGCTATTTACATAGCCTTTCGCTTAACATACCCTTTCTGTTACACCCTGTATACTGACTTTTTATATTACGTAAAATAAAGTACGTAATTTATTTAATTTTAATTTAATTAAATAAATAAATTAAATACATCATTATTAAAGCTATTCTTCCTCCACATCCTGACCGCTGTCTATACAGGGTGTGGGTGACAGCCAGGCAAATACTGAAATGCTAAACAAGTCTAAACAAGTGATTTATTTATTTATTTATTTATTTATTTATAACCATATTACAAAGCATTACAGCTTGCGCCAATGCGCCTTGAAATGTAGATATCATGATAACTTTAACAATTGTTAACTTTAACAAATCAATATTTGCCTGGCTGTCACAAGCACCCTGTATAGTAATATGAAAAACAAAAAACTTGCAAAAACTTTGTTAATCCAACTTTTGTTTTAAAAACAGTTTCTTGTTCTGTAACGGAACTTCTTTTGGGAGTTTCTTTTGATGAGATAGCTACATTTGTTTTAATATATTATCTTTGTTTTCAAGTCCTATTGTGTTCTGGCATTAAATATTCTATTATGCTTATTGTTTTACGTCCTTATTCTATATCATAGAGTAATAAAATGTCATAGAGTGCTAATGTCATACTAACAGTTTCGATGCACCATTAGACTTTTCGGTGCCTCACAATTCCAGTCCTTGACACTTAGATTCTATTAGTGCAATGTATAGTAATGTACTACATTACTAATGTATTGTAATGTATAGTAATGCAATCTAAGTTCCAAGGACTGGAATTGTGAGGCATCGAAAAGTCTAATGGTGCATCGAAACTGTTAGTATGACATTAGCACTCTATGTCTACATCTTATTACTCTATGTTCTATACAGATATCTCGAAACAAAATTTAAAAAAATACTAAACTTCTTTAATTTTTTTACGCAATGTCACTCTCGTAACTAAGACGAATTTAATGATACCTCTCTAGCTTAAACGCAACAAGCCGTTTAAGCTACCTTCTTGCGTAATCAGGTAAAAACAAGACACTATAATTTGCACAATAAAAGATAATTTTAATATACATAAGTAGCGTATGCACTAAAGCAGACTATGATCTATCTCTGTACCAAATTTTATCAATATCCGTTCAGCCGTTTTCATGTAATTGAATGACAAACATCCACCATCCTGTGTTTTATTGAACCTCACTAGACGTAGTGTTACTACGAATTTGCTACGAGAAATGAATGCTTTCGTAGTAGCTGCTACGACAATGATTTTATCCTGTACTGATGCGGGGCTTCACTAGAATACATCAGCTGCATCTCCTTCCGTGCACGTCGTAAGAGTCGACTAAGGAACTCAGGGGCGGTCTCTCAGGATCTGCCCCGATATGTTAAACGTTATGTGCGTCTTTTATGAGTTTAGCTGCAGTTTTAACTACCCAGGGCGACTACGTGCTACAACACCACGGCTTTTTTTAAAGCAACAATGTATGAAATAGTATGACTTGTTTTTCCATTAGACAAGTGCACCAGTAAACGTAAAAAGGTTACATTTCGGGGAGTGTGCGTTGGGACTTCACGACCTAATTCCCCCAGCACCCTTCTACCACCGGACGACCAGGGAAACATCAAGGTGACACCGGTTCACGTTGAAGTACCGAAAACTCGTACTAAGCGTTTTGCTTCTACATTCATAGTGCGAACGGCCAAGCTGTGGAACTCCCTGCCTGAATCTCTGTTCCCCATGAACTATAATCTTGCGGTTTTCAAGTCGAGAGTGAACCGGTTTCTTTTAGGCAAGCGCGCTTCATCTTACTGCAACGGTGCTTACCATCAGGCGTAAGCCTATTTAATATAAAAAAATAGACGACTCGCTCGACCTCGACACGCCCGAATTAAATGACGAATTGCCGTGGTCTAAAAAAGGCCGTGTTCGTATCGTCGAGTGGAGAAGCGATCAGTGGAATAACAACATGACCACGACATTTCGTCTTCAAGTATGGGGGCCGTTTCATACAAACGAGCCATACTATTTAATACTGCCTGCGACGCCATAGGTCCTGGGTTCGAATCCCGGTAGGTGCAAACATTGATGTGATGAATATCGATGTTTGTTTCCGAGTCATGGATGTTTATATACTTATCTATGTATTTATATACCGTTGCTTAGTACCCACGACACAAGACCTTAGGGATCTTAGTGTGGGACTAGGTTAATGTGTTGTGTAGTGTGTGAATATTTATTTATTTATTTATTTGTTCTTCCATAAAAGCCTTGGTTGTGTTGTGGAGCCATGTCTTCTAGTGGAAACACCCAATATTTTGGAAACAAAAACTATTATTACGTATAAAATATTGCTCATCTCCGACCTTGACTAGCAAAATGTCGCAAGGAAAATATAATTCCGTAAATATTGTATATCCCGGGACGTATGCGGGACATAACATAAGATCTCAGGGGATAAGGATCCAATTTCCTCTAGGGAACCAAATAAGTTAATAACATTGAGCTCTGGAAAAAATCTGGATAAATTCTTGCTCAGGTCTTTAAGGTTTTCTTTGCGACTTAAGAAAAATTTGTGACTCTAAATCACAATGACCATTTTATTTACCAGAGTCAGTATATTTTCTTTTTTGATGCTTGTGAAAATTTGAGACTGTAAACACACATCTATACCTACATGTCCTCGCATTATCAGGTAATATTAAGATAGACTTATTAACCAGATAATATCAACAAACTCTTAAACTACTTAGGAGTGTTGAAACAGTCTTGAAAAGTTTTCTTGTGACTTTCGAGTTTCAGAATTATGGCAGCAAGCGACCATACAACAAAATAGTTGGCATTGACTTAGCAACAACTGATTTTTTTTTAAAGTTACAAATACGCATTTTTTAAACACGCGAGGGCTTCACTAGAATACATCAGCTGCATCTCCTTCTGTGCATGTCGTAAGAGTCGACTAAGGATTTCGAGGGCGTTCTCTCAGGCGATAATAGTAGCGATAAATTGCTACTTAGGTAACATAGGATCTCGAAGTCCTTCGAAGCCTGTAGTTATGCCCACCCGGTGAAATAAAATGAAATGAAATATTGTTTATTTGTCTGACTTACTGGTTAGATAATGCAATGATATTATACAATGTCAATGTATGGTGTCTTAAATAATGGTAATGTCCGCGAAAATCTGCCTATTTAGGCGTACAAATATTTTTATCAGAAATAGTCACTAATTAATTAAACGTGCCCTGTAGACAAATTTTACATAAGTAGCATGCAGATTACAGTACCTATTACAAGTCAATTTTGGAAATACAGCCGTATTTATGTAATTATAATGTACAGTACATTTGTAATATAAGTAGGACATCTATTTTTCTATACATATAATAAAAATGTAACAGATCGCTGTCTGTACATGGAAGATATATGAGAAAAAATATTATAGGAGACCTTTATCAACGCAATAGAACCCAAAAGAATGATTTTTGGAATTTTTGTCTGTTTGTCTGGGCGTTTGTGCACGCTAATCTCGGAAACAGCTCCCACTTAACATATAGGCTACTTTTTATCCCGGGAAAATGTTTTTATCCCGGATAATATCGACATTTTGTTTTTTCTGTAGTCCACGCGGACGGAGTTGCGGGCCACTAATGTTCGGAATATAAAGATATATAAATGACGCTTTAGTCATTTATGACTATTTATAGGCGCGATAATGCCTTGACCTTTCGACGGCTTTGTACTATTTCTGTGATGTCATGTTTCTCCAATTTCAGGAGCTTCATTTGATATTTGTCATAATAATATTTTTTACGTAAAAATGGATCGTTATTAGCGTCTCTTTTCGTGCATGCCCAGGGACGAACTCGGGGACGTTCTCTCAGGCAATGAGCTAGCAACTTGTCGCTGATCACTTACATCTGTCCTCGCTACGCTAAACGTGGCTCTGGGAACTCCTTTACGATCCTGCAGTTCTGACTACCCCATTTCGGAAACCGACATACCATGCCAAAATGTTATAATGTTAGTTTTGTAGGTACATTTGTACTTTGCGCATCAAACGAATACATTGCTTGTAATAAAATGACAGTATTTTTTTCATAATTTTTTTGTCATACCCCAGGGTTGGTTCCATAGAAGAAAATGATCGTAACCTTACAAAGAATACGAGGTATTAAAAAAAACATCGTTGTCTTTTTACATCCTGTATATAGAAAACTAAATATATGTTTTTAAACCTGAAACCTTGAAAGAGGTTAAAATAGTTTCAATAGCTTAACAACAGTTTCAGTTTATGATATTGATTTATTCTAATTTCGTTATATGTCGCCTCTCTCTCCACATCTTAATAAATCGATTACCTATATATCCTATTAATTAAATTAATAAAAATATCCTAATTCATCGTATATAAAGTAACATAAACGACATTCCAAAAAAAAAACACTGCCAATTATTTTATTTTATAAAGGTCACGTTTTAATTTGACAAATCCGCGAAAATAAATACACCATAAAAGATAATTTTAAATCTACAAATAATACAATTTATATACCTAATATTATTAAGCGATTATTATTAATTACTAACCTGCACCAGCCATGTTTTTTTATATTGTTTATTCACAGAACAACGGAACAGGTGGTTGTATAATTTGAAGCGATCGGAATATTATGTCTGGCGCGTGAAACGGAACGCAGAACACTAGAGCGCTTGGCCGGGTTTGAGCGGGAAAGCGTAGACGCGCTTGCGTGCTGGTTATTAAGGGAAAACCGCGTAGAGGTGGGATAACAGTATCTCTTTACCCGAACGCGCCAGAAAGGGTGTGTTTTTTATGTATGTATATTTATTTTTTACACTCTATTTCCTAAACAGCTGGTCGCATTTGAGCTTGAGATGTATTATTAGATCCGTTTTAGTCATGAGAGTGACACTGGGTAAAATATTTTTTTCTGTCGGCTTTTTACTTTCCAAGTAAAACTGCACGTTACATACACAATAGAATCTCAAAATATTAAATACACCCCCCTAAATTTACAAGGTACCATCAAGAAGCCCAAAGATAAATGGGCCCGGAAATATTCACATGGAAGACACTTCACATACATTGACCTAGTCGACCAACGACTAAGATCCATAAGAAGGGTCTTATGCTTGCCATCAGGTAAGTAATAGAGCAACTGAAATACCAAAAATACATTATAAAAATCCGCACATAGTTGATACCTGCCGCAGATGTAATAGTGCATCAGAAACTATACAACACATCACAGGAGCCTGTAAATCTATAGATTCAAACTGAGTACAAGCACAGACATGACCAGATTGCTAGCATCATCGCACCAAAAACTGACGAAAATAAACACCCAACAACCAGCAACACCATACTATAAATACACACCAGAAACTATACTTGAAAATACTTCCTACAAACTATACTTTGTCGAGCCATTCTTACCGACAAAACCATGCACTACAATAGACCAGAATAACTTTTATAGACAAAGAGAAATAAAACTGCAGCTTATAGATGCAGTGCCAAATACACACAATTACAAGTACAGGGTGTAACAAAAAGGATATGTGGAACTAAAGATGAAAATCCAGGATGTGGAAGCTACAAAAAGTTGCAGTAGTACCCATAATCTCCACTATAGGAGTTGTCCCAAAACAATTGCTATCCATCGTTAAAAACTTTGAGATACGAAATCACCATGTAGCTACCTATATAACTTTACAGAAAGCCGTCATAGTTAAATACCTGTCGTATTACACGAAAATTTTTACAATACCGAATCTCAGAAGAATTTTCATACAATTGGCTTAGGCCCGTGTACAGTGTAAAACCGGCGGTAAAAGCCGATGTAGATTAATTTCGAGTAAAAACAACCATAATAATAATAATATTCAAATACACAACACATTAACCTGGTCCCAAAAGATCCGTAGGTTTGTGTCTGGGTATAGTAACGGGCTATTTATACATAGATAAGTATAGAAACTTCCATGACTCGCTTAACATCAATATTCATCATATCAATGTTTGCATCTACCGGGATTCGATTATCGTAATTTGACAGGCTAAATGTCGATAAATCGGTTTATCATATCGTGTTTCGCAGGTCATGCTACTTGGGATGAGTTCCTTAGTCGACTCTTACGACATGCACGGAAGGAGATGCAGCTGATGTATTATACACCAACACAGGAATCATAGATAACTACTATTTATTTATATAAATTATGTTTTTCTCTTGAGGATAAAAAAATAAAATAAAATCACCGTATCTCCTCCCTATTTTTACTTCATGGAGCTACAGTTCCGAATTTTCAAATGACAAACAAATATATCTACCATTGATTATGGCGCCAGTGTCGACACTTCTAATTCAAATTTGTATGGAAACCAATTAGTTACTGTGTTATCAGCTTGTATGTTATATCTATAAGGATTGGATTTTACCAAAGATGGTTACTATTTATGGTGGCGCTAATTGCTTTATTTATAACGTAATATTAATAGGGATTTTGCTTAGTTTATGTTTTTTCCGTTTATATTGATATAATATTGTAATTAAATACGCAACAAGCAAAATATAGGACGATATTTTCCAATTAGATTTAGAATTTTCGGTCATTGTAATAAGGTTTATTATTAATTAGCGATATTGTGTCTTCAATATAGTATTTGTTTTTGAATATCGATGAGTGAAGTCAAACAGATAGGATTTTAGGTTCGTTTAATATTAATGACTTTATTTTAATTTACTTATACAGGTTGTTTTTTCGTTGCCACCCTTAACGAAGGGTATGTACTCTATACATGAAATAAAGTAAATTTATGCCAAAAAAATGCTGGGAAACGATGTAATTTTTTTTTAAATACCTAATTTAATTACTTGATCGGGCAAAATTTATAGTGTCCAGTGTTTATGCAAGTTTTTTCATAGACAGATATTAATTATTTCTCGTGAAAAAATCTTGCTACACGCGTCAATGTGCATTTATGCAGAAAAACGCAGTCTATTTACTCAACTTTGGACCCTAATATTTTGGAAACCAGACACTTCCCAGGTATGCTTACATGGAGAAAAATTATCGTGATGATGAGGAGATTCCGTAGTTTTCGGGAACGTTGACGACCAAAAATCATTCTGTATAATACCTACTAACGGCCGAAAAGCGGCAGTAAGCTCACCCCATACCACGTGGGACTTCATAGGCTCAACAGGTGAAAATTTGATGTGCAATTTGCACACTTCTGCCCAACTCCATAGGGGGATAATGGGCGTGACTTCACCCACGTCAAGTTTATAGCCTACGTGTTATTCTGATGTACAGCTATATAGGTACCTGACAAGTTTCGTCAAAATCTGTTCAATAGGTATTTTTTCTTCACCTCTATAGTTATATAGCGATAATAGGTACTCGTGATTACTACATCTATACATATAATAAAATTGTAACGGATCGATGTTTGTGCACGCTAATCTCGGAAACGGCTGGACCGATTTCGATGCAGTTTTCAGGACAGGTAGGTTACTTTTTATCCCGGATAATATCGACATTTTATTTTTTCCGCAATCCACGCGGACGGAGTCGCGGGCGTCCACTAGTCCAAAATACTTTCCTGGATCTACTCAAACATGCAAATAAAATTTAATTTAAATCTGCTAACGGTAACGTTAACAGGTAGATATAAAAACATGTCTGAATATAAACTCAATACAAACATAAGTAGGTAATTCAGCTTTTTGTCATAAACTATACCTAAAAACAAATATCACGAACTACGAGTAAACTAGAGAAAAATCCAATCGGGTAGAGTCGTTCTAAAGTTACAACGATTCAATTTTATTTTTACAAAAACTGTTAAAAAACTATATCCAATACTATTTGGTTTGTGTGCACAAATCCCAACTAATATTATAAATGCGAAAGTAACTCTGTCTGTCTGTCTGTCTGTTACGCTTTCCCGCTTAAACCTCGCAACCGATTTTGATGAAATTTGGTACAGACAATCTTTAGACCCTGAGACAGAACATAGGCTACTTTTTATTTCGAAAAAAAGGGATGAAGGGGTTGAAATAGAGGTTGAAAGTTTGTATGGGATTTCTTAATTTTAAAAGATAAAACCATGAAACTTTATATTTAAGCACTTGATAAGAAATCATTAAACATTTGTCTAGCATTTTTGAAATTTCGACCAGCTAAGGGGTGAAATAAGGGGTGAAAGTTAGTATGCAAGTTCGTCAAATATCACGTCATAAGAAACAAAAAATCGTTTGTTCTAGCATTTTGAAATTTTTACCAGTTTGGGGGTGAAATAGGGGTTGAATTGAAGATAAGACCAAGGCTATACCTATTTTATACTTTTTATAAAGATAAAAGTTTGTTTTTTTCTGCAGTCCACGCGGACGAAGTCGCGGGCGTCCACTAGTAGTATATATTTATTTTAAATATAAATAATGGTGGGTAATTATTTATATATTTTTGAATACTTAGTAGAAGGTAGTTAATTCTGTGTAAGTAATGTGTTGGGTTTTAGAGTTTCATAATAATTAGTGGTTTACTAATTTACTAATTTCTATAATCCTGAGAATGCCACGGTTGTTGGCGAAACATATGTAGATTATTATCTAGTTTTTGATTTCGGAATAGTGCAATGTATCGTCTTGCATGCTAGGTGCTCGGGTCTGGTTTCTCGTGGCGATTGTAGTTAGTGCAAGTGCCTGTTTTCGCAATTATGAGTTATCAGATCCGAGGGTCAGTGGAGGGTGTAGGGCCCGGTGGTGGGCGAACCCATAGTGAATGTTAATAAACCTTCATTGAATACATATCTATGTATTTATATATCCAAACACTTACATATATTTTAAAGCAGTCTGATGCGCGGCTTCACTAGAATACATCGGCTGCATCTCGTTCCGTGCATGTCGTAAGAGTCGACTAAGGAACTCAGGGGCGTTCTCTCAGGCGATAAGCTAGCAACTTGTCACTGATAACAGTTGCATCTGTCCCCCGCTGTGCAAAGCGTGGCTATGGGATATTATATATCCTGCAGTTCTGACCACCCCGATTTGGAAATACAGCCGTGTAGGTACATCAAGTATCTACTTACCTAGTGTATGTGTCTTTTAAAAACAAAAATAACATGAAAAATAGCAAAGTAAAGGTTATTTATATCTTTCATATACACACATACATATAATCACGCTTTTATCCCTTACGGGGTAGGCAGAGCACCAAGGGCCGATAGAACTACATTGTGCCACTTCTGATCAATTTTGAGGGTATAGTTGAGATGTACAAGTTCGGTTAGTAGTGACAGGTGGTCAGCCCATCGCCTACAAAACACCAAGACCGTCTTGTCCCTCTACTGACTTGTACAGTATGCCCGCGAAGAGAAGCAGCTGTAGTATTTATACGTTTTTTTTTTCACTCCCAGAGCAGCATAGAAGATATCTTTCATATCTAACATCAATATTGTGTTAACAAATAAACAAAGAAACATTCGACATGAACAAAAACCTTCGCCCCTTTTAGACGCTTTGGCGCCAAAAAGGGAAAAGGGGCGAAAGGGGACGCCGACTGATGTACGTTTTACCAAATATTTCCTTTAAATAATGGCGCTAGTTACTATGTGTATGACTACATTATCTGTGTCACGGTATACTCAATATTTTAGTTCCGAGATCAGGCAGAGGAATATGAAACGGGTTGTGTGTGGGTCAAAAATTGGCAATGCTAAAGAAATATATTTGTACATTTGTTTTCTCTCCCCATTGTCTTCGAGGTATCTTTGCGCTTTGAAATGTCGGTTATTTCTGTTTGCTTTTTTTTTTTTTGTTTAGTTTATCCCGAAGGAAAGGCAAGGGGAACTAAGTCCATATAGCCATAATCATTGTCTTTAGTAAAAATGATTTCTGAATTTATGATGGATGATAATGATGATGAATGAAAATGTCGGGAAAATCCTCAAAAACGAGTGTAAAGTTAGTCAAAATGAAAAATAATTGCAGAAACTACTTACATGAGTCCATGAAGAGATCGTATTCCCACTAAAGTTTTACTTAGCTTCCTGCATATAATACCATGCACACGCACTAGATTCACATCACAAGTAAACAAAATATAACTTATCTACCAGAAAACATAACTTTACGGACACATGCAAGCCATTTACAAATAAATTTTGATTTTCACAAGAAAATTACACGCGCTCCCTTCCAGCTTTTCCCGCCGAATACTAATTTAATATTATTTTTAAATTTTCGTTATATTACGTATGTATCTATCTATTTATAACGAGGTAAAATCAAATTATTCTTATTGGTAAGTAAACACAACAGAAAAAATATCCATACCCATTATTATTTACCTTGTGTATAAAGCTACAATTAATATATATTTCTATAAAGTAAAGTAATTAACCACTCGCTCGGGTGAACATTTATTCATTTTCTTAATAATATTTATAAAGTAATTAAACCACACTCGAAACACAAATTCTCATTAATTAGTCAAATACCGTCGAAAACGGTAATGGCTGTGCTAATTTAGGCAATACGAATAAACCTTTAAATTACCTATTATTCGCTATTAAATCGTGTTATGAGTATTAAACACCATTCGATTGTAGTTAGTGCAAGTGCCTGTTGTCGAAATTATGAGTTATCAGATCCGAGGGTCAGTGGAGGGTGTAGGGCCCGGTGGTGGGCGCACCCATAGTGAACCATTCTGTAGCTAAATCTCCACACGGAGGCGGAAATGTTAATAGAATTGTTGATAATGTAAAACAGACGACCATTTATACGTCATTTTATTTAGAAGTAAAAAAAAGCGGGTGGGGCTGTGTCGGGGCACACGGCCGTTAGTTTTAACGTGAAACGTCTATGTTAGCGAATCGCTTTTAAAGATTGAAATGAAAACAAGATGGACGCTGTTTTAAGTATTTTAATAAAAAAAGAACAGGTACGTAATAGAAACATAAAATACATAGCAAATGTTTATATATTTATTGTCACTTTCTGGTTATTTTAAATAGCAGCCGCCCACGACTTTGTCCGCGTGAGGGGGCGTTGTACCCGTGCGAAGCCGGGCAGGTTGTTGTATAGACTGTAGCCTTCCTTGGTAAATGGGCTATCTAACACTGAAAGAATTTTTCAAATCAGACCAGTAGTTCCTGAGATTAGCGCGTTCAAACAAACAAACAAACAAACTCTTCAGCTTTATAATATTAGTATAGATATAAATACTGTCCAAATTACACTTATTTTTGTATAAATCAATCGGTTCAAATAAACTTGACAAACACACGAAAGAATCACCACGCTATAAAGTCGGAGTCACGAGTTACACTGAATAGAAACAAGCGTGAGCGCCGGTTTCGCACAGTTATCGCAGTATCCCTCCCCCGCCGCCCCGCTTGACCCCGACACGAACTCAATGTCATAACAGCGAGCTGACTATATAAGTGAAATATTTACACCACATTTTTGTTTCTAAGACCAATAGTCTTTTAATTATTAAGGTACGATGATATAGACCTTTTCGTTACGGTCCAGTTTTTAAACCTGGTACCCGTATGTGTCGGCGCGATTTTAAAGACGTTTCACGTCAAAAGAATACGAAAGAACAAAATTAGGTTTTTATTAGGTATACTTTTGTGTGTTTCATCATCATCCATCATCTTCCTACCCTTATCCCATTACCTATAGGTCGGCGCAAAATGGTTTCTTTCGAAACTCGCATTGCCAACGATTTCGATTTTTTTAAATTTGTATTACTATCTTGTTTACTTCTATGCTGCTCTGGGAGAGTGAAAAAAACGTATAATACTACAGCTGTTTCTCTTCCCGGGCATCCTGTACAAGTCAGTAGAGGGACAAGAGGGTCTTGGTGTTTTGTAGGCGATGGGCTGACCACCTGTCACTTCTAACCGAACTTGTACATTTCAACTATACCCTCAAAATTGGTTAGAAGTGGCACCATGTGGTTCTATCGGCCCTTGGTGCTCTGCCTACCCAGTAAGGGATAAAGGCGTGATTATATGTATGTATGTATCTATTACTACTCATCATCTTAAAGATTTTGATACTCAATTCAATAGAACCTAATCATACTTTGTAGGATAAGTCAATACGAAAAAACCTCAAACGTCATTCGTTTACTATCAATGCTTCTTCGAAATTGTAATTTGTAGATAGGTACATAGGCTACATTATGTAGTCAACGCGGACTTAGGTCGCGTCTATTTATCCATTAGTTAAGTCATAAAATGTACAGGCAAGTCAGCAATCTTCGCTCGTTCTTAATAATCTCAGAACAAGCGTTAAATTATTACATTTTCCTTTGTAATAATTTTAAGCTTTAATAAAATATTGCGGGACTTTTGGTTGATTTATTGACAGGTTGTGCGTATATTTATACTAATATTTATACTAATATATATAAATTATAATTTATATAAATTATACCTAAATAAAACGTCTTCGTCGTCAGCCTATTTTAGTCCACTGCTGGACGTAGACCTCCCCCAGTGTACACCACACGGCTCGATCTCCCGTTTTCACCATCCAGGTCCATCTGGCCGGAGGGCGCCCAATGAAACATCTGCGTAATGAATGATACATAAACACACAGCTGTGTCCCGAAATGGGGTAGCTAAAACTGCAGGATCACAAAAGAGATACCATAGCCACGTTTAACATAGCGGAGATCCATGTAAACATGTAAACAATGACAAGCCAGCTCATCGCCTGAGAGAATCTCTCAAGTTCCTTAGTCCCTCCGCACATGGAGCTACTCAAATATGACGGAATTAATCAGTAATTAGAATTACAAACTAGTTATAAACTGTATTTCGCACACGACGCTACTCACATTGCAAGGTTTCAGTCACTCCTGTTATTTCTACTACCAAATAAACACGTGCGAAAAACCTAGCAAGGGGAAATATTGGAAGCAATAAAAATGTCGAGTGGATCGAGCGAAGATGACGATGTCATCTTAATATATATAAATCTCCTGTCACGATGTTTGTCCGCGATGGACTCCTAAACTACTTAACCGATTTTAAATTAAATTGGCACACCGTGAGCAGTCTGGTCCAACTTGAGAGATAGGATAGCTTAGATCTTTAATTATAGTCGCAATTTTATTTTATTGCAAATTATTTGTCTATAATTAATTGACAGTCACAATTATCTGTTAACTCCAAAAGACTCTAACAGATGTCGATACTTTTCGACTGGATTGAGTAAGTAATCAATAGATGGCACTGCTATGGTAAACCGACAAACGTGTCATATAAGCTACAATTCAATTTCCACGCGGACGAAGTCGCGGGCGTCCACTAGTTATACTATATTATCATCATAACAGACGCCGAAGGAATCGACGCAGATTTTGGATTCACCCATATATCCAAAATAATGTAAACTGCAGATTGTCAGTTGCAGCACGAGAGCTGCGTGAAACAGATAATAAATTTGTGGGATTCTATAGAATGTCCAAAGATAGCTACGTACATTTTTCACATCAAAACACAGTAAACTCGGGTAACCTAGTAGCTCGGCGACCGGCACGACGCGTCGCGCGCGATCAGTTGCCAACGCGTTACTAACTGGTTAGTGACTAGTCGCGTCGTGTGCGAACCTGTATGGCAATGTATGGGCGGTGACGCTCAAAAAACTCGTTAGTAATTTCAGTTTGTGATTAGTTCCTTTTGAGTAGCTCCATGTGCGGAGGGCCTTAGTCGACTCTTACGACATGCACGGAAGGAGATGCAGCTGATATGTATTCTAGTAAAACCCCGCATCAGTACAGGGCTATATCTATTGTCTAATATTGATTTAATCTACAAACATTATCCAAATGTGCTTCGAAATAGCACTTACGATATTATCTTTGCATTATTAATGGCCGCGTACACAATAGTGTTTGTAATGGCAATGACTATGAGAGTTTCATATTATAATTTAAGTTCTATTGCTTATATTAAAGCCACATAATATATATTATATACATGGTTGTATATAAAGGGTGTTTTCTCGTTGCAACCCTTTATGAAGGGTACATACTCTATACATTGAACAAAGTAAGTTTATGCCAAAAAAATGCTGGGAAACGATATAATTTTTTTGAAAAAAAAAAATTATAGTGCCCAGTGTTTATAGACAGATTTTAATTATTTTTCGTGAAAAAACACTACATGCTTCTATGTGCATTTAGCAAATAAAAACGCAGTCTATTTACAAAACTTCGGACCCTAATATCTTGGGAACCAGACACTTCCCATGTATGCTTCCATGGAGAAAAATTATCGTGATGATGAGGAGATTACGTAGTATTCGGGAACTTTGACGACCAAAAAACACCCTGAATTATTATTGCTAGCTTATCGCCTGAGATACACATGAGCTTATTGCAGTCCACTGCTGGGCGTAGGCCTCCAGAGCACGTACAAGACTACTGCCATAGGGGGGTTTTTGCCCATAGTCACCACGCTGGGCAGGCGGGTTGGTAACCGCAGTCTGATTTCCGAACTATGTTGTCAACACGGGAGGCGTTGCAGCCCACCTCCCGGAAACCCCTAATCGCTTATTTTATGATACCCACGGCAGACATAGTATAGACATATATATATAGTTATGGTCAAAGCGCCTATGGTTTTAGGTTGTTTTTTTGCTAATAATCTCATAACATTCTAAAAAACAAAAACGCGTCTGGGAACATATACGGCCATACAAAAGGGTGAGTATACAGGCAGACAGAGCCGCGGGTTGTGAGTGATGGATGAGGGAAGACCATTAGTGCGACGTGGGCGCAGTTATAGCGGAAGCAGGTATGTAACTACTTCACGTCACATGATCCACACGTCCACTTATGGACGTAGGCCTCCCACAGAGCACGCCACACGGCTCGATCTCCCGTTTTCGCCATCCAGTCACTACCAGCCGTCCTCTTTAAGTCATCGGTCCATCTGGCCGGAGGGAGTCCAACGCTACGCTTGCTGAGGCGCGGTCTCCATTCAAGAACCCGCTTACTCTGAAATGGGTAGCCAGAAATGCGGATAAGGTGTTTTCCTAATAATTAAGTTATTTCTGACACAAGACTAGAAAGGTAGGTTTTTTTTCACGAATTGAAATTTTGAAGAATTGGTACCAAAATGTAAGTTGTTTCTTTTTACCCTCCTAGTCTCGTGTCAAAAATAAGTAACTCTTATATACGGCGTAAGTGGATATTTTTTAGTTTTCTAGCCCCCGCTGTAAGTGGGTCCCCACCTTTACGGCACTCTATTAGGCTGCGCTACACAACCGTTCGACATATAGTAATATATAACTGGTAACCCGATATTAATGACACGCCAACAAACTATGGGCTACGGGTTACAGGGGAAATTACGACTACGTATTATTCTATATAAAGTACGAGTAATTACCTATATTTACAAGTGTATTTAAGAATAATTGTTTTTATATATTTTTACGCAAAAATATTAATGTAATTTTTATGAGGATTATATGGCATATGTTTTTATGAACTTTAATTGGCCGCGTGGTGCCGGCAGAGTAGAATTCGTACCACCCCATGTCTGCCTGTGGGTATCGTACGAGGCGATTAAGGGTTTCCGGGAGGTGGGTACCAGCACCTCCCGTACTGACAACATAGTCTGAAAATCACACTGCGGTCACCAGCGTGGTGACTATGGGCAAAACGCCCCGGTGGCAGTAGCCTTGTGGCGTGCCCTGGAGGAGGCCTACGTCCAGCAATGGACCACAATAGGCTGATGATGATACAGGATGTAACAAAAGGGGGTGTAAAGTGAAATGCTATTAAAATAGTCCATTAGAGAGGCCTATCCACAAAATATGAGACTCGAAATTACATTTTATTTTCCCAGATAGTAGGTAGGCACCTAAAGAGAATGACTAGGCAACTCAACATTTTTTGAAATGAAATCTTGAAAAATAAATAATTGGGATATTTTCATATAAATTTGAGCCTTATTACCCAGAATATTCTTATTCTTTATTGTACACAAAACATTACAATAAATACAGAGAAATTTGCAAAAGAAATGCATACAAAGGCGTACTTATCTCGGCAAGAGATTTTTTCCAGCATACCAGAGAGCAAAGTGAGACCAATAAGTTACAAAGGTAAAATACATAAATAGATACATACATACATCTATACAATCAAATAATCAAAGTGTATACAGGCTAGGAATAAAATAAATAAAACAATAGGAAAAGCAACATTTTCATTCTGCGTTTTCCATTCTTCGAAAAAAATACGAACGGTGCTATAACAAATTCGCGCCTAAAGTTAGACACAATTTAAACATGACATTTGACAGCAAATAGTGGTTTTGTAATATCTGCCAAAATAAGACAATGCTTAGAAATGAAATAAAATAAAATAAAATAAAATGATTATATATTTGCTTAAAACATGGTGCAATAAATTTATTATGTACTACATTATTATCTCAGAGATTAGCTCTGTATACAGGGTGTAACAGAAAGGGTATGTTAAGCGAAAAGCTATGTGAACAGCCCATTATAGAGAATCTATTTCCAAAATTTGAGACTCGAAATCACATGTTTATTTTTCAAGATTGTATGAACATTCCTGAGTTGTTTAGGAATTCTCCATACTATCTGGAAAAATAAACATGTGATTTCGAGTCTGAAATTTTGTGGGTAGGTTCCTTTCAGTGGGCTATTTATATAGCTTTTCGCTTAACATACTCCTTTTGTTACACCCTGTATAACTTCTGTAATAAATTACAGTGACGGTATTATTACAAAAGAGCGCCTAAAGTTAGACTCGATTTAAAGAATAGAATAGAATAGAATAGAATAGAATAGATTTTTTAAACATGACATTTGACAGCATAATGTATGGCATATCTGCCAAAGTAGATTCGGAAACCCATGTATGGGGTCTGGGCCCACCCCTCAATAGTAACATATGATATAACCATTGATAAGGCTTTTTAAGCGGAACATTATTACTAAACTAAACTATAGTCAAATGTTAGTACTTTCAGCTGGATGCAAGCCGCTTCCGACCGGTCGGAATGGAGGTTGTTGGAGGAGGCCTATGTTCAGCAGTGGACTTCTCATGACTGATAATGATATTATCGGTGAAACTAGAGGATAATGATAGTGAAAATTCTGAGCTCAAATCAAATCAAAGTTATCCCACTGTAACAAATACTAAAGAGAAGAACCCTATTATTTCCTATCTTTTGAAGTGTTATAAAAATAGGGATTTAGTACAACCCCTCGGGGATTTTCCCGCGGGAACACTTTCCTAGTGTCGGATATAATAGTGGCCGATATACTTTGAAAAGCCCCAAATTAATAATGTCAACGCATGATAATATTACCTAACTAGTGGACGCCCGCGACTTCGTCCGCGTCGACTGCAGAAAAAACAAAATATCGAAATTATCTGGATTATCGGAAATTATAAAAATATTTTCCCGGGATAAAAGTAGTCCAGGGTGTCAGCTAACTCCTTGCCAAAATTAAATTTTGAAATTTTATTAAAATCGCTCCAGCCGTTTTTACGTGAAAGAGTAACAAACATCCATCTATCCATCCTTACTTACAAACTTTCGCGTTCATAATCCTGATGCGTAAAGTTATAGACTTTGGGCGTTATTTAAATAAATCTTTAAGAATTGATTCGGCTAATCGGTCGGCATAGGCCATATATAAAATGGGTACATGTAATAAATTCAGTGGTACAGGCCCACGCCTTCCCACCGAAAGTACGTCTTAACTATTGGGCTGAATCACATTTAACGAAAGACTAGCTGTTGCCCGCGACTCACGAAGAAACGAAATGTCGAAATCATCCGGTATAAAAATATTTTCCAGGGATAAAAAGTATCCTATGTTACTCCTAAGACCTGTAAAAATATCTATACAGTTTCTCGTTGATCGGTTGAGTAGTTTTCGCGTGAAAGCGTAACAAACATCCCTACTTTCATGGTCAGTGTTTAGAATCCAGGCTCACATATAAATTCGTGGGTCACACTCGAGCGCGGCATTATCTCCGTTTAATTTCCACATTTAATTACGCCACTTGCGGCATTTACGGCATTTTGCATTCCACCGGCGAAACGGTGTATAGCACACGTATTTAACAGTACATCAAATTGACTGTCAAATGTAAAGGCCGTGGGGTAAAATAAAAATCGACTGCGTTGGCTTTAATGTACTTACCTTGTTACGACTAAGTCAAATTCAATGATACCTATCAAGCTCAAATGCGACAAGCCATTTAGGCTTTAGAGCAGTTAAGTTCACCTACTTAAAAACTACTATAACTCCTAAGCCTCTACACAATGTCCCAATTTTTTTTCTGGGTCTCTTACCGCCCCCCTTTAGGCCTGCAGCGCCCATAAGGGGGCGTTGTCGCCCATTTGGGAAAGGCTGCTTTAGAGCGTGCCAAGGAAATATACATACCTACATATAGGTAAATACACTCAAAAAGCATAAGCCTTATTTACATGATACCATTCACTTGCTGTTTAGGCCTGGTCCAGGGCCAAAACTTTATTAAAAAATAAAAAGAATCTGACAATCATTCCATCAGAAAATTGCTCTGCGAGAGCTAGGTCGTTCCACCATAAACCAATACAACCAGAGCACTAAGTGCGACACATCCGTCCCGGGACGTGGACAAGAGGATGCTGCAGCAGTTTGGGGTAAGTCCCTGGACCCATAATTCTTAAATAAAGTAGCTGTCGAACACTTGCCTGTTGCATACGAATATTATTGAAGCAACAAATGACTTTGGTCTAACCCTGCTAAATTTTAACCAGCCTGTCATGGCTTGTTGAATTCAATTATTGCTCTTGACTGAAAATGGGCGTTTTTCCACTAGACGACACGGCCACGACACGCCCACGATAACGACATGACACGGGTATTTTGGAAGCAAAAATGTATACAGGGTGTAAAAAGACAACGTTGTTTTTTTTGATACCTCGTGTTCTTTATAACATCACGATCATTTTTTCTTTGGAAGCACCCCTGGAAAACGACGGGTTTCCAAGATATTGACGTCCAAACTTATAATAATTTTAGCATTTTTTTACATAAATCCACCTGGAATCGGTTAACAAACATTTTTTTTTTTTTTCAAATATATCATGTTAGTTTTGTAGGTACATTTGTATTTTGCGCATTTGTACTTTTGCAATCATGAATACATTGTTTGCAATATTACATTTTTTTTTCATAATTGTTATTGTCGTTTCCCATGGTTGGTTCCATAGAAAAAATAGTCGTAACCTTATAAAGTATACGAGGTATTAAAAAAACAACATTGTCTTTTTACACCCAGTATAATACATAATATGGCTCGTTTTTACATAGACAATACAACCGCGACACGGCTCCCCATATTAGATGATTTATCTAGTTCCGTCATGGTCGTCTAGTCTAGTTATCGTGTCGTCTAGTGCAAAAACGTCCTATGGTAACATGTAAATGGTTAATCATTTGTGTCTCCGCCTGACACAGATAAAAATAAAAGTTATCCTGCGAATATTTCATCTGCGTTATTTTCCTGTCCTGTGACAGCCTCAATACCACGGTATTAGAGGAGAGCTCGGAAAAATCTGCTGTCACAGTCGGGAATAATACGGCGAGCTTAGCGAATTATTGCGGGATTTGCTAAATGAAAGAATGGACCTGCTGTTAAGCTGATTTTACACCTGCTAAGGTGGGCAGTGGGGTGGCGAAGAGCCTTTTTATTTCACAATTTATTCCTGTGTTCGCGATATAAAAGGTCAGTGAGAATTACTAGCTGATCGCCTGAGATAACGCCCTTTAGTCGACTCTTACGACATGCACAGAAGGAGATGCAGCTGATGTACAGCGAAGCCCTGCATCGGCACTGGATATACAGGGTGGCACAGAACGATTACAAGCGACCACTACAGACTTATAACAGTAAACGGGTTCTTGAATGGAGACCGCGACTCGGCAAGCGTAGCGTGGGGCGCCCTCCGGCCAGATGGACCGATGACTTAAAGAGGACGGCTGGTAGTGGCTGGCAAAAACGGGAGATCGAGCCATGTGGCGTACACTGGGGCAGGCCTACGTCCAGCAGTGAACTGCAATAGGCTGACGACGACGACGACTACAGACTTATAATTTAAGAGTTATATAAATCAGATGTTTATAATTTTTAGATAGTATGGAGAATCCCTAAACAACTGAGGAATTTTCTTAAAAATACAGGTTGATTTTTGGTCGTTAACGTCTCCGAAAACGACGGAATCTCCTCATCATCACGATTATTTATCTCCATGGAAGCATACCTGGGAAGTGTCTGGTTCCCAAGATATTAGGGTCCAAAGTTGAGTAAATAGACTGCGTTTTTCTGCATAAATACACATTGCACGCGCGTAGCAAGATTTTTTCACGAGAAATAATTAATACTGTCTATGATAAAATTAGTATTAACACTGGACACTATAAATTGCGCCCGATCAAATAATAAAAAAAAAAATTAAAAAATCACATCGTTTCCCAGCATTTTTTGGCATAAACTTATTTGATGTATAGAGTACCCTTCGTTAAGGGTGGCAATGAAAAAACATCCTGTATATATTGCGAGTTTAAAATTTTGTGGATAGTTTCTGTATAGTGAGGCTTTTCGCTTAATATACCTGTATACTTAGATAAAATATTGAAACAATCCCTTTTAAAGTTTTCGCGCAGTTCTCGTTTGTAATATTCTATACCCAAAGGGCCAATGTAAAAAACCCAAGCCTCCATTAATAAAACATAAGCCAAAGTTACCCGATTAGGGAGTAACTTTTTTAATTTTATAAACAGAATCGCTTAATTTAAATTTTTGTTGTTATGACATTAAAACTTTGAAATGCTCTGGCTTAAATTAATCGTACCTACATTTTATTACATAAAACTAACACCCTTGACTCCATTCATTCCCAACATTAGGAACCTTACTTCTAATCATCATCAGCCTATTGCAGTCCACTGCTGGACGTAGGCCTCCCCCAGGGTACGTCATAAGATTGCCATGGGGGGTATTTGCCCATGGTCACCACGCTGGGCAGGCGGGTTGGTGACCGCAGTTTGTATTTTGGACTATGTTGTCAACACGGGAGGCGCTGCTGCCCAGCTCCCGGAAACCCTTAATCGCCTCGTACGATACCCACGGGCAGACATGTGGTGGTACGAATTCTACTCTGTCGGCACCACGCGGCCAACTAATCAAGTATAACAGATCATGTACGAGTATCATCACTACATATTATTATAAAACAAAGTCGCTTTCTGCTGTCTGTCTCAATGTATTAGACTTTCTAACTAGGGAACGAATTTTGATGCGGTTTTTTTTAATAGATAGAGTGATTCACAGGGAAGGTTTATAATGTATAACCAGGAACCCGCCCCGGCTTCGCACGTGAGTAATGCACACTCACGCGGGCGAAGCTGTGGGAGGCCGCTAGTGAATGAATAAATTCAGTCGTACAGCCTTTAAGGTACGGACAGACGTGCTCAAAACATATCATGCTTATAAGCATGCTTAAAATTGGTATGCTTTGCAACTGTTTCCATATGCCAGCAAAAGTATGCTTCTTTTAAGAATTCTCACAAATAAGCATGCTCAAAGCAGACGTACTCGACATACGTCCCTTCCACCCGCGTCTCAGGTAGCATGCTCAAAAACCAAACGTTGGTTGATTTTTGAGCATGCTCCAAATAAGCATGCTCATTACTAGCAATGCCTAGACACACGTGCTACTAGTGAGCACGTGCTCAAGAAAAGCATGTTTTCGTGCTAGTAATGAGCACGTCTGTCACTAACTTAACCATTATGCTACGAGTATCATCGCTTTCGATCACGACAGAAGGAGAGTTATGTTTGTATGTTCTTTAGTATGCTCTGGAGCTTAAACGGATTGGCGCATTTGAGCCTGAGACATATCATTAAATTCATCTTGGTCAACGTTTTTACGCAGTCGGCCCCCTGATTACGTAAAAGCAATAGCAAAGCCGAAGCAAAGCGATAGCGAAAATTGTACAATATTTGCCTTGAAATGTCAAAGTTCCTTTGAAATTCATTTTACGTAATACGAATTTGACAAGCAATCAGCGATTTTTGTACAATTTTCGCTATCGCTTTGCTTTTGCTAGTAATAAGGGGGCGGATTTTTCTTTCAATAAATAAGATTATCTATGTGAATAGCAAACAATTTGATGTGAAAACTGACTAATGCGTTAATTATTCAGTTAATCCTAGATTCAGATCATTTATTTACCTAGACTAGGTTCATTTATGTAAACCTTAACTAAAGAGGATTATGTTTGTGGTTAGTGTCCCGGATTATTAGTTAGTAACGTGCTCGTAGCGGCATAGAGGAATGGTATGCTTTAAAGCCATGGCTTATAAATAAATAAATATTCACACACTTCACAACAAATTGACCTAGTCCCACACTAAGATTCCTAAGGTCTTGTGTCGTGAATACCGAAGGTGTATGAATACATAGAAACACACATGACACGGAAACAAATATTGATAATCATCATAATTAATGTTTGCATCTACCGGGATTCGAACCCAGGACCTGTGGCGTTGCAGGCAGAGTCACTACCAAATCTATATGTCGGAGATCAAGATGTCATATCCTACAGTCGGATCTCCAACGCCATCTATTTTCAATCGTTGAAGTTAGAAACGTCAAGTCGACAGCTATCACTGACTTGAGGACAGCTGTCACTTGGGTAAAGACAAGACAGAGTACTGAGAGGGCGCCACTGTAGATTTACAACGACCACCGGGTCGTTTGAATTGAGCCGGAGGGTATTCTGTTCTGGCTTGTTGCGTCTGTCTAGCGAAGCACGGGTGCTAATCAGCCTCTGTCTTGTACTTACCACGTTTCTACGTTATCCGCTAGAATCCTAGTAATCTTGTGCGTAGATACAGTGAAAGTGTTTGTGATTCCTAATTAAGCTTGTTTACTACACGCCGCATTCTTTATTTCGGATTTTGGAAGATGTCGGACACACCTAACGGCACGCCACTCGACCCATCTACGTCATCAGGCGTGGGATGCAACCCGGATCACCCACATGAAACACGTGCTTCAAATAGTGACTCGAGCGAAGAAAAATGGCGTCTTCTCTTCGAGCAACAAAATCAAAATTTTCTGGCGTTGTTGGTGCAAGCAATAAAACTACCTGCATCTTCGGACTCTATTCGCCTTCCTGATTTCGACCCAGAGAAAAGAGACATCGACGCCCGAGCTTGGATAACGACCGCGGACATGTGTATCACAGATCGACATCGCCATGGATCTTCTCTGATGATCGCGTTAAGCCACGCACTCAAGGGCGAAGCATCATCTTGGCTGTCTTCAATATCGTTTCCTAATATGACGTGGGCCGATTTTAAGGAGCTTTTCGTAGCAAGGTATGACTGTCCTGAAACTGCTGCTTCCTTTCTCATCAGTATGCACGACAAGAAACCGAGAGATAACGAGTGCCTGGCCTCATACGCCGCTACCCTCATAACATCCTTAATGGCAAGGTGGAATGGACTGACTACAGAACAGATAGCAATAGCCACTGTCTTAGCTCATATTTCAAAACAAGAGCCACGTGTTCAGAGGATTGCTATAACGACTGACATCAAGACGCGTAACCATTTACAAAAGGAACTGAAGGCTGTCTCGTTCCTGAAGAGAAGTTATTCATCAAGTATTTATCGTGATGGACCCGACCTAAAAAGAAACCGACCTAATGGATCTGCTGTGACCATCAAGTGCTTTAATTGTGGACAACTAGGCCACAAATCTCTTCAATGTCGCAACAAAGCCAATTCGAAGAAGCAAGATGACCGGTCCAAACACAGGTCCTTTCACGGGGACCATAACTCGACCAACCAACCTACAGGGAGAACCGATCGCATCACCTGCTTCAACTGCCGGGAACAAGGCCACTATGCATCCGACTGCCCGAAGAGGAAAATCAAGGAGGGGAACAACGGTACCGGCGGCGGCACTGGAACTGGTCCAGCTAAGGAAAAGCGAGTAGACGTGTGCATTGTGAATGCGCCTTCGGGTTCTCTGCGTCACTCTGGTGAGTCATTCCCATTTACTTACGACTCAGGTTCAGAGTGTTCCTTAGTTAAAGAATCGATTGCTTTGAAATTTAGTGGTAAGCGAATTTATGACAATGTTTCTATGACTGGTATAGGACAAACTTCTATAGCTTCGACAATTCATTGGGTTAGCTTCGTACTTCCGCCAATTTGTTCCTAAATTTTCACAAATTTTATCTCCTCTATAGTCATTGACGTCTGGTAATGGTAAAATAAAATGGGAACCGCAACATGAGTTAATCAGGCAACAGATCATTTCTATGCTAACGAGGGAGCCGGTATTGACGATTTATGATCCTAGTCTAGTGACTGAGCTGCATACTGACGCGAGCGCGATTGGCTATGGAGCAGTCCTCATTCAACTCAAAGAAGGTAAGCCTCATGTGGTAGCCTATTACAGCAAGCGCACGACATCTGCAGAATCCAAGTACCACTCTTACGAGTTGGAGACTCTTGCTGTCGTGAACGCTGTGAAACATTTCCGGCAGTATCTACATGGGCGCAAATTTGACGTTGTGACCGACTGCAGTTCACTCCAATCGACGCGTAAAAAGCTTGACCTAACCCCACGTGTACACCGATGGTGGGCTTTTCTGCAGGGGTTTGATTTCGACATAATCCATCGTAGTGGTAAGCGCATGTCACATGCTGATTTCTTCTCCAGGAACCCTTTACCAGCCGAGAGCGAGAAAAGTAGTCGGAGCGCAGTTACGAGAGTAGAGCCGAAACAGGTAAACTTGGCTGAGATTACTAGCAACTGGTTAATGGCTGAACAACAGAGGGATGGTGAACTTTCAAAACTGATATCCGATCTGAAAGAATGTAATATTCCAGCCGAGGTATCAAAGACGTACGAATTTCGATCTGGTGTACTTCATCGTAAAATTCAAAGAATCAATAAGACTCGTTGTCTGCCTATGATACCCAGGTCCTTCCGTTGGTCAATTATTAACAATGTGCACGAAGGATTGCTACATTTGGGATGGGAGAAGACACTAGAAAAGGTTTATGACTTGTATTGGTTCGACAATATGTTAGGAAATTTGTCGCGAACTGTGTAACATGCAATATCTCCAAATCTCATTCCGGTAAGGTGCAATCTGAAATGCATCCAATCCCAAAAATAGCAATCCCGTGGCACACGATACATATAGACGCGACTGGCAAACTAAGAAGAAGAAGGAAGAATGACAAAAAGGAGTATGTCTTCGTGCTTATAGATGCCTTCACCAAGTTTGTCATGCTCCATCATACACTACACATTGACACGGCTAGCAGTATCAAAGCTCTTAAGGCTAGTGTTGCTCTATTTGGGGCACCAAGTCGTCTGATCGCTGACCAGGGCCGCTGTTTTGCCAGCAGAGATTTTAAGGACTACTGTGAGTCTGTCAATATCAAGTTACATTTAATCGCAACAGGTAGCTTACGAGCAAATGGCCAGGTAGAAAGGGTCATGAGCACATTGAAGAACATGCTGACAGCCGTTGAGACCAGTTCACGTTCATGGCAGGACGCTTTACCTGACGTACAGCTTGCTCTCAATTGTGCCACGAGTAGGATTACCAAAGCCAGCCCACTGGAGTTACTTATTGGTAAGGTTGCACGACCTCTTGATATTTTATTAGCCGGAGATGAAGAACCTCAAGTTGACATCGACCAGGTACGAGCCCAAGCAGTAGAGAATATGGAGAAAAGCGCTTCATACGATAAGGTACGATTTGATAAAACTAAAGCTCACATAACACCTTTCTTAGTTGGAGACTTTGTTCTTCTACAAAATGAAGAGCGTAATCAAACCAAGCTTGATCCGAAGTATAGAGGTCCTTTTAGGGTATCGGAGGTACTTGAAGGTAATCGTTATGTTCTTAAAGCCCTTAATTCCAATAGAACCTATAAGTACGCACATGACAGACTTAGGCGAATGCCTGCGAATGACATTACCAATGACATGCTGACATGTGACCGTGATGATAATCTGTGCGAACTTGACGGGGATGGACCGTCATGTTCTAATTAATGTTGAGTTGACTGATTGAGAGTGGTTTACGGATACCGGATAGAGGTATTTAAGAGTCACTGGATGGAAGTGACTAGACTGGTATACGGAAGCTGGATGGAAGTTTCCAAGAGTCACTGGATGGAAGTGACTAGACTGGTATACGGAAGCTGGATGGAAGTTTCCAAGAGTCACTGGATGGAAGTGACTAGACTGGTATACGGAAGCTGGATGGAAGTTTCCAAGAGTCACTGGATGGAAGTGACTAGACTGGTTTACGGAAGCTGGATGGAAGTTTCCAAGAGTTGCTAGATTGAGGCAACTAGACTTACTTGACTGACGTTACTCTATATGGATTGTGTATACTGTAGCCTTGTTTTGGAATTAATTACCTTGTGTGTGACGATTATAGTCGATTTCTTTGTTTAATAGTATGCAAGTAAATTTGTAACAATTTGGTATAGTAAAATGATTTTCAATTTTGATTATGATGATATTGGTTCGTTTGAAATAAAGGTTTAGTAACGTTTAAATGAAGTTTTTACTGTCGCAATGGTCAGAAAGACCGAGCGTGAGACATGTTACTTTGCAAAATCCTCTTTCTTTCCAGAAACCCCACGCGAGGACACGTGAGTTGTCAAAATGGCCGTGCCGGAGATCAAGATGTCATATCCTACAGTCGGATCTCCAACGCCATCTATTTTCAATCGTTGAAGTTAGAAACGTCAAGTCGACAGCTATCACTGACTTGAGGACAGCTGTCACTTGGGTAAAGACAAGACAGAGTACTGAGAGGGCGCCACTGTAGATTTACAACGACCACCGGGTCGTTTGAATTGAGCCGGAGGGTATTCTGTTCTGGCTTGTTGCGTCTGTCTAGCGAAGCACGGGTGCTAATCAGCCTCTGTCTTGTACTTACCACGTTTCTACGTTATCCGCTAGAATCCTAGTAATCTTGTGCGTAGATACAGTGAAAGTGTTTGTGATTCCTAATTAAGCTTGTTTACTACACGCCGCATTCTTTATTTCGGATTTTGGAAGATGTCGGACACACCTAACGGCACGCCACTCGACCCATCTACGTCATATAAATAAGTTTAAATTGTATACAGAGTGTCACAGAAAGGGTATGTTAAGTGAAAAGCTATGAATGTAGCCCATTATAAAGAACGTATTCCCAAAATTTAAGACTCGAAATACATGTTTATTTTTCAAGATTGTATGAACATTCCTGCGTTGTATAAGAAATCTCAATATTAACTGAACAAGTAAACATTTCATATCGAGTCTCAAATTTTGTGGATAGGTTCTTTATAGTGGTATAGTATATTTTTATAGTTTTTCTCTTAACATACCCCTTTTGTTACATGCTGTATAAATGTAGGATTAGTAAGATTTCCTAAATACTAGAAATCCCTCATTTGCCTCGTAGGTAGGTACACACTGTTTCTGTATTCACGGGTGGGTGGGCAAGGGAATTACAATTTAAAATGAAACCCCATGTTGGGGGCGCCACTTGACCTATTAGGGATGGGGAGAGTATCGATGTTTTTATTATTAGTTTTATCGAACGTTTCTTTTATTATAATATTTATGACTGTAAGTCTATAATGACTATAAGGATATAATAAAATCCTTCAAAGTGGGTCTATGGGGGTGGTGAACAGGGAAGCGCTTCCGGCCCCACTAGTTATTGTTTAGGCCATATACAGGGTGTTTTTTTCTTAACAAACACAGGGTACGTACTCTATAAATGAAATAAAGTAAGTTTATGCCAAAAAAATGCTGGGAAACAATGTAATTTTTTGTCCTGTAGATGGCACCGCTTTAAGTCCAATCTATCGGTTGTCCAAGTCAAGCGAGGTACTTCATTAGGAACTATGACGCCAGTGAAGACACCACCCACAATGATATTGGCCCTCAATTTAATTTCCTTCGCCGAAAGCTAGATTTGATCCAGCGCCATAAGGATTGCTTTCACAAAGAACAGCGAAGCTATTATCGCTTCAACCCAACCTAACCTAACTATCTGACCTAACAATGTATTCAGTGACAATATGCAAGGGAAGATTCTTGAACAAATTGTTTATTCAAAAACGAATAATTGTAAAAAGTAAATTGTATTTCATCATCATCATTTTCAACCTTGAGAAGTCTACTGCTGAACATAGGCCTCCCCCAACAACCTCCATTCCGACCGGTCGGAGGCGACCTGCATCAAAACGACGCCCGCGATCTTGGCTATGTCGTCCGTCCGTCTCGCGGGTGGCCTTCCCACGTTGCGTTTGCCGATACATGGTATCCACTCTAGAACCTTTCGGCTCCATCGGCCATCGGTTCTTCGAGCTACGTGCCCTGCCCATTGCATTCTAATATCTGATTTTGAAAGATATTCCATAAATATTCCTGTCAAATGTCAGCACCAGTGGTACAACAAAATCAACTGTCGATATCGAAACAGCGAACAGCACATCACTAGAGTTAGCAGTCAGTGCAACTCCACCGTTGTCGACTTGTTAGCAGTTTCTGTACTACTTTAGGTACTTATCTTACCAACATGGTTACCTAGGGATTAATGATATTATCTAGAAATTACCTTCATACAGGTGAATAAACTCATGATACCTTCTATATCCTGTTTTTTTTTTATATAGCAAATAGGTAAAGCCTCATTTACCTGCTGATATTTACCATTTTCTTGCTTGTTGCGTCAATTTTACTAAAGCAACAAATTACTGGCATGTACTAAACTGTCATTTTTTAATGAAATTGTATTAGGCGTTACAATTCGGAAGTTCAAACATTTACTATGGGTTCGCCCACCACCTGCGAGGTTGTAGGGCTCGGTGGTGGGCGAACCCATAGTGAATGCTATTTTGGACATATTGTTCATGTTAATGGCATATTCATGGCTCTTGAATGTAAAAAAAATTGTATCATGTAAATTGATCTGAAAATGGCGGCGGTGACGGAAGGTATGGTTGGCAAAACCATTACTACATCTCACATTATATAAAAAGCACTGTAACAAGCACGATTTAGCAAAAGATTACGCTGGAAATTTACTTCGAAAGAGTAACCTTAAAGTAATTACCGATTGAAAATGCAATAAACATGAAAAAGCGAAACTAGACAATTTCTTTTTTTGCAGCGCGTACTTCACTGTGTGATCATAGGCGCGGGATAGATATGAGCGAGATAGCATGCGAGTGGGCGCCATTTATAGATAAATTCTCTATCTGCGCGGCTTATACTAGCTATTTTCCGCGAGTGCATTCGCGCGGACTACAGAATGTAGCCTATCTCCTTCTCCGTACTCTCTTCTCTACTATAATTATGAAATTTCGAGAAGATTGGTTCAGTAAATAAAGTATGAGAAGACAACAAACCAACTTACTTTCGCATTTATATTTATTTTGTAAAAAAAAATTGACACAGGTCCGTCACCTAAAGCGCCATGTGCAGCACTAAAGTTACCAAACGAGCATGGAAAGTCGGATTTTTTTCTACAATTTAGTTTTTTTTTTTATTTAGTAATTTTATGAATGACGTGAAACCTAGATTTTAACAGGTTCTCTGTAGTATTTAAATAGGGATATTTCCATATAAAAATTGTTTGGTAAGTCAATCCTTTTATTGTCAAACAATTTGTTTTAGATTAAGCTTTTTATGAGATACTTTTTGAAAAGTATACAGTGTTTTTTGTATATATTAAATAGGCTTACGCTTGACCACAACGCGCCTGATGGTAAGCACCGTTGCAGTCTAATTGCCTAAAAAAATTAAATTTAAAATTTAAAAAAACCCCCGACCCAAAAAATGTACGCAATCATTATGACAAAAGGTTTAAAATGCTAAACCCTATAAAAAGCAAAAAATAACTTTTAACACTACGTAAGTACCAACGAGGCATAACCGCTAATTTTGAACTGCAAATGGTTATCTTGGCCTGCTGTTGAGCGTACGTATGAAATAGATTCAGGCAGTCAGTTCCACAGCTTGGCCGTTCGCACTTATGAACTGAACCGGTGTCGCCTTGACGTTTCCCTGATCGTCCGGTGGTAGAAGGGTGCTGGGGGAATTAGGTCGTGAAGTCCCAACGCAGTGTGCGAAAATGTAACCTGTAGAATACCGAGAGACTTGCAACTTTACGTCGATGCTCAAGGCTTTGCAATCTAGCTTTGCACAGTGAGGCTTCTGTCTCGGTCCTCGATAGCTCCCAATGCCTCAAGCTGATATAAAACTATTAATAACTTTTAATATCATTTCATATCAATCACAGCAATAAATGTAAATCTAGCCACTAAGTTAGTTTGATTTTATAAATCTAAATAAGCTATCACCGCTGAGAAAATTTTATGGAGACAACGCCATCTATTATAATGCAAAAAAAAGAGTTCTTTAAGAAACGACATTTTATAATAAATAAAAAGACAAAAACATATTTTTACACTAAATTTATTAAAACCCCTATCAACCACAGAAGGGGTCTTTTACTTGAGTTGATTAATTACTCTAAAACTGTATGACGGAATGATTAAATGTTACAATAACAAATGGAGATCGTACGAGCTAAGCAACGCTTGCTTTGCTATGACTGGATGGGTGTTTTGTGTAGAAATCATTTTTGAGATAAAACATATTTAAGTATTCTATAATTTTATTTATGGATTTTGATGTAGTTATATATATATTATGTATTACTACAGATTTTAATTAAAATATGTTATTTAAACCAATCACGGTATAAGAAGTCCGGCGGATCATTCACAAACAAAATAAAAATGTGTGAAACAGGGTGCAGATTGCAAAGATGCTAGCGCTGCGGTAAACGGACCTCTTAATTTGCGATGAGTTTAGATACCTACACATCATGCCTACCTATTGCAGTCCACTACTGGACTAGGTCTCCCACAGGGCATGCCACTGCCATAGACAGGCCTTTGTCAATATTCACCACCCTGGGCAGGCGGGTTGGTGATCGTAGTGTGATTTTCGAACTATGTTGTCAACACGGGAGGCGCTGCTGCCTACCTCCCGTAAACTTACGATACCCACAGGCAATCACAGGCATATCAAGTAATGACACTAACATACGTCATCACACAGTTCTCTTCACAACCGCTCTCGTCACGTCACCATGTGTCACTTCGAAAATCGTAGCAACGGCAAGTTATTGGGGTTAAAATGAGCATCGCCGCCATCTGCGACTCAATATAAATCAAAATTTATTACAATTTAGTGCTTTAATTAAAATTATTAAGTAACAGAACTAGTACACTTCGATAATATAATCATACTAAGTATTCGAGTACGTATTTTCTGAAGAATCGACATCAAGGCTTTTATGAAATTAAATTAAATCAAATTAACGGAAATTGTAACTGATTAACAACTGGTTAGGTTGAAATACGCCTTTATTAATATTATTTATTATTATTATTATTATGGCTATTACATCAATAGATACAGGTTATACAATAGTAACAATATATCACTTCATTATAAATGCGAAAGTAACTCTGTCTGTCTATCTGTCTGGTTTTCACGCCAAAAGTCTTTACAGCAAAAGTGCCGAACGGATTTAAATAAAACAAGGCAGTTTCTGTAGTTCATATTATAATACATACATATAATCACGCCTTTATCCCTTACGGGGTAAGCAGAGCACCAAGGGCCGATAGAACCACATGGTGCCACTTCTGACCAATTTTGAGGGTATAGTTCAGGTGTACAAGTTCGGTTAGTAGTGACAGGTGGTCAGCCCATCGCCTACAAAACACCAAGACCCTCTTGCCCTCTACTGATTTGTACAGTATGCCCGGTAAGAGAAGCAGCTGTAGTATTATACGTTTTTTTAACTCCCAAAGCAGCATAGAAGAATAATAAATAACATATTATAATAAATACATTACTAGTCACCAAATAAATAACAGACATAGCATTAATTAGGAACCAATGATACTCGTAGAAAACAATCACGAACTATACCCTTTAATTTTTGACAAGTTAATCTTATAGAAGAGATCCCAGAAGGTCATCCTGGACGTAAAAGGACGACTGGATGCAATTAACTCCTTGTCTATGTTCACGTAGTGGTAATTTTGAGCACTCAGTGGAGACCAGGTTACTGGGAGAAGGTCTGTCGATTCTGGCACAGGATTTCTGGAAACAAACACAAACATGATATACAAGGTTCCAAAAGCCAGAACTAAAGGACCAAACGGACTGATGTAAAAGATCAGGGAGAATTTGCAGGTCATCGCCTAACTGAGGATATGCAATGGGTTCTCTAGTTAAGTCATATGATATGCATGGAAGAGAAGAGTGCATGCATTTCAAAGTTAAAGAAGACAAAAAGCAATATTACATAGTTTAGGGTTTTTATTGTTATTTATAACATTTAATTACCAACTTACCCATATTTGACGAAGTTGGCCCAAATAGTTGTGATTCTATCAACAATAAGCATGTCCTCATCTTTGAGACTATCCTTCAAGAAATCCATATTAAAAAGGTATCCAAGTTCATCAGCATGAGATGCTCCACCAGTTTGGCTCCAACTCCTGGCTTGCCTCACGAAATTCCTTCCACCAACATACGAGAACAGATATAGATAAATATTGTCTGCTCCATTTTCAATATACTTAGGTATACTTCTTATCATAGGGTAGTTAAATTGAAAGTCGGAACCAAAGTTTCTGAATGTTTCTGATTCATCAATTACGTTATCGCCTACATAATAGTGTTTTACAATTTTTTCCATTTCATTAAGTGTCGCTTCGTCAAAATCGAAAGATTCATTTAGAAACTGTTTGATAATATCTTGGGCCGGATTATCTATAAATGCTATCCATTCATCACTATTAAAACCCATAAGGATCGGCATATTCCTTATTTTAGGCAAACTGTTAATATTCACTGGATAATCAACAATGAATTTGTCCTTCATACTGCTCCTTACATAATCGGTATACCGTTTTAAAATCATCGACAGCACCAATCACTAATGCTGGATCTAATTCTGATAGGAAATCGATAGCTGCATCTACATCAGTAGTAACAAATCCGAGGTATTCGGCAAGCTTCATTGGAGCTTCTCTATCAGCATCAATCAAACCCCAAGGCGACATAGCAGATTCACTGGACAGTATTATTTGATTAAACAGTTTCTCATGTTCACTATAAACGTGCATATCAATAGACCTTGCACCCATGCTTTCACCATAAGCCGTAATTTTAGCATCATCACCACCGAACGCATTTATATTCTCATTGATCCACCTCAATGCTAGTAACTGATCTTTCAAACCCTGATTTCCAGGGACTCTTTCGGTATTCAAACAGAAGAAACCATAAGGGCCGACTCTATAGTTCAAAGTTACGACAATAATATCATGTCTGACCAAGAATTTGGGGTCAAAGAAGCGTCTACCAGAGTATCCATTTTCGTAACCACCTCCATGGATGAAGACGAGTACTGGCAGCTTGTTATTGCTGGATGCAGAGTCAGGGACGTAGATGTTGAGGTGGAGACAATCCAAGGTACCGATGTAGTTGAGACTGAACTCGTCTATTTGAGGACATATTGCTGAATCATCAAACGCTTCAAACGTGTCTTCAAATGGAGGATGTGGGGTTGACAGCTGAAATCAATCAATACTTTATTTTTGGGGTTCGAACCCAGAGCCTTTAAGACCCTGCGTTGATTAAATAAAATAGCTTAAAAATATTACCCGGACATTTGAACATGACCTGCTATGCTATGGATGTGTTTGATATCCATCACGATTGGTAGATATCACATGTTTGATATCCATCACATACATTCATAGCAATGTGGCATAGCAGGGCAAAATATGCTAATGTTCAGATAGCATAAGAATAAAGTTGATTCTGTCAAAGAAGATTAGAGCTGATTTTGCCAAACATCAGATAGGCCGTCTCTATCTATAAATCTTTATATAATCATCTGTTCGTGTGTTTGTAATTGAACTCCTTCTAAACGGCTGGACCGATTTTGGTGAAATTTTTCATGCGTGTTTAAATAGGTTCGAGAATGGTTTAGATTCACAATTCGGCCAACTAGAACAAGTTTTTGTTTGCAGTCCACTAGTATAGTATAAAAATCCTCCAGATAGGCTATCTGAACATTGGAAAGATCAGCCTTTGAAGCATTACATAAAAAAGAAGACTATACAAGACTTACCCCAAACGGATTGCTGAAATCAACATCAGCATAGGGTATTCCCATAAACATGGAGTAAGCTCCATCACTGGATCTCAGACCTTTAATAAGACCAACATTTGTTCTTAACTAAGGGATCTAAACCGTATACAGCACTCGCTGTTAAGGTGAGAAGATAGAAAGACAACATTTCGGTGGTCAGTGTGGACAACTTATGATGATATATCACTTGCTGCGATAGTTAAAGGCAGTTTGACAGCTGATTTCTGATTTCTGGTGATAAGATAGTAATGTACAAACGGAATTCTCGCGACTTTTTCCGGGCAACAGAACGATATGTCATAGTATTCTATGGTGTTCCAAGATATCGTTTGAAGCAAGAAAGGAATAGAATATAAATAAATAAAATAAATAAATATTCAAACACTTCACTTCACATAGAAACCTTAGGTAGAAATAGTCCATAATCGCTGGACAGGTTGGTGACTGCAGTGTGATTTTCAGACTACATTGTCAACACGTGAGGCGCTGCTGCCCAGCTACCCGAAAACCCTTAATCAAAAAATTCTAATAAGTACATTAAGACCTAATATTATGATGTTTAGTTACACAGTATTTTTCCAGTTATAGTGTGATAATAATGTTACCCCTTGCAGTTTGACAGCTGATTTGAGGTATTTGCTGATAAAATTCACTGAGATAGACCTTGAGGTAAGTGTTTTGGAAATTTCTGCGATATTATTCTACTATTCATGATTTTTGAGATTATGTAGATTATTTACATACATACACAGCTGTGTTATCTAAATGTGGTGGCTAGAACTGCTGGATCATAAGGGTGATTCCATAGCTACATTTAGTAGGAATAGATGTTAATTATCTATGTCACGTTGCTAGCTCACCGCCCGAGAGAATGCCCCTGAGTTCCTTAGTCGACTCTTACGACATGCACGGAAGGAGATGCTGCTGATGTATTCTAGTAAAACCCCGCATCAGTACAAAATTTACATACATACATATAATCAGGCCTTTATCCCTTACGGGGTAGGCAGAGTACCAATAGCCGATAGGACCACATGGTGCCACTTCTGACCAATTTTGAGGGTATAGTTGAGATGTACAAGTTCGGTTAGTAGTGACAGGTGGTCAGCCCATCGCCTACAAAACACCAAAACCCTCTTGTCCCTCTACTGACTTGTACAATATGCCCGGGAAGAGAAGCAGCTGTAGTATTATAGGTTTTTTTTTACTCCCAGAGCAGCATAGAAGTAAGCACAAAATTTAAAATAGATATATCTGAGATGATTTTGATCTTTAGTATTGAAATTGACTGTAAGTATAATACTACATTTATCGAATTCATGTGTTAGATAATCGTTATCGTTAGAGAGATGAGATTAAGTTCTTTTGATAATAAAGTTCAAGTACTTAGTTGCAATAACTGACGACTTATAACTAAGTAAATGGAGGAAAAATACAATGATTCAAGTTTACGTTTGCCTGTTTACCTGTTTGTGGTGCATATGTTTATTTTATTAGATTTTTTAGATTATACTCGTATACATTCTTCAGATGTTTGGGAAAATTATGAAGAAATAAACATGTGGTTTTGAGTTGAGCAATAGACTTTATATTTATCATTGCATATCTACGTTGCCCTATCACAATAAGAATAACAAATTATTTATTCAGCATTTACAAATGTTTCACAATACAGCCAAACATAAAAACATAATTATGCTGAAATGGACCCAGCGCAGCATACAGCTGCAGACCAAAACAGATGATCTGAAGCGCTGGTCTTCAGCTGGACCAGTGATATTGGTGTTCCAGATTACACTATAAATGTAATTCAAATTTTCATTGTGGTAACTACACAAAGCAAACCACAAGCTATTTATACAATTAACCTGTGGGTAGGTAAATGTACCTCTACCTATCCGAGAGCAGCCCTGCTACGCCCTATCATACCTGAAGTATACAATACTATACCAGCCCCCCCTAGCATGACCACGCATCGTGGATATCGTATCGTGAGATATCGTATCGTCGCTATACAAAATTCAACATGGCGGCTATATTTATCGTATTTTGACAGGCTAAATGTCGATAAATCGGTTTATCATATCGTGTTTCGAAGGTCACGCTACTTGGGCTGAGATAGAAAATTTTGCATTGCAATGCTAGTGTAGAAATCTTCAAGTATGTAGATCAAATAATATACTTCAAGAGATGTAGATAAAGACGTCAAATAATTATGTGATAATATTTTTAAAAACATGTTACGTGTATCTACTATAGATTCCTCGTCAATTTGATTAGAAAACATTTCAGTTCATTTTAGTGACATATCACCGCTTTATAGCGGCCGCTGTGTAACAGCACCGTTATGCTATGAAACCGAACTGCCCTAATCGTTATCGTTTGCCGCGTGGTGCCGGCAGAGTAGAATTCGTACCACCCCATGTCTGCCCGTGGGTATCGTACGAGGCGATTAAGGGTATCCGGCAGGTGGGCAGCAGCGCCTTCCGTGTTGACAACATAGTCCAAAATACAAACTGCGGTTATCAACCCGCCTGCCCAGCGTGGTGACTATGGGCAAATACCCCCCATGGCAGTCTTGTGGCGTGCCCTGGGGGAGGCCTACGTTCCAGGTTTTTTTTGAAAAAAAAAATTCAAATTCCTTGATCGTGCGAAATTTATAGTGTCTAGTGTTTATGTTAGTTTTTTTATAGACAGATATTAATTATTTTTCGTGAAAAAATCCTGCTACGCGCGTCTATGTGCATTTTTGCAGAAAAACGCAGTCTATTTACTCAACTTTGGACCCTAATATTTTGGAAACCAGACACTTCCCAGGTATGCTTCCATGGAGAAAAATGATCGTGATGACGAGGAGATTCCGTAGTTTTCGGGAACGTTGACGACAAAAATCATCCTGTATATAAATATATACCTTTTTAGAACGGCACGGAAACATTTCCTATTGGATTAGTTACCGGTCGCTTGATTGATGTATTTGTTTCCTAGAATAGTGGGTTAAAAGTGAGTGAATTTTGCACACATATTTAGGGGATAATGGGTGTTAAAACTATAATTTTGTTTCTCCTTCGTCTAACCGTCTTATCTCTTTCCTCGCCGCGGACGCTTGTGTTTTCCCCCCGCCCTGCATCTGCCAGTTGCCCAACCACCGCGGTACTGACCTCTCGCTCGACAAGTGAATTTTTGTGTGTGACAAACTGACCTACCCAAAGGAGTGCCCTTCGTTTAAAAGTGAAGTAACAGTGAAGAATACCTAAAAGTCGATTGAAGTGATCACCCCAAAACCCTACGAGAGATTCCGCGCGGAAGAAAAGGAACACGGAGCCTGCAAGGTACTTATACCTACCTATTTTTATTTTACCTCGCGGTCCCCCCTACCTATTTACTTCTAGAAAAATGGGCGTGGCTATAGTATGTATGTATGTATGTATATGTAGTTTTTAACATTGTCTAATTTTGACACACATTCCATACATTTTGTTATAAAATGTTTAATAGGTAGACGAGGTTTTGTAACAACACTGTAACAAACCGTAGCTAATGTTAAAATCTTGTTAAATTAAATGAAATACATCAATAATCAGTGGGTAATCACATAGCCAGAATGTAATCACATAACCTAAGTTAAAGTGACGCATTGCTAAGCAATAAATCCGAAACGCCTGGAGGCTTTTACGAATTTCTTCATAATAATAATACACGAGTATATCGCGATGAGTCAAAACTCCGACTAACAGTTCATTCAGTTTTTGAGATGCATTATCTTCTAATATTTCTGTGCGTTTCAGTGAACAGTCTAGATGTACTAGTGCATACTAAAATAGGTCCTATTCAAGGGCTGGAAGCTACAGATGGTGATTATCTATTTGTTTATGGGCATACCCTATGCCAAAGTTGATCCTGAAAACCCATTTGGAGTAAGTTTAAACTGTATTTTACCACTTAACTCTTAATAATTTTGGTAATGAGTCATGTTGTTGCGGTTGCATCACTAGAATACATCAGCTGCATCTCCTTCCGTGCATGTCGTAAGAGTCGACTAAGGAACCAAGGGGCGTTCTCTCAGGCATTTATTATAGTTCTTTTCACGTAAGAAGGCACCTGATATAGGCGCAAGTATCCCATGTCATATTTACATCGTTGTATACATTTTCATTTAGTTCCTTAAAAATCCGTAATCCTTCTTACCTATATGAAAATTAATATAATAACTTGTCATCTTTTTCATCTAAACTCGCTATGTCAAACGTGGCTAGAGGATTTTCTTATCATGCAGTTCTGGCCCCATTTTGAAACACAGCTGTACGAATTTAGGCATAGATAAAGCAATCTAGTGTCAAGATACTTAGTTTTAATATGCTATTACGAAAATTATGAAGATGCGCACATGTTCATACATAACGTTTTGCCTCAAAGTTATATTTTTATCTAACTGGGATTGGGTAATGTCACATTGTCTTCAGCCTTATCGCAGTCCACTGCTGGACGTAGGCCTCCCCCAGGGCACGCCATAATGCTACTGCCATGGGGGGTGTTTGCCCATAGTCACCACGCTGGGCAGGCGGGTTGCCACATAAATGTAATTTAATTATTTACGAGTATTTAAATAACATACAGCATAGCACATATTTTTATGAACAGATCAGATAATGAGTTACGTTACATAACTCTACTTTTATAAGAAGGTGTGTCAGGACCCTAGCAAATGGACGTCCATGATCTCTGCTTACCACATAAAAAAAGAAGCGTGATTTCACCGATGTGTGTATGTTTTATTCATTACAGCCCTCAACCCCTTATCCACTATTCAACAAAACCTTCGAAGCCACCAACGAGCCAGCATACTGTCCTCAAATCGACGACTTTTCCCACAATTACACTGGTACCATTGACTGTCTCCACCTCAACATTTACACACCCAAATCTGCCATCACCAACAAACTTCCTATCCTCGTTTTCATCCATGGAGGTGGTTTCATGAACGGATATTCCGGCAGACACTACTTTGACCCAAAACTTTTGATCCAACACGATATTATTTTTATAACCTTTAATTATAGAGTTGGTCCTTACGGTTTCTTTTGTCTCAACCCAAAAATCCCTGGAAATCAGGGTTTAAAAGACCAGTTACTAGCTTTCAGATGGATTAAGGATAACATAGATGCTTTTGGAGGAGATACAGATAAAATCACTGTGTTTGGAAGTAGTATGCAGATGCTAGATCTGTTGAAATGCATTTATATAGTAATCATGAGAAGCTATTCAACCAAGCGATAGTATCAAGCGAATCTGCAATGTCACCTTGGGCTATTATAAAACCAGACTTAGAAGCTCCATGTAAAATTGCTAATAGTTTAGGCTTTGTAACTAAACATTTGGATGAAGCTATAGAATTTCTAGCTAAACAAAATTCAACTGATGTTGTTAATACGGTAGAGAAATTGAATATGAAATTCGGTGTGTGTTTGGAGGCATATGATAAGAAATTTGTCTCAGACTATCCTATTAATAAGCGAACGTTATCTAAAGTAAAGGATATGCCAATTTTAATGGGTTTTACTAACAATGAATGGCTAGTGTTTTATTATATGAGAATGAAAATAGTCAATAGGAACCTTGTTAGAAGATATTTGAAAAGAAACTTTCGACTGTGATAATAAAATAGATGAAATGACCAGAAGAGTTGAAATTGTTTACAATCTTGTTAATAAAATTGGTATTATTGAATTTGGGTCAGATTTTGAGTTTGTTCATCCAATTTTGAGAAGTATAAACAAGTATATAAGGAGTGGTGCTGGTAATATATACCTTTATAAGTTTTCATATAATGGCGGGAGAAATTTTATAAAGAAAATGAGGCATTTTGATGAAACAGGAGCCACTCATGGTGATGAATTGGGATACATATTCAATATGTCAGCACTTAATAACACTTTTAAGGCGACGATCGAGTTATGTCTGATAAAATGATTGAAATGTACACGAATTTTGTTAAATATGGGTAAGAAAGAGTCTTACTTACTTATACTTATATATACTTACTTATTGGCCGCGTGGTGACCGGCAGAGTAGGATTCGTACCACCCCATGTCTGCCCGTGGGTATCGTACAAGGCGATTAAGGGTTTCCGTGAGGTGGGCAGCAGCGCCTCCCGTGTTGACAGCATAGTCCAAAATACAAACGGCGGTCACCAACCGCCTGCCCAGCGTGGTGACTATGGGCAAATACCTCCCACGGTAGTCTTGTGGCGTGCCCTGGAGGAGGCCGACGTCCAGCAGTGGACTGCAATAGGCTGATGATGATGATGATGATGATGAAGGGGCTGGGCTTCACTAGAATACTTACATCAGCTGCATCTTCTTCCGTGCATGTCGTGAGAACTCATGGGCGGGGCATTCTCTCAGGCGATAATCTAAGCAACACATTCACTGCCTTCGACTACGTATTTGCGTTTTCAAGAGTTGCCGCCGCCGTCGTCGCTTATTTTGCTTCCTAAACCATACTAAGCATGGAACTGATGTTGGCATGTTTAGAGTAATGTCAAAATCTCGGGATAAAAAGTCACCCATGTTTAATATTTAAAAAGATCCCCAAGTCCAGATGGAAATTTGTCCAAATTCGATTACATTTCTAGTCTATGCTTAATATAGCTAGCACGCACATAACTATAGTAATATAATTCTAGAAAAATTAAAATAATATTTGTCCATTCGTGAATATAAGGTTAGGTACTTACGAATATTTATTTCCTTTCTTTATTTCAGGAACCCGACCCCGAATATAACCAAACTCCTGCCAGTAAAATGGGAACCAGTAACCAAAGAGGTTTTTAACTACTTGGACATAAACTCCGAGTTGACGCCCTCAAGGGACCCTTTTCCACGCAGAATGCGTTTTGGGACTCCTTTTATGAGGATTATTGGAAATGTCAGAAAGGATATTCTGAAGGGAATTAATTTTCAAAAAAAAAATTATTTGAATTACTGTTGTGTTAATTACTTACTTACCTTTATATACAGGCTCAGCACATGTACAGTGAAAACAATCTTGTTAGGTTGGGTGTTTAACAAGCGCATTCTATTGAGTAAAATGCGAACTAAAAAGTCTAGCTTGATTTTCACTAGATGGCAGTAAAACGAAATTAAGGGTTTCACTCTGACTTTAGCTTTGCTAATGTACGACATAGTGTACAGATAAGATCATAGATGGCGCTTTTGATAAACTTTTGCGTTGGTGTTATAGCTGGCGCTAATACAAAATATTTAAAAAAAACTTACGAGTAGGATTCAAACGGCGTTTGAGGAAATCGATGATATTTTCTTTGAATCCTTTGTTCTTTGCTTCAGCCTTCTGCTCGGCAGTCTGTAAAGAAAACAAAAATATAACCATAATGAGAAAAGGACATACTTGACTTATGGGAGCTTGCTAGCAAAGCGCTACTGTAACCATAGTTATGTTATGATCCAAAGGCGCAATACAAGTTCTTTGACAGTAACGAACATTAATTATACAAATTAAGTCCACTACACGCAGGCAGTTGGCCGTAAAACAAGCGCCAAATCCTTGGCTGTATGAATAGTATTTTTAATACATGTGAAGTTGGTGTGCCTAATCTTAATAAATAAAAATAAAATAGTATCAAAGAAAGCATATTGCACTATTCGGCGGGACAAGCTAGAAGGGAGCGGTGTAATTTTCTTGTGAAAATCATTATTTGTAAATGGCTTGCATGTGTCCGTAAAGTGATGTTTTCTGGTAGATAAGTTATATTTTGATTACTTGTGATGTGAATCTAGTGCGTATGCATGGTTTTACGCAGGTAAGCCGAGTGAAACGCCGGATTACGATCTCTTCATGGGCGCATGTAAGTTGTTTGTGCATAGTTTTTCATACTGTAAAACTTTGAGCCTTCTGCTATCTCTAGAATAAATCTATACATATAATAAAAATGTAACGGATCGCTGTCTGTACATGGAAGATATATGAGAAAAAATATTATAGGAGACCTTTATTAAAGCAATAGAACCCAAAACGATGATTTTTGGAATTGTCTGTTTTCGGTTTCTCTGTTTGTCTGTGCATTTTTGCACCCTAATCTCAGAATCGGCTGAATCGATTTCGATGCAGATTTCAGGAATATATTGTGACAGGTCCCACTTAACATATAGGCTACTTTTTATCCCGGGAAAATGTTTTTATCCCGGATAATTTCGACATATATTTTTTTTTCTGTAGTCCACGTGGACAGGGTCGCGGGCGTCCACTATTATATACCTATATCTTTACCATTAGGTGCCCTCTAGGATTTGGCGCCTAGAGCGACTGCTCCGTTCGCCTTATGGGCGGGATGGTAAATGATCCCTTTTCTATGAAAGCATAGTGGTAGCTAATGTGATATATTGAGAATATAAGGGTTATGGTACATCTCGCCTACAACTGGCCTGCGGGCCAAATATCTACTCTTAAAAATGTGCATGTATCCTATTTAAAACTAAAGGTATATTTCGGCAAAATTGTATATGTATTTACTTTAAACTAATTTTACATGCAATCAGCGAATTTAGTACAATTAGTGCATAATGCGACATTGCTGTTTTGCTTTTGATTGATACGCAATCAGCCTGCGGGTGTAAACATCGACAGTTGTCATACTCGTACTGTGGTCACCATAAATAAAACGAAAACATGATATTTAAAAAGCCCAGTTTATTTATGAAGCTTGTCTCTGCTACTGTCCTCATCACCTTTAGAATGCGATGACGTAGCTCCACTGGCATACATTGATTCGGCCGCCGACTCCGCAGAGTTCATCTTAGATTCCACAGATTTCATCTTAGATGGCGCACCAGACTCAACCGAATGCTGTTTAGACGCAGACCTTGACGCTACTTTAGATTCCACATTCGACTTCATTGGTTGAACCTTCTTCTTCTCATCCGCCTCCTCGTCATAATCATCAACATCTTTATACTCTGCACCTTTTTCTAACTCTTTCAGCCGCGCCTCCTCTTGTTTAGCTTTCTCATCTTCGTTTAGGTACTCGGTATCTTCTACATCTACCAAGTTAAGGTCCTCATCATCACCCGGCCAAGGCACCCTTTTCCTTCTGGCTCTACTTTCTCTAAGCTTCTTTTTATCCCACCATCTTTTGAGGACTATGTTCTTAAACTTGTCCAATTCCACGCTGGCTAGATTCTCGCTCTCATCATCGAAGCAGAGTAGCAGCCTGAACATAACTCCAGCAACTAGCCCAGCTACCATATTGGCATAAATGTATGCTGTATTATAAATGTCCATGTCTTCGTAAAAGTAGCAGATGGCATAGGATTTAGCAGCGTTGAGCACACTGCCAGTAATTCGTCTAATTGCCAGAGTACAAGCTGCCAACATAGCGCCAACACCAATACCCCCAGGGGAGCCAACACCACGGCGTCGAAGGTCATGCGCACTAATCGCCACAGTGATAAAGAACAACGAAGCTAGCGCCTCAAAATGGAGAATATTCCTCGGCATGAGCTTCCTCGCGTACGGCATCCAGAGATACTTCATGAATTCTTTCGTGGTTGTTCTAATATCAAAAATGGTGTAATACCATTGGATCCGTTGAAAGTCGACGGTACTGGCGCAGAGGGTGTAAACCACACTGACGCCGTGTTTAGCGCCAATAACTTGAATGTAGATGTATAGTAGGGCCTTAAGCAGCTTGATCTCTCCAGCAACAAACATGCCAAGAGTTACTGATGGCATAATAAAGGCGCCTGATACTGGGCCGAAGACTTCAACTAGCATCCCGTAAGATACGCCCTGGAATTAGTTATAAGTTCTGGTCATGTCATAGACAAATTGTATAGAAAAACACTCGACCGTTCACACTCAACCGATGATACGTTAGTGCGTCGAGCGTACAGCGTCACTGTTAACTGATACGCTCGCCGCATCATCCGTCAGATATGAACCGACTCTTAGTCAACTGTTTCGACATGCATGGAAAGAGATGAAGCTGATGTGTTTCAGTAAAATCTAACAAAAATAAAATATGACATATTAAGGCATAAATAATATAATAATCAGAACTCGTCAATTCGAGTTTCCAGGCCTCTTAACTATTTACAACTTATATGGATGGATTTGTATGGATTTTCAGTATATTATATCAATTAAACAGGCATTGTATTGTAAATCGACAGCCGAATGATGTAGTTGGTAGTGAGCATGGAGAAGGTATAAAAGAGGAGGTGGGACTATGAACTGAGGGGCGGAGCTTCAGGGCCAGTGTGTGTAACGCAGTATCTGTAACCACACGCTTATGCAAATAGTTTGGCTAGTCACTACGAAGTGGTTTCTATATAAATGGGCAGGGCTACAGTGTTGGGATGCTCCCCTCGTCCTATACTTCACCCCCGCTCAGCGGCACACTATTTTTGTATGAAAATATGCTTAGCCGCTGCTCCTCTTTTATTTCTTCTCTATGTGAGCCTGCCAAGTCATATGGCTATGATTAATATCGATGTTTATTTCCAAGTCAAGGATGCTTTTATACTCAATACCTTATTATATACCGTGACCATGACCGTGGCATTATACAAAATCTTAGGAATCTTAGTGTGGGACCAGGCTAATCTGTTGTGAAGTGTGAACTTGTCACCAAAATTTTACCGTAAAAGCGCCATAGAAGAACTCATGAGGTCTTGGAGGATTCTGCAGCCTGTTATCCTGGTTATTATAGTCTTTCCCATAATACTCCAAATTGTAGACTTGCATGAACGGATTCTCGTCCACCACCATGAAAGCTTGAGGCAGCATTGATAGTACTGATGCTAGGTACTCTGCTATCACTTGAGCAACAACTTTCTTGTATTGGCAAAAATCCGCGATTCCTATGATAGCGTCGAAAAAGATGAACAGCTGAGGGGTGGTGCAAACCCATCGCCCCATTTTCTATGTGGAACTGACATTAAACTAAATAATTTTGGCGATCAAAATGTTAGTTAGTTATTATTGGAAAACTTGCTGCGGCGTCATCACGTCACGTTTTATTGTGATTTATGATTTGACGGATGACGGATCTCATAGATAAGGACCCTCCAATGAAAGGACCTCATAAGGACAGCGTTTTTGGTTTTAAATGCCAAGGTTTAAAGAGGTTTGTCTGTGCGATGCTGAGCTTTTTTAGAGTCAAAGACCGTGCATGGCGCCTGCGCCTTTGGCTTGAATAACAAAGACCAACAAAGCAGAGAGAAACAACAAAAATCTAGTCACAGAATCTAGATTACTTACCAGCTCTCGCTTGTTCCTCTTGCCACGGCATTGCTTCTGGCTGGCCACCATCCCATACATGGTCGCTTCCTATTCATCACACACACCTACCTATAAGTATAATTATATATACCTAGGTATACATAAAGATTAACCAAGCTAAATATCGCTGACCCTAGTTCTACTCTTTGTTAATCATAAGGTTTATAATTTATAAGTTTTCGTTATAGATAGATATAAATATAAATTAAATAGATAGATATAAATAAATGCAACATTCATATCGTGGCCATATCGTAGATTTGATCATTTCATGAAATGGTCGCATTTCATGAAATGTTCAACTGTCTATTGGCCACATCATAATATGGTTTGGGTCGATCGATGATTAAAATCGTTTCTCGATATGGGCAACTAAACGCGCGACTATTTCATGAAGTGGTCATATCGTAAAATGTCTTGAGTAAAATATCGAGACGTGGAACCTGAAGATGGGGCTGGCTCACCGATTACATGTCACTCAGAGAGCTATGGAAAGGTCAATGCTCGGAATATCGCGAATGGACAAAGTCCGAAATTAGATTATCCGGCAGAAGACCGAAGTGACAGACATAGTCTCGAAATATGACAGACTGAAGTGGAAATGGGCCGGCCACATCTGTCGTAGAACCGATGGACGGTGGACTAAATGGGTTCTCGAATGGAGATCGCGCCTCGGCAAGCGAAGCATTGGGCGCCCCCCGGCCAGATGGACCGATGACTTAAAGAGGACGGCTGGTAGTGACTGGATGGTGAAAACGGGAGATCGAGCCGTGTGACGTACACTGGGGGAGGCCTACGTCCAGCAGTGGACTGCAATTGGCTGACGACGACAAATCGTAAAATAGTTACATGAATCACCGGTAGAGGCGCTACAAGCGCTTTGTTTATATGTGAAGATGGAGGATTTTTCTTTTTAGGTTATAAAACAAATTAAGGAGAGTAGGGATTCGGTGGAAAAGCTGGAAGGGTGCAGGTGTAATTTTCTTGTGAAAATCAAAAATTATTTGTAAATGGCTTGCATGTGTCCGTAAAGTCATGTTTTCTGGTAGATAAGTTATATTTTGATTACTTGCGCTGTGAATCTAGTACGTGTGCATAATTTTACTACGCCATGAGTAAGACCGAGTAGCAAACTTTAGCACGGATTACGATCTACTATCATGGCGCATGTTATAGTTGTTTCTGCACTAATTACTTTCATTTTGACTAACTTTACACATTGTTCTTGAGGATTTTCCCGACGTTTCCATTCATCATCATCATTACCATCCATCATAAATTCAGATTATTTTACTTAACAATGATTAATGGTGCTGTATGGGCTTAGTTCCCCATGCCTTTCCTTCGGGATAAACTAAAAAAAAAAAAAAAAAATTAGACTTACCGCCAATTTCTATAACTGATCTAGAGAGATTTTTAGCATATCTCAGATTTAACATTCAATTGTTTTCATACAAAATTTCAAATTAGGAATAAAAGAATCCGAGATTATTTTTTATCTCTCGTATAGAAATTGGCCGTTAATGGTGGTTTATAATAACATTGTTCAACAAAAATCTTAGATTACGATAGGTTAGGTTAGACTATGACAAATAATGTGAAAGAAGCGAATCGCTTTTGTACAGCCTTTTTTGTTTTTTTAAATATTATAGATTGTGATATTTTACAGCAAAAAAATCATATGGTTACCATAAATAAGCTCACATCAGATCTGGTCAAATTGAATTGGCCACTTCATGAAATGCGATCATTTAATGAAATGCTAGACCATTTAATGAAATGATCATTTCTACTATATGGCCACGGCATAGACATATAGACACGGCTGTGTACCCGATATCCCCATATCAGCCAGATCGTAAGATAAATCCCACAGAAACGTTTAGCATAGCAGGGGAAAATGATGCCAACATACATATATACTATACATAAATGAGAATGAAAAGTAGACAGACAGTCAAACTGCGAAAGTTTTTCAGGATACCTATTGTAAAATAATTTGTGTGATTTTAAAGTTGACCATAAAATTAAATGATGGTAACATTCGTTATCTGTCAACGTATGAGATCGTCTTGACTCTATCAAAGAAACAGTTCGTTATCCGTCGAACTAAGAGTTTGTTTATTGAAATGATAATTTTATTTGTCTAACGGCCTATTTCAATACTAGGGATTTTTAAATTCTAAACTTGGAATTTTTATATGAAAACAATTGAAGATTAATTCCGAAACATGCAAAAAATCTCTCATTGAAATTGGCTTTATGAGATCGTGAATGTTGATCATTTGTCATTCATCATTTGTTACTGTAACAGCTCTTCACTTGTTGCTGTAACCGTGCGTTACTTGTTGCTGTATTTGTTCGTCACTTGTTGCAGTAACACATCACCACATGTGGCAGTTACTGTTTGCATTGTAATGACTTGTCGAAATAGCTGTTCGTACATCAGCTGCATCTCCTTCCGTGCATGTCGTAAGAGTCGACTAAGGAACTCGGGGGCGTTCTCTCAGGCGATGAGCTAGCAACTTGTCACTGATCATTTACATCTGGCCCCGCTGGGCCTGACTGTGGGATATTCCCTATAATCTTGCGGTTCTGGCTACCTCATTTCGGAAATACAGCCGTGCACATAAATGTATGTAGCAATTAGCAGTACACGTAAATATAATCCTTCTATGCTGCTCTGGGAGAGAAAAAAAAACTATACTACAGCTGCTCCTCTTCCCGGGCATACTGTACAAATCAGTAGAGGTACAAGAGGATCTTGGTGTATTGTAGGCGATGGGCTGACCACCTGTCACTACTAACCGAACTTGTACATCTCAACTATACCCTCAAAATTGGTCAGAATTGGCACCATGTGGTTCTATTGGCTCTTGGTGCTCTGCCTATCCCGTAAGGGATAAAGGCGTGATTATATGTATGTAAATAGAAACACCTTGAAACACCTTTAGGGATGAAAGTACTTAAAAGGTACCTATTAATTTAAGTTTTTAATTTAAAACATTAAAACACAACACTGGAACGTTTAAGCTAAAAGTTCCTCTCGACGCGGTTACTCTGCTAGAGTGCGAATAACGTACTAAAGGTTTACACGCATGTAGGGACATAGAAGGAGTATTCCAGAGTATCCTTATCCAGCATTTTAGGTACCATATACACACCCCCAAATATAACAGCGATTCCCGAAATGGGGTAGCCAGAAATCTTGGATTACGATAGAGGTTCTACAGACGTATAAATGCATAGATTTAAAATCAGTGATGACCTAGCACACGTGAGAATGCCCCTCAGTTCTTTAGGTGACCCTTGACAACATACACGGATGGAGATGCAGCTCATGTATTCTAGTGAAGCATGCATTTTTCTGCGGATGGAGTCGCGGGCGTCCACTACTTTGGAATATTTTTCCAGGAGACCGCGATCTGATTCAGTAAACATTTTTTTTCTCACTTTGCTATCATTTTAAAATTGTTACTGTTATCGGCAAACGCAGCGTGGAAAGGCCACCAGCGAAGTGGACGGACGACCTGGCCAAGGTCGCGGGCGTCGGTTGGATGCAGGCTGCTTCCGACCGGTCGGAGTGGAGGTTGTTGGACTTCTCAGGGCTGTAAATGATGATTATGATGAACTGGTAAGTATTTGTTATATTAAGTTAGTTATATCTTTAGTTTGATGGTGTCATTGTCTGTAATAAATGGTAATCAAACAAATCTTTAAATTAGCAGTTACATGTTCCAAGCAGTTGCATTGGATATATCATGCGGCTTCCATTTTCCCAAGCTCCACGCTAGCTTCATTGCAGTCATTGTATGCGGTATCACATAAAGGTGCTATGTTCATACGATATACATATATATGTTGTACGTACACGCAGTATACGCTGCTATATACAGGGTGTAAGACAGGCAGTGATTATGTTGACTTGAGACAGTGATTGTAAAGCGAAAAGTATAGACCGGAAATTCCAGAAATATTATCAGGGTTTAGCTTAATATATCAGTTTAAATAATGTAATACTTAAGTACACTAAAGTTCGCAAAGTTATTAAAACATTTCTTTCCTTCGTTGACATGATAAAAATAAACCACTATTTGGTGGTTTTTTCTAATTTTATTTCATTTATTTATTAAGGCAACACAATAGACACAAAGTAAAAATATTTAACATTTTCTCAGTACAGTACAATTTTTACACCGACTTAGTGTCCTATCCGTGTACGCACAATTAATTAAGCTAAGTCGAAACAGTAATCTTAAAATTAATAATAATGTATTCCTGCTTTTTATTGTTGATATGTTGCAATAATTTTGTCAATTACGATAGAGTTACATTTTTAAGTTTCTGACTGAATCAGTTCTACTAGATTTCGTCGAAGTGATCTCCATTATTATCTTGAAAAATATAAATGTTATTTCGATTCCCAAATGTGGATAGGTTCTCTATAGTGGGCTGAGTGGACTACATTCGTAGCATTTCGTTTAACATACTCCTTCTGTTACATCATATATAAAATGGCAGCAGTAGCTATTTCTACCTATCCTCTCACGGGACCCGTATACATTGTAATATGCAAATTAACTATGTATGCAGTCTACCAACTACAACTACCTAGTTGAAAACTTGTAACTAACTTCATACATACATATAATCACGCCTTTATCCCTTACGGGGTAGGCAGAGCACCAAGGGCCGATAGAACCACATGGTGCCACTTCTGACCAATTTTGAGGGTATAGCTGAGATGTACCAGTTCGGTTAGTAGTGATAGGTGGTCAGTCCAACGCCTGCAAAACACCAAGACCCTCTTGTCCCTCTACTGACTTGTATAGTATGCAGAGCAGCATAGAAGAAACTAACTAACTTAATGATTCTCATAAAGTCATGTAAGATGCTAATTTGATTAGACTGTGTTTTCTCTGTGCGTGTTTTCTGTGCTGATGCGGGGCTTCACTAGAATACATCAGCTGCATCGCCTTCCGTGCATGTCGTAAGAGTCGACTAAGGAAGAGCGTTCTCTCAGAAACCTGTCACTGACTCTTTATATTGCCCCGACAAGATCTCTATCGTGATTCTGCAGTTATGGCTACTCTTACAGTCGACTGACTGGGGCAGTCTCTCAGGCGACAAGCTAGCAACTTGTCGCTGATCCTTAACATCTGTCCCCGCTATGATCCAGCAGTTCTGGGTACCCAAATTCGGAAACACAGCCCCGTTTCTATACAGGGTGTTTTTTCGTGGCCACCCTTAACGAAGGGTACGTACTCTATACATGAAATAAAGTAATATTATGCCAAAAAAAATGCTGGGAAACAATGATAATTATTTTGAAAAAAAATTATTAATTACTAGATCGGGCGAAATTTATAGTGTCCAGTGTTTATGCTAGTTTTTTCATGGACAGATATTAATTATTTCTCGTGAAAAAATCTTGCTACACGCGTCAATGTGCATTAATGCAGAAAAACGCAGTCTATTTACTCAACTTTGGACCCTAATATTTTCGAAACCAGACACTTCCCAGGTATGCTTCCATGGAGAAAAATGATCGTGATGATGAGGAGATTCCATAGTTTTCGGGAACGTTGACGATCAAAAATCACCCTGTATATATACTATATGTCCTATAAGCGGTCTGAAAATAAAGTGCTAGCTAGCTATGCAGGGCCAGCCCGAAGTAAATTTTAGAATGAAGCGAGATCGCGCTCCAATTATAATAATATATACCTATATCTTTACCATTTAGGCGCCCTCTAGAATTTGGCGCCTAGGAGCGACTGCTCCGTTCACCGTGTGGGCGGGCCGGCCCTGTAGCTATGTTCACTATCGGTATCAGAACAAAAGTTACATGTAATCTTCTCATCATCATCATTCTGCTTGTCTCATTAATTATGGCGCAATATGGTTTGTTTCGAAACGAGAGACAGTTGGAAGGTGTGTTCTTTGTATGATGTAGGCAACAGACGTAATTTCCATCGAGGGTTCGCCCGCCACTGGGCCCTACACCGTCCGCTGAACCTCGGATCTGTCGACTCATGGTCACGGACACAAGAAACTACAGTCGTAACGAGAAGTCAGATCCAAGCACCTAGCATGCAACCATAAATACATAGCTGCTAATCCGAAAACGAATTAAAATTGTTAATCGACATAATTAATTATGGAGAAGTGTTTTTATAAATTTATCCTAGTCAAGATCTATATCCTAAACAGGGTGTAACAAAAGGGGTATTTTAAGCGAAAAGCTATGTAAATAGCCCACTGAAATGAACCTATCCACGAAATTTCAGACTCGAGATCACATGTTTATTTTTTCCAGATAGTATGGCGAATTCCTAACCAACTCAGGAATGTTCATACAATCTTGAAAAATAAACATGTGATTTGGAGTCTCAAATATTGGAAATAGGTTCTCTATAGTCGGCTATTAACATAGCTTTTCGCTTAACATACCCTTTCTGTTACACCGTGTATATTATTTAATAATTATTAATAATGAAAATGAAAAAATTCTTCACCCGAGTGGGAGTCCCACTCGTCAACACCCGATGTTTCGCCAACACCCGTGGCATCATCAGGATTAGTTTATCAAGTTAGTTCTAACTACCCAACCAACTAAGTAACAACTAAAACCAATGTAGGTATTGCAAAGCCCGGTGGTGGGCGAACCCTCGATGGAAATTTGAACTTCCGATTTGTGACGCCAATTAAATATTTAACAGACATGATGATCTTCGAGCGTATTTCGGCCAAGGCGACCAATCTCTACGGAGATTGGCCAGGTATGCAGGAGATAATATAGTGCACAAGTGTGTGTGCGCAAACACATATGCACTCTCTATTCCCTCACTCTCACAGTCCGATGGGACGGAAAGCCGACACGACCGGAGAGAGATCAGGCGCAGGACCAACAGTTTTACGTGCTTCCCGAAGCACGAGCTGAGTGACAATTTTTTGCAACATTAAAATCTGTACATGAAATAAATTCATTTGTTTTTTAGTGTGGTTTTTCAGTCCTTTGATTATTTAATTTTCTTCATAATTTTATGGTCACCTAATGATTTTATTGATTTTTTTTTCACATTTGGCTGGATCTGTTACATGTATTATACTGTATATTCTTTTAAATTTTACCAATATTAAATACTAGCAGCCGCCCACGACTTCGTCCGCGTGAGGGGGCGTTGTACCCGTCTATTTCAACCCCTTCATCCCTTTTTTTCGAAATAAAAAGTAGCCTATGTTCTGTCTCAGGGTCTAAAGATTGTCTGTACCAAATTTCATCAAAATCGGTTGCGAGGTTTAAGCGGGAAAGCGTAACAGACAGACAGACAGACAGACAGAGTTACTTTCGCATTTATAATATTAGTTGGGATTTATAAAAGGGAAGAAATTTCTATAAATAACTTAAAAACTACTTAGGCCTAGCGTGAATATGGTAGATCGGTCGACCAGTTCCGATTTTACAGGAATGGTCAACCGATCTCTGTTATCCTTATCAGGTAGCGTACCCAAAATGCTGGCTGCGTTGCCGCGCTGGATTGCTATACTTATTCTTTGGCCTAAATAGCTAGCACATAAATAAATAAAGAGTTGCTTTCTTGTTTATAATATTAGTAGGTTGATTTACAAGCTGTAACTTATACAGTAACCGTTTAGTTCGTTTTCGTTCTGTGATACACTATGTATTACAAATATCAAGGGCTGAGCGTTTGTAACGTTTGGAAGGAGTTTGGCATAAAGAGTTTGCAAAGCGAGTACACCTCAACGACGGGCATGACGACACCCTGCTGACCGAATATAATCTGTGCACTTTGACCTGCGGCATCTCTTCGAATGCGCTGGACGTGTACAAAAATCCATAGCTCTTAATTAGTTTTAAAATAATTTGTTTTCATCATTATCATCCAATTCAATAAGAGAAGTATTTTAGTTTCAGTTAATTCGTGTTCTTATTTTTTTAATAATCATATCCAGGTCTAGATTCTAATACTATGTTATGTTTGGTCGCACTGGTTTGTGTTTCGGCGGTTTTGACCCCTAGATCGACTTTATTGTCTTTGACCTGCCATCTTATCATATACTGTCATTTTTCATAATAAGCAAAAATTGAATTGAATTGAATAATTATATGTACATAATCACAATAAAGATTTCGTAATATATAATCTTCTAAAATATTACCTAATCACAAACGTGTAAATTAAAAACTACGATTTTTATATAAATTAAGCTTAAACTATGTATATTTGAATGCTTTTCAAATTACGCTTGCTCATGTTATATTTTACGGTAACAAGCTTGTCGAATTAAAAAAGGTAAACTATGAAACTTGTATTATCCTGATGCAGGGTTCCGCTAGAATACATCAGCTGCATCTCCTTCCATGCATGTAATAAGAGTCGACTAAGGGGTATTTGCCCATAGTCATCCACGCCGGGCAGACGGGTTGGTGACCGCAGTTTTTATCATGGACTATGTTGTCAATACGGGAGGCGCTGCTGCCCACCTCCCGGAAACCCTTAATCGCCTCGTACGATACCCACGGGCAGACATGGGGTGGCACGAATTCTACTCTGCCGGCACCACGCGGCCATCTTCTATCTATCTATACATATAATTAAAATGTAATGGATCGCTGTCTGTATATGGAAGATATATGAGAAAAAATATTAAAGGAGACCTTTATCAACGCAATAGTACCCAAAACAATGATTTTTGGAATTTTTGTCTGTCTGTGTGTTTGTGCACGCTAATCTCAGAAACGGCTAAATCGATTACGATGCAGTTCAGGAAATACTCTTATCTATAATGAATAGTGCCTAATGATATACAGGTTGCTCTTTCGTTGCCACCCTTAATGAAAGGGTACGTACTCTATACATCAAATAAAGTAAGTTTATGCCAAAAAAAATGCTGGGTAACGATGTGAATTTTTACGAAAAAAATTTTTTTATTACTTGATCGGGCAAAATTTATAGTTTGCCAGTGTTTATACTAGTTTTTTCATAGACAGATTTTTATTATTTCTCGTGAAAAACTTTTGCTACACGCGTCAATGTGCATTTATGCAGAAAAACGCAGTCTATTTACTCAACTTTGGACCTTAATATTTTGGAAACCAGACACTTCCCAGGTATGCTTCTATGGGAAAAACGATCGTGATGACGAGGAGATTCCGTAGTTTTCGGGAACGTTGACGACCAAAAATCACCCTGTATACGAGGACTCGTACACTATCACAAACTTTACAACACGATTAACTAGTCCCACACTAAGATCCCTACGATCTTAAGTCGTGGGTATTTAAATAATACATCGATAATTAGGTAAGTATAAGAAACATTGTCTCCGAAACAAACCATCGATATTAGTATTTAGGTCAACAGTCAGGGTCACCAACCACAATGATATGGATAATAATGCTAACCTATAAAATTTATTTTCCTAATATTTTTCCCATCAGCATATTGAAATCGCACATCACAAGAAATAATGGCAGATGATGAGTAAGTAAAATATAAAATAATTACAACCGTGTTGATGCGAGGCTTCACTATATTAGAGTAGGTACATCAGCTGCATCTCCTTCCGTGCATGTCGTAAGAGTCGACTAAGGAACTCGGGCATTCTCTAGCAACTTGTCACTGACCATTTGGATCTGTCCTCGTAAACGTGGCTGTGGTATCTCGTTTATGATCCTGCAGTTCTGCGACTACCCCATTTCAGATACACAGCCGTGTATTTGGATTTCTGGCCCTTCTCTCTGGCTTGTCAACATTTTTATTGCCAGAAACTGCAGGCAGAAATCTTCCTCAATCTTTGGAGGATGGAGAGAAGTTTGGGGTTCGAGACACTTGTTTTGCAAGAAGTGCACCGATGGTTCCGGATGATGTATATGTATGTATGTATAACGAACAGTACTGAGATATATAAATATATCTCATCCTACTTACCTACGTCATCTACCAAGATTTGGAAGAACCGAGCGACCTAAGCTCCGCTTCATGAATATATAAATAGAGCCATCTATCGGACGTAGATAAAACAAAAGTCCAATACGAATACTAGAACGCGATATCGATGTTTCTCACAACGTTTCGAATATTATGCAAATCAGGAACTATTGGGCCGGTGGCTATCGACTATCTTTGCTTATCTACTTAGTGGAGAAAGTATTTTTTTAGTTTATTCGTCTTGTTTCAGAGCTGAGGGCGGGCCGGGTCAGACGTAAGTATCTACTTCTTTAATTATATATCTAAACGTTTTTTTATCCCCTCGTCTTCTTCTATTCCTTGGTGATGCCCCCCCTGAGTAATATAAGAGAGCTAGGAGCGAGTAACGAGATGACAGCTGATAGAGATGGATAAAAGAATACATGTTGCGTCAAACCAAAACTGGATGATAATGAAATTGATGATGGTGGTGGTGACGGTGATGATGATGATGGTACTGATGATGATGATGAAGATGATGATGTGGTTCTTCCAGTGTGACAATCAGGAACAGAGTTGCAATCCAAGCGTGGCGAGCAACTACTAGTAGCTCGCAGAACATATTTGATATCTCGATTTTTTTCTTCACTACATATTTCCTCGCTTATTCTGTTGTTAATACGCATACATTATACGATATTTCTTCTGTTTTTATTTGTATTGTCCTTTATATTGTATTGTGCGTAATTTTTTCTGATGATTATTATTTTTTATCTAATTGCTGTAATAAAAGAAAATTATTACTAAGATTATGTACGTACTAAAATTTACTGATTTTATGAAGCAATTACATAAACAGGGTGTCGAAAAAAGGAGCTGTAATACTTAAGGGTCTTATAGACCTAATGACCTCAAAATCACATCTTTATTCCTCAAGATAGTATGAGCATTCCTGATTTGTTTAGGTACTTCTATCTGGAAAAAATAAACATGTGATTTCAGATCTCGTAGATAGATTACCCATCACTAGGTCTATAAGACCCTTAAATTACTGCTCCTTTTTTCTACCAACAGCAAATATAAAGCAAATTAATTAGTCATATACACAGAGCAACTTATGCCATCATGACTTATGTATACAGGATTGTTAAAACTATAATTTCTGTATATCCATATTTGAATTGCCCGCTCCTTTCTTCGTCGCCGGACGCGCGCCCTGTGAGCTTTCGCCCGCCCATGCTGTCAGTTGCCCAACGAACGCGTTCCCAAACCCTTGCTCGACCAGTGAAAGCTCGTGTGTGACAAACCCAACGGAGTGCCTCAAAACCTGAAAGTGGACTAGTGAAGTACCAGTGCAGAATACTTAAGTTGGATTGAAGCAAACCTAAACCCTGCGAGATTCCGCGCAGAAGAAGAAGGAATACGGAGCCTACAAGGTACCTACTTGACATTACCTATTTCACTTGACGCGACGCGACCCCCTAAATTCCTAAATATTTAATTTTCTTAGCCCATCCCCTCCCCTAAACAAGAATACATAAGTCATGATGGCATAAGTTGCTCTGTGTATGACTAGTTAATTTGCTTCATAAGTCTTCTACCTGTCCTGGTTACCCATTTCGGGAACATAGCCGTGTGTTTATCTATGTATCTATTTTACCCATATTATTTTCTCTTTACAGAGACCAAAAGCTGCTGAACTCAAAAGTACCTTGGCCAATATATTTCGCAATAATCGCTCTGCTATATGTAGCTGGCATTGCATATTATCATTCCTTTAAGCATGTACCAAACATGACGAAGTTAATCATACATATAATGCCCGCTTATGGCAACTACTCGAGAGATTATTTTTCATCATAATTTGTTGACGTGATACTAGATGGCGCTATTTACAAAAACATTTTATTTTATTGAAATTACAGCGCATTGTTGTGTGTTACTCGTATCAACAATCACTACATATTATGATAAAACAAAGTCGCTTGCCGCTGTCTGTCCATCCCTATGTATGCTTAGATCTTTCAAACTAGGAAACGGATTTGGATGCGGTTTTTTAAAATACATTGAGTGATTCAAAAGGAACGTTTATAAATGTATAGTATCAGCATTGCACGCATACGAAACCGGGGCGGGTCGCTATTAATAAATAAATAAGTACATACTCGTACTTATACAGGCGGCTTTATGCAGGGGATGCAGCTAATAATAAAGTTAAAGTTAGTTTTCTAAATAGCGCCATCCACATTTCTGTTCTTCAACTATTTGCACCTTTGGTGTCTGATTTAAACCTTACTTTTTCGGACACTTCTTATATTTCTTATATTTAACTACCCGCGTTGAGTATTACTAGAGCTAACTTAATTAAATAGTTTTTTTTATCAGTTTTATTAACATTTATTAATAATTTTATAATATTTAATAAATTACTTCTCATAACCCCACGTTTTTGTTTTACATTATAATACACCATATACATGGCTGTGTTTCGAAAATTCTTCTATGCTGCTCTGGGAGTGAAAAAAACGTATAATACTATAGCTGCTTCTCTTCCCGGGCATACTGTACAAGTCAGTAGAGGGACAAGCAAGAGGGTCTTGGTGTTTTGTAGGCGATGGGCTGACCACCTGTCACTACTAACCGAACTTGTACATCTCAACTATACCTGCCCTCAAAATTGGTCAGAAGTGGCACCATGTGGTTCTATCGGCCCTTGGTGCTCTGCCTACCCCGAAAGGGATAAAGGCGTGATTATACAGGGTGATTTTTGGTCGTCAACGTTCCCGAAAACTACGGAATCTCCTCATCATCACGATTATTTTTCTCCATGGAAGCATACCTGGGAAGAGTCTGGTTCCCAAGATATTAGGGTCCAACGTTGAGTAAATAGACAACGTTTTTCTGCATAAATGCACATAGACGTGCGTAGCAAGATATTTTCACGAGAAATAATTAATATATGTCTATAAAAAAGTAACATAAAAACTTGACACTATAAATTTCGCCCGATCAAGTAATTTAAAAAAAATTACATAGTTTCCCAGCATTTTTTAGGCATAAACTTTCTTTATTGATGTATAGAGTACGTACCCTTCGTTAAGGGTGGCAATAAAAAAAACATCCTTGATAATTATTATCATGTCTTTCAACATAAGTACATCTTTACGTTGGCTATGTTATTCACTCCAATGTTTAAAAACAAAATGGCGGATTTATGATTAACTGATATTTTCCGTTGGTGACTGAAACCCATAACAAGCACTCAGTATTGGTTCACTTCTATACAGGGTATAACAGAAGAGGTATGCTAAGCGAAATGATATGAAAATAGTCCATTGTAGAGAAACTATCCACAAAATTTGAGACTAGAAATCCACATATTAGTATGAAGAATTCCTAAATAACTCATGATTTTGAGTCTCAAATTTTGTGGAGCGGCAGGGTTATTTACTACCTAATTTTCAATAGCAAAGCCGAAACATCAGCTGCATTACCTTCCGTGGATGTCGTAAGAGTCGATCAAGAAACTGGTATTCTCTCAGGCGATAAGCTAGCAACTTGTCACGTAACATCTGCCCCCGCTATCCTAAACGTGACTGCGAGATGTCCTCTATGAACCTGCAGTACTACCTACAGTATTTGGGGAATACATTAATGTGTATGTACCTATAAACCATGAAAGTAGATGAGGCAAGAAAGATGTGTGTCAGGACCGTAGCAATGGAGACCCGCGTGATCTCTGCCTACCCCTACGGGAAAGAGGCATGATTTTTATGTATATATTTATGTATGTTAATCTTTACCCTGCCACTAATAAACCAAGCGTAAAGTTACAACAGTTATACTTGATTTTTGATGCCAAAATATCCAACTATCTTAATTCTTAATATATAAAAAATCCGTGTCACTGTGTATGTTCCGAATAAACTCAAAAACGAGTCAACTGATATTCATGAAAATTGGCATATATATGTAATTTGGTCCAACTTAGATGATAGGATAGTTATTATTTAAATTAATGGTCTTAATAACTAATAATTAATAAAAAACTGATCATCAACGTTGGTTGTTGTTATTAATCGTACGTTCCATAAGTCTGCAACAGATGGCGCCTTCTGAATTCTTCTGTCTTTTCTGCAGTCTACGCGGACGGAGTCGCGGGCGTCCGCTAGTAATATTATAAACGCGAAAGTTTGTAAGTATGGATGGATGGATGTTTGTTACTCTTTCACGTAAAAACGGCTGATGCGATTTTAATAAAATTTGGTATGAAGTTAGCTGACATCCTGGATTAACACATAGGCTACTTTTTATCCCGGGAAAATATTTTTATCCCGGATAATTTGCACATTTTGCTTTTTCTGCAGTCCACGCAGACGCAGTCGCGGGCGTCCACTAGTACGGAATATTATATTGTAAGCTTTTTATAAGAAAGGCCCGGCCGATCGGTGTTTCGAATCCCTGTAGGTCGAATGAATATAAATATTTGTTTCCGAGTCATGGATCATTATCTATGTATTTATATATCGTTGCTTATACCCACGACACAAGACCTTAGGGATCTTAATGTGGGACTAGGTTAATGTGAAGTGTGAATATATATATTTTTTTAATGTAAACCTTTTTTTTTTCACAGGCAACTGCGAGGCAGGGGTCACTTGGACTCGGAAATACCTTGGATCCTATATTTTATTATAACATTCCTATTAATAGCGTTATTAGGCACGCAATTTATGAGAGTTAATATGGGCCCTTTCTGGTTCATGTCGGCCAAATTTGACCGCACGTATTTTCATTTTATAGGACATAATAATACACGTAGGCCTGTTTTGCTTAATATCAGTAATTTTCTCATAAAATAAAGTACTTGCGTGAATCATGGGGTAAACGAATTTTATTTTTAACCGACTTCAAAAAAGAGAGGTTATTAAACTAGCGACCTCCCGTCTGCGTGTACTTTAGAATTCCTGTTATTTCCCGTAGGAAGTTTATTAGTAAAACAATCATTTTCCGGTCGGTTTATAATAAACATTATAAAAGTACAGAATAACAAGAATTAATAAAATTTTTGTTTTTGTACCATAATAATGTCCTAAAAATAAAAACATAAATACATTATACAAAAAATAACATAGCAAAATTAAATTGATAGATAACGAGAAACCGCCTGGCGAGGCGTCCCGAAGCGTAGCGGTGCGTGGAGCAACGTAAATGAAATGTGTACTTTTTCGTGTAGTAAACAAAATATATTTTAAGTCGCTCTACCTAGTGAGCTGACCCTTAGATTAAATATAATGTAGGTAGATACACAAAACATGTTCGAGAAAAGGCACCTTCAAAAGTTCTCCAAAATACACTGTAGGTGGAGTTTCAATGCCAATCGTAACCGAGCGCGGTGACGGAGTCCACTGCTGGACGTATGCCTCCCCCAGGGCACACCACAAGGCGTTTTTCCCACGGGGGGGTTTTGCCCATAGTCACCACGCTGGGCAGGCGGGTTGGTGACCGCAATGTGATTTCGCACGATAGAGTGCGTTTCATCAAATATCTGTGTTAGAGTACATCTCACAAAATGTCTTCATTAAATAGTTCCTTTGAGTTAGGCTAGATACTCTAGTTTACTACATTATTTCTGAATACGAAAAATATTAGTTCCGATATCAACGGAGTTCAGACACCAACACACTATTAAAATGCGACGCCACATCATGACTACACGCCACCTGATCCCATTGGAGTAGAAACGTAGCATGACGTCCGTGTATAAATAGTAGGTATATACATAATGTTTGAGGCTTTATACAGGATGTTTGTGACAGCCTGGCAAATATTGATACTATGACTTCAGACCATAATTCTGAGGGGAAAAACACTGAAAATGTTCATAGGAAAATTCCAAAATTATCCGACATGACATTTTTTTTTCATATTTTTAGGAAAAAAAATAAGTTCTTTTAATTAGGCCTTAGATAATGACTTAAAACTAAAATTTTAAACAAAATATGATTTAAAAAATATCCCTTAAAAAAATTCAAATATCTGATCACCCCTGATGGAGAGTCACGAGTGATAAAAAAACAGCAATGTGTCACACAATAACCAATAAGTCCATTTAATTTCACAGGATCGTCCGATACAATTGGCGCGGAGAGCAAATATTACCGATCAACAAATTAAAAATGCATTTCCTGCGAGTAATAACACTGTCGAATAACTCAACACAATGGTACTTGTTCAGCATTTCAGCATTTGCCTGGCTATCACCCACACCCTGTATTATACTATTGAATTAAAACGATTGAATTTCTTTTAACTCAGAGTAGAGTTATAATCTACCATTTTTTCCGTAGAATTTTCGACAACATTCACATATATCACAGGGCGATTGATAAATAAATTCGCTGAAAATAAAATGGTGGAAAGTAGGTATATAGCTCCGATTACCAGAAAATACTTGGTCCAGTTCTTTTTCGAGTTTAATAGCCTGCAAATAAAAAAAATTGTCACTACCAGCAAAAAGAAAGCTCCGGCTGGAGCGATTTTAATAAAATTTGGTATGGAGTTAGCTGATACCCTGGATTAACACATAGGCCACTTTTTATCCCGGGAAAATATTTTTATCCCGGATAATTTCGACATTTTGTTTTTTCTGCAGTCCACACGGACGAAGTCGCGAACGATATATTTTTTAAAACTTGCTTCCCGCTCTCTGTCCCTATGTATGCTTAGATCTTTTAAATTACGCAATGGATTTTAATGAGGTTTTCGTAAATAGATAGTGATTCAAAAAGGTATAAAAGGTCACTAGCGAGTATGAGACAGTAATGAGAGATTATGAGCAAGCAACATGTCACCGATCTTCTACAACTAGTCCCGCTTTTCTGACCATGGCTGTTGGATCTCTTTGGTGATCTTTCACTTTTGGCTACCCCATTTCGAGAACACAGTCGTGTCTATGTATGTATGTATAAATGTTACTATTTTGTCTAAGGTTTTGGCTTTGTATACTCGTAGATATGACGACCTCCGACCGTATTTCGGCCAAGGCGACCAATCTTTACGGAGATTGGCCAGGTACGCAGGAGATATTATAGTGCACAAGTGTGTGCGCAAACACAGATGCACTCTCTATTCCGTCACTCTCATAGTCAGATAGGATGGAAAGCCGACACGACAGGAGAGAGATCAGGCGCAGGACCAACGGTTTTACGTGCTTTCCGAGGCACGAGCTAAGTGACAATTTCGCAACATTAAAATCTGTACATGAAATAAGTTCATTAGTACAGGCCCGTGACTGGGATCGAACTTACACCTCCCTCTTGGAAGGTGCACTCGTAGATATACATAACATACAAAATAACATAAACTATTTCTCATTTGCATTCTCTACAATCAAAATAAAAGTGAATATTTTTAAATTAACACGCGGTAGGAGTTAAAGGCTTCAAGCCGTGTTGTGTATTAAACCAGGCTATGAACGGCGTACAACGCCATCTGTTTGTTAGGACGTTGAGACCTTTACCTCGCTCTCGGCGCTTCCGCATTATCTGTGGAGGCGTAACTGTAAAAAAAGAAAAAAAAACTAATTATTACATACAATCCGAAAATCATAGTCCGTACTCTATACATCATAAGTTTATGCCAAAAATAAAGCTGGGAAACGATATAAATTTTTTTGAATAGTTTTTTTTTAATAACTTGATCGGGCCAAATTTATAGTGTCCAGTGTTTATGCTAGTTTTTCATTATAAAGGGAACGTTGACGACCAAAAATCACCTGTATAAAGGTCAGATCACAACAAGACGCGACGCAGGATTTTAATAGAGCAACTCAAAAAAGCTTTATTTACTATACGAAAAAGTACGCATTTCATTGTGAGAATTCAGAGAATTCATCCCGATAGCTATACACTAGCCAAATCTCGAATATAAACAATAAATGAAACTACCTAAACAGTTTTTTTCTTAACTATGTCCATACAGCCAATAATAGAAATATAACCTATTCATCCTATTTGTTTGTTCTGAAGTTACGCGACCGATAATACGCGATGCATTTGCCATAAATGTACCGACCCTTAAGGTAATAATGACTCTTGCTACAAAGGCGCCAGCTAGTGAGCGCAAAATCGGCGGCCATTTTCTGACTATGGACCATAACCCGTACCTTTCAACCACGTCAGCCCTGCCAGGCACCATCTTGATGGCCAGGGTCTGCAGGGAGGGAATCTGGCGTCCCACCGGACCCAAGGTGGGTGTGATTGTCTCAGTGACTAGACCCATTACTGCGGAGGCCCAACAAGGCAGTGAGTAGGACAATCAACTAGGATTCGTAGAATGAGGTGCAGATCAAACGTCAAATTTACAGAGGCGTGAATTGGTATGAAAATTTCCCACTAAGAGGGTCGTATAGGTACTTCAATTCACTTCTATGGAAATCATATTTAGGTTTATATTTCCAGATAATATGAAGAAAATCTGCCTAAATAGCTCAGGAATGTTCATACAGTTTTAAAAATAAACATGCTATTATATTGACTACTTTTTTTTGGTCCTGAATTTGCATTCCTAATACGGAAAATTTCGGAATTTTCCTATGTTAAAAGTAGATAAGGATGTCCATTAGCCTGGCTGTTATTAACACCCTGTATCTATATCTCTCGCTTACATGTTATGTTACAAGTACAGCAAGCCTAGCATGACCTGCGAAACACGATATGATAATCTTGATATATAAAAATCTTCTGTTCGTGTGTTGTAATGGATTTCCCTCTAAACGGCTCAACTTATTTTGATGAAATTTTGTGTGTGTGTCTTCAAGTGGGTTCGAAAATGGTTCAGACTTACGATTCGGTCAACGACATTTTGTTTTCTCTGCGGTCCACGCGGGCGGAGTTCAAAAACATTATTTAGTTGACCGAATTGTGAAGCTAAACCTTCCTCGAACTAACTTAAACATACATACAAAATTTCATCAAAATTGGTCCAGCCGTTTAGTTATATCGTGTTTCGCAGGTCATGCTAGGCTTGCTGTACCTGTAAGTACTATTGGGATCATGATCACAAGTTGTCAAAATCTAAGGTCTTCTGAAACGTTTTTATAATTAAATTTTGACTTACTTTTCGTTAGGATGCATGATGAGACCTTAAGGGTTTAGACCTGCAAATAAAACAAATAGGTGCATTACATATATAGGCATTATATTAGGATGAAAAAATAACGTTGCCAATAATGTAATTTAAAAAAGAAATGGTAAAATTCGTCATCCGAGTAATTGACCCAGTGGCTCAGTGGTAAGAGCGCTGGCACGGAATGCAGAGGTCGTGGGTTCGATTCCCACCCGGGTGAGGATTTTTTTCCATTTATTTATTAATAATTTTATTATATTAGGTACAACACACGGCCGAGTTTCCGAACAACAAATACCTACTTCCTCGGTAATTAGGAATTCCATAACCTAAGGCTGCTGTTCATGGAGTAGAAATAAAAAAAAGTAGCTGCTAAGTATATTTTCCTACAAAAATTGTGTGCCACGGAGCGGGGGTGAAGTATGGGACGAGGGGAGCATTGAACACTGTAGCCCTGCCCATTTACATAGAAAACACTTTGTAGTGACTAGTCAAACTACTTGCTCATTATCAATATGGTTCAAGATTGTTTTACTAGTGCAATTGCTCATCACTAGGTGGCAATATTATACCACGTTTTAGTTTAAAAAAAAAGTACCCTGATAAAAGCGCTAGTGTCTTTGTAATTTTAATACGGTTACATTTCGGAGCACAAGCGTGTGGTTACAGCTACTGCGTTACACTGACGCTGAAGCTCCGCCCCTATCATGACGTCATGCCCTCACGATTGCCACCATTGCCACACGACTCAGTTCATAGTCTCACCTCCTCTTTTATATCTTCTTCATGCTGCTCTACGAGTAAGCTAGTACAGTATTCATAGTCAGCTCTTCAACTTAGCATAAACTTCTCACTTTAGTTCGCAATCAACAACCAACCATTACGCGCGCTCTCATTCTCCTCATTGATACCAAAATTAGCAAGTCAAATAAATTAACGCCTGTAATTATAATTTGTATTATCTAGGCACTATAATATAATAGTGGACGCCCGCGACTCCGTCCGCGTGCACTACAGAAAAAACAAAATGTCGAAATCATTCGGGATAAAAACATTTTCCCGGGATAAAGTGTCCTGTGTGTTAAGTGGGACCTGTCACAATAATTATATTCCTGAAAACTGCATCGAAATCGGTTCAGCCGTTACTGAGATTAGCGTGCACAAACGCACAAACCGACAAACAGACGAAAATTTCAAAAATCATACTTTTGAGTACTACCTACCTATTGCGTTGATAGAGGTCTCTTATAATATTTTTTCTCATAAGTATATCTGCCATGTACAGACAGTGATCCGTTACATTTTTATTATATGTATAGAAGAAGATCAAACGCATACGGGGAAACCCGTACCCTTTTCCACCAAGTAGGTATACTACGTTGCTATAGCCGTTAGCTGCGTGGTGCCAGCAGAGTAGAGTTTGTACCACCCCTGCCTACCCGTAGGTATAGTACGAGGCGATTAAGGTTTTCCGGGAGGCGGGCAGCAGCGCCTCCCGTGCTGACAACAAAGTCCGAAAATCACGCTGCGGTCACCAACCCGCCTGCCCAGCGTGGTGACTATGGGCAAAACCCCCCTGTGGCAGTAGCCTTGTGTCGTGTCCTGGGGGAGGCCTACATCCAGCAGTGGACTGCAATAGGCTGAAGACAAGAAACCGCTGATCTTAAACCTTTATTCCCATCTGCCACCCTCCAGTTTACCAGGGTAGTGATTGGCACTAATAAGTGGCGTTTACCACCCCGGTGGTAAATGGCACCTCTTAAGTTTCATCTGCCCCCTTTGTAGTTATAGTAGACTCGCATTTCGTATTGGATATTACGGCAGTCACATTCATTTACCTAAACGTAAACCTAAGAAATAAGATTGAGGCCGTCGAGCATTAGTATTGTATTGTATTTTATCCAGAGATTTATTAAATCTATGATTTTATCTATCTATATTTATATACTTACATAAATGTAAAGATATGTTTTTTATTTTATAGTTTACCCAATTAACCAGCAGGTTAATTGTATAAATAGCTTGTGCATTTGTGTAGTTACCATATTGAAAATTTGATTTATATTTTATAGTGTAATCTGGAACACCAATATACGGGTCCAGCTGAAAACCAGCGCTGCGGACCATCTGTTTTTGGTCTGCAGCTGAATGCTGAGCTGGGTCCATTTTAGCATAATTATGTTTTTCTCTTTGGCTGTATTGTGAAACATTTTAAATGCTGAATAAATCGTCTGCAAACCGAAGGAGAGTGATGTATTCGCTTTGGAGAGTGTCTTCTTTGTGTGGCATCCGGTAAGAAAGGATTCGAAATTCTCTCGGGAACTGGAAAAGCGGGAATTTATGCAAACGAAGAATACCTCGTCGACAAAAGTCTTACCTTATTCAAATATCTTGATTTAAACGATTATCGTAAGCGATAGTAAAATAAAAATTGTTGTAACTGTACATATATGTACTTAAATAACGTGAAATAAACAACAGTTTGTTTAACAACATAACCTCACAAATCACAAGGTAAAGTGTCACAAAGTGGAACTAGAACTCCTCGAGAACTAGAACCAGTTATAGAACACAAAAAGTTCCTTCATCATAAGCCGCGCACAATGCAAGCAAGGTATAGCCTGTTTCTAGGCCTGTTTCGTAAAATAACTCCTCCCTATGCAGGGATTTGGTGTCTGCTCTTATTACCTATGTCTTATTTCGGAACTAGATTTTTGTAAGCAGTGACACAGAGAATGTAGACCGAACTGCAGGTCTATGAAAAAGAAACTACAGCAAGGTTTAGAATAGCAGGGCGAGTGTTAAAGACCAGTGTTGCCTGAGAGTGCGCCCCTGAGTTCCTTAGTCGAGTCTTACAACTTGCTCGATATACCTAGATATTGTTTTCTATCCTATTAATATTATAAATGTAAAAGTTTGTAAGTGTATGTTTGTTACTCTTTCACGCACAAACTGATGAAACTTACCAGGCATGGAGTAAAAGAGGAGTAGATGCTAAGTATATTTTCATACAAAAATAGTGTGCCACGGAGCGAGGGTGAAGTACGGGACGAGGGGAGCATTGAACACTGTAGCCCTGCCCATTTACATAGAAACGACCTTGTAGTGACTAGTCAAACTTTGCTTATTATCAATATGGTTCAAGATTGTTTTACTAGTGCAATTACTCATCACTAGATGGTAATATTATATTACGTTTTAGTAAAAAAGTAGATACCCTGATAAAAGCGCTAGTGTCTTTCTAATTTCAATACAGTTGCATTTCGGAGCACAAGCGTGTGGTTCCATGTAACATGTTACAGTGCGTTACAAGGGCGCTGAAGCTCCGCCCCTATCATGACATCATGGCCTCACGATTGCCACACGACTCAGTTCATAGTCCCACCTCATCTTTTATACCTTCTTCATGTTACCAGGTTCTCTACCTTATAGATATCTGTATCAGAATAACATAAACGAAAAAAAAAACCACAAAATAAACTAAACCACGTTAACAATTTATATACAAATACTAATATATATCACAGCACAAACATCAAAATGGCGGAAGTAATCATTAAAACAGTAACGAGACCAATAAGGCAGAATAAAATCGTCCTAAAGTTACGTCCACAGCAGTTATCTTCGCCGTATACATGACCGGTTACTCTGGAATAGAAGGGACGTAGGTTATAATCATAATGACCTTAATTACGGGCGGCAAGTCACCGCATGCCACCTCACAAATTTCGGGATTGTAATGGCAGGCGTCCGATAGTCTCCCTATATAAAATAGTCCTTATCCAGCCACCCAACATTCAGCCCCATAGCCCATGACCTTAGTGTTCCATCGCATGACGTAGATCTGCACTCCAACAGTCTTTGCACATGGCGGGGACTATCACCGGGTGTATCATATTAAAGTTCTCTTAAAAAGGCACGCCTCTCAAAGGACCGGGACTCTGTAGTCCCGAGAATTTCAAAAGAGGTACTAATAATAATGACATAGTATAAAACAAAGTTGCTTCCCACTGTCTGACCCTATATATGCTCAGATCTTTTAAACTACTCAACGGATTTCGATGCGGTTTTTTTTTAAATAAATAGAGTGATTCAGTAAAAGACGTATAAGTTGCTTGCTGGTCGCCTGAAAGAACTAATGTACTGTGACGTACAGTAATGCAATCTAAGTGTCAAAAGACTGCAAATTTGTGAGGGACCGAAAAGTCTAAAGGTGCACCGAGGCAGTTAGTATAGGTATAATCTAGAGAGGTACTTACGTAAAAGTACACAGAAGGTATCAAATAACTGCAACATACAGGGTTAATTTTAAAACAGCAATAACCTCGCAAGACTAGGTAGCTACCATCATAAACAACAACATTTTTTCTACAAGTTTTGATAATTTGTCACATTTTACTTTCATACAAAAATAAATATCAATTTAATATTACCTCTGAATGTACATAATACTGAGGCGCGCGCGATCGCGGGCGTCAACCTTTTCGTATACCTACGAATGGAACATAGACATACAAATGTCACGACAGTACAATAAAAGCTTGAAAAATCATTTTTAATTAATGTATTGAGTTATGATAAAACTCGTAGAACAAATGTTATTGTTTATGATTTTAGCTATCTAGTCCTGCGAGGTTATTGATGTTTTAAAATTAATCCTGTATTTAGGCCAATCTGAGAAATACACCCGCGATCCTGATATTCATGATTATGGTATTTTCTCTGAGAATCTAGATATCTAACTAATCTCTAATTTCTCTGCGATAACCAAAACCAAAATAAACTAAATGCAACAATTTTATTGCAACAGTTACGTAAAAAACATAACAGCTAGTAGCACTATTAACAACACCACTATAACTCCAAAACCAATGGACATAAATTTCGTAAAGTTTTGTCCGATACAGCAATCCTCCCCCTCTATAGGGCCGTCTACCCTGTAAAGGAAGGGAGGGTATAATTAGAGGGAGACCATGTAACGGCAGGGCTGTTGTAAGCTGTAGCGGTGTTAGCCCAGTCGTAAAGACGTGCAGCTTTCCAAGCGGGAGGCGTAAGTTCGATCCCAGTCACGGGCCTGTACCAATGAATTTATTTCATGTACAGATTTTAATGTTGTAAAATTGTCACTTAGCTCGTGCCTACGAAAGCACGTAAAACCGTCGGTCCTGCGCCTGATCTCTCTCCGGTCGTGTCGGCTTTCCGTCCCATCGGACTATGAGAGTAACGGAATAGAGAGTGCATCTGTGTTTGCGCACACACTTGTACACTATAATATCTCTTGCGTACCTGGCCAATCTCCGTAGAGATTGGTCGCCTTGACCGAAATACGGTTGGAGATCATCATCATCATCAGGGCTGTTGTAAGCTAACCTAACTTGTAGGTAGTAGCAAAGCTGGAGCAATGCGACAGCGTCAATAATTTTCGCTGTCGCGTTGCTTCGGCTTTGCTACTGCAAATTACGTTTATAGTTCTACATCTAAAATACTAAACTTCTAATGAAACTTTAAAAACAAAAATGATACGATTTTTTTATTGACCTAAAAAAACCCCCGATTCTTAAGTGTTTACATAACTTCTTAACTGCTGGAATTACCTACTTCTAACAAACGGAATAACCAAGAAGCTACCGTCTAAAGACCTGTTCAAACAGAGAACTTATTTAACGCCCACTCTGTACTACATAATAGTCTATAATGTAGGTAGGTACTTAACCTTAGTCAGGTCTGTCCCTCTCTGGGACCTCGAAATGGCTGAGACAGAAAGGGACAGGTAGGACTAATTTTACGTTTAGGTTCAAGTGTGAAGGTCAGAATCGACCATACTATCTACTAATTTTATTAATACGTATTTAGATTATACCGGAAAGGCGGCGGTCTGTCCGCAGCCATCTTTTATCAAGCCGTATAATATTCAAATGGCGGAAGTGCCTCTGTAAAAATACATAATAAGATTATTAGCCCTGTAATTATTATCAGGATGTAAGTCGTCGTCAGCCTATTGCAGTCCACTGCTGGACGTAGGCCTCCCCCAGAGTACGCCACATGGCTCGATCTCCCGTTCTTGCCATCCAGTCACTACCAGCCGTCCACTTTAAGTCATCGGTCCATCTGGCCGGAGGGCGTCCAACGCTACGCTTGCCGAGGCGCGGTCTTCATTCGAGAACCCGCTTACTTCACCGTCCATCGGTTCTACGAGGACGTAAGCGGGTTCGACAAATACCTTAGGACCCAAAGTCAACCTCACCTGCCCGTGGTGCACCCTGCTATTTAACGGACGAGGCTCTGACGCTAAAGGCTTATAATACCTATTTTAGAATAGCACGGAAACATTTCCTATTGGATTCGTTGCCGGTCGCTAGAATGCCCAAAAAACGGTGGTAGGCTCACCCCTTACCACGTGCGACTTATTAGGATAACTGGTAAAAAAAATGGATGTACCTATACTTATAATTACCTTATAATAAGTACCTATAATTTGCACACTTATGCCCAAACCCTTTGGGGGATAATGGGCACAAGACTAATGATATAAGGTCTACCAAAAAGTACCGATTATCTTTTGACACGAAACTAGGTAGGTAAAAAGAAACAACTTTCATTATGGGACCAACTCTGAAATAGTAAAAAAAACACAGGTGTTCCATACATTTCAGTGCAGTATTTATTCAAGATTGTATGGAACATTTCTTCTATGCTGCGAGTGAAAAAAAACGTATAATACTACAGCTGCTTCTCTTCCCGGGCATACTATACAAGTCAGTAGAGGGACAAGAGGGTCTTGGTGTTTTGTAGGCAATGGGCTCACCACCTGTCACTACTAACCGAACTTGTACATCTCAACTATACCCTCAAAATTGGTCAGAAGTGGCACCATGTGGTTCTATCGGCCCTTGGTGCTCTGCCTACCCCGTAAGGGATAAAGGCGTGTTTACATGATAAGTATATGTATGGAACAATAGATTTTTTTTTCAACATTTCAGAGTAGGTCCCATAATGAGAGTTGTTTCCTTTTACCTACCTAGTTTCGTGTCAAAAGATAATCACTACTTTTTGGTAGACCTTATATAATGTAGTCTTGTGCTGAAGCGGGGCGGCACTAGAATACATCAGCTGCATCTCCTTCCGTGCATGTCGTAAGAGTCGACTAAGGAACTTGGGAGCGTTCTCTCAGGCGAAGACCTAACTTTTCACTTGTATTTTACTTAGTACTGCTATGCTAAACGTAACTGTATTATCTCCTTCATGATCCTGCAGTTCTGGCAGCCACATTTTGGGGAACACAGCCTTGTGTACATAGAAATACTTACATAGAGTTCTCTTACTTTCATTGTGCAAATAGCATCTGATAAACATTGCGTTGTGATTTAATTTTATCTGTCTTAGCTATAAAATGCACCAATGCATTATCTATGGTACCTATTATATTTGGAAAATACTGGTTTTGTAGTTAATAGATATTTAAAATTATCTAGGTAATAATCACAGACATAAAATCGTAAAAAAATATATATTAAATTCTGTAAAGTTCAATTGAAAAATTCTGATTATTTTTGACAATGATTAATTTAATAATTTTTGACAGTGATTAAATTCTGTGCTCTTCTAGAAAATGTCCAGCAAAGGAACTTGAAAGTAATTTAGTATTTAGAGTGTGAAAATAATTCACAAAGAAAAAATAATATCAACACAATATTTTATCGTTAGTAGTCGAATTAGTAGTCTCATACTACGAAATACACTCGTAGCATGCTACGCGTATTTATTTCACTACGATACATTCGTAGCTTGCTACATGTGAGTGTAGAGGTAGTTTGCTAGGCAATAGTGTAGTTTGTTTTTTGTTACTATAAAAACATACTACAAAAATGAAACTGCAAATAAAAAAAGTTTGTATTTATATCTTAATGTATTTATAATTGTAGTTTTATTATTAATAAGACAGTTTTCCACCCCGGAGGGAAGAAAACAGTTATTTTAGGTCTTGCCGAGGCTTGACCTTTCGGAGATTACCTATCACTACCTTTTCCATGCATGAGTTAGTTACCTACGAGTTACACCTGTGAGAGCATAGTGGAGCGCGGGGTGAGGGGCGCCGAACCCGCGCGGGCGGGCGCCGCGGCAGGCCCTAGCGAGCGGGAGGAGCGCGCTCTTCAGTACTCCCGAAAGATGAGCCGGCAAGGCCTTACTCAGGTCAAGCCTCGGCAAGACCTAAAATAACTGTTTTCTTCCCTCCGGGGTGGAAAACTGTCTTATTTTAGCTCTGTGCCTTCGGCTTGACCTTTCGGAGATGTGTCTACTGTCTGCCGGCGCCCATATCAGCGTACTGTGACTTAAATAAAAGTAATATAAGAAAATAAAAATATAAAATGGAACAAGACCACTTTATTATTTAATAATATTAAAAAAAAAGAGAATTATATTCAAAGTACACTTGCAGACTAACCGCGTTAATAGGAACATTCAGGTTACCAGTTTACCATAGGAGCTACGAACGAATAATAAAAATAACTTAATAATAATTATATTCTGTTAAACAATCTTTAAATTTGAGAATCAGTCTTAAACAAGCACATAAAACACTGGCAGTAATAAACTTTCAATCACCTTAAACAAAGAGAGGTACCTATCCTCATAAAAACAAAAATACAATTTTTTATTGTGGTCAACCAATTGTCGAATCGACCGAGACATAGTTGCTTCCTTGCAATGTTGCAGTAATGTTTAAAGAAGTACGAGTATTGCTGGCCACGCCTGTTACCTGTCCTCAAAATATAATCTAACGGGACGTTATTCTCAAAGTCTGAGGATGCTACCGCGAAGGGCTACAATAATAATCTCTTAATTTTGAAAAACTGTCTTCAACCAGCCCGCTAACACTGATCTGGAAGCTGCTTTCACTTCTCTGGTAGTTATAAAGAGGCTCAATAAGTCCTTTCTTGCGTTTCTCCTTTCGGATGACGCCTCGATTAAGCTTTAACCCAGTCGACTAAGTCATAGATTGGATCCAGTGAGCTGGATAGACCCCATCCCGATCGACGAAATTTTTTTTTATTTTTTTTATTATCAGTTTTAGAGCCAAATTTTGGCCATAGCGTAATACTGGCAGAAGAGGTCTCAATCGAACAATGATCCGAGTCTATCGGATTTATGGACCAATATTGATAACTAAGCTAATTTCTTAATTCTAAACAGAAAACCAAGATATCTATATCTTAATATATAATTGTATAAGATCTATCGGACCAGGCGGACTAGGCCTTGCACCATGTTGCTTACACCCTTCGACCCATTGTTTCCAGGCCGAACTATACGATTTCCAAGTCGATTCTCTCCAAGCCCCCTGCAGTAAAGACAAGTCTTCTTGTTGTAACTTAGACGCTAGTGTACCCCATCTTGTATCGACTAGGTATTGATATGTGTCGTGAATCTGCAACAGAGGTGCTACTGCTCTGCTTTTCAGGTCTGATTTCCAAAATACGCTCTTCCATCTCGAGACTACAACCAGGTACAGCCCTCTCGCTGAGTTCAGATGGTGGAGAACTTTGGGAAATAACGGTGGGGGAGGAAATATCCAAGCCAGCTTAAATGCCCACCGACGGCTGTGTATAGTGACCGGCGATCCCTGAGACATCTATTGAGACGTACCGCGGGACTACCTTAAAGACGTAGGTTGCAAAGAGATCCACTTCCCCATCTCCACAATGTCTTTACTTAGATGCCAATCGGGTAGAACTTGGTGCCTGGAAAGTCTATCTGCTATCGTATTGTATCGGCCGGGGATGTAAATAGGAACGATGTTTGTGGCTAAAAGATGACAAAGCAACAATATTTTCTTTGATAACTCCAGTAGAGTCACTATGTTTGTACCTCCCTGATTTCTCAAGTAAGCCATTCTGTTGTCCACCTGCAACATAAGCGATCTTCCTTTTATAGCCTCCTCGTTTGCCGTATAAAGTTATTTCCAGTTTATATGCCAGGACATCTGATCCTTATTCCAGATCCCTGATGAATACTGATCGCCTATATGAACTCCCCATCCCCGTCATGAAAATTGACGGTTCAGGTTCGAAAATCGTCCCTGGTTTGGACATACATATTTTCTTTCCACCACCGACAATCCTTCATTGCCTGTTCTGAGACTATAAATTTTTTATTTCAGTGGAGCTCTGAAAGGCGTAAGGATGCTCTTTGAAGGCATCTCGATAAAAGGCGACTCGATACAGGCGTAACGTTTGCTGCAAATACCAGCCTCCCTATAAGAGAAGTCCCTTGATCCCAAGATCATTGCTCGTCTTGAATTATTTTCGTGATGTCTTGCCTCAAGCGTTTTAGTTTCTTTTCTGGTAAACTTTTCAGATTCCTTTCTGTGTCCCAAACTACTCCTAAAAATTCTATCTCCTGTGTTGGTTTTAGAATTGACTTTTTCAGGATCACTGACCATCCTAGACTTTGGAAGAGACTGACGGTATATTCTAGCTGACCTGACAAGGTTACCGGATTTTGGTGAGCTAGCAGAAAGTCGTCGAGATAGACCAAAATGCGAATTCCTCGATTTCTCAGGTGATCCGCCAGCCAATTGTTTACTCGGGAAAATATCAGCGGGGCACTTGATAATCCGAAAGGGAGACATTTCATTTGCCATGGTATTCCTTTGTACGCGAAGGCGAGGTATCTTCTGTAGCTCTCTTTTATTGGAATATAAAAGTACGCCTGTGAAATATCCAGTTTCCCCATATAATCCCTCTCTTGAAGGAAGTGCGGTACTTGGCTTTGGTTTATCCAACGAAAATGTATTGGATCGAGATAATCGTTTAGTCCTCGAAGATTGAAAATCTGTCTGACATTTCCGTCCGATTTTAGAATTAAGAACATTTGAAATAAGAATCCTGTTCTGGTTGTCACTTCCTCGATGATATCGGATTTCAAAAGGTTGCTTATTTTCTTGGACATTACAGATGAGCTTCATGTTTTGAACCTTTTCAGGACGGACTTTCTGAAGGTAACTGAAGGAGGCTTCTGAATAAATGGTATTGAGTAACCGGTAATAATTCTTTGTATTGTGATTGGGGCATTAACCTTTGCCACCGAGTCACATAAAGCTGCAACTGGCCCCCTTGGAACTTGTCAACGCCTGAAATTTGACCTCCGGATCTGCCTTATTGATTGATGACGATGGGGTTTTCCTCTAGTAGGAGAACGTCCCTTTTTCGATGGGTTAATTTCATCCTCTTGAAGAGCATACTTGTCCAGATCGTGCTGTATACGTCGTGGAGCGCGAAGTATTACGGCTTTCCGTATGATATGGTTTTGGAAGAATGGAAAGCTCTGCTTAGTAGGATATGTAATTTTATTATGGCGAGAATAGAAGATATGTGAAGTTCCTCCTACATCTTTAGCACCGTTCGAAAACCTTTTTTTCATCAAACAAGTGTGTTGATGATGGTGGTATCTCAGCGATTCTCACTTCAAGAGCCTCGCTCTTGGGCTTCAAATATTTTCTACGTATTGTAGTAGATCATCTGATACTGTCTTATAACTCGACTCATTAATAATCTTTTGAATTCACTCCTCCATCTCAGGGAATTCATTCACCAAATATTTCTATTCTTCAACCAGAGCTTTACCTTGCTTCAACAGGCCATTGGAAATCGTGCCAAGCATCCCATCTTTAATTTCTAGTAGTTTAGATCCTCGAGACTCTATGTAACTCTGTGTTTACTTTTAACGCCGAAAATACTGGAGCGGCATGAAGTATCTTCGCTACGTTTTTATACCTAACCCGTTTCCAGCCATCCGAGCCCAGCCTTTGGCATGATATTCCAGCCAGCTTCATGTATAGCTGGTTCCGGAATCCTTGGCTCTGCTTCAGTCACTCTCGGGTTATACTGTAGAGCTTGAGATTCTACCAACTCCGCTTCCGAGTCTTCAGAATCAGCATATGACGATAATTCCACTCTGTTTTCTTTGTCTTCCTCCCAACTTTCTTCATCATCGCTGGATTGCAATACACAGGGACGTGGGCGTAGCTTTGCCTTCTTAATTTCTACCATTATAGTACCGAACATATTGTTCATTTTTATCTCTAGTTCGTCTACTTTTGATCGCTTTGATCGAGACAGGCTACTTGAGAAAGTTGAGTATTGTCTCTTTCTTTCATCCAATTCTGACTCTGTTTCAAGAATCCTCTCTGCCTCTCCCTGGGAGATGATCTGTGGCTTAATATGCCTTATGACTGCTTTAAAAAATTACGGTAGACGCGGCTGAGCCGCGAATCCTATTTGATAGAGAAGGAGGACTTAAAAATAAATTATCTGGCCCAATTAAGTAATTTCAGCTTCATAGCCTTCATTGTTTTTTCTGAGAGATGTGAAATTTCTGGGTCAAATGCACTTGCCAGATCTTCCGTAGGGAAACAGAACATAACCTTGTTCAGAATTTGGGGATCTATCTACCCTGCCTAGAACACCCTTCTTGGTCAGCTTCAGCACCTCCCAATTTGTCCAACCATCTGGCAATAATTCCTGTGCTAAATAATAATGATTTATTTGAGCGAAACGTAAGACCCTTGCAGCTCCGATACAAGGGCCGTAAGATAGCAGGTATCAAGCCTGGTGGGCTGTGTCTGACTAGCCGGATGGCTGCGACTAACTAGCCGGATATCAGCGGCAGATGGGCCGGTCGTCTGCGGCTATCGAGCCGGTCGGCTGCGACTAATGAGCCGGTCAGCTGCGTGTGATGAGCCGATCCGCTGCGGCTGATGAGCCGGTCGGATGCGGCTAACGAGCCGGTCAGCTGCGACTAACGAGCCAGTCAGCTGCGACTAACGAGTCGGTCAGCTGCGACTAATGAGCCGGTCAGCTGCGGGTGATGAGCCGGTCGGCTGCGGCTGATGAGCCTGTCAGCTGGGACAAACGAGCCGGTCAGCTGCTACTAATGGGCCGTTTGGCTGCGCCTGATGAGCCGGTCGGCTGCGGCTAACGAGCCGGTCAGCTGCGACTAATGAGCCGGTCGGCTGCGGCTGATGAGCCGGTCGGCTGCGGATGACGAGCCGCTTAACTGCGGGTGACGAGCCGGTCGGCTGCGGGTCACGAGCCGTCGGCTGCGGGTCACGAGCCGTCGGCTGCGGCTGATGAGCCTGTCAGCTGGGACAAACGAGCCGGTCAGCTGCTACTAATGGGCCGTTTGGCTGCGGCTGATGAGCCGGTCGGCTGCGGTTAACGAGCCGGTCAGCTGCGACTAATGAGCCGGTCGGCTGCGGATGACGAGCCACTCGACTGCGGGTAACGAGCCGGTCGGCTGCGGGTCACGAGCCGTCGGCTGCGGCTGATGAGCCGGTCGGCTGCGGCTAACGAGCCAGTCAGCTGCGGTGGCAAGTCAGTGGGCTACGGCTGATGAGCCGGTACGCTGCGACTAATGAGCCGGTCGGCTCCGGCTGACGAGCCGATCGGCTGTGGGTCACGAGCCGTCGGCCGCGGCTGATGAGCCGGTCGGCTGCGGGTCACGAGCCGTCGGCTGCGGGTCATGAGCCGTCGGCTGCGGGTCACGAGCCGTCGGCTGCGGCTGATGAGCCGGTCGGCTGCGGGTCACGAGCCGTCGGCTGCGGCTGATGAGCCGGTCGGCTGCGGGTCACGAGCCGTCGGCTGCGGGTCATGAGCCGTCGGCTGCGGGTCACGAGCCGTCGGCTGCGGCTGATGAGCCGGTCGGCTGCGGGTCACGAGCCGTCGGCTGCGGGTCATGAGCCGTCGGCTGCGGGTGATGAGCCGGTCGGCTGCGGGTCACGAGCCGTCGGCTGCGGCTGGCTAGGCTACGGTACATGAGACCGAGCAGTATTTTACTTGCGAACGCCAAATAGTAGATACCTTAACAATTCACTTCATCTGAAATAATTTTAATTTTAAAACCGTATCAATTTCTCTACTTTTGGTAAATAATTAAATACCTATAATGTAGGTGCTCTCACAGATATAACAAATAAATTCATACTCCCTGTATCCAGTAGAAATGAAATCCTTAGTTGACAGGAACAATCACATTCACTGATACAGAATCCTTGTATGAAAATAACCGAACGTTTCGCAACGTTAATTTTTGTGGTAATAAACATGCACACTGCGTGGTAAATGACAGCGTACTGAAGAGCGCGCTCCTCCCGCTCGCTAGGGCCTGCCGCGGCGCCCGCCCGCGCGGGTTCGGCGCCCCTCACCCCGCGCTCCACTATGCTCTCACAGGTGTAACTCGTAGGTAACTAACTCATGCATGGAAAAGGTAGTGATAGGTAATCTCCGAAAGGTCAAGCCGAAGGCACAGAGCTAAAATAGCTATTTAATTTCTTTTTATTTTATTTTAAAAAATAGTTGAAATCATAGAATAATAAATCTATGGTTGAAATGTATTTTTGACTAGAGGACGCCCGCGACTCCGTGCGCGTGGACTGCAGAATACACAAAATCTCGAAATTATCCGGGATAAATACATTTTACCGGGATAAAAAGTAGCCTATATGTTAAGTGGGACCTATCACAATATATTCCTGAAAACTGCATCGAAATTGGTTCAACCGTTTCTGAGATTAGCGTGCACAAACGTCGATACTTTATAAGTTTATTATACAGGGTGTTTGTGACAGCCAGGCAAATATTGATACCATGACTTCAGACTTTGATTCTGATATGATTAGGTAATTAATTATACATTATTAGAAACAGCATCATTTTTCTTATCTCAATCTTTTTTCTTCTTTTTCTTTTTGTTAGGATCTTTCGGTTTATTCATATCATTGTATTTCAACAACTTTTTATACATTTTCAACAGTTGTTTAGCATCTTTCTTCATCTCTTTCGTAACTGCTGTGTCTTCTTTCTCTTGTATCTCATCTTTACTCTTTTCAGTTGGATCTGCTACAGGATCTACATATTTATTAGATCCTTGCAACGTATTATAATGATCTATAGATCCTTCCTCCAACCTTTCTTCATCTTTCTGTTGTACTAATTCTTTTAGTCTATCTTCTTCTGCTTTTTTCGCTTTTAATTCCTCTTCTAATTTCTTAGATTCGTCTAATTTCATTTTTAATTCTTTATTTTTCTTTCGCAGTGCATTTAATATGTTCGCTGTAGTCAAAACGCGCTTAACTTTCTTACTATCCAAGTAACGATCTTTCCATGAAATACTTTCTGCGTCTTCTTTATTTTCTTCTATCGTTTCGTTATTTACTTCTTCTCTCTTCTTCTGTTCTCTTTCATGTTGTCGTATCTGTTCGTCTGTCACTACTTCTTCTCGATTGATTTCGTCAATTTTAGCGGATAAAGCCTCTATTTCTTCAGCGGTGGGTTCTTTAGATAACACTGTCCCTTCAACTTCGAAGCAGGATGAATCATCAGAAAGTTCTAGAACTTCGTAAATGTCATCATCATCATCAAGCGGTATAGGACTTGTTTTTTTAACCTCATCACTTACCACTTCAGTTTCTTTATAAAAGTTCTGATCACCGCTCTCGCGAAAATACGATTTGGTTTTCTTAGATTTTTTACCTTTTTTTGATTTCTTCTCCTTTTTCTTGTGCTTCTTTTTGCTTTTGCATTTGCCTTCGTCATCGGATATGCAAACAACTTCAGATTTCAATTCGAACGCTTCGATATCTGAACTATCTTTGTCCGATACTTCGCCGTCTGATTTTTGTATTTCTTTTGAAGTCGATGGTTCAGAGTTTAATATATCAATATTTTTATCAATTTCCATAGCTTTATTATTAGTATCTTCATCTGATTCTTTGCCATTAGTCGTATGTACATCTTCAGCCTTGTCTAGAGGTGTTTTTTCATCTAAATCAATTATCTCTTTATTATTCACATTTATTTCAACATCTGTAGTATTTGCAAGTTCGTTTACAGCTTCAGGAGTTTCTTTAACACCTTCAGGGGATTCTTTATCACTTGTTACTTGTCTATCGCCATCTTTTTTACTCGAAGGACTTTCAATAATAGGTATATAATCTACAGTTTTAATTTCCAATGGAGTCTCAACGACATTATTTTCATCGGACTTAGATCTATTGACGCCAGCATTAACTTCAGGTGTTACAGCAATGTTTTCTTCTGTATTATCAACATTTTTAGCCCCAACGTTTTGAGTTTTTAACTCAAAAGTTTCAATAGTTTTTACATTATCTCCTTCTATTTCTTGAGCTTTATTACCTTCAAAGTTACCGGATAAACTTTTATTAACGTCAATAACATCACTATTTTCAACGTCATTACTTTTATTATCAATATTTATAGAAGAGACATCATTATCGTGATTTTTAGCATCAACCTCTTTACCATTCGACCTTATTGGTTCATCATCATCATCACTCGAACTATCAGAACTACTACTTTCAGAATCTTCCGAACCGGTTGTAACATTATCATACTCTTTAGAATGGAAACCTTCCAGCAAATCCATTTTCTCCGTATCAGACAGTTGCAGTGTAATCTCATCGTGATCGCTACCTTCTTTATCGTCTTTCGCGTTGGTTTTACTTTTCTTACCTTTCTTATCTTTTTTCTTTTGTTTCTTTTGAGTTTTTTCAGCTGTAACTTCAGGGGCTATATTAACCACTCTAGCTACTTCATTGCTTGGACCAGAATTAGTGACAGCTACTGTAACATTATTTCTTTTTAATTTTATTCGTCTAGTGGGTGCTTGTTGTGGTAAAGTTATGACTAAATCACTGCTTCTTTTGATAATATTGGAACCGGTATCGCCATTTTGTTCTGTATGTTTCTCGTTTGTTATTTCTGCTGTCGTTCTACGTTTAGTTAATTCTGTAACCAAATAATATACCTAATTTAATGATTTGTTCTTAATTTGTGCCTGTGCCTGTGCTGATGCGGGTCTTTACTAGAATACATCAGCTGTATCTCCTTCCGTGCATGTCGTAAGAGTCGACTAAGGATCTTGAGCATTCTCTTAGGCGATAAGCTAGCAATTTGGGTAAAAACCGACGTCCAGCAGTGGACTGCAATAGGCTGATGACGGTGCTAAAGGTGGCTGCAGATATACCAAGGGCGGATCCAGAGTTGGAGTCAGGGGGTGGTCATGAACTCATGACGGCCGATTGGTCTAGTAATGACCCTGCCTGCGGCGCCATAGGTCCTGGGTTCGAATCCTGGTAGGTGCAAACATGGATATGATGACTGATGTTTGTTTCGGAGTCATGGATGTTTCTATACTTATCTATGTATTTCTATACCGTTGCCTTAGGAATCTTAATGTAGGACTAGGTCAATGTGTTGTGAAGTGTGTGAATATTTATTTATTAATTTATGAACCCCATGACCCCCCTGGATCCTCCTATGAACACCAACCTTTCTCCAACTCCTTAACATCAGGTTTATCATCTTCGGAGCTGATTTCCACCACCTCGGCCGGCTCCTCCTTGATCTCCACCTCATTGTCTGATGAGTGTGTGGATTCTGGTGCTGCTGGTTGGGTTTGAGACACTTTTTCTGTAAATAATACTGTGTTCAATAATAGCTGATGATTTTATGTTTTTAAGAAACAGGTGAATTAGCCATTGCATGAAATATTTGAAAACACTGGTTTTAAGTAAATAATTATTTAATTTCCAGGGGAGGTAGGTAACTGTGCTTCTTGTGTTGGCAACATAGCTTGAAAATCACACTGCGGTCAACAACCCACCTGCCCTGGTGACATTTATTTAAAGAAAAAACACTTGACTGTGTACAAATTGACCCAGTGTGCCACAACCAATGACACCTATTAAGCTCAAATGCGACAAGCCTTTTAGGCTCTAGCTAGAGCGTGCCCAAGAAATATACTACACTCCTTCTGCCAAAGTCAGGTAAAAAACTGGATATGGCAGTAGCCTTTTGGAGTGCCCTGGGGGACGCATATGTCCAGCAGTGGACTGCAATGTGTGTACTTACTATTAGCCTGCTCCTGTTGTAGCTGGGCCCTTATAGCCCTTGCCCTTGCCTGCAGTTCTAGTAACTCAAGCACTGTCAGACCAGCCCTAGTCGCTTTGGACTGGTCATCCTCTGGTTTATCCTTGCTGTTGTCTTTGGATTTATCTTTTGTTTTCTCTTTGTCTTTATGCTTCTTCTGTTTGGAGTGTCGGTGTTTGTGCTGGAATTACGAATACATAGGTATATTTATGAGCAATAAAATTAATTCAAAAATTTATTATGCCTCTGTGTTAAAGTTCAAAGTCCAAAAACAATGTATACTATGTCCGTAAAAAAAAACTACATCATAATCCTTTGTGTAGTTTTAAAAAACAGACAGCGGGAAGCAACTTTGTTTTATATGTAGTGATAAATAAATATGTTTTAAGAAATGAAAAAAATTTCACCCCAGTGGGGCTCGAACGCACAACCTCTCACATTCTGTGCAGTGCTCTCGCCAACTGAGCTACCGGGTCAATTCGTATCGGATGACAAATTTGATCTCTTTCAAACTTTTATTCTAAAAAATATTAAATGAAATAAATATTCACTATGGGTGCGCCCACCACCGGGCCCTACACCCTCCACTGACCCTCGGTGGTGGTGGGCGCACCCATAGTGAATGTTTGAACTTCCGAATTGTTAACTAATACAATTTCATTTAAATAAATATGTTAAACAATAGCACTATTTTCCCGTAGGACTCAAAAGGAAGTCCCGTTTACCTTCTTAGGTTTCTTACTGCTAGTCTGACTAAGAATCTCTTCATCCGATGAGATACTGTCCAAGGATATAGTCTCCATCAGCTCTGGTGAGGCTGACGGACTCGATGACTCCGTGTCTGATGGAGGTTCTGCTCCATCCAGGATTGAGAGCAGCCGCTTTGAGCTTATACCAAGTAGCTGGAATTGTGATCTAATTGTTATAAATGCACTAGGCAAGGAGGAGACCTTTGTCAATATAGGTAGACAATCAGATATGGTCAGAGAAACAGCTACATAGATATCTATACATATAATAAAAATGTAACGGATCGCTGTCTGTACATGGAAGATATATAAGAAAAAAATATTATAGAATACCTGTATCAACGCAATAGTACCCAAAACAATGATTTTTGGAATTTTTGTCTGTTTGTTAGTTTGTATGTTTGTCGGTTTGTCTAAGCACTTGTGCACTCTAATCTCAGAAACGGCTGAACCGATTTTGATGCAGTTTTCAGGAATATATATATTGTGACAGGTCCCACTTAACAAATAGGCTACTTTTTATCCCGGGAAAATGTTTTTATCCCGGATAATTTTAGATATTTTGTTTTTCTCTGTAGTCCACGCGGACGGAGTCGCGGGCGTCCACTAGTACCATAATATAAAGTAAACCATTTTTTAATACAGGCTATTACAATTGTTACAAATATTCACTGCCCATGAGGTAGTCAGTACTGCAGGATACAGGTGTTACTGGTCAGTGACAAGCCACTAGCTTATACGCCGTTTCCGAGTCATTCTTAATTAGTATTATACAATGCGAGGGAGGGTGACTGACTTGACATAAGTCTCTGTGCTCCTTAAACGGGGCAAAGGGCCTACAAGTTGCCGCCAACAAATAAATACATCATACCGATATATTACATACCTCTTCCGTGCATAGCTCCTGCAAATCGTTGATAGATAACCCTCTAACACAACTTGGGGCTATAGACCTTATTTCTTTATGTTTTAGCAGCGAAAATACTTGGTGCATCAACTCTACACGATCATGTATGTAGTATGCCAAATCATGCTCTTCCTGGCTTCTAGCATATGAAGTAGAAGTTTCCGGCTTCTCCTCTTTTATTTTATGTCGCTTCACTCGTTTCATTTTAATAGAAAACTAATTAATTTAGCAGAAATTAAAATTAAAACCGCTACATACAAGATTTCAGCTGTTCCATAACCTTAAATTAACCAACTAAATGTGAAAGTGAATAGTTTAGGTATGAGGGATTGTGTGAAAAGGGGATTTAATTTATTTGGGTATCTAATGAAAACAAACCCAACCAGTGTTGGCAACCTAGAATGTTGCGCTGATCGTACCAGGGGCGTAAAATTATCGTACCTGACGAAAAATTATCGTATACTTTTGAACGACATAAAAAAAAACGTTAATTATTAATAAAAATAGATATTATTACGAACTTATATTGCGCTCAGCCGCTCGTCATGTCCTTTTTCGAATTTTATGATTTTCACATGGGTACATTGCGTACAAATGGCGCGAAAATTTGTGTGTTTCAAAAGTTTTACAAAAATAAAATGGCTCCAAAGTTGATCAGTCGATTATTAAATTTATTCATGAACACATAAAATTGACAAAATATGTAATATTCAACGAGATATATATTTATATATTTCTTATCTATATATGAGTGAACGAAACTATCGAAATCCATTACAATTCGAAAATTATCGTACATTTGTGTACGATAATGAATCGCAATCGTACATCGTACGCTGGTATCAAATTATCGTGCATGTACGATAATTATCGTACGGTTGCCAACACTGAACCCAACTGACGTTTATAACTTTTCTAAGAAACATGCCTTAGACATCAAATTCATGCAATTCATTTCAGCTAATTTTATAATACTGAAATTTTCCTCATATTTTACTCTTTCCTATTTTTTTTTTGATAAATTACAAAAAATACGTGAGTGCAAATACTAAACATGTGCACAGCTGTAATATTTATCCCTTAAAGTATGTACCCATTAAATCTGGTTTTTAATGCGAAACTTAAGCGTTTTCATTTAGTGAAAGTTTTATAGTTTTCACTCTGTTACTTATCCTTTATAGTTTATGCAACTTAACAATGTAGATATCGCTTTTTAGGTAGGTATCTACTTTGCTTGGCAAAAAAATAAAATTTTGAATATGTTCATAAATTTTGAATGAGTAACACCTTAAGAAAAATACAGTAAGTGGTTTGATCACGATATTATTGGCATGCATTACCTACATTACAATACACAGCAATCTCCGACTACCTATTTATGGGATTTTTTTTACCAAAGCTGGTATCTCCACACGTGACAGTGACATTTATTACAGGCCAGTAACATTTAATAAAAAATATATATATTTACATTTACTCAGAGAGTAGTATATTCTTTGATTTACTCTCAATAGATAATGTTATCAGAGTGGTCGATATTGTGTTTTTTTCTCAAAAATAATGTTTTTCCGACGATAACAATTTAATAACAAACAATGATGTCTTTCCCGAAAATAGAGGGCTACGTTGTTACTGAAAAATTGGGTTCTGGAAGTTATTCGACCGTGTACAAAGCATACACAAAGGTAAAACTTTGTTAGACAAAAGTAAACAAAGAGATTGTATTTGTATAATAAACAGTAATTGCATAATGAAAATATATTACTTTGTGTGTTTTATGCATTAAGTATTTAAGTCTAAGCCTTATATTATGATTTCTAGGATTCAGGAGACATGTTTCACATAATATATTATTAAACTAGCGGTCGACCACGAATTCGTTTGTACAAACTTTATAATTCCAGTTTTTTCACGTTTTTGGCAATAACTTATACGAAGTATCCTTTAATCATGTACTTATCACACGCAACTGAAGCTCTTAAAAAGGTTATTTTTTCTCAATTATGGATTACTAGTGGACGCGCGCGACTTCGTCCGCGTGGACTGAAGAAAAAACAAAATGTCGAAATTATCCGGGATAAAAATATTTTCCTAGGATTAAAAGTAGCCTATGTGTTAATCCAGCGTGTCAGCTAACGCCATACCAAATTTTATTAAAATCTCTTTAGCCGTTTTTACGTGAAAGAATAACAAACATCCATCCATCCATCCATACTTACAAACTTTCGCGTATATAATATTAGTAGGATTTCCCATTAATTGAAACATTCTTCGATAAATAGACTATTAAACACAAATAGAATTTGAAAATTAAAACCAGTAGTTTCTGAGATTAGCTCATTTAAACAAATTTTTCAGCTTTATAATTATTCAGATTCAGATAATTTATTTGCATAAATATGGGTACATAATAAAAATAACATCAGCATAAATAAGCCTATTAAGTATCTATATATCTTACTTTTAATTTAAATACATAATGAATAACTTTTAAAATTATATTTTAGTAGTAAGACCCCTCTCTCTTTAAGTAAAGAGCTTCTTCAACAATTTATTTTCTTTCCTGCCTAAAACACCTTACTATAACGTGGAACTTAACAGGCTAAATGGTAAAAAGAAAGTGTGTAATTTGCACACTTTCCAACCTCCGGAGATAATGTGTGTGATTATATGTATATACTAGTGGACGCCCGCGACTCCATCCGCATGGACTGCAGAATAAACAAAACGTTGAAATTCCTGAAAACTGCATCGAAAATTTGTCCAGCCGTTTCTGAGATTAACGTGCACAAACACCCAATACCAAGGCATTAGCATAATATATTATTGTTTTTATGTTGTGTTAATGCTGAAAGAAATTATTTCTTTCTTTCTTTAATACCTACATTTGTTTACAGGTAGGTGCCCGTACTACGGTGGCAGTTAAATGCGTAGACAAAGCCCGAATAAAGCATTCCGGGTCAGCTGTGGATAACCTGATCACTGAGATACGGCTATTGAAGACGTTGACACACCCACATATCGTGCACATGAAGCATTTCACGTGGGATGATAAGTAAGATTTCTTTCTAGTCTGTTTCATAGAATCCCTTCCCTGATTACGTAAAAGCAATAACAAAGCCGAAGCTGTGCCATCGCTATAATCTCGAGTGTGTGTGTGTGCGCGCAACGAGCGCTCGGCGTCCTCCCGCGCCCCGCACCTCTCCCCGCGCCCCGCACCTCGCCCAAGCACGCACACTCAATTATCGCGATCGCGCGGCTTCGGCTTTGCTATTGCTTTTACGTAATCAGGGGGCATAAGATAGAGGCGCCACTGTCACGGTACACATCTAGACCATAATTAAAATTTCCGTAAAAATACAAAAGTCGATATTGAATCCTAACTGCGGTGTAATTATTTCGGCTATTATCTGATTACTCTGGACAAGCGTTTTCAAGCATAAATTTTGAGTGGTTGTGATTTATTGCAAGATCTAGTGAGCGGAAGTTAATATCTTGTGTACATCGAAATTAATCAACAAATAGAATCAGAAAGTGAATCTTAGTGTGAAATAAGCGCATATGTCAAAGCTCCTTTGTAATTCATTTTACGTAATACGAATTTGACAAGCAATCAGCGATTTTTGTACAATTTTCGCTATCGCTTTGCGTTTGCTAGTTAGGTAATAAGGGGGCAGATTCCCAAACTTTTTTTCTCAGAGACCCCTTTTAAAAGTTAACTGGTTCTGTTGGACCCCTTGCAGGCCTACACCACATACGAATTCATTGTAAACTAAAAAAAAATCATGTCAACGTAGACACCCATCGAGTCTCCTGTGGACCCCTGGAGGTCCACCTAGACCACTTTGGGAACCACTAGTTTAAAAGATCAAAACATAGGGACAGAGAGGAAGGGGGAAGAGACTTTGTTTTATAATGATGTAGTAATAAACCTACCAATGACCAGTACCTACGCAAAAGTAATTAATTTTGACTGTTTAGGGGGCGTTCAAGTATTACGTAGCGCAATTTGGGGGGGAGGGGGGGTCTCGTAAAACGTTACGATGCGTTACAGGGGCGGCAGGGGGTCTTTCTTACAATATGTTAAGCAACGTTGTTTCTCTTTTTAAAATAAAAAAATTACGGAATGAAATCTCCCAAATTGGCAACCCTTTTCGTTTACGTTTTACGGGGAATCCCCCGATTGTATTAGTCTGGTCGTCACTTTTAATTTGTCCTCGCAAATTGGCAACCTTTACGTTTATACACGGGGAATTACGTAACGTTTAGAGAGCGGGAGGAGGGGTATAGAAAAAAGTTACGGTGCGTTACAAGGGAGGAACTACTTGAACACTCCCTTATTATTACAGAAACATTTATATAATTATGGAGTATTGCTGTGGAGGTGACTTATCGAAATACATTCACAGATATGGAAGGGTTCCTGAGAAACAGGTGAGGCTCTATTTATTTTTATTTATTTATCTCAAGTCACAAATAACTCAATGTGTAATGTAAAATAAATGAGATCATATCATGGAGAAGAAATATAAGAGGAGTAGCGGCTAAGTATATTTTCATACAAAAATAGTGTGCCGCGGAGCGGGGATGAAGTATGGGACGAGGGGAGCATTGAACACTGTAGGCCTGCCCATTTACATAGAAACCACCTTGTAGTGACTAGTCAAACTACTTGCTTATTATCAATATGGTTCAAGATTGTTTTACTAGTGCTATTACTCATCACTAGATGGCAATATTATACTACGTTTTAGTAAAAAAGTACCCTGATAAAAGCGCTAGTGTCTTTGTAATTTTAATACGGTTACATTTCGGTGGTTACAGCTACTGCGTTACACTGACGCTGAAGCTCCGCCCCTATCATGACGTCATGGCCTCACTATTGCCACAGACTCAGTTCATAGTCCCACCTCCTCTTTTATACCTTCTTCATGGATCATATCAAGAAATCAAATAATTTGTTTGACATTAACATTATAATACTAATAGGTGAGACTAAATGTAGGTATGTATATAATTATGTTGTTGTACCCTGAATTAAAAAGGTTTTTCACTATAAATTGTTTCAGGTGTTGTATTTTTTACAACAATTGGCTTCAGCACTGAAGTTTTTAAGGGAAAAAGGTGTGTAGAAAAAGGTTTTGAAAGAATTTTACATAATTGTTCTTTTTACCTAACCTATCGAATGCAAGACAGAATTCCATGCATAAAAATGATCGTGATGATGAGGAGATTCCGTAGTTTTCGGGAACGTTGATGACCAAAAATCACCCTGTATAGGTGCATACATTCGAAAAATATAACCCTTATGGGAGTGGTGAAAAGGGAAGCGCTTCCGTCCCCACCGGGCCACTAGTTATTGTGTGGCCCATGTATATATTCCAATCTCCTTATCATCAAGATCATTTTTCTCCATGGAAGCATACCTGGGAAGTGTCTGGTTCCCAAGATATTAGGGTCCAAAGTTGAGTCAATAGACTGCGTTTTTCTGCATAAATTCACATAGACGCGCGTAGCAGGATTTTTTCACGAAAAATAATTAATATCTGTCTATGAAAAAACTAGCATAAACACTGGACACTATAAATTTCGCGCGATTAAACAATGAATTTTTTTTTTCAAAAAATTTACATCGTTTCCCAGCATTTTTTTGTTACAAACTTACTTTATTTGATGTATAGAGTACGTACCCTTCATTAAGGATGGCACCGAAACAAACACCCTGTATATATCTTTGGCACGCTCTATTGCCCAAACGGCTTGTCGTATTTCAGCTCAAAATTCGTCTTAGTCATGAGAGTGACACTTGGTCTAAATTTTTACGCAGTTTTTCTTAAGTAAATGAGGGTATTTATCTACCGAACTTAAAAATAAGGCTTTAAACTTTTTCTCAGGGGTCGTACACATGGATCTTAAGCCTCATAATTTATTACTTCATAAAGGATCTGATGGAAAATATATATTAAAAGTAGCTGATTTCGGGTATGTTATACTTAAGTACCTAAATATACAGGTTGTAACAAAAGGGGTATATTGAGGGTAATGCTATATAAAAACAGCCCAATATAAAAAACCTTGTACATCTCAACTATACCATCGAAATCGGTCAGAAGTGACACCATGTGGTTCTATCGGCCCTTGGTGCTCTGCCTATCCCGTAAGGCGTGATTATATGTATGTATGTATAAAAAACCTATCTACATAATTTGATACTCGAAATCGTATGTTTATTTTTCGCTTTACATACCCTTTTTGTTACAACCTGTATATACACTTAATATTAGAGTCTATTTCATAGGATAGTTCCAAAAAGAAAAAACTAACTTTCGCATTAATTTTTTATTAGTTGGGATTTCCACAACTATTCTCAATACTTCCTCTAATGTAAATATTTTATTTTATTCTTTGTTATGTTTCTGTCTCAAATGAAGCTTTCATTCATTCATTCAATTACCACAATATCTGTTAATTTTTTCCAAACTCGTACGATATGTTAGTAATTTATTCCAGATTCGCCCAATATCTTAGTGAAGATTCCGCCCGGTCTATCCGAGGGTCACCATTATACATGGCGCCGGAGATGATAGCCGGAGAATATGATGCCAGGGTTGATCTATGGAGTGTTGGTATGACCACCAGTGTAACAATTAATTAATTTAAATTATACGTAAAAAAGCGGGTGGGGCTGTGTCGGGGCACACGGCCGTTGGTTTTAACGTGAAACGTCTATGTTAGCGAATCGCTTTTAAAGTAAAATATTGAAATGAAAACAAGATGGACGCTGTTTTAAGTATTTTAATAAAAAAAGAACAGGTACGTAATAGAAACATAAAATACATAGCAAATGTTTATATATTTATTGTCACTTTCTGGTTATTTTAAATAGCAGCCGCCCACGACTTCGTCCGCGTGAGGGGGCGTTGTACCCGTGCGAAGCCGGGCAGATTGTTGTATAGACTGTAGCCTTCCTTGGTAAATGGGCTATCTAACACTGAAAGAATTTTTCAAATCAGACCAGTAGTTCCTGAGATTAGCGCGTTCAAACAAACAAACAAACAAACTCTTCAGCTTTATAATATTAGTATAGATATAAATACTGTCCAAATTACACTTATTTTTGTATAAATCAATCGGTTCAAATAAACTTGACAAACACACGAAAGAATCACCACGCTATAAAGTCGGAGTCACGAGTTACACTGAATAGAAACAAGCGTGAGCGCAGGTTTCGCACAGTTATCGCAGTATCCCTCCCCCGCCCCCCCGCTTGACCCCGACACGAACTCAATGTCATAACAGCGAGCTGACTATATAAGTGAAATATTTACACCACATTTTTGTTTCTAAGACTAATAGTTTTTTAATTATTAAGGTACGATAATATAGACCATTTCGTTACGGTCCAGTTTTTAAACCTGGTACCCGTATGTGTCGGCGCGATTTTAAAGACGTTTCACGTCAAAAAATATATACATACATACATCACGCTTTTATCCCTTACGGGGTAGGCATAGCACCAAGGGCCGATAGAACCACATGGTGCCGCTTCTGACCAATTTTAAGGGTATAGTTGAGATGTACAAGTTCGGTTAGTAGTGACAGGTGGTCAACCCATCGCCTACAAATGTGAAAATATGTAAAAAAATACTTACTTAAATACCCCTAAAGAAGTTATTTACTTTTAAACATTCCTAAATTTCAACTTCATCACAATAAATAATAATATAAGTAATATCTAAAGGGTGGTGTAAAGGGAGGAGCTTCCGGCCCCACCGGGCCACTAGTTGTTGTTTGGCCCATGTATACCTATATATTCCAATCATTAAGTGAAAATCCAAGGATTCTATATAAGGTCTATCCAAAATTAGTGATTATCTTTTGACATGAAACTAGGTAGGTAATAAAAAGAAACTACTTTCACTATGGGACCACTATGGGAGTTATACGACAGTGTTATTACTCGCAGGAAATGCATTTTTGATTTGATTATCCGCAATGTTTGCTTTCCGCGTCATCGGGCGATCCTGTGACTAGTTAAATGGGCTTATTGGTTATTGTGTGATACATTGCTGATTTGTGGATCACCTTGTGACTCTCCATTGGGGTTTATCAATTAATTGAATTTTTTTTGAGGTCAACGCTTTTAAGTCATTATCTAAGACCTACTTAAATGATCTACTTACACAATTTTTTTTCATGAAAAAATGAAATAATAGTCGCAAAATTTTGGAATTTCCCTGCGAAAATTTCAAATGGTTTACGCCTCAGAATTATGGTCTGAAGTCGCCATATCAATATTTATTGAATTGTATCAGGCGTCACTATTCGGAAGTTCAAATCACGGGTGTTGGCGAAACATATGTCGATTAAAAAAATTAAATTGGTTTTCGGATTAGCAGCTATGTATTTATGGTTGCATGCTAGGTGCTTGGATCTGGCTTCTCGTTGCGACTGTAGTGTGTTGTGTTCGTGATCATGAGTAGGCAGATCCGAGGGTCAGCGGAGGGTATAGGGCCCGGTGGCGGGCGATCCCTCAATAGAGATATCAATATTTGCCTGGCTGTCACAAACACCCTGTATAGTTTGTAACTGTAAAGTTATATTTTCAGTTGATTAAATGTACTATATTTACGAAATTACCAATCGCACATCGTTCAAACCAATTTTCATTCATATTTTGATCTACAACATATATATTTATAAAATTATTAATAAAGAAAATGGAAAAAATTCTTCACCCGAGTGGGAATCGAACCCACGACCGCTGCAAACCGTGCCAGCCGCTATAACCACTACCATTTCTTTTATAAATTATATATACATACATATTTATTTTTTTAGTTGCTTTGTTCAATAGATAGTGCGTGGGCGTAGGGGGACACATTTTACCACTTTGGAAGTGTCTAGTTTCTAAACGGTCAATTTTTCTAGGTGTTATTATGTATGAATGCCTGTTTGGTCGAGCGCCATATTCCTCGAAAACATTTAAAGAGCTTATAGACAAGATACAGAAGAAAACTCCTATAGAGGTATGTAGAATTGTAGATTAATCATTGGTTTGGAAATTATTATATCCCTAAAGATATTATCAGACAATCTTACATCATCATCACTATATATTATAAAACAAAGTCACTTCCCGCTATCTATGTATGCCGCATTAAAATCCGTTCATCATCATCATCATCACTAGCCTATTGTAGTCCACTGCTGGACGTAGGCCTCCCCCAGGGCACGACACAAGACTGCCATGGGGGGTGTTTGCCCATAGTCACCACGCTGGGCAGGCGGGTTGGTGACCGCAGTTTGTATTTTGTACTATGTTGTCAACACGGGAGGCGCTGCTGCCCACCTCCCGGAAACCCTTAATCGCCTCGTACGATACCCACGGGCGGACATGGGGTGGTACGAATTCTACTCTGCCGGCACCACGCGGCCATCTTCTTTTACAAGTTGCCCCTTCTCTACCTACCAGTTGCCCATTCGCTATCAACAAGTTGCCCCGTCTCTACCTCCCAGTTGCCCCGTAACTCGTCAGTTTCCCCCGGCTGTGCGGACCTACTGACCCGGCTACTGCAACACGACCCCGACAGACGGATAACGTACGAAGAGTTCTTTGCGCACGAGTATTTGGATTTAGAGCATATGCCGTCCAAGGAGAATTATGATAAGGTAAGTAATTTACTATTTTCTATAATCCTGAGGATGCCACGGTTATTGGCAAAACATATGTAGATTATTAATGTAGTTTTTGATTTCGGAAATAGTGCAATGTATTGTCTTGCATGCTAGCTAGGTGCTCGGGTCTGGTTTCTCGTGGCGATTGTAGGTAGTGCAAGTGCAATGCAAGTTTTCGCAGTTATGAGTGACTTATTCACTATGGATTGGAGTTTTAGGGCCGATTTTTCCAAAGATCAAATAGCCTTTCAGAAAAATAAAGATAATACTGTCTCTATCATGATCAAGCTTTAGAGAGAGAGAGACAGCATCAACTTTATTCTTCCGATAGGCTATCTGACGTGATTATTTGCTCAAAACTGGTACAATAAAGTTATTATTGAATTATTAAATCAGATAAATAAATAAATAAATGAAATCAAATATAAGATACATGTTTTGTCAAAATTTAGTGTGGCATGCGAATATTTTACATACATATATACATATAATACATACATACATATATATAATCACGCCTTCATCCCTTACGGGGTAGGCAGAGCACCAACGGCCGATAGAACCACATGGTGCCACCTTTAAATTTATTAAAAAATATTACTTCAAAGATTCCTTGAGACTTCCTTATTAGTTCGAAGATATGTTTTAATTTTCTTTACAGGCAGTGAACCTAATAAAACAGGCCATAGACCTGGACTCGTCCCGTCGTCTAGATCAAGCACTAACCGCCTATTGCTCCAGTCTTCGATACCTGGTGCCTGTGTGTGCCAGTGAAAGTGATCCGGTTAGACGCAGCGCGCTAGCTGATAAACTTGCTAGGTAAAACCTATATTTACAGCAAGGCCATCTACCGGACGCAGCCAGAACTAAAGTCTAATAAAAATCCTAGAATCAGTGTTGCTAACCGTACGATTTAAATCGTATCTATACGACCTTTTTGGTCTTGGTACGATGTAAGATCATGTATTCGAAATCGTACGCAAAACATACGATCTTTTCAATTCCTATAATCTTCATTACAGTACATAAAATTATATTAAATCAAGTTCATTCTGTCGACCCAAATAACAAAAACCTGAACGAGATCTAAATTTATCTTTATTTTTAACGAACGTATCCAACAATCCGGACAAATTAAAAAGATCGTATTATCTTTCAACTTTCGCATATCCTCTTACTTTCAAACTTTCCGAATTATACCTACACAGCTGTTTTATTGAAATTCCTTGGGTACTATTTTTTTCTTACAATGTTCAGCAAAATACGATCTTTTCTAGTCTGGTACGATCCTGCCAAAAATAAAGTTGGCCTAGAATACGATATCGAAGTTTCTCACGTCAAAAAGAATTGAATACAGCAAGACATATAAATGTATACACGACTACGTTCCCAAAATGGTGTAGGTTATCGCCAGAGAGAAAATACAAAATTCACCGTTTTATGTTTTATACATTAGGGGCCATCCATATATTACGTCATAGGTTAAGGGGGAGGGAGGGGGCATTTAAGAGCCAGCAGTCAAATAAAAGTCCCACGGTTGCTCCGCCCACATACCCCGCCACCCGCAATGCAAGGATACGCGTAAAGATCTGCGTAGTGTTAAAATTCGAAATTCGCGCGCTTTCGAGCAGGCGGGTCAACGCTAGGTCAAACGCAGAGAACATAAAAACCCATAGAGTCGTTATTATAATTGATTTCAATGTTATGTTTATTTTATTTTTGTTTGCAAAATACAATTAAATTAAAATAATTAATTTATTTATAAGTAATATAGGTATGTTAAAAAATCATTCATACAATAGAACACATTACCTGCATCATAGTTATATTTATGTATGAAATTCATCCAATGCAACAAGTATTAGGAAGTTTTGAATAAAACGGATTAATGGTAGATATCAATGATTTATTTTATATATCACAAAAAATAGTATCCGATACATATGTGAAATGGGACCAATTTACTCATGTAGATCGCTTTTAAAAAGGCTTTTAGGTGAGTCAATATGTTAAAATGTTACAAGTAGTAACTTAACAAATTTTTATATTAAGATGATTATGTAAAAAAATGCCGTTTCATTTAGGTAAATTGCTGTATGTTAAATATAAATAGTAGGTGTTTTTTTTAAATAAAGGGTTAACAGGTATGTATAATGTGCATTCGCAATATTAGTTGTGCATAAATAAAAAAATTTTATTTAAATATAAATAGCGGTATGCGTATGCCACAAATATAAATTGCAGTTTGATACCGATAAACATACAAACTCATTATCTACAAACACACAAATATATAAATAAAATAAAACAACATTATATGAACGAGAAATGTACGTAGGTATACCTACTTACGTACGTTTACGATGGGGGTACGTAAACCGACGGACGGAAGACAAGATGGTTGCCATTCATTCCAAGTGGTAACTTTTTAGATATGCAGTACTTACCTAAATAATATGTACCTATTTTAGCATAAGTGTTGTAAAATTAGTTTTATTAAGAAAGACCGCACTAGGCGGATAAACCCAAAGGGTTTTTGCTATCTAGTGTCTAAGTTTATTTAAAACGAAATGTAACATACTTTACTCAAATAAAAAAAAAAAAAGCAATATTCTCATTTGAGGATTTTTCTGTGCACTCAGTAATTTTTATATGAATTCCAATTATTTGTGACTAAAAAAAAATCATTTTATTTGATGTGCGTTTAAATACTATACAATTAAATTAAATGATTTTTCTTACTAATCCTCTACACTCCCCAAGAAATATATATGTACTATTTACCTTATACAGTAAAATACCTTCTGTTCTATGCTCCACCTCATCTGTTACCATCAAACTGTCAATCGGAGAGCTAAAATATGAAATGAGTTTAAAAATATCAAAAAAGTTTTAGTAGCCAAAAGTGAAAACAAGTGAGCAAAAACAACAAAATTATAGCAGGTAGGTAGGTTCTCACTCACTTTTCTTAAAACATCACAGGTGGTATTATTTCGGTATAAACTTTGACGGGCGACTCCAGGACTTTTTGTTCGGCACAATTGGTTTGAATTCTATAAACAAAATATTGTAGATAAGGAACTGTTGCCGAAGATGCTACGTAATAAGTAAAGATGGGTCGGATTAGGTAAAAATCGTACCTGTTCGACCTAATACATACTCATATTTATGCAATATGGCCGTTCCATTACTGTGATCCATTACGTATTAGATAAATACGTAGAATCTTTAATCGGTGAATATTTAGTATCGGTTTTCGGTGAATGATCCATTATCTAATAAATACCTACGTAAAAAGAATAGTTGTGGAAATAGAAAATATCGTGATAATAGCGAAATGCATTTTTTATATTAGGTTAAATTTTTAATATTTAGTTAAATTGTTTTTAGTTTGTGTCAAATATTTTGTTTAAATAAAGGATTTTTATTTTGTAAAAAAAAAGGAAAAAAAAGTCTTGTCTGTACCCGGATACGAACCAGGAATATCTGGTTTTCGACTCCGCCGATGTAACCGCTGGGCTATTATAAACTTGTTAGAAATGGTGAAAATTACCTTCATATTCTAATGATATTGTAGTATTTTTGCTAAATAATAAAATTGAAACTTATCGTCTATGCCTTACGGTTGATTTCTCATAATAAGATGATATTTTATGCGATACCTAATACCTAATGTCGTCTTGTATCTGAATGCTGGGCCGTAAAGAAGGATAAAAATCAATTCCATGTAAGCAAGATGAGAATGTTGAGATGGATGTGTGGAGTTACAAGAATGGATAAAATAAGAAATGTGTATATAAGAGGAAGTTTGAAAGTTGCGCCGATCACTGACAAGTTACGAAGTAACCGTCTGTCTTGGTACGGGCATGTAAAGCTATATTATGAGTCTATGATGTAAAGCGACGGGATGAAAGGCATATTTTACAGAGAGCTTTGTGCATGAGTGTGGATGGATATAAAGAAAAGAAAGTAGACCAAAGAAATGTTGGATGGACTGTGTGAGGGAGGATATGCGTGTACTGGGAGTGAGCCATGAGATGACGGATAATAGGGATGAATGGAAGAAAAGTACATATTGTGCCGACCCCAAATAAATGGGAACAGGGCAGGAAGATGATGATGACCTAATCACGTTGTATTAGGTACCGACTAGTATTGAAAAATACCTAATCCACATACCTATTCCAATATTTATGCCTCACCTGTAGTAGTAAGTAAGTTCCTTAGGTGGGTGAAAGATATTGTACCTACATATACTCGTAAATGTATATAAAATTTGTGTATGTGCTTCATGTGTAAAGCAGTGCGCTTATAGAATACTTCTCATGCTGTGTGTGTGATTTCGGAACTAATTTCTTTTGTAGACTTTTACATAGATAAACAAAGCAACTAGCGCCATCGTTCAAAGGAATTCTACCAATTTATAAAGGTGAAAGTTTGTATGTGTGTGAGTGTGTATGTTTGTTACTTCATCACGCAAAATCCTGAAATGTATGGAACAGCTGATTTTTTTCACTATATCGGAGTTGGCCCCATAGTGAAAGTTGTTTCTTTTTACTTTCCTAGTTTCGTGTCAAAGGCAAATCACTAATTTCGGAAAGACCTTATATTAGCTTAGGTACGTATCAGAATAACACATTATACTTTTTATCCCGGGTAAATATTTTATCCCGTAATTTCGACATTTTGTTTTTTCTCCTGTCCATTATAAAATGCATTCTCAGCACTAAACTTTACATACTTACTAATTATGATTATAGCTACTTACACCTTTGATTCTCTCCCCTTTTTAGAAAATTCTCTCCAACGTTGAGCCATCTTCCTTTTGGAAACATATTTTTTAGTTTTATTTCCCATTAGTCCGAACTCAATCGAGTAATACCTACACCGCAAGATAATAAAAAATGCCACTGCCGTGGGCGAAAGCGACATAGACCCTACGTCGTCGGCGCACAGCGCGGTACTGAGCGTCAGCGGGCACGAAGTTACTATTTAACGCTTTTCTGTAAGCATTAGAGTAGAATATCGCTTGCACGCTAAACAACTGATTGAGCTCAGAAGTAAAGAGCGTAAGTCTCAAAAAGATTTTTATTAATTGTGTGTTCAATTATGATTGTTTTTTAATTTTGGCTTTACAAAAGTTTACTATCATTATTATCTTGACATCCGAATTTATTTAAAACGCCTACCTCATGTAATAGCCGAAATAAAAGTAAAAATGACTAAAAAACATGTCGATTTCAAAAAACAAAACTATCGAGCGAAAATCATTAAATCATGTTTTTGGCTTTACATGACATAGTTAAGGGTACTAAGAATATAGTGTAATAGTCTCACATTAAACAAACATGCACCCGTTTCAGCATATTTCATCAAAAAGATGCTAAATAAGGTCTGCCTCCTCTTAAACTGTGACATTGTGTGACAAGGGGGTGGGAGGAGTCCTAAATTTCGTGACGTCACATTTTCATTCAATAATCACTAATAAAATAAATTTTCAAAAAAAGCTAAATGTGACGTCACAGGAGGGGGGGTCTCACAAATGTGACCAGCTGTGACAAGGAGGGGGGAGGGGCAAAATATCATGAAATTCGTGTGACGTAATTTATTGATGACCCCTTAGTGCATTTGATATTAAAGTTTGTATAAAAAAAGCAGATTTTTTTACGATTTTAGTGTTTGTCCTAGAGTAAAAGTTGTTTCTTTTTACCTACCTAATAATAGTCTCGTGTCAAAAATTAGTTTATTGCAATAAAAACACCATATACATTACCTGTGCAGGTATATGGAGAGAGCGGAAGAAATAAAGAGGCAGTTACACGGCTCTAGTACTAATACAGAAAATAAAGATCTGCCCAGTCGATTTGCTAGTGGCAATGCTAGTATTAGTGTAGGTAAGTGTTAAGTATTGGGCGTTTTACCACTGGACGATATTTCGCCATCTAGAATGGGGAGCTGTGTCGTCTAGTGCGAAGACGCTTATTAATGTAGGTGGTCGTTTTTTTGTGTTGATTTTCTAATTTCACTGAGTTACCATGTCATTTCAGATTTGACTTTATCTGAAATATTGATTTGTATAGCCTATGCCAAAATAAAATAAAAATTTTAAAGTAAAAGAGGGTCAGCGGAGGGTGTAGGGCCCGGTGGTGGGCGACCTCTCAGTAGAGAAAATAAAATGATTTTTATTTGCTAGAAAAATTAAAAGCAATTAAAAAACGCGGGTAGGTACTTACCTAAACTTCATCTTTTCTTTCTAGAGACATCTGATAAGAATATCGCATTAGCAACAAATGAAGACAAACATACAGACAAAAGTACCAATGGAGTTATTGAAGAGGTAAGACCATAAGTAATTAAACTATTCGCAGAAACAATTCAAGAGATATACAAGGGTCTAAGTGACAATCAGGCAAATATTGAAAAGGCGATTTCAGACTACGATCCTGACATGAAAATTGGCTTAAAGCAGAAAAGTTGCAAATTTTTTTCGCTTTTGCCTGGCTGTCATGTAACTTAAAGCAAGTCGTAAATCACTTATTATACATACGTTTGCTGTATACCTCATTTTATATAGAAATAGAAACAATCCGAAAGAACGAAAACAGGTTTTTCATTAGGTACAGTTTTGTGTATCATTATCATCAATGGATTCTAAACAGTTTTCTATTCAATTCAATAGTACCTACTCCACTATAAAGAAGCTAATTTCGCAAACACAAAACTGAATTTTTTAGTAGGAGACATCAATATGGAAAAAGTCAACAAACTTCACTCATATCTTACAAGTAAGAGTGTTCTTACGTTCTAACCCCTCGTTTTCACTGAGAAACATGTTAAATACATGTTTTGATGCAAGTTTTTTACAACAAGTTCTATACATGTTTTGATACATGTATGCAACTTGTTTAAAACATGTATAATACCTTGGTGAAAACGAGGGGTAATATTTACAAACAATGCTTCTTCGAAAATAAGATTTCTATCTTTAAAAATGCTTGGGATCTCTGCGTGATCGAATCAGAAATGAGGAGATCCGCAGACGTACAAAGATCACCGACATAGCTCAACGGTCCAGCAAGCTGAAGTGGCAACGGGCAGGACACATAGCTCGAAGAACTGATGGACGATGGAGTCGGAATGTTCTAGAGTGGATACCACGTATCGGCAAACGCAGCGTGGGAAGGCCACCCGCGAGGTGGACGGACGACCTGGCTAAGGTCACGGGCGTCGGTTGGATGCAGGCTGCTTCCGACCGGTCGGAGTGGAGGTTGTTGGGGGAGGCCTATGTCCAACAGTGGACTTCTCAGGGCTGTAAATAATCTTTAAAAAAACGGGTATAAGTACCTATTTATTATTTTGTTTGTATAGCTTTGTATACAGATGTGGACTGTCCCAAATAAACACATTGTATTATAATTCATATTTTTAGACTGCAATAGAACCACAGAACGTAGAAGCCAAACCACAGACAACCAAAAACAAAGATGGCGTCTCCAAAGAGAAAGCGTCCAGTTTCGGACTCAAGAGGTTTTTCTCGAGAAGCAGTGTGCCTTATTTGGATAAAAACGACTCTAGTATTGTGAGTTGCTTTTTTTTATTAACTTGCAAGCGGCCGTCCATTTCTTTTTAAATTTTATTTATTAATGTTTAGTATAATCATAGAGGAATAAGATGTAGTCATAGAGTGCTAATGTCATACTAACAGTTTCGATGCACCATTAGACTTTTCGGTTCCTCACAATTCCAGTCCTTGACACTAGTTAGTACTGACATTACTTTAGTTCCATACTATCCTAGTTTTCCATTGACTGGATATACGTTACAATACATTAGTAATATAGTACATTACTATACATTACACTAATAGAATCTAAGTGTCAAGGACTGGAATCGTGAGGCACCGAAAAGTCCAATGGTGCATCGAAACAGTTAGTATGACATTAGCACTCTATGACTACATCTTATTCCTCTATGGTAGGACGAAATGAGACAACCAAACCAAAGGCGGGCCCGTTTCATACTGACTTTATTCCTTTGATTAGGCGATGGGTTGTAGCTACCGTATAGCCTATCTACTTATAGCTAGGTACATATACAGGGTGTAACAAAAGGGGTATGTTATGCAAAAAGCTATGTAAATAGCCCGTGATGATGAGGAGATTCCGTAGTTTTCGGGAACGTTGACGACCAAAAATCACCCTGTAGAGAACCTATTTCCAAAATTTGAGACACGAAATCACATGTTTATTTTTCCCGATAGTATGGAGAATTTTTAAATATCTCAGGAATTTTCATACAATCTTGAAAAATAAAAATGTGATTTCGAGTCTCAAATTTTGGAAATAGGTGGGCTATTTACATAAATTTTCGCTTAACATACCCTTTCTGTTACATCCTGTATAAACGTAATGACTGCATTAGATTAGATTTTTAAACTTGAATCTTATGTAATCACCGTAAGACTCGACTTTGCTTGTATCAATTTATGACAATAGATGCCCAGCCATACAATTGAGCAGCTATTTGTCGTGTCACTTTTTTAGCGCTTTCACTGAATCTAGTTACAATTCATCTAGGGGATTATTACTTTAAATTAATGTTTTCTATGTTATTTTCAGTGTGACGTCACAACAGACAGTCAAAAACCGTCAACAACGGAGGCAAATGACGGTTGCAGGATCACGTGACTGGAAAGAGAAGGCGATGTGATATGAACGAGACAAAACATAGCTGTGAATATTGACTAAGTCAGGGGAACAAAATATTTATGTAAATAATGTTTTTTTTTTAAAGTTTTGCTTCGTTTCGTAAATAAATATTACAGGTGAGCAAGGTCAATAATGGACGCGGACTTAGGTACCTTGCTAGCTAATTTGCTTTTTTTAGAAATACAGGGTGTGGGTGACAGCCAGGCAAATACTGAAATACTGAACAAGTACCATTGTGTTGAGTTATACGACAGTGTTATTACTCGCAGGAAATGTATTATTGATTTGTTTATCAGTAATCTTTGTTCTCCGCGCCAATTGTATCGGACGATCCTGTGACTAATTAAATGGGCTTATTGGTTATTGTGTGATACATTGCTGTTTTTGGATCACTTATATTGAAATCAACCCTAATGGAGAGTGATCAGTTAATGTGAACTTTTTTGAGGGCACCTTTTTTTTTATGAAAAACATCTTTTTGTTAAAAATTTATTAAGGCCTAATTAAACGAACTAAACAATTTTTTTCCTGAAAATATGAAAAGAATGTCGGAAAATGTTGTAATTTTCCTGCGGAAATTTTCACTGTTTTCCGCCTCAGAATCATGGTCTGAAGCCATGGTATTAATATTTGCCTGGATGTCACAAACATAGTATGTATTTGTAGCGGAGCCATTTATAAGTATAGGACTCGGAACCATACAAATCCAAGAACGTGATATCGAAGTTTATCACAATGACTAGAATATAGATAGGTATACATCGCAGCTTTCGTACTATAGGGGCACATCTCGAAAATTTTGTGATTTCGACATATTTATTCGAAATATTTGGGCACAAAATCAACACGTCTACATCTTAAACGCATTTTACCAATATGTAAGTACACATTTTTTTCGAATTGTTCCCCTATAGTATGAAAGCTGCGACATGTGCGAAACAAAAACTAGTGGCCCAGTGGGGCCGGAAGCGCTACCCTTTTCACCACCCCATCAAAATTGAAATCAGCCTATTGCAGTCCACTGCTGGACGTAGGCCTCCCCCAGGGCACGCCATAAGACTGCCATGGGGAGCTATTTGCCCATAGTCACCACGCTGGGCAGGCGGGTTGGTGACCGCAGTTTGTATTTTGTACTATGTTGTCAACACGAGAGGCGCTGCTGCCCACCTCCCGGAATCCCTTAATCGCCTCGTACGATACCCACGGGCGGACATGGGGCGGTACGAGTTCTACTCTGCCGGCATCACGCGGCAATGTTGATAATAATAATTGTTTTTGTAGTGTTTTAAATGTTTTGCGATGACCTTTCATCATTTACAGCCCTGAGAAGTCCACTGTTGGACATAGGCCTCCCCCAACAACCTCCACTCCGACCGGAGGGAAGCAGCCTGCATCCAACCTCCGCCCGCGACCTTGGCCAGGTCGTCCGTCCACCTCGCGAGTGGCCTTCCCACGCTGCGCTTGCCGATACGATACGATGACCTTTATTTACCTTGAACAACTGTAATTATGTTTTATTTAAAATTATTAATAAAGAAATATAAAAAAATCCTCACCCGGGTGGGAATCGAACCCACGACCTCTGCATTCCGTGCCAGTATGTTTTATTTGTTGGAAGGGGAAGTAGGTAATTCTAGAGAAAGGTCAGGTCAAGAGTACCCTAAACCGACGAGCGTGCATGAAGAATATGATCATGAAAGTAGATGAAGCGAAAGAGGTGTGTCAGGATCGCAGCAAATGGAGGCGTGTTTAACGCCGCTTGGGGGCGTCAATGGGAGCAGGACAGCCGGAGCAATAATAGCCATGTTGAGGGTTCTCAGCTCATCTTCTGATATCTGACGATGTCTGACCTTTATTTGATAAAAAAAAATACAGTTTATATGTGATCGTATTGACTGGGGATTTCAGCTGACGCATGCTGTTGCTAGACACGTACATCTCATACTTATAGATACGACGTGATGGCGACCTGATTCACAGACACGTAAGAGCGTGTTTTTATATATGTATGTAGGCCTACCTATATTTAATTGAAAAAGATAGAAAATAATATTACAGGGTATAAATTAGACATATATAAAAACATAGAAACAAAAGGTTTCTTTAGAATTACCGAATTCGTCAACTTTTACATGTGTCATTTATTTATTTATTTACTAGGGGACGTTTTTTAGGTATTATTATAATTAAGTTGCTCATTTTTAATTTAATTAAATGTTTTATGCTAGTGATTTCTGTTGTTCAGCTAAGCTTGCCATAATAATTGTTATTTAATTTATTTTAATGAAGAAAACAAAATACATACATACATACCTACATATCTTTTATTATTTTTATTTTACATTATTTGTTTTATTTGGCTAATGGGGGGTTTACACGGGTCGATTTCCGCCATGCGGCTAATCACTTTACAAGTCGCCTGGGCACACCGCATTGACCGTCCGTTTACACTGGTGACTAAAATCGCATGGAACTCGGCCATTTCCTTCGAAAATATTGACCAGTATAGGCGTTTGCAGTAGTAGAACAACGTGCGCAAATTGGCGCGAAAACACCTCATGCGGCGGGCGATCGCCTGCAACTGATCGTTTACTTAATAACTACATAATGCGGGGTTTACACGGGTGACTAAAGCCGCACGACTTTGGCCGCACGGCAAAAATCGACCGTCTAAATGGCAATTCGGCTAGATCGCAGGTGACTAAAGTCGGAAGCCCCAAAGTTGGTAGGCATCCAACTTTAAGGCGTGCAGCGCCCCGCTGCATGCGTTGGTGACTAAAATCGACTTTGTAAACGATCAGTTGCAGGCGATCGCCCGCCGCATGAGGTGTTTTCGCGCCAATTTGCGCACGTTGTTCTACTACTGCAAACGCCTATACTGGTCAATATTTTCGAAGGAAATGGCCGAGTTCCATGCGATTTTAGTCACCAGTGTAAACGGACGGTCAATGCGGCGTGCCCAGGCGACTTGTAAAGTGATTAGCCGCATGGCGGAAATCGACCCATGTAAACCCCCCATAATCAGCGATGATTGCTAAATAGTGTTGTACAAGTATATACATCGAATATCGATAATTTTAACAATCTAGGTACTCAACTTATTCAACTGGAAGTTAGTTACAAAGGTCAGAAAAAAACCTGTTTCTTTCAGTAAATAATTATCTTTATTTAGTTTCATCGCCAGTGGCATAGCTAAACGAGGTATATTTCAGGCCTATCACATAAGATTTATCAATAACATCGCATGCCGCTAAAAAGTCTTCTTTAGATCTATATTTATAGAACACGCGTTCTGACTTCCATTTATCGTTAAATTGTGTGTCGTAGAAGAATGGGTCCACGGTCATTATGTCCAGCGGCTCGGTTTTCAATGGTAATACAAGTCTGAAAAAAAAACATGAATTTAACAATAAAATATTAGAGCCAAGGAGTGTATTTACGAGGATAAAATCAAATGCATTTTTGTAGGAAACCGAACACATTGGAAATTATGTAGCCAGAGAGATTTGCCATATAATAAAATAAATATTATGGTAAAGAAGTTATTTCCATGCCATGTTACTGGATGGCTTTGCATTCCTGAATTGTCTAGAATCACAGGATTAGGAACCACCGCTTACATGATTACTTAGCAAAAAAATTAAGTACATATAGGTAAAACATGTACTTTTCCTATTAGCTAATCACTGTTACTAATGTTTTTTCAACTATTCTACCTTAACTATGTTATAGTTACCTCATAGCATGCAGAAACATTCTATGCGGCGCGCTATCTAAAGTGCCGCTGTAGGTATAGTCCCCGAGAACCGTATGTCCTACCGCCGCGCAATGTACACGCAACTGATGTCGACGACCTAGTGTATAAAGTGTTTTATAGTAGACTAGCGGCCGCCCACAACTTCGTTCGCGGGCATTGCACCCGTGTGAAGCCGGGGAGGGTCCCTAGTTATACATATAAACCTTCTTCTTCAATTACTCTATCTATTTTTAAAAAACCGCATCAAAATCTATTGCGTAGGTTTAAAGATCTTGAAACATTGGGAGGAGGAGAACATTGGAACAGACAGACAGCGGGATGACTTTATTTTATTTATAATATGTAGCAATAACTTATTTTCACTGTGCTGTGCTAATGCAAGGCTTCACTAGAATACATCAGCTACATCTCCATCCGTGCATGTCGTAAGAGTCGACTAAGGAACTCTGGCATTTTTTAGATCTCATTGATAATCTGTCGCCGCGGTGCTAATCGTGGCTGTACGATCTAATTTATGATTCTGCAGTTCTGGCTATTCCATTTAGAGAACACAGCCGCGTTTATATGTAAGCAAGTAAGCACAATTTATAGTGCAAGTAGTAAAAAGACCTTATTCCCATAGAAGAATGATTTCTATATTTAAAAACTATACCTCAAATGCGGATTTAGGGGATGGCAATGGGGATCATGGGTGGTCACTCCCTGGGGGCTTCATTCAGCTTAGGCACAAGCCTATCAGAGAATCAGCCCGAAATAAACGTATGACCTCCCCCTGACTCCAAGTCAGGATCCGCCATCGCTATCCCTTACCTGTTATTGGTTTCAACAGCACCACAGTGACCGGATCCTGCACATAATACCCTTTCTCCAGCACAAGAAGACGGGTGTGCGCTGAGCGACACTCGGCACACGACAGTGTCGAGTCTCTAGTTAAAGCAGACATTCTGTGGCCAGAGCCGAGGGATACCGTGTCTTTACCTGGAGATTTGTTACATCAATTAATTGCTTTGTTTGGACTATTCATTAGATTGGACGATGGCACTGGTTACTATGTGTATGACTACATTATATCATAAAAAAATTAGTTTCAAAATCAGGCATAGGAGTTATTCTATGAAACGGAGACTAGTAATCGAGTGGAATCTTTGCTGCTATGAATTTCGTGCGTAAAGGAGTCCATGACCGTAATAAGACGTGTCTTTGCATTTTAGTCACGACGCGTAAGACATTGTTTATACGCTCACTGGTAAGTTCCGTCACCGGCGTGCTCGTAACGTATCATGCACGAATACTCGTCGAAACCTATGTCGTAGCTAATAATATATTATGTTCTTGCATGAAACGTCCCTGATACATTATGGCTCCTCCATACACTGGGCGAACTCTAACAAACTCGATTGTGTAGAGGGCAGGTTTGTCGTCATTCGTCGACGATTGTCTAACTTCGACGACGTTCGCCGAACTAACACGATTGTATGGAGGAGCCATTACATTTATTATGGCCATAGCATATCCGCCGCACCTATTTTTCAGTATCTTTAGACAGGAAGTGGGTTTACATGAGTGAGGTATTAAACCTAAAGTGAAATTTCTATTATGACTTTCTAATCTGATTCGAGTACGAAATTGAATCGTATCTTGCCGGTTTTTGCATTCAGTTAACATAAGGTATTAAAAAAAGTAGGTATACTATAAAGATTCTTACCAACATCATATTGTATATCACACAAATCAAACTCGACATGGCCGCGTACGATCGCCAAATAGTATTTCCTTATTTCTCTTTTCTCAAACAATTTCCCGGCTAATGCGGCCGCCCGTTTGTTCTTAGCTATACATAATACACCGCTAGTTGAATAGTCGAGGCGCTGGACGAAGTGTAAAGGGTTTAATGATGTAGACAGATGCGAATCTGGGGATGCTATGTGGTAAGTCACTGTATTCTGCAATATAAAACAATAATAAAATTTCTATTGAGGGATCGCCCACCACCTAAAATAATAAAATTGTTTACCTACTATTAATTTTAGCTAAAATTATTGTTCATCGCGGGAAGCTACTATGAATATCGATAACTTTAAAATCGTACTTTAGCACAACACTATGTTTATTTTGATTGCTATAACCTCAAAACTATGATTTTGTAGTTTTATTTTATGAGGAAAGAAAAATTTGTCATACCTTTTCTGTTTCATCGTCCGAATTTATGTACATATCAAAAGGCTTATTTACTATTAAAAAGTTCTCGCTCTCATACAATTTGTCGACAACCATCTTTTTTATGTCGATACGCGGCAATTTTAAACTAATGTCGATGGGTTTTTATGTATCACTAAAATACAAATATTGTGATTTTATACTAAATATCATGCCTATGTGTATTTCATTGTGTAAAACGTTTATTTTTGACACATTTTAATACAACAATTTAATGTTTTTAGTTAGCCATTAGCCAAAACTTTCTAAAATTTTTCATTTAGACATTTTAATTTTTTTATAGTTTATCCCGAAGGAAAGGCAAGGGGAACAAAGACCATACAGCCATTGTCTTTAGTAAATGATTTCGGAATATATGATGGATGATAAATTATCATTGATAATGATGATTATGAATGGAATCCTCAAGAACAAGTGTAAAATTAGTCAAAATGAAAAATAATTGCAGAATCAACTTACGAGCCCATGAAGAGATTGTATTCCGGTTAAAGTTTTACTCAGCTTACCTGAGTATAAAACCATGCACACGCACTAGATTCATTAGTAATCAAAATAAAACTTATCTACCAGAAAACATCACTTTACGGATACATTCAAGCCATTCACAAATATTTTTTTTATTTTTACAGGAAAATTAGACCACATAGAAATGTATAGAATAGATTTATACCAAATCCTGTTACACCTGCACCCTCAGCCTGCACCCTTCCAGCTTTTCCCGCCGAATCTTTGACATTTTTAAAAAAGCAAGTAAGCACAGGGACAACGATGTCCTAAACGGCTGCATCTTTTTTCTAAATATTGCGTCATACTTTGCAACTACAAGACTACAAGATAAATAAAACTATTAAAATCTATTTTTAGTAGGTATGTAATTTCTTAAGTTTCCCCATTTTATTCTGCTTTATTATAGTTAAGTCGGTCTAATAAAATGTTAATTGAAACGAACATGATATCAAAATGGTAGAAAGATATTAATTTATCAGCCTTGTTTTTTTTTAACTGTCGCTTAACAAACATTACTAGTTTCTTTACTCTGAGGACGTTTCACATCTGATATCTCACTCAGGGATTTGGTATCTCCTCATTTCTATGATCTCCAGGGATTTGGTATCTCCGCTTGTATACATTTCTATGATCTCACTGCATTTTCTCCGAGTAGGCTGGAGAAGGCAAATTTAAACTCGATATAAAGATCTGTGTTTCCAGCTACAATGACAAAAGTCCTCCAAAAAAGGGAAATATTGGGCATGATTCCCAACAAAATGGAGAACGCATTCAGTCACAAGTTACTCAAGCAAAGCGTCAAAACAGAGTAGCCGTTTGAATGGCGCGGAAATTAGTCTAAAATTGCGATTGAAGTTATATCTCGGAAAATTTTCGTGCTAGTTTTTATTTCACAAATATTAGAAATCCTCAAGAACAAGTGTGAAGTAAGTCAAAATGAAAAATAATTCCAGAAACAACTTACATGGGCCCATGAAGAGATCGTATTCCGGCTAAAGTTTTACTCAGCTTACCTGCGTATAAAACCAGGCACACGCACTAGATTCACATCACAAGTAATCAAAATATAACTTATCTACCAGAAAACATCACTTTACCGACACATGCAAGCCATTTACAAATAATTTTTGATTTTCACAAGAAAATTACACCTGCACCCTTCCAGCTTTTCCCGCCGAATCATATTTCTTTTGCATTATAATTTAATTTGTTCGGTCACTCTATGTAGTCTGTGTTCGAACTTCGATCTCTATTTAGGATTCGGCGGGAAAAGCTGGAAGGGTGCAAGTGTAATTTTCTTGTGAAAATAAAAATTTATTTGTAAATGGCTTGCATGTGTCCGTAAAGTGATGTTTTCTGGTAGATAAGTTATATTTTGATTACTTGTGATGTGAATCTAGTGCGTGTGCATGGTTTTATACGCAGGTAAGCCGAGTAAAACTTTAGCCGGATTACGATCTCTTCATGGGCGCATGTAAGTTGTTTTTGCAATAATTTTTCATTTTGACTAACTTTACACTTGTTCTTGAGGATTTTCCCGACGTTTCCATTCATCATCATTGTCATTCATCATAAATTCAGAATACATTTTACTAAACAATGATTAGGCTGTATGCCTTAGTTCCCCTTGCCTTTCCTTTGGGATAAAATTTAAAAAAATAAAATATATATTTAGTCTGTGGTTCGGACGGTGCTTGCTTGTTCGTAAAAATGTTTTTGTAATAAATTCTTTAATGCCAACAATAGTTGTAGGACCCTGAATAATTCGTAGAGGTGGAAAAAAGACAGACATCATTTGTGTTTACTCCAAACTTGCCTTAACACGCAGCGTAAACCTGCTATATAGGTAAGTGTTCTTCTGTTTTTATATTTTCATTCCTCATAAATTACCAAAGCAGATAAAGGTCAATTAAACCAGTTTATCTTCTAAACACGCCATAATTCTAATCTACAAAGAAATTCCAAGCCCTTATTCCATTAACAAAAGACTTTGGTTCATGTTCATTCAGCCATCAGCATTATTTTTGGTAACATGGAAGAAGAGGCAGTTAAAAGTAGAACTAAAACATCAAAATATTAGTATTAAGTGACACAATAGTAGATAACTATTTATATTTCAATATACTATAGAGACTGCATGTATATAATGGGTCGCCAAGAACCTATTTCTTTTGCTATGTATTAAGGGGTTACAGCGGTTACAGTTTTCCAGTCAAGCTTTTCTATTCATGTATCATCATGTCTATCCATGGCACATCACTACTAGGAAGTCTTCTTATTTTAAAATAGTGTTCCTCAATTCCATAATCAAATTTAAAATTTTCAGCAATGTTCAGTGGAGGAAAAGGGATTTTCATAGACAATGTTAACGTAGCGAAGCAATGTGAGAAAGGCAGTTCTAGGTGCTTTTGTGAGTATTGTGAAGAGTTCAACAGCGGATGGCAAAGTGAAACGGAACTTGAGATACACAAAATAGACACCCATGGTGAAGTGTTGAAGGATATTGCTAAGAAAGCATACTCTTGTAAGGTTAGTAAAGAGACTGATGTTTTTTTTTAATCTCATACATAGAGAGAGATAAGCTAGCCTTCGTACAATATTTTATAAATTGTGTTTTTTATCTATGACACACATAGGGTTCGAAGTGATAATTATCACGATAATTATCTTGATAAATATACCTTGATAATTATAAAAAACCAAAAAAAAAATTATTAAGTTATTTATGTGTATCCAAATTTCATTTGCTTATGTAAATATGATAGACATCAAACAAAACGTTTGACTGACGAGAAAAGTGCAAATTTCTTTTCTGTGCGTACTTTTTTTACTTTAGTTCGAAATTGTTTATTCGATAATGCTGAAAAACTGAGACCCTCTTTGTGACAAATATATTATTATTTAACTAAAGAAAATTCCAAAATTTCATTGGGAAATCTGATAGGATAATTACATACATACATATGTATAAGGTGGTCAGCCCATCGCCTACAAAACACCAAGACCCTCTTGTCCCTCTACTGACTTGTACAGTATGCCCGGGGAGAGAAGCAGCTGTAGTGAATATTTATCTTGATAATTTCGAACGCTGGTGTGTAAATAAATAGATACAATAAAGAATATGAATAAGACTTTTTACCCACACATACATACATACATACATACATACATACATAGGTGAATTTCCAAAATGGTGTAGCCAGAACTGTAGGATTATAAAAGAGAGCTCACAGCCACATAAGCAGGGACAGATGTGACTCATCAGTTGCTAGCTTATCACCTGAGAGACTGCCAGAGTATCTTCATTTGTAGCCTGTAATCAGAAACAGTATGTTTACAGGGTTGATTTTAAAACATCAATAACCTCACAAGAATAGGTAGCTACCATAAACAACAACATTTATTCTACAAGTTTTGATAATTTTTACTTACATACAAAAATAAATATCAATTTAATATTAGCTCTGAATGTTCTTAAGTCTGTACATAATACTGAGGCGAGCGCGATCGCGGGCGTCAACCTTTTCGTATACCTACGAATGGAACATAGACTTACAAATGTCACGACAGTACAATAAAAGCTTGGAAAATCATTTTAATGTATTGCGTTATGACAAAACTCGTAGAACAAATGTTGTTGTTTATGATTTTAGCTATCTAGTCCTGCGAGGTTATTGTTGTTTTAAATTTAACCCTGTATATTAGACAGTATGTAACTATTACATTTTGCCTTAAACCATGGTAACTGCTTCTGTGTGCCTTTGAGCAAAGGCCTCCCCCATCCTTTTCCATTCCTCTCTATTGTATACCAGTCTAGTCCAGATCTTTCTTGGTTTAATTTCCTTGTCATTAGTTAAAAATTGAATAATTTCTTCACTTTTCTTATAAATAATTTCTGTTTCGGTTAACTTATTCTTTATGACATTGCCTTTAAATCTTGATTTTCCTTTTTTAACTAAATAATTCCTAATTTTTTCAATATCATTTAAATAGTTAATTAATTCATTTTCCATTCCTTAATTATAAATAATTATTTAAAGTACATACCCATTATCCGTGAGTTACGTAGTAGGGGACAAGACGCTCGTTATAAAAGGACATAGGAATGCATACCACTTCCTTATAAGTATTATCAAACAATACTCGGTATATATTTAGATTAATAGAAAGAATATTTTGAAGACGAATAAATGCGTGTACGATAAGATAGTTATTATAATATTAATTAAGCATTATGCACTTAATGTTTGTATCAAAGTTTATAGATTTTTAATACGTATTCACTCGCGCACTGCATACATGGTAACGACAAGAAAAAAAATAAACACAAATAAAAACCGCACTTTTTATGCACAAATTGACACTTTGCACTATACGTTTATTATTTTATTCGCCGTGTCTTCAATTCCTCCAACTCGGGCATCTCTGGACCGCAAGGGAAAAGACCTCCGTAAATCGTTCAATGTAATTTCACGATGTATCTGTCGTGGCCATATCGTAGAATTGATCATTTCATGAAATGGTCGAGCATTTCATGAAATGGTCGCATTTCATGAAAAGTTCAACTGTCTATTGGCCACATCATGATATGGTTTGGGCAGATCGATGATTAAAAATCGTTTCTCGATATGGGCAACTAAACGCCCGATCATTTCATGAAGTGGTCAAGATTATTGATCATATCGTAAAATAGTTACATGAATCACCGGTAGAGGCGCTGCGCGCGTTTTATTTATGTGTGAAGATGGCGGATTTTTCTTTTTAGGTTATAAAACAAATTAAAGAGAGTAGGGTGACTATGCAGAAGAAGTTCACGGATAGTGTGTTATATTGTATAATGTATATTAGACTTAATGGTGGTTTATAATAATATTGTTAAACAAAAACCTTAGATTACGATAGGTTAGGTTAGGTTAGACTATGACAAATGACGCACGAGCCGAGCGAGCGGAGCGAGCGTGCCCAGGCAGCGTCCGGCGATGTGCCAGATGCGAATTGCTTTTGTAAAGTCTTTTATGTTTTTAAATATTATATTGTGAAAATATCACATAAATAATAGCAAAAAAAATCATACCATCATACCTTATGGTATACTTATATATGGTGTAAGCTCTTACCACATTCAGATTTTATGGACACCCTGTTAATACGATTTGGCCAAACGTGGATGACAAAATCGTGAAATGTAGACGATTTAACGATCTGGTCAAATTGAATTGGCCACTTCATGAAATGCGACCACTTCATGAAATGCTCGACCATTTCATGAAATGATCAATTTAACAATATGGCCACGACATATCCACTTCTTGTGGGTCTTCTTATACACCTTATATATTCCGTACAGAGCTCCTAGGGCCATAAGGGTTATGATTACCACCAGAAGGATATTAGTGGTACTGGCGTGGTGCATCAGATCTTCCTTTGCCGAAGCCGAATTACTTCCTCCCGAAGCACTTTGCGCGATAACTATTTCCTTCTGCTTAGTTTGTGTCGAACCCATTTTTTATTTTGAAATTAAAACTTTTGAACACGAAATAAAAATATCGTAATAAACGACAGTCAGGCTGACACGTATAGAATAATTGAAACTTTTCCATTTCGCTCTATGGACTCGAAGGCGCCGTAACACGAGATATTCCGTCGCCCTTTCCAAACATGGCACGGGTCGCCATGAAGGGAAGTTGTAATTGATGAACAACTAGTTCGGTTGGAATACACTTTATTACTGACTATCTTCTTATTAGATACAGTATTATATATTAGTAATAGTACATCACTTCACAGCCATCACCCCACCTTCTTTATTTTATGGCCTCTAATTATGTTACATTTTCTAATATGAAGGCCTATTGGCTATCTTTTATGACAGTTCACAGTGATTCATTGAAACTTAACTAACTGAAAGTGACATGTGTTGGAAAATTTTCTTTCAACAAGGCATTATGCCACTGCCATTTGTTAAGTTTCATTAAGTGATCGTCACTATGAACTGCTGAAATAGATAGGCAATACCACGGGGGCTGAATTCTTCTTTTCACTTCTCTTTTCATTGTTTTCATTTTCTTTTTCAGGTTTGCCTTAAAAACTTCAAAAACAAACCAAGTCTTATTAGCCACATCAAATCCAAACATTTATACAGCTCACCCAACGCTAGGAGAGTAGAACGGGAAATCTACATATGCGATATTTGCTCCATGATATTTTTCAACAAAAAAGTCTTGGTCATTCACATAGCAATTTTGCACAGGCCTCGCAAACAGAAATGTAAAGTGGAGTGTCCGAAATGCGGCCATACGATAAGGATACCGTATCACTGGGCGCATTTAGAAAAGCATGCAATACATAGTGCGTCAAGCTGTAAGATTTGCATGACTAAATTTCAGAATATGTCGCAATTGGAGACACATATGGCATTACATCCTAGGTATTACCATTGCAACGTAACAGGCTATGAATCAAGTAAAGAATCACATTTTCACAACTACTTGAACAAGTTGGAAATGGATAATAGCATCAATATGGTACGGGATTTGAGCGGGGCTGTTGTAAAAAAGGTCTTCGAGCCCAAAACTAGTATGGATAAGTACCAATACTGGTATTTTTACCACAATTGGAGGCAGTTTCGAGGTTTGTTTTTGCCAGATACGTTGAAAATCTGCATTCTGTGCAGAGAGATATGTTCAAATTTGAATGAGATGCGTAAACATGTCAGTTACGTTCACATGCCTAAGCTACATGTGTGCAAGACATTTGTTTGTTCGTGTGGAGACGAGTTTTCCATGAACATACTGCTGAAACATCACCTGATGAAGATGAAGGGTGATCATAAGGATGCAGGGGTCATTGAGACCGTCGGAAACTCTTCGGTGAAGGAAATTTTTGATGTTGATGAAATTTTTATTGAAGACTAGTGATTTTATACTTGTGATAGCTCAATGGGTTCTATAGTGGAGACCACGTATCGGCATGCACAGTGTGGGAAGGCCACCCGCGTGATGGACGGACGACCTGGCCAAGGCCGCGGGTATCTGTTGGCTGCAGGCCGCTTTCAACCATCTCGTATTATAGAACTAGCAAAAGCAACGTGACAGCTAAAATTGTACACTATTCACTGATTGCTTAACTGATATAATTTTATTAAATAAAAGAAATCTCTAAAGTATTTGATGTTTGTTGATTGTACAATTTCCGGCCCCCTGATTATGTAAAAGCAATAGCAAAGCCGAAGCAAAGCGATAGCGGAAATTGTACAATATTCGCCTTGAAATGTTAATAATGTTAATTTGACAAGCAATCAGCGATTTTTGTACAATTTTCGCTATCGCTTTGCTTATGCTAGTTAGGTTATAAGGGGGCGGGGTTAGTCCATTCTGATCATATGATCCGTTGCGAATCTGATCTGATTACGCGATCGGATTCTACTTTTCTTTCGTTTGATTTCAGGCGAAACTGATATCGTGATCACTCGCAATGGATCATATGATCGGAGTGGACTAACCCAATTTCCGCTGTCGCATCGCTTACTACTTGACGTTTGCTAGATATTGATATGGTGACTTCAGACTGATTCTGAAGTGAAAGACAATGAACATTTTCACTGGAGTACTTACTCGAAAATTTTTTGATTTTTTTACTAGCACCTTATACTATTTTGCTGCTGAAAAAATAATAAAACAAATAGTTTCAGTAGGCCAGGATATAGCCTTAAATATTCATCCTTGATATTAATTTGATCACCCTGTAAAATTATTATTTGCTTAAAAAATCTGAATTGAAAGTAATTACGTTTATTTTATACATATACAGGGTGTAACAAAAAGGTTATGTTAAGCGAAAAGCTATGTAAATAGCCTACTATAGAGAACCTATCCACGAAATTTGAAACTCTAAATCACAAGTTCATTTTTCAATATTGTATGAAAAATCCTGAGATGTTTAAAAATTCTCCATACTATCTAGAAAAATAAACATGTGATTTCGAGTCTCAAACTTTGTGAGTAGGTTCTCTATAGTGGGCTATTTACATATCTTTTCGCTTAACATACCTTTCTGTTACACCCTGTATATCATTGGTTAATTAATTCAATGTTGGACTTTATTGTTTTATAAGGATAAATATTATGAATATATTTTAAGTTTATTATATTTATTTACATCATAGATTTCGGGCCTTACTTATAAACACATTGTGTAAAGTTAAGCAACCATTAATGTATCCAATATCTGTCCTATTGAGCACTGGCGGCTTCTAATATTTTTAGATGGGGATTCACATTTTTTTTTTATATATGAGCACTTGCAAAATTACACTCTGGAAACGCCGCGCGTGTTGAACCGATGCATGAACCGATTCTCACTCTAAGTAAAATTCAGATGACCCAATGAAACACATTAAAGACAACCATATCGCGTTCTAACTCTGACTAAGCGACATCTAGTGGCCGCATACAAACACTACGAATGTGAGCGGCGCTCCAGATTAGGCTAATGTTTCATACGAAATCTTCTGTTACACGCGCCGGCCTATGCCGGTATGTCTCTTTCGCACTCATTGAATACAGTACTAGGAATCGTACCAAATTTCGTGTCATTGGAGCGCGATCGCTAGCGCTCCACTCGATACATAAGATTACAACTTACTTGAGACGAACGCGTAGTCACAATTGTATAAACATAGTAGAATTGAAAGATTTAGAATAGAATTTATATTATATTATATTGCCTGTGTAATCTTCGTGGATGGGAGTGCACTGCACCAGCGCTCCTTAGGGCGAGCCGTCAGTGCTATTGAGTATTATTTAGCCTAATCAATACAAGTTTTTTTTTTTATAAATAAAGCCCTTAGTTATTAAGGGAATCATTAACAGTGAAGTTCCCATAATGGTCTCATAGTTTTACCTTACTATGGGGCAAAACAAATGCAAGAGTAAGCAAGAATAATCTATACATGTAATAAATGTAGGTAACGGATAGCTGTCTGTACATGGAAGATAAATGAGAAAAAATATTATAGAAGACCTTTATCAACGCAATAGTACCCAAAACAATGATTTTTGGAATTTTTGTCTGTTTGTCTGTGCGTTTGTGCACGCTAATCTCAGAAACGGCTGAACCGATTTCGATGCAGATTTCAGGAATATATTGTGATAGGTCCCACTTAACATATAGGCAACTTTTTATCCCGGGAAAATGTTTTCATCCTAGATAATTTCGACATTTTGTTTTTTCTGTAGTCCACGTGGACGGAGTCGCGTACCACTAGTAAATAAATAAGTATTCACATACATCACAACACATTGACCAAATTCGCAAATTGTCAAGTGGTTATCTATTTGAAGCAAGCCTTAATATAAGCATGAATAGACCGTACATATATATAAATTTTGTGTTTTAATATTGCCAAATTAACAAAATTAAATTTGCTAATTGTGAAATTTTTAGAATTGAAATTTAGAAAACGGAAGCTAATCGTTGGGAACTTGACGATTTGCGAAATTGACTGATTGCGACCGCTTGACAATTTGCGCCTAAAGGATAGAGGAATAAGATGTAGACATAGAGTGCTAATGTCATACTAACTGTTTCGATGCACCATTAGACTTTTCGGTGCCTCGCGATACCAGTCCTTGACACTAGTTAGTACTGACATTAGTTTAGTTCCATACTATCCTAGTTTTCCATTGACTGGAAGAGATCACGGTTAGTTATTAGCTCGCCAAGAAATGGTTATAAGTAGTTGAAATATTATAATACTTAAGCAATGTTATTTTTTAATAATTTTGGAATAAAATATTGATAATGTAGGTAGCTACATGAGTGGATTTTTTTTATAGTTATAGGGCAATTCCATATGTGACTGACTCTACATTTGACACAATTTGCGTTTTGTTTTACCTTTTATTACGATTAGTACTATGTTTTTAGTTTCAATTTAAACATATCTTTGTAGCAGCTTCAACAATTATCGTATAGAGACAAAATGGCAACCAATGATATTGTGAAATATCATTTATTTAGTAAAATATAAACGTGACTGACACTACATGCAAAAGGAAGTCATTTTCGAGAGGGTTTTGAAACATCAATAATCTTCCTCTGTACTGGCGTAATAACTTTAATTTGTGTTTTTATCGAAAGTGCATGAAACAAACTATTATAAAATGGTGAAATAAAAGCTTTAAGTTATTTAAAAAAAAATATATTAGTAAAATAAATTGTGACTGACACTACAGGCCAAAACGTGACCGACACTACATTCACTTTTTATAGTGTAAAAGTCAGTATTTTTACATGAAACCTTAGTATTCAAATCACAGCACATGAAATAACAACTCTAAAATTATTTTAAAGAAAGACAGGTGTAATTAATGAACTCGTTAAAATTCTATTTATGAACAAAAACACCACCTAAACGAAATCATTAATAATATGTTAGAAACCAACATTGAAACTAAAATAATTCAAAACAAAATCTTTTTGGAAATAAGAAATATAAGTAATTAAAAAACTTAAACAATTTCTTTAACAAAGTATAAATTCTTTTAAGCCTTTTCAAAGACATCTGACTCTTTGGAAACTTATAGTAGACTCTATTGCCCTTAAGAATCAGACTAGGATTAGGTAATATCTCCAGTATGTCATCAAAAGACACATAAGATATATCTTCCTCATCAGCTTTAAATAAAGAAGCATCGTTATTTGTTACTTTTAGGCTCATAAGTTTGACTTCGCCCTCTTCATCTACATCACTCTGGCAAATAGTGACGTAACGATACATCTGTCGTTTATTTTTTGTGGCAAACTGTGCCAGTACAAACACACCATTTCGGATGTTATTAGCAGTAAGTTCTAAACTACTGGGCCCAACGTCTAATATTGGAGCATTATTTTCTTTTTCGTCTGATGATTTATCAGGCATTAGAAGATCACTTTCATCATCGTCTGCCGATTCATCAGAAAACACTTCTTCATACGTTGTTTTTTGCAAGAGAGATAGTTGCAGGGCTTTGACGTAATTAAACTTATTTACGTAAAATTTGTGCATTTTTTTAATGTTCTTAATAACCATAGCTTTCTCAAAAACCATCTTTAATGCTAGGTCTTCATGGCATTTACTGAAGTCCTTATCCGTCATTACAATTATTTGTACCTTTGACATTAGTTTTTTTTCTTTAATCTTTCTTCTGTATCTTCTCATATCTTCGGATTTTTTTTCACGTAAAGCTTTAAGCATATCAAGCGATGCTGTTTGTTTTATCAAACGCCGTTGGCGTTTTCTGTTCTCAGATTCCTTTTTTTTAAAATTCTTTAAATAATCCTTTAGCTTTCAGATTCTCTCTCTGCTTGCGCTTCCTTTCTGCAGCTGTTTTCGCCATCTATGAGAAAAAAAAACAAACAAAAAGCTACATTTAATTATGATACAGGCTGTGACTGACTCTACCTACGACGTGACCGACTCTACAACGTGACTGACACTACAAAAATGATTCTTATAGAGTTTAGGCATTATAAAAAAGATAATAAATTTTTAACGTCGGCATCATTTGACTTATATCGTCAAGTAGGAAAATACTTATTTTCATGATAATTAAGTAATATTGCTGTAGTTAAAGCGAAATGTAATGTCTATTCTGTGACCGACACTACAACTTCACACTGTAAACTTATAAACCTAATATCTCTTTAAAAAATTCAATTTCTATGAATTACGGACTCTTTATCGATATGTCATCATTTGAACAGTCAGTATGTAAAAAAATATAACAATAATTCAAAAGACTTATGTACCGTGAAAATTAATTAAAACTTCACCACAAAAAATCACTATCAGCTGAGCTCACGACACCATCTCGTAAATGACAGTGTTGCCAGAAAAATAATATCAAAAAATTGTTGCCATTATAAAAACTTAAAAGTAATATAATGTTGCCACCATACTTAAGTATTTTTACTACCAAAATCAGATATTAATTTTTTTCATTTATGGTAGACTTATGCGTGGAATTGCCCTATATATAAATTTTAGAACCCGTTAGATAAGTATTTCTTGTAGGTACCCATGAGAATTTCATGAAATCCGTTTTTTAGTGGATGTCTCCTAGTTTTCTAGATATTTCGTGATGAATGAGTGAGTGACCTTTTTTGTCCTTAAATAGATTGAGAAGAAAGAAATGGTTAAAAAAAGAGATTCTTCAATCAATTTAGCCTACTCGGCGCAGTATGAGCCTATCACCTGTTAAGATAGGCGGTAAATCTGAATAAAACTTGAGTTGCATAGGGATTTCTAAATAGACGCAGACGCATATAATATAAGTACTTAAGTTTTTACTATAGTTTATGCTGATAGCGATAGTAGAATAATATCCACTTTCGAGGATTTCTCGACGTTTCCATTCATTATATAAGTTATTTATTTATTCAGAAATCATCTTCACAAAATATGTCTGCATAGACATAGTTTCCATTGCCTTTCCTTCGATAAAAAATGTTTTTGTTGTAATTTCATGTCTACCCTCATCTCGGGCTTTCGTAAAATAACATCGGACTCGACGCCACGACAGTCATGTTGTTATTTAATCGCCAAGCACAGTGCTACAGATACAGAACACTTAGCTACAGACTACAAACGTGTAGTAGGTAGTACGTAGTGTAGTGACTACAGACGTGTCTGCTCATTTAAAGGCTCAGTACGAAGTACCTATAATATAGGTCCTATATCTTCAATTCAAATTCGCATGTGCCAGTGTTGTCCGTTCTTTCATTTGTAATATTTTGCTGAGTTAAGTAGGTATCGGGCGTATCTAACCAGTTTCGATCCGTTTCACTGTGAGGCTGGAAGGAAGAACCAGGTGGAGGAGCTATCCTGGGAATGACAGCATCCAAATAGCATCAGTGATGTAAAAATCAGTAAGTAGACCCCTTGTTATGTAACTTGCAGAGCCGAAGCAATGCGATAGCGAAAATTGAGAATGTGTGTGTGCGCGGGGCGAGATGCGGAGCGCGGGAGGACGCCGAGCGCTCGTTGCGCGCACGCACACACTTTAAAACGCTATCGCATTGCTTCGGCTCTGCTATTGTGCTATTGCAAATTAGATAGTCAGGGGGCAGGTGGAGTATCTATCTTGCGGATGTGAGCATCCAAAACCTAGCATCAGTGCTGAAAACATCAGTGAGTAGACTCCTCATAGAATAACTCTTATGCCTGATTTCGAAACTAAAGGTATGATTCCGAGCTAAGCAGCACGCTGCACTGCTGGCCTTTTTAGTGCTGCGAAATCACTCGGAATAGCTCGGAATCATACCTTATCACTTTTTGTATGCAGAATATTAAGATATCGCATGATAAGAACTCTAGAAAGAATAAGATGTTATGTATCTGACTAGCTGTTGCACGCAACTTCGTGCGCGTGAACTACCTACGGAATGTAGCCTATGTTCTCGGTACCTACTCCCAACGTATGCAAAATACCAAGAAGGTTGGTTTAGTACCTATAAGCGTAAAATGTAACAAACAAACAACGTAAAATGTAACAATCAAACAACGTAAATGTAACAATCAAACAACGTAAAATGTAACAAACAAACAATCTATTGGGACAAAGTAGCTACCTAGTATTTGAGTTAACGTGTTGGTGCTACAAGGTACAATTCTACTGTTTTTTTTTAATTCCATCAAAAATCTATCTGCTGTCATTTTTATTTAGGTTATTTATTTTTGAAATTATTTCAATCATTTTATTATGAGACCAGAGCTTAAATAATGGATGAATACCACTGTTTTGTATATAAATCGAAAAATATTAATCCGTTAACTGCTTAAAGAATATAAATTGAATATTGTAAGTACGTACCCCAACTAATACTATAAATGCAAAGGTACCTACTTACCTCCTTCTCTGTTTACGCCGAAACTACTGAACCGATTTAAATGAATTTTGGCACACAGGTAGTCGAGAGCCTGAGAAAGGAGATAGGCTAGAATATTACTACTACCTACTACTAACTCTCGTACTTTCCTCCCTACTTTTTATCACGGAAAAAATCTTTTTTTTTTTCGAAGTCTCGGGTGAATTTTTATGTTTTGTTTCTAGCAAAATCAACAACGCAGAACCGGCTTTAAACCATGAATGTTGCATCAGATTTATACTCCAAAGTAAACCAGTAAGTTTTTTTTTGTGTCATGTAGAATACATCAGCTGCATCTCCTTCTGTGCATGTCGTGAGAGTCGACTAAGGTACTCGGGCATTCTCTCAGGCGATAAGCTAGCAACTTGCCATTGGTCCTTTACATCTGGCCGCGTCCTGCTAGACGTGGCATTGGGAACTGCTTTATGATCCTGTGTTTCTGGTCACCCCATTTCGGAAACACAGCTGTGTTTATGTATCTATGTATGAACATCTGTGCCTACCTAGTTAGTAACACAAAATGTTGTGCCTGGGTATAAACCAAAAATATTATAAATGATGATCTCCGACCGTATTTCGGCCAAAGCGACCAATCTCCACGCAGATTGGCCAGGTAGGTACGCAGGAGATATTATAGTGCACAAGTGTGTGCGCAAACACAGATGCACTCTCTATTCCGTTACTGTCATAGTCCGATGTTATATTATTATCATATTACAAATACAATTGGCGGGTAGGTAAAGATGAATATATGTAAGTACTTATACAACGTAGGTAAGGAATTTTTCAGATTGTGCATTGGACGGTCAATTTTGCGAGTAAACTCCAGACGTTAAACTGTGTCACTCCAAATGGTGCGCCATCGCTCCAAAATTTGTCCACAGTTTTTATTTGCATTGGGTTTGGAGTGACACGGCCCGCTATTTGGGACGCGCCATATACTTGGTTATTAGTAATAGTATGACGAAAAATGTTAGTTCCGAAATCAGAGGCATAGGAGTTTTTCTATGAAACCGACTGTAACTCTGATCTTAATTCAAAAACCATGCTCAGGGCGGCTACACTTTAAATATGGTAACTCCCGAGTAAGTAACGCATAACAGCGGGAATAAACGCCAAATCTATCTATGTCGTTGGCGCTAATCACCGTTTTAAACAGTTTATTTATATTGAATTGTATCACTCGTTACCATTCGAAAGCTCAAAGCTTTGCTTTTGCTAGCCGTTTTGAAATACAATGTGTTCTACAATATTATTGCGACATATCGCCTTATCGCATTAAAACTGTATAATCTCTAAAAAATACAAATTCATCACGAGATCACTTTGAGTAATTCACGGGTCGATGTTTAATCTTTATCAAATCTATACATATAATAAAAATGTAACGGATCGCTGTCTGTACATGGAAGATATATGAGAAAAAATATTATAGGAGACTTTTATCAACGCAATGGTACACAAAATAATGATTTATGGAATTTTTGTCTGTTTGTCGGTTTGTCTGTGCGTTTGTGCACGCTAATCTCAGAAACGTCTGAACCGATTTCGATGCAGTTTTCAGGAATGTATTGTGACATGTCCCACTTAACATATAGGCTACTTTTTATCCCGGGAACATGTTATTTTTCCCGATTAATTTCGACATTTTGTTTTTTCTGTAGTCACGCGGACGGAGTCGCGAGCGTCCACTAGTATTAACTAAATTTCGAATATTTTTAACCAACTGCACCAAAAGGTTGTGCTTTTCGAGTGTTTTTTTTGGCACGCTCTAGAGCAGGGGTTCCCAAACTTTTTTCTCATAGACCCCTTTCAAAAGTTAACTGGTTCTGGTGGACCCCCTGCAGGCCTACACCACATACAAATTCATTGTAAACCAACGTTTAAACAAGCGGGGGCCACCTGGACCACTTTGGGAACCACTGCTCTGGAGCCTAAACGGCTCGCATTTGACCTTGAGAGGTGTCATTAGATTCGACTTAGTTGTTAAGTGACACTTGTCAAAAATTCCCCGCAGTAGGGTTTTTTCTTTTAATAAATAAACTTATCAGAACTTGTGCCGCGTGGTGCCGGCAGAGTAGAGTTTGTACCACACCACCCCATGCGTGCCCGTGGGTATCGTACGAGGTAATTAAGGGTTTCCGGGAGGCGGGCAGCAGTGCCTCCCGTGCTGACAACATAGTCCGAAAAAAACACTGCGGTCACGAACCGGCCCCCTTATTATGAGTACCTAACTAGCAAAAGCAAAGCGATAGCGAAAATTGTACAAAAATCGCTGATTGCTTGCCAAATTCGTATTACCTACGAAAAGTGAATTTCAAAGGAACTTCGACATTTCAAGGCGACTATTGTATAATTTTCACTATCGCATTGCTTCGGCTTTGCTATTGCAAATTAGGTAATCAGGGGGCCGCCTGCCCAGCGTGGTGACTATGGGCAAAAACCGCATATGGCAGTAGCCTTGTGACGTGCTCTGGGGGAGGCCTACGTCCAGCAGTGGACTGCAATAGGCTAAAGACGAGACGAATTAGAACTTGTACATAGATTTATTTACTTTACTACTCGTAAGTCCCACATAACGTGTGATACAATTCGATAAGCTATTTCCATAGTCTCAAAAAATGTTCTTCTGCTTACAGGAGACCGATAAGAATAGATGACGGGCAGTTAGCGCCAACGCGAACTAAAGCGAACTATACGCTATACATATGCGGCATTATAGTCATGTCGATATTTGCCAGTGTTTTCATATTAACCTTCTCAGTGTTTTTCGTGAATAGGGAAGAGAGAAAGGGCGGTATATCCGCAGTGTTTAAATTTTGATTGGTTTTTTTGTTGTGGTAATAAATTTGTTTTTTTTTTACTATGGTAAGATTTGTTTTATAGTTTATAGATAGTAGTTTATAGTTTTAATTGTGCGTGTCTGTTTATAGTTATGAGAGAATGGCTAAAGCTAAGGTTTTAAGGTTATTAGGCTATCCATAAAAACCTTAGTTTCATCAGTAGGTAGGTACATATTAACCTTTCATGTGCTAACTTGCAATCGGTCGTAATCTCTAGATAGTTACTACCAAACTTTACATTTGGTTGTACAACTAGATTAAAAATTTAGTGCTCTATACCGACATATTAATATATAATCTAGGATTTTTACCAAATCAGCCTTCCCAGGACCTAATTAAATACACATAGTCAACAAAATCGCAAATAATCCACAATATTCCCAAAGAATATATAACGCTTTACGTATCTAGCGCTCGAAACGAACTATTCGTAGCACGTCTACGAAGTGTCCGTAGCACCTACTACGAACTATTCGTTTACTACGCGACATCGATAGCGTTTTATTTTTTAAAATTCGATTTCTATTAAGCACTATTGAAATTTTGTCACATGTATTCAAAATATTAATGAAAATCACCATAGATATGATCACCATAAACTTGTCAGTTATATGTGTGTATGCTTACTGGTAGCCCCCAACTTTGTTTAAGTGAACGACCTATTGTTAAGTTGTCAACGCAGGTAAAGCCAGCTGGTCTTCTACTGAATCTGTAGTATTTTGTTACATATCTGGGGGGACAATTCTTGTAAATTTTTGAGCCGAAACGCGGTGCGAAGCAATATATACTTACCGCTGGAGTAATAAGGCATATTTTAGCACGCATCGGTCGCGAGTGTGACAGAATAAAAAAAAACATCTGTCTCGTGCTGAAATGTGTCTAATTACGTTACCATAAAGTAATTATTGCTTTGTTCTAAGCGTCTACAACGGTTCCGTTTCGGCTTCGTCGGAAGTTCAAAGTTCCATAGAGGGCTCGCCTACCACGAGCGAGCCCTCCTCGATGGAAATAACCCTTATGACTGATTTCGTAACTAACATTTTGCAGTAACACAGTAAGCTTCTCTTCCCGGGCATACTGTACAGTACAAGTCAGTAGAGGGACAAGAGGGTCTTGGTGTTTTGTAGGCGACGGGCTGCCACTTCTGACCAATTTTGAGGGTATAGTTGAGATGTACAAGTTCGGTTAGTAGTGACATGTGGTCAGCCCATCGCCTACAAAACACCAAGACCCTCTTGTCCCTCTACTGATTTGCACAGCACATTTATATTTATTTTAACTTCCAGTGCCAGAACACTATACCAAGGCCAGCTTGCTCCAGTACAGACGGGATCTAAATATACAGTGTATGTAGTATGTTTTCTAATAGTCGGCTGTTTGTTTGTCGCTATATTCGTGATCATACTATCTCTTATGATGATGACGCAGAAGGAGCGGGTGAGTGTGCTAAAACACTGACTTGTTGTATTAATATATTGTTGTATAATTATTGTGTTTTTATTTTTATTTTAATATATAAATAAGTAAAATTATTAATAAAGAAAATGGAAAAATTCTTCACCCGAGTGGGAATCGAACCCACGACCGCTGCAAACCGTGCCAGCCGCTATAACCACTAAGCCACCGGGTCAATTACTCGGATGACGAATTTTACCATCTCTTTTCTAAATTAGATATTGGCAACGTTATTCTTCATCCCGATAGCTATACACTAGCTAAATCTCGGCAAATAAAGCTGAATCCCTCAGCACAATGTTTAAAGATGAAACGATCAACCATATCCTAACGGATTATTTAAATGGAGAAGTGTTTTTATAAATTTATCTTAGTCAAGATATTATATATTATAAAATTATTAATAAAGAAAATAGAAAAAAATCTTTACTCGAGTGGGAATCGAACCCACGACCGCTGCAAACCGTGCCAGCCGTGCTATCGTGCTATAACCACTAAGCTACCGGGTCAATTAATATCTGTCTATGAAAAATCTAGCGTAAACACTGGACACAATAAATTTCGTCCGATCATGTTCAGATGCACAGAAAAAGTTGCAGATTACGAGTATGTATTCCAGTCGACCTCGCATTAAATGTAATTGTATTGTGTAGGGCCCGGTGGTGGACGCACCCATAGTGAAGACCTCGCATTAAATGTAATTGTATTGTGTAGGGCCCGGTGGTGGACGCACCCATAGTGAAGACCTCGCATTAAATGTAATTGTATTGTGTAGGGCCCGGTGGTGGACGCACCCATAGTGAAGACCTCGCATTAAATGTAATTGTATTATGTAGGGCCCGGTGGTGGACGCACCCATAGTGAAGACCTCGCATTAAATGTAATTGTATTGTGTAGGGCCCGGTGGTGGACGCACCCATAGTGAAGACCTCGCATTAAATGTAATTGTATTGTGTAGGGCCCGGTGGTGGACGCACCCATAGTGAAGACCTCGCATTAAATGTAATTGTATTGTGTAGGGCCCGGTGGTGGACGCACCCATAGTGAAGACCTCGCATTAAATGTAATTGTATTGTGTAGGGCCCGGTGGTGGGCGCACCCATAGTGAAGACCTCGCATTAAATGTAATTGTATTGTGTAGGGCCCGGTGGTGGACGCACCCATAGTGAAGACCTCGCATTAAATGTAATTGTATTGTGTAGGGCCCGGTGGTGGGCGCACCCATAGTGAAGACCTCGCATTAAATGTAATTGTATTGTGTAGGGCCCGGTGGTGGGCGCACCCATAGTGAAGACCTCGCATTAAATATAATTGTATTGTGTAGGGCCCGGTGGTGGACGCACCCATAGTGAAGACCTCGCATTAAATGTAATTGTATTGTGTAGGGCCCGGTGGTGGACGCACCCATAGTGAAGACCTCGCATTAAATGTAATTGTATTGTGTAGGGCCCGGTGGTGGGCGCACCCATAGTGAAGACCTCGCATTAAATGTAATTGTATTGTGTAGGGCCCGGTGGTGGGCGCACCCATAGTGAAGACCTCGCATTAAATGTAATTGTATTGTGTAGGGCCCGGTGGTGGGCGCACCCATAGTGAAGACCTCGAATTAGCATAGGAAATGGAAAAGGAAGGAAATTCAGATTCAGATTGACATTTAGAGCTGTTCTTTACTAAAATTCCTCGATTCTTGCGCAAATCGATGCAGCCTGCCATGTTTATAGCATAGCAAGATGATATAAGATCAGTAACAAGTTGCTAGCTCATTGCCTGAGAAGACACCCCCGAGTTCCTCAGTCGACTTTTACGAAATGCGCGGAAGGAGATGCAGCTTGTATTCTAGTGAAGCCCCACATCTGCACCGGTATGATGAATTTGGTGAGAGCGAGATGTCTCACTTTTAAACGTCAAATCCACAGAGCTAAGTAATAACTAGACAAGACAAGTGTTTCTACTTGGTGTGTAAAAAGGTATTGCAAACCACTTCTATCCGCCCTAATTCCTTCAGTCCTGGCTCTAGAACTAGTGTCTATTCTAATTCTTGTCTATTTTTTTACATGCAAAGTACATCCCCTAAGTTTATCTTGTTATTAATAGCTCTGTGAATTTGACGTTTAAAAGTAAGACATCTCGCTCTCACCAAATTCATCATACCGGTGCAGATAGGACTCAATAAATGGGCGAGTAAATAAAACAACGGGTATATTTATTTTTGTATTTTCCATTTCGCATCATATCATTCTTAATAGCTATGTCATATGTATGTATTTATAACTATGTATTATTTCTATAGGTAGGTACAGAGTATATCATTTTATACCTATTAATAATATTTTATTCATTTCGGTAACTTTTAAGAATGAAACATAATATTTTTAATTTTCAATAATTAAGCGTTGAATAAATATATGAATAATGAATATTTATGTTTTTGCGTTACTAATAAAAAAAGTGACTAACTTTTGATAAAAGATAGGTTTTTCTGCTTCGTATTTGTTAAAATTGTCAAAAAATATATTACATATGACAGGATTACCCAGACCAATAATAATATTTATACAGTTTTCTGCTGCTACAGTTAGTACAAATTGACAGATTACAGTTACTATTTATGATTTGGTAACATAGTTGTCAATTTTGACATAATTCTTAGAAATTTTGACATAATCTATATATATTTTTGACATAATCTATAGATATTTTTGACATAGTCTATTGATATTAATTTGTGTCATATATTCGTGTATTTATTCAACGTGTGAAGATCAACAAACCAACATTAGCTTAAAATAACAAAACAACATAACACAGTCTTAACACAACAGACAAGCGATTAGGTACTTAATACTATAAATACACTTAAATTACTATTTTTTTTAAACTACCTTCACTAAATTTATGCGAGCTCTTAATAAATAAATAAAAATATAATGGGGTATAAAAACTAATAATATATTTGCTGTGTAGGTTCTTAATTTGTAAAGTTAATATTTTTTCAAACGCGCGTATACAGGGTGTACGAAAGGGGTATGTTAAGCGAAAATCTATGTAAATAGCTCACTAAAAGGAACCTACGCACAAAATTTCAGACTCGAAATCACATGATTATTTTTCATATAGTATGGAGAATTTCTAAACAACTCGGGAATGTTCATACAATTTCGAAAAATAAAAATGTGATTTTGAGTCTCAAATTTTGGAAATAGGATCTCTATAGTGGGTTATTTACATTGCTTTTCGCTTAACATACCCTTTCTGTTACACCCTGTATAGGTAAATATAGTAAATTAGTTACTTGATACATATTTTGATCAAAGGTATAAAACTTAATAATAAAGTCCATATGTATATTCATACACTTTGAATTTCCAATCGATGAACTACCTAGAGCCCTACGCCGTTTGGTTCAAGTGGTGGACTTCCATACGTCATAATGATCATAGTCACGTCCATTATTCTCAAAGGCGTTGGACAGCGAAGTGTGAATAATACACAACCCATCTGTTAGTTTACGTCCATTATGCAGTCCATGCAGAGACGTGTAAAAATTACATACCAACCGGTAAATTCACGTCCACTATCTTTAGAGAGGCTGAACAGAAGTGTAAAAATTATGCACCCACCCGTTAATTTACGTCCATTATCACCAAAAGGTTGCACAGAGACGTGTACAAAATTACAAGCCCGTTAATTCACGTCCACTATTCTCAAAGAGGTTGTTCCACGTCGTGCGCCTTCCGTCAAAGTTTAACACACAAATCATGAACATACACAGCAACGCAAATGGGTGTATAATATACCTTACGTACATCACATTTCTATGATATATAAATATATAAAGTCACATAGATATTTCTTGTAATAAAATATAGAAAACGGGAAAGGTAAAAATCACTAACACTTTGTGGTCTTACATTTTGTTTTAAGTTCGTATCATCACATACTTACATCTTGTTTTGTAAAATCAAAAGCTCCGTTTGAAACAACGTTGTTGTTGAAAATGCGTTTCGTCGTTGTAAACAAAATTATTATATTGAAAATTGAGGTGAATAAATACAATTTAAAGTCATCCATAAAGTTGCTTTAAATATGCTCTAAAATAATATCTATTTAATCCACGAACAGTACCTACAGTCGTGTGTTATCTATTTAATACACGAACAATACAAAATAAGTTTAAATAAATAAGTGTTTCGTGAATTTCTAGATATTAAAAATAAAATATTGGCATGTACAAGTTAAAACCATACTCTTTTGTGTTCAACTCTACCTATTCCTTAACGATTGGGGTGTAATTGGTGTTTTTATGAAGAAATTAGGTTTTACACAACTGGGGAATGTAGCCTATATTGAGTACAATAAACTCTCTTTTCTCTGGGCCACGTCCGTCCATCTTGGTATGAACCAATTATACTGATTTTGAAGTTTTTTATACAGTCGAACACTTTTGCATTTAAAAAAAAGATGTTATATTTAAAGTAATATCCATAGAAAAAATATTACTAGCTATCTATCTGAAAGAAAACTGAATGTCAATTGAATATAATCACTTATCTAAGTCTACATTGAGACAACATTCATGGACGGTTGAAAAAAGGAAAGGGAAATGAAAAGAAAACCACTTAACATTGAATCTCAGATTAATAAATATAAAATGTACATGACACAAAAAATACACACAAAAGTAGGTTTGCATATCGCAAACAAAAAAGCGATAACTGACATTTACTGCTTTTATAAAAAAGGTCAAGTAAATTAAAACTGTGTCTTTCCAAAATACAGTTATTAATCTGAGTTGAAGATGAAGTCTTAATAATCATACTACACATAAAAAGAAAGGGATAGAAGACAAAAGTCTTATACCTTTAACAATGATCTAGCGGTACGTAAAGTAAAATGTCTACAATACACCTATTGCATTATTTATTATTGCTGTGTTTATTGCTGTATGTGAAGTAAAAATCGACAGGTTTCGGTGAAATAATAAATAGGAATTTTGTCATTTTTATTTTAAACTTACTTTTGCATATTTAAGACACCACGGACTAACTTCAATGTCAATTAAAATAAAAAATCATGTTAATTCTTTGAAGTCATATATAAATAACTGAATACTTAATTAAAAATAAAAGCAAATGGTGTCTGCAGAGTTGAAGCACCACCCCGTGTCTACCCGTGGGTATCGTAAGTGGCGATTAAGTGTTTCCGTGTTGACAACATAGTTCGAAAATCATACTGCGGTCACCAACCTGCCTGCCCATCGTGGCGACTATGGGCAAAAATGGCAGTAGCCTTGTGTCGTACCTTGGGGGAGGCCGACGTCTAGCAGCGGACTGCATGTGTGATGTGAACAAGATTGATGCGTAAATAAATTATGAAATTTTAATTGCCATAATAACTTAAATTGTCATTTTAATGTTAAGACCGTCGATTTTTCTTTCACACTCTATTCCCATAATTTTAAAGATATTGCTAAACAACTAAAAACGTATAGACATTAACGAGACACCGACATCGAATCACTCCACAACATGTTCTTTATATAAACAGGAACAAAAATAAAGATAGCTAAGTATTAAGACGTCGTGGACACAAAATATCCACTTTTATATGTTTCAAAAAATACTTTTTTCGTGTACAAAAACAAGGTTATGCTCTTTAAGCACGCGACATTTCCTCTGGGTATATTTTTTAAAACTAGAACACATCGAAAAGTCTAGCTTTTTCTAAAACAAAAGTCATCTACTAGAAAATTTCAAAACATAAATACACAGAATACGATTCCACTAATCTATTAACTAGTAATCTTGAATACATTTTTTGTATATAAATAACACGAGATTTAATTTTTCTTGTTATTTTAAAAATTCACTTTTCCCTTTTTTTCCTCCAACGTCATCTATAATGAAAATCGTCTTAATTGACATTTACCACTTCATATGTTTTGTGTATAAAATTTTATTTACAAAAAGTGTATTCAAGATAACAAATTTTAAATTTAGAATCGCTCTTAGAGGATTTAACATTTAAGTCTGATAGATTGGTGTTATCCTTTTTCGCGGAAAGACGGATACCTATGAAATGCAGTTTAAAACAAATTTCCTTTGGCACTTGCTGCGTATAAAATGGTATGATTAAAACCTATCTATGAAACAAACGATTTGGTCAAGCAGGTAAGGCGATAAAAGGTTGTATTCCTGTCAAATCTTATCCAAATAAGACTCACAGCGCTATCTTGATCGCAACAAAATTGTGATACAAATCCAGCTATAACAATTTGGGAGAGACAATAGTACTGTAAAATTTCAATACTGACGATTTTCTTACAAAACTGATCTATAGAGTAAGCATGAATCTTACGCGCCGCCGTAGTGAATCGATACTCGCAAGCAATCGATCTATGATATGACAGTGTGACGATAGCGTTATAGACTATCGAAAGGTTGGCGCTTGCCACACTGAACTGAATAAGGGGCTGCATTTCCCGGAAGAAACTTCATCAACAATATTATTTGGCCTGATTTATCTTCTAAACTTAGATAATACACAAATTGTACCATCTAGACAGCGCTATTTGTAATCGTGTCGAGTGTTTTGTATTATCCATAATACAGGATATTTAACTAAAAAAATATGTGTTTGTGAAATGATTTTGATTTTATGTTTTTGGGGCAAGTCTACGGTAGAATAGAGTTAAGTAACATTTTTACAATATCTGTTTAACATACCATTTTCACACAATGTGACATTTATAGTTAAAATATATCAAGAAGAGTTTTAATAAGGCATTTTTGATACGATATTTTTAGTTTCCAAGGATTTTTTAATAGCGAAATCTACATTTAGTATTACATTACATTTTCCGAGGATTATAAAATATTTGGTGTTACTTGGGACTTAAAATTATACATATAATATTAATATAATCCTAACTTCACTGGAATGGATATAAATGAAACAAAATAATAACAATTAAAATAAAATAAAAATTTCAATAGCCTATCTAAAAGATATTTTTAATGTTATTTTTGCATAATAAATTTGTATATAATATACTTTATATTTTGCAATTTCACCTAGCTAACATTTCATCTCATTTTACAATGAAGATGGCTCATTAAATGACTAAATATAGGTACTTATACCGAACTTACATCTTAATGGAGACTGCAAAGCCTTTAATATCTAACCTTTATAATATATTCCTATATGTATAGTTGAAGGAAGTATTATAGCAACGAGAAAGGCAACGCCGCGTTTTGGACGATAGCGTCCATACCAAACGTGAACGGTCGGCAACATCTACATCATAGGTGTTTCTATACCCAGAAATTTAAACCACAACTAATGTAATAAAACCCGGAAAATTACAGTTAGATCACTTTTTCTTTTAACTGCAAGCACGCCCGCTTATAGCGAAATTCATACAGTGACTTAGACTTCTTTTTTTAGAAATATGCTTAGTGTAGCATAAGTTCTTTTTAAATTTATTTGCTGAATACTCGCTGCCACTTTAATTGAATTTTTTGACCGATACGATGTAAAATCTCTAATGTCGCAAAAACGAATTTAGCAAGCTAACTGGTATATTTCTGGCAACGTTATGGTTTAAATTTACAAATACATTTGGGTACTTTAAAACCACTTAGTTTAGTTCTTAAACCTAATCGAATATATATGTGTCGCTTACTATATTAACTACTTCAAAGCATTTATAGGCGTAAATTAATTCTTTTTTTATTACCTAGCTTCATTATATGATGTACTACTAAATTTGACTATCTAGTACTTTGCCATATATTTCGTGATATATGAATTCCAGATTTTACTAAAGGTTCAACCTTTTTTGTGGACAATGTTTTGATGGATTTAAAAACGATAAAATGTGCGTTACAGCATTTCTAACCCAACTTACCCTTAGTGCAAAAGGCAAGAATACCTATCTGTATAGATAAAATCATCCCATATAGGAGATCAGTAAGTCAGTAAGAGACAAATGTCAGCTTTTTTAAAATCCATCACAAACAGCGTAATCTAGTTATTATAACGTTCCCACGATTGACTGACTGACAAAATTGACTTCACAATTCGTTCCTTAACAAAATTTTACTATATCATATAATAGTTTTAATATATAAATATCTTATTGTAACCTCTAGCGATATGTCTCTCAAGTTTGACTACATGCATTGAAATAATATAGCCAAATAAAAATATGAGATAGAAATAACCTCCAACTTTTATAATCTCATAACATCTTTCGCTATATTACAAAAAGTCGAGTCAAAATCCTCTTTCCCGCCGCTAATAATACATATTCTGAGAACTAAGCGTTTTCTGTTACACCCACTTGAATATAGATGGCGTAGCAAACTTATGTGAATCTAGTAAAAAAAAACTCACGTCTTAGGAATTATTACTTTGTTAGTTAGAGCAAATTTCCATGACGACGACGATTCCAATAAATTTGAATCAAGGTTGTAACAAAAAACAACTTGTCTACTCAGGAATTCACACCCTTTCGTTGGAGGTCGACGCTACACAGACAAAACAATATCTACCACATAAACAATACATTTTAATATAATAATATATAAAATACATTCTTTACAAAATATTATATTGAATTGGCAATGTGGATAGACACATTCCCGTTCAAAAAGTTTTCAAAAAAGACGGCGTAGTAAAACTACATATTACCTTTTTAAATATATCTTTTTAAACTACTAAATAGTATCCCACACATAAAAGATAGGTACAAGTAATTTTTTCATTAAACAAAATGACAGCCAAAATCTTTATAAACAATAATCACTTAGATGCGTTATTTTTGAGAGAAATCAATAAGAATCATCCCCTCTTAGACACTCACTTTAACTACCTACAGTAAATGATTAAATGCCTCTTAAATGCTAGCAATAAATATATTTTTATTTTCCTTAACGACCTACAATATAAATAAATCTAACTTTTCACTACATTCGGTCATTTTTTTTTTCATCAAAAGTTCTTTATGTGTATCCATAATTATTTTAGACACAACCATTTTTATAACAGTAGTTTTTACTATAGTTTATTTCGTTCATTATTTATTATGGGTCTGATTTTGGCATTGACTCTTTGTTATTCAGAAAAAGGAAACGACTAGAAACTCCTTTGTATTTAGCATTATATTCGTACATTAACCTATCTCACCTTACATGCCTATCGTTTCTGGGATAATATAAAATTGTCTTATAAAACATCTCACTCTGTGATGTGAACCTCCCTACAATTCTACTGTTCCTACTATACATGCTTCCAAAAATCTACATTTTTTTCCTCTAATCTTAGCCTATTGTGCTTTCGGATGTCTGCGCTATATGCCTTCGCCTTGACGTATCATAATTTTTTTTCTCAAAAATCGATTTTCAAAATTTCTTTGGCCCGCGTGTCAAAAATGATAAACCTTATTGCCTATGTACCTAAGTAACTTATTACAACTGTCTATATATTTTCTAAAAGTTATTTTTATAGCATATTCCATGCACTCATAAGCAGCAGTAAAAACTAAATCGTTAATATGACTCACATTTTTTTATTTTATCAGAATATGATTTAGACCCATATTATAAGGGCAAGTAATATTTAGCCTAATTTCATCTAAAAATGTTCAGGCTTAGCCTACATTTTCATTATTAGCACTACCAGCACGCGAACCCCATATTTTGCCGCATTTAAAATAGATATGCCGTTATAGTGAATGTATTTGTACGAAGAGCCATCGAAAAATTTCTACATTTAACACATAAAAAAACAACTTAACTCAGCTATAAAGACTAGAGAAAATCACAATAAAAGTAAATACACAACAGAAAACCTTGTAAATGTCAAAAAGACATTTTTACAAGGTAAAAACGACGTAATGAGCAATTAACTTAAATGTAGTTACGTGTTTTATGCCGGATAGCGTAGTTAGGGCGCCGACGACGCATAACAACGTAAGTGACAGTTGCACAACATAAAACAATCACAAGTCACAGCTGTCCGACACAAAACAAGTCGTAAAAACGCAAGCGACACTATCAAATGCGAAACGTTATCCACCACAGCCTTCATAATCATTATTGCATTGTGACTAAGACGCAATTATTCGCATTTTACCCAAACCTCAAAAATAATCGCCAGTCGAAATGAAAAACAGCGTAAGTGACATTTATGCATTTTTCACGTAATACAGCGTTGGTGGCAGCTTACTGCCACTCTTTGTGGCAGCAGCAAGGGGTGTCGGGCGCGGCGCTGCGCTGACCTCAGACCAGTAGAGATGGGGCCAGCCATTCATCCTCACCGATCTGGAATAGTTATATTATGGTCTTAACTAAGTTATTTTCATAACTAAAAGTTTTTGCGTATTATTATTACAATATTATTTAAATTCGGACAAGTGTGGGTCGGATTTGCGCACTAAGGATTCCGTAACATTATCATAATATGTAGAAAAACAAAAAATATTAGTATTTTGTTATAGAGGCAACAAAAATAGCTAGCACGGTTGACGAGATACAGTCCAGTGACAGACGGACAGCGTAGGCAATACAATAAGATTTGGAACCCACCAGATACGAAAACTTTTTACTTCATTTATTCCAATAAAAAACCCCGAATGTGTATAAATTTTGACCCAGTGTTACTCTCACGACTAAGACGAATCTCTAGCTCAAATGCAACAAGCCGTTTAGGCCTAGAGCGTGTTAAAGAAATGTACATACAAACATATACTTACTTGAAAAACAGAACCCTCCTTCTAGCGCAATTCAGTGCTTAACAAATTTAATGCATATGGCAAGGAATTTCAACTAAGATGTCGACAACTCACCGGTTGCACTTGAAAGTGCTGCACCGGGTAATGCAGCACCTGCGGCGGCTGCGACATGACCGCGCCGCCCACGCCCCCTACGCCGCCGACGCCGCCCACCGCGCCGACACCGCCGACGCCGCCGACTCCTACACCGCCGACGCCACCGCCGACCCCACCGCCGAGACCCCATGGTAGTTGGACGCCACCCATGCTGAGAAGGGAATTAATGGTTTGTAGAATTATTTAATTATCTATACTAAAATACTTATAACATTACATTAACCTGTGCCATAGGAATATAGCAATGTGACATACAGGTATAACGTGCTTGTCTTTGCATATAACTAATAAAAGTGAAAAAAAAACTTCAATCTACGAAAAAAAAGGATTAAAATTACATTTCGTAGTGTTTTGCACTGAAAAATATGGAATCCGTTACAAAAGATATTCTATTGTAAAAAGATAATTATAGTCTTATACGCATAGTAACCAGCGCTAAAGTTCCAAAATAATTATTTTCTACTCTATGTGGGCAAACAATAAATCTCTCGTCATAAAAAAAATAATAGTATTAAAAATACTTGCAATATAAATGCCAAAAATGTCATAACTGCAGTTACACCACTTTCGACATAAGGCGGCGAACCGATACACAATGTACGAACCCCTTGCGTTAAGGTCGAAGTTCAACAAACAAAACATACCTATTGTTACTCATAGTCATTTATAGTCATACATATATCTTACCCCATATACTGCTGTTGATACTGCGCGAACTGGCCAGCATACGAGTACCCTTGCACTCCCTGTACACCCTGCAGAAAGGCGGGTAGCTGGCCAGGGTAGCTGTACCAGTACGACGGAGCTACACCGCCGGTGTAGGTGAAGGGACTGTAGGTTGTACCGCCAAGCTGGTAGCAGGAAAAGGGTTCATTTATTTAAAGAAAAAGCACAATTGCGTAAATAATATACAATATTAGTAATGTATATAATACTAGTAATGTAATGATGAAGTGGCACAACGGAGTAACCCCTGAGTTCCTTAGTCGACTCTTACGACATGCACGGAAGAAGATGCAGCTGATGTACCTATTCTAGTAAACCCCTGCATCCAAACTTCCAAACAGGCTGTACTAGTTACCCCATGTTCGAAACACAGCCGTGTCTATACAGGTGATTTTTCTTTTTTTCACCCTTAACGAAGGGTACGTACCCTTCGTACTTACTCTATACATCAAAAAAAGTAAGTTTATGCCAAAAAATATGCTGGGAAACGATTAAATTTTTTTTTTTTTTTAAATTACTTGATCGGGCGTAATTTATAGTGTCCAGTGTTTATGCTAGTTTTTTCATAGACAGTTATTAATTATTTCTTGTGAAAAAATCTTGCTACACGCGTCAATGTGCATTTATGCAGAAAAACGCAGTCTATTTACTCAACTTTGGACCCTAATATTTTGGAAACCAGACACTTCCCAGGTATGCTTCCATGGACAAAAATGATCGTGATGATGAGGAGATTCCGTAGTTTTCGGGAACGTTGACGACCAAAAATCATCCTGTAAACATGGGCTAAATAAACAATAACTAGTGGCCCGGTTGAGCCAGAAGCGCTTCCCTTTTCACCGCCTCCAAAGTCATGGGCGTCTGCTAGTGTATGTATTTTGGTATTACCTGACCCTGGGCCTGCGCATTGTTAGGATCCCCTGACTCCTTCCCCCACGAGCATTTGACTGGCTGGCCGTTGACGTCCGTGTTGTGGACTGCCACTATCGCGTGGGTAGCGCTCTCCTTTGTTGAGAACCTGAAATAGAAGAGACGTTGATGGGTGAAGAGTCTGAAGAGAATAAGACATTTACATGTATACAGAAGGAGTAATATCAATCCAGATAGTATGAAGATCATCATGCTCATGAGCCTATTGCAGTCCACTGTCACGCCATAAGGTCGCACGCCACATGAATTTTTGCCCATAGTCACCACGCTGGGTAGGCGGGTTGGTGACCGCAGTGTGATTTTCAGACTATGTTGTCAGTACGGGAGACGCTGCTATGTTGTAATTTGGAGTGGGGGAATAGGTACCTCTCAAGTTCATATGCGATAAACCGTTTAGGCTCTAGACCAGAGGTTCCCAAACTTTTTTTACTCATAGACCCCTTTTAAAAGTTAACTGGTTCTGGTAGACCCCCTACAGGCCTACACCATATACAAATTAATTGTGAACCTCCATTTTTTCACATTAACGTAGACCCCCACCGAGTCTCCTGTGGACCCCTGGGGGTCCACCTGGACCACTTTGGGAACCACTGCTCTAGACCGTGCCAAAGAAATATGTATATATAGGTATAGGTAGGTACATACACTTAGAATATACAACCGTCAAATGCGACAAGTAGGCTACAAAAGAAATATCCTCGAGGTACACTCGAAAAACATAACCCTTCTTCTGCCCTGTAAATAAAGAACGTACCTGACAAAAGCATATCCCTTATCCTTGAACACCCTGATCTCCTGTATCGTGCCGTAGTTCTGGAAGGTCTTCTGCATCAGCTCCTCGGTGAGACCGGTGGTGAGACCGCCGCAGTAGACCGTGCAGTTTGTTGGCGAGCTCTGGTTGTATACCTCGTCGAAGGTCAGTGGCTTGGAATTCACTGGAGAAGAAAAATAACATAAGTCCTACTATTATACAGGGTGTAACAAAAAGGGTATGTTAAGCGAAAAGCTATGTAAATAGCCCACTATAGAGAACCTATCCACAAAATTTGAGATCCGAAATCACATGTTTATTTTTCCCGATAGTATGGAGAATTTTTAAATATCTCAGAAATTTTCATACAATCTTGAAAAATAAAAATGTGATTTCGAGTCTCAAATTTTGGAAATAGGTTCTCTATAGTGGGCTATTTATACAGATTTTCGCTTAACATACCCTTTCTGTTACACCCTGTATAAACGCGAAAGTTTGTGAGGATGTATATAAGTATGTAGGGATGTCTGTTTGTTGCTCTTTCTGCTTCCCGCTGTGCTGCCCACGCAACGGGTTTTGATGCGGTTTTTTCAAATTTAAATAATAATATCTTAGATTAATGATAGATCTTCGCTGAGCGAAGCGGAGCGAATCTTTATTCTAAGAATAATATAATATTTAAATAATTTAAATTAGACGACACAGTTTTTAAATCTACTTCATATTGAAAGTGTAGAATTAAGTAGGTATACCTAGCGTTTTTTCCTCTACCTAGTAGGTATCTTTTAGAATTTAATTTTATTTGGAATAAGTTAATTATTGTAGCTAATGTTGATGCCCGATGATGATGATTGATCTCATTCAATGGCAGACTGAATTTATCTAGATTGTAATCATTGTACGGGTTACCGTACATTGTTATGTCACTATTTATTCTATTTTTTATTTATATTGTTATTCACTATGATCAATATTTCGTAATAAGTCTCTCTGCGTAATTTGTATAGTATTGTCTATATAGCATATCTTGTATTAGCGAACTACATAGCATTATAATATATTAAATTCAGTGTTCAACATTCACTCAACGGGTTCAGTTGTATTTATCTCTTATGAGTTGACGACTTCCCTCAGCATTAGCATAGCATAGCATCATAGCATTAACTAGCAACTTTATTGTACGATTGCCACACCGTACAAGTATTGTATTGATATTAAGTTTGGCTGTCGCTAAAAGCTGATTACTACTCAAATACCTACGACATTCTTTTATGATATTTATTTGTAGTTTTATTCTTGAGACCGTCACAATTTGAATTTATCAATTAGCATCATATTATGTAGGTAGATATATAGAATTTATTGGACAATTACATATACACGGACAGCAACAACATAGAACAAGACAATGGAAATAGCTCGGAAATAGGGTAGAAATAGACACAATAGAAAAGAGTAGGCAGACAGGTAAGAACACACATGTAGAAAAGAACAGTAACAGGAAGGACCGTGCACCCTAATTGGAGCCCCGCAGTCACGTCCCGTGTAAGTGCAACCGCCAAATAGGTCCCTTTTCAAGGCGTGCCTACCATGCAAGCAGCGCTGATTTTCAAAAAGGACCTAATGGGAGCTGACGTCACAGAATTTACAGAATATAATATATTTACATACAAATACAGACTATAATATATATAAGTGTAAAAAGTACCGATAATCCCGGGAATTCCCGGTTCCAGTATGGTCCGGTACCGGACATCCCGGTTCCTTGAAACATATCCGGTTCTCTATACCCTACTACGGTTCCTCCGGGAATGACTAGAGAACATTTTATTTATTTTATCAACCGCATATATTTCATACTACATTATACCGATATTCCAGCCCCCTAGAGGGGAGGGGGGTGTTCTAAAAACCACATTTCGTACAAATTGAATCGCCTATTCCCTTAGAGATTATGTGTCGGAACACATCTAGTTTATACACAGAGTACAGTAGAATCAGTATAATCAGTCTGCCGTCGGGCATCGCGCGCGCATCACGTACATAATGGTGCGTTCCCCACCCCGTGACGCGGCTACTAACAATGCGAGTAGTCCAAGAATGTGTACTTTAAAGTGTACCGAGTGCAACGTCGTAATAAATGAATTATTGGCTTTCATAACCAACAAAGTTGATACGTTGCCAGAAACCGGTCTGATCCAAATATGTTCAAGTGCATACTCAAGTGACGAGATTGAGAACGCGAGATCTATTGTGCATAAACTCCTAGCACCCACCAAGAAATTTATGAGAAGAAAGGACGGAAACGAGCAAAAAAGTCTTCAGGATATTATTAAACTTATTAAGGAACATGAACCGGAATGTCTACCCGTTTTTGTGGCGAAAGACCTGAATAAACTACCTGCCGTGTCATTTGATCACATCGATGTGACTACCTTTCTTAAGGAAATAACCTTATTGAAACGTGATGTGGCTCATATAAAAGCTAGTAAAAAAGAAATGCCCAATAATCCGCTTTCTCCTGATATACAAGCACTCAGGAAGGAAGTAGAAGATGTCAGAATGATGATGTCAAACTTAGGCCCACTTCTTGAGTCTTATAAGGATAGAAAAAATAATACAACGAGTATAAGCATAAGTAATGTGGATTACGAGCTAGATGGAATTAATGAGTCACAGGCTTGTAATGTTAATAAAAATGGCGTGCGAGTTCATACAACTACTTCGAATACGCTGACGCAGCAGGTCTCGCCCGCCGTGCGCGCGACCGTGCCTATGTTATCTCAGCAGTACCCGAGCGAGGTCAACCACACGCCCATTGTACCTATACATACTCCGTCTTACAGGGATATAATAGCAGGCACTAATCCAGTACATACACAAGATAAGGATGGTTTTACAGTAGTGACGAGAAAAAAACGTGTATATAGATATAAAAATTCGCGTGGAACAAAGTCATCTTCCAGTAAGCTGCAAGCTGCGGAGTCCTGTGCGTATGTATACCTATCTAGAGCGAAAAAACATATAACTGAGCAGGATGTAATAGACCACATAAAGGAAATGCAGGAGGATTGCCTACAAGTTGAGTTATTAAAACAGAAACGGGAAGCGAATTTTAACTCATTTAAAATAACAATACCAATATCTAAATTGAATAAATTTCTACAAAATGATTTCTGGCCAGAGGGGCTGGTTTTTCGTAGGTACAAACAACCGCTGCAGCGTTTTGCAAGAAATGATAATACCGCAATACAATAGCAATACAAGTGATTTATGGATACACAATTAAAAAAGGAGTTAATCTTAGTGTCTTTTAATTGTCAGTCTATTAAAAGATCTTTACATCATGTTCGAAAATTATGCAGTGAAGCAGATATTGTGGTTTTGCAGGAGACCTGGCTGATGCCGAACGATTTAGGTCTCATTAATGAAATTGACAATGAGTTCAACTGCTCAGCGAAGTCATCCATGGACACATCGGTAGGTGTGCTGCGGGGGCGGCCGTACGGCGGGGTCGCGATACTGTGGAGGGCTAGCTTGTTCACAAGTGTCGAGATTATTCCGTGTGATAGTGACCGCGTGATTGTGGCGCGTTTAGTGCGTGGTAATCGTAGTCTACTCATATGTAATTTATACATGCCTACCAATTGCAAGGATAATCTACCGGAGTTCTCCCATTGTTTTGCTTTAGTTAGTGCTGTGATAGAAAGTGCCGATACGGAGAATGTGTTTGTGTTAGGCGATTTCAACTCTCACCCTGGAACACTTTTTGGAAATGAGCTGCTGGACTATTGTAAAGAACAGTCGCTGACTTGTGTAGATATAGAGCGGTTAGACTCGCTAACTTTCACGCGTGTTTGTCCGTATTATGGTACCTGTAGCTGGCTCGATCACTGCATAGTGACTGAGGCCGCGGTTAATCTGGTTACTGATATATTTGTAAAGTATGACGCACTTTGGTCGGATCATTTGCCCTTAGTGATAAAATGTAAGTTTGACTCAATTATACCTAAAATAAAATGTGATAACAATATAGTGAATAATAATTTAAAATATTTATGGGGAAATAGGGAGCGGGATGAAATAGATTTATATGCAAAAGTTTGTGACAAAGTAAATAGATAAGTAGATTATTAAATAGTTATAACATATCTGTACTGGACTGTTCCGATAAGCAAGTATGTACAGATACCAGACATTTTTTATACATTGACAAGTTTTATTGCGATATTATTGAGACGCTGCAATCATCAGCTGTATGTAGTAATAATACTAAGACTGTTAGCAGTAAGCGTAAAGTAATAGGATGGAACTTTCACGTCGCGAAATTACACGCTAAGGCTAGGGAAACTTTTTTCTTGTGGACTTCATATGGGAGACCGGGCTCGGGTTATTATTTTCAAATGATGTCTGTGGCCCGTAGAGAGTTTAAAGCTGCCTTAAAATATGTACAGAACAATCAAGAAAAAATTAAAATGGATATGCTGGCCCGGCATCATGCGGCCAGTAACTTTCAAAAATTTTGGAAAGAAACTAAAAAGTTAAATACTAAAAACTGTAGACCAGTCAATGTCGAGGGTCGAAGTAACTTGAAAGATATTGCAAATTTATTTAAAAATCATTTTAAGGTCGATCAGTTTGACCAAAGTAATAAATTAACATGTAATGAGCATTGTCGTCGTGGCTCGGAGACTCGGAAGTTAATAGTATCTAGTACTCAAATTGAAAAAATTCTAAGGAACATGAAGCGGGGAAAGTCTCCGGGGCACGATGGTCTTAGTATAGAGCATCTATTGTATGCGGGCCAGCATATCTGTGAGATGTTGGCGAGGTTTTTCACTCTCTGCTTACAGCACTGTCATTTACCTCAGGAATTGATAAGAACATTGGTTATACCCATTACGAAAAACAAAATGGGTGATATTTCGAGCTTGGCTAACTATAGGCCTATTTCGTTGGCGACAATTGTGGCCAAGGTGCTTGAACGCGTCATACACTGCTACTTATTACACATTAATATTGACGATGGACAATTCGGGTTTCGCCCGAATGTGTCAACTGACATGGCAATATTCTCCATGAAGCAGGTGGTTAGTTACTACACCGAGCGTAAAACTACAGTATATGCATGTTTTTTGGACATGAGCCGTGCATTTGATACGCTGAATCATGAGTTATTGTGGAAAAAGCTGCGTAAAGAATGTGTACCGTCTGGCATTGTTGATCTCATGGCATATTGGTATAGCAATCAGGTCAACAATGTCAGATGGGGTTCTGAGTTGTCTGATAGCTATAAGCTATCATGTGGTGTGAGACAGGGGGGGCTTACTTCTCCTGATTTGTTTAACGCATATGTAAATGATTTGATAGTGGAGCTGAGTAGCACTCCGGTCGGGCTCAGGTTAGATGATAGATATGTCAATAACCTGAGCTATGCTGACGATATGGTGCTGCTCAGCCCCTCTATCAAGGGCCTGAGAAAACTATTGTCCATCTGTGAAAAATATGCAACCGAACATTCCTTAGCATATAATGTAAAGAAAACGGAAATGGTGATATTCAGGGCAGGTATAGGACCCCTCAATGTACCTGCTGTCTCAATTAACAAGCAACCGATAAAAGTGGCAGATAGCTTCAAGTATCTTGGGCACATTGTAACCAGTACTATGGAAGATAGCTCGGACATTGAGCGGCAGCGTAGGTCGTTATGTGTAGTAGGAAACATGATTGCGAGAAAATTCTGTAAATCTTCGTCTGACGTGAAAGTTACCTTATTCAAGTCGTTCTGTCAGTCATTTTATACGTGTCAACTCTGGACCAATTACACTAAAAAAGCACACGATGCTATACGTGTTGCGTATAATAATGTATTTAGACATCTAATGGGCTTAAAGCGTTACTGTAGCGCATCTGAAATGTACACCGAGTTTCGAGTTGATTCGTTTAATGCCATACAGCGGAAAAGAATAGCTTCATTTATGTCCAGAGTTGACACGTCTAAAAATACAATTGTAAAAAGTTTGGCCGATAGGGTGCATCTGACGCCGGTATATAGGCGGTGGGTAGGCATTGCTGCGCACGGTGTCGCCACCTAAAAGTACGATCATGGGAATGGCGGCCGGTCGCATTGCGGGATCTCGAGGTTGGGTACGTTGCGAGCCGGGGATCTTGTTTTTTGCTGTCGGCCGTCATTCACACCATGTGATTAGTTGTGTGTGTTTAGTATATGTTTATTTTAAATTATCTATTAAATTAAATTATCTATTATATTGTATGGATCATGTGTCTGAAATAAATATTATTATTATTATTATTATTATAATGATAGCTAATATCTTGACGGCAATAGGTTATAGGTATACTATTAGAGGTAATATGATTAACTGCGAGAATATTACTGTAATGTATATAACATATTACTGATCATATTTTTATATCCTGAATTTTTATATATACAGGGTGTAACAAAAGGGGTATATTAAGCGAGAAGCTATGTAAATAGCCCACTGTAGAGAACCTATCCACAAAATTTGAGACCCGAAATCACATGTTTAATTTTGCAGCTTGTATGGAGAATATCTAATCAACTTAAGAATGTTTATACAATTTTGAAAAATAAACCTGTGATTTCGAGTCTCAAATTTTGGAAATAGGTTCTCTATAATGTTCTATTTACATAGCTTTTCGCTTAACATACCCTTTCTGTTACATCCTGTATATAAATCTGTCGCGTAACTTCATAGATCTAAGCATACGTAGGGACGGGAAGCGACTTAGTTTTTTAAGTGTAGTGTGAAGATACCTACCTATTTAAAAGTTGTACCTATTTAGGTACTCGGAAACATTTTCGAATGAATCAATTACTTAGCTGTCGCGAAATAGTTGTATCCGTGTTTCAAAAGCGGCGTACTACTTTCCCTCGTTGGTGAAATAACACCAAACCTTATTTTAAAAATGTATTGATCTACAAAAATTTGTATCAAATTTTTTATACTGTGGCTCGCCAAAATATACCTTTTAAAAGGTATTTAGTGTTGCACCGCAATCGAGGTAAATCCTTATATCGATATCGGTATCGATATAATATTGAATTTAATTTACCCACTATAAAAAAGGTGCAATCATATTATTTACTTCTATTTATACAGTTGGATGGATAAAAACCTTAAATCTAGTATTTCCTTTGCTGAGTAAGAAACTCAGGTGTGTTCTCCCAGGCGATGGACGAGCTAGCAACTTGCCATTCATCTTTTGCCACTGATATATGAACCCAAAGAATATATCGATTAAAATTGAATTAAAGTACATGATACTGTGCTGATAATAATACTATAGATGCTTCTCTTCCCGGGCATACCTACTGTACAAGTCAGTCAAGAGAGTCTTGGTGTTTTGTAGGCGATGGGCTGACCATCTGTCACTACTAACCGAACTTGTACTCATCTCAACTATACCCTAAAAATTGGTCAGAAGTGGCACCATGTGGTTCCATCGGCCCTTGGTGCTCTGCCTACCCCGTAAGGGATAAAGGCGTGATTATATGTATGTATGTATACTGTGCTGATGCGGGCATTCATTAGAATACATCACCTTTGGTGCATGTTAGAAGAGTCAACCAAGGAACTCCGGTACTCTCTCAAGCAATAAGCTAGCAGCTTATCACTTATCTTTTACACGTGTCCCTGCTATGCTAAACGTGGCCGTGGGATCTCCTTTGTGATTCTGCAGTTCTGGCTACCCCCCTTTTCGTAATCCTAGCCGTGTCTATATGTACCTATATATATAAAGTACATGAAAAAGTGTTTTAGTTACATAATATATCGATAATCGAAAAATGATTTCAATTATATCGATAGATATCTATCGACACAGCACATCAACACGAAATATCGATATCCCCCATGTTTACGAAACCGGAAATGTATATTATTTTACCTACTACAAAAGCCTTTGGAGCTTCCTTTTGAGTAATTTCATTTTATTACCGGATGCCGGCGTTTATTTAAAATAGAATTAAAGGAAATATTAACTTTTTTTCTAGTTGAAAATTTGTATTCATGTTAGTAGGTAGGCAAAATTTTTAGTTGAGCATTTGTGCTAAAATAGCGGCGATAGGCTTACCACTTACAACTTGACTGTCTAAGGCTGCCGTAGCCAAAGATGTGTTATGCTACTAGTGTTACACCAGTAAAATTCATTGACATCATGAACTGCAAGATCTCAAAGGAGATACCGCAGCTACGTTTGGCGTAGCGGGGTCAGATGTAAATGATCAGTGACAAGTTGCTAGCTCATCGCCTGAGAGACTGCCATAGTTGCTTAGTCTACTCTTACGACATGCAGGGATGCAACCGTTTTCCCAGGACATGTCCTGCTTTTTGGGATGTCCTGGATAGTTTTTAAGCGTCGTCCTGGGCTTTAGAGTCCTGACACATTTGCTATCTGCGGATTTTCTAAGGGTGCTGACATCAGGTCAACGCCTATTGCGACGACGCAAATACCTAAGTGTCAGCGGCACCTCTAGAAAGCCTAAAAGACGCAAATACCTACATAGTCGCCGGCACTGAATGTGTTAAAGACATATGTTTGGAATTCGCACGCCACTAATGCTCTTCAATCGTATTGTCACTGGGCTCGCACATGTATAGTCCTGGATTTTAATCGAAATGTATTTCTGGTATTTCTTCTTCAAATCCTGGTTTTCAAAGTTTTGAGATGGCAAGCCCAACGTATGGTATTAAATATACCTTTAAATGTACTCGTATGTTTCAAGTTACTGCAGTTTAATACAAGTTTAATATCCGGGTGGTTGCCTAATACGTCCGGCTTGTAAATCCGGCCTGTGGTTACGTTACACTATACGTTTAGTTAATTCACAAGGGCATGTAGCGGAGCCACCTATCGGAGGTAAGACAGAACCACAGTCCTGTACAAATTCTAGAACGCGATATCGAAGTTTCTCACAATGATTGTAATATATACATGGGCCAAACAATAACTAGTGGCCCTGGTGGGGCCGGAAGCTCCTCCCTTTTCACCAACCCCACAGTTATAATTACTTATTGATATTGACGGCCGATTGGTCTAGTAGGTAGTGACCCTGCCTGCGACGCCATAGGTCCTGGGTTCGAATCCCGGTAGGTGCAAACATTGATATGATGAATATCGATGTTTGTTTCCGAGTCATGGATGTTTCTATACTTATCTATGTATTTATATACCGTTGCTTAGTAACCACGATACAAGACCTTAGGGATCTTAGTGTGGGACTAGGTTAATGTGTTGTGTAGTGTGTGAATATTTATTATTCATTTACTTATATATTGAATTGTATCATATCAACATACATATATTAGTGTATGTTGTGGAAACTGGGATGGTGCCCGAGGAGTATGATGGATTCACCTGGAGTGTGATAGGCCCCCGGTTAAACTGCTCCAAGACCCCGTGTAATGTGTTGCAGCTAACTTCGTGACCTATCAAATATGTGTACTTATAATACAAAATAAACTATATAAATACTGTAAAGCGTTCCCGTCCTGAAAGCAGCTCTGAATACAATCCGTTTTCAGCCACTTATCACAAGGTCTTCCCGAGAAGACTTCCACTCACTACCGAATTTGAGTACAATGTTCACAACAGTTTTCCGAACTGGTTTGAGGAGCGTCCCGACCGCATTCCTTCAGGTTTCCGTAAACCTCAGCCGTTTTCACCGTTTCAGTACCGAGAAACTGAATAACTCTTGCGACCCGTGCGCGACCGTCCGCACGCCATTGGCTAGCCGATGGCGGGGAATATCGAACAGTGTATTCTCAAAAAAGGTTAGCCAAAAGTGCAAGATGGAGGAGACCCCACAGCGGGCTTGTCAAAGATCAGTGACGTGGCTTATCGCCTGAGAGATTGCGCGAGTTCCTTAGTCGACTCTTACGACATGCACGGAAGGAGATGCAGCTAATGTATTATTATATCTGAACAGATTTTTTGCCAGGTTATATAGCCTATACATCAGTTTACCACATAGGTCGCGGTGACCACCTAGTTCTTTATATTATTATGTACCGTGATAGCCAACTAAGTAAAAATTTAGACCCAGTTCAAATTCAAAATTCAATTTTGATAAAAACTGGGACAGTTTGATAAAAACATATATCTCATACTTACACTCATTTTTCGGCGCCGGCGGTTTCCTGGTCGCCCAGTTTGTGCGTATCGACCGAGAGCCCAGCCATTGTCCGTTCATAGCGGTGATAGCTGACTCTGCTTCCTGAAATATTACAGTTTTCATAAGTCGAGATAAGTCGTGAGTATAAATCGCGGTCACCAACCCGCCTGCCCAGCGTGGTGACAATGGGCAAAACCCCCTGTGGCAGTAGCCTGGTGGCGTGCCTTGGGGGAGGCATACGTCCAGCAGTAGACTGCAGTAGGCGGAAGACGAGTAAAAATGTGGAAATTGTTGCTTAGTACCCACGACACAAGACATAGGGTGGGTCTAGGTTAATATATTGTAAAGTGTGTGAATATTTATTTAAGCGATGTGTAGGTATTTATTTTTTTAAAAGTTGTCTGCTCACTATCGGGCCTTACACCCTCGAATCTGACTCATGATTGCGATTACGCAACTCGCAGTTGCGATGAGAATGCAGAGTTTTTAGAAAAAGCAACATTTCTTCTCAATCGATTCGATCAAACAATAATGTACAGTAATGTTACTGTAACTAATACTGAAATAATTAATTTCTGTCTATAAAAAAAATTTATACAAACACTGTCACACACAAATTATATCTTTTCCCAATATTTTTTTTGTCGTAAACTTACTTTATTTGATGTACAGAGTACGTACCTTCGTTAAGGGCGGAAAACAACCTTTTAATTAACTTTGACAAGACAAAAACTATGACATTTAATAATAGAAAAAAGATCTGAGGAAGAAAGACATGCAGAGAACTTGACATAAAATATAATTCTAATTTTTATTTCCTCCATGGTATTAGTACTATCAATATAACAAAATTCTTAGGAATAAAATAATGTTGACTGCAATTTAAATTGGAAAGCACATATATATATTTTAAGTAAAAAGATAAATTCGTATGCGATCCGAATGCTTTCAAAAGTTGTGTCCCAGTTAGCTGTCCTAATGCATACCATGCTTATGTGGCTTCATCAATGAGATATGGAATTGTCTTTTGGGATAATTTTACGGATAGGGATATAATATTCAGATCACAGAGGTGTATTAGAGCAATGGTTAATATAAAAAAAAACTGACAGCTGCAAACCTTTCTTCAATGTCTGAACATATTACCATTGCCATGTCTATATATTCTAGAAGTGGCATGTAAAGAATAATATACATAGATCAATATCTTAAGTTAAAAGGGGAAAGGAATAATTTTAGAATATGCATGCCAACATGTAAAACGGCATTGTTCAACAAAAGTATATTTGGTATGGCACCTAGAATTTATAATAAACTACCCGCCAACATTTGTAAAACTAACAAGCAGTTATTTAAAAAAATGGTACATGAGCTATTAATGGAAGGAGTTTTCTATTCTATTTAGGAATTTCTTAATGCTAAAATAACCTGCTAGTGGACACTGAAATGGTATACGAATTCTATTTAATTTTATTTGTGCTTTTCTTTCTATTGTGCTAGTTCACTTTTATAGGTTTAAAGATTTGCATGCCAGACTTTTGGCAAAATATGTTGGATAAATTTTTGCATAATTATAATCATATAGCAAATAAAGGTTATTGTATTGTAAAAAACACCCTGTATTGTTACACGACAAGCATTGTTGCCCACCTCCCGGAAACCCTTAATCCTTTCTACAGTATCCACGCAGGCAGATATGGACTGGTGCTATTTTTTTACTTTGCCGACAGACACCAACTTACTAATATTATCAACGCGAAAGTTTGTAAGTATGGATGGATAGATGGATGGATGTTTGTTACCCTTTCACATAAAAACGGCTGGAGCGATTTAAATAAAATTTGGCATGGAGTTAGCTCACAGCCTGGATTAACACATAGGCTACTTTTAATACCGGGAAAATATTTTTATCCCGGATAATTTCGACCTTTTGTACGGAATGAAACTATATGTGGGTATACTTACAGACTTTTTCAGGAACGAAACGAATCCATATCCTTTTGATTTCAGCGTCTGCGGATCTCTTACCACTCGACAGTCTCTGTAACAAAGTAACATAGTAGGTGTTAGTGAGTAGTGACATTACAGTAAACACTTTTGCTATACCAGCCCCCCTAGCATGATCACGCATCTTGGATATTGTATCGTTTCTATACAAAATTCAACACGGCGGCTATATTTATCGTATTTTGACAGGCTAAATGTCGATAAATCGGTTTATCATATCGTGTTTCGCAGGTCATGCTACTTGAGTAGGTGGTTTGCTGGAAAAAATCTCTATCGGGAAAAAGCACGCCTTTTTACATTATTATTGTATACTGTGTTCTGTATATTATATTTTTATATATAATATTAAAAACAAGAATAAAGAAATTTTAGATTTGATAATAACTTTAATTATTTTCGGAAAGAAATGTAGAAAATTTAATGGAACGGAAACAGGAAAAATATGCGATACTAGCTGCTGCCCGTGACCTCGTCTACGTAGACTAAATAGTCTATAATAATAATAAGTCTATATAATAATGATGAAAAATAACGTTGCCAATATGTAATTTAGAAAAGAGATGGTAAAATTCGTCATCCGAGTAATTGACCCGGTGGCTCAGTGGTGAGAGCGCTGGCACGCGGAATGCAGAGGTCGTGGGTTCGATTCCCACCCGGGTGAGGAATTTTTTCCATTTCTTTATTAATAATTTTATAAATAGTCTATGTCCTTCTCCGTACTCCAAACAATATACTCACAATACTATGCAGAATAGAATATAAGTTTTTATTTGAGGAGTACACACACACAGATACAATAGCAACAATGAGACAAGACAAACACGGTAGAAATGAATAAAAAGTAGTGCAACATAATTTCATGAAGATTGGTCGAGTAATTTATAATTTTAGTTAAGATTGGATTAAGTGGGAAAACTGTACGATGGTTCCTTTTTTTGATTTTCTCCTTACATTTCTCCATTGCTATAACACTCGTATATTAGCGTTTGGGGTTAAAAGTATGGCAGCCTGCCAAAGGAAACTCGACTGAAAAGCGTGATTTTTCAATTAGCTAAAATATATTATAGCGTGAATCTAATCCAGTACTCGTATTCAAGATAACCATTATGGTGATAGGGATGCGCTGATTTGGTATTGCCGCGACCAATTTGTATAGTTTTTTTATTCTTGTTGTCTATTATACACAAGACTCTAGAGTAAATATAGAGAAAGGAGATCGACCATGCATTTAAGAAAGGTATACTGTATTAAAAGTATACTATTTAGGTTGTACATACATATTTATACCTATGGAGATTATATTTGCTATACAGGGTGTAACAAAAAGGGTATGTTAATCGAAAAGCTATGAATATAGCCCATTATAAAGAGCCTATTCCCAAAATTTAAGACTCGAAATGACATGTTTATTTTTCAAGATTGTATGAACATGCCTGACTTGTTTAGAAATTCTCCATACTAACTGGAAAAATAAACATTTGATTTTGAGTCTCAAATTTTGAGAATAGGTTCTCTATAGTGGGCTATTTTTATAGCTTTTCGCTTAACATACCCCTTTTGTTACACCCCGTATAATTTCTTCACGTAGTTTAACGCTTCTGACCTAGAGGGCGATCAACTGCAATCAACTGCATACTGACGTACTTTAGACTGAAGAAAATAGGAATAGTTTTTACAAATTCTGATCGATCCCTTTGCGGACCTACTCATAAATATGGCGCCCGCCCACTCGTGTGTGATTGTTGCGGTACGAAAAGTCATCCGAGTACGGATTTCGTACAGTGAGAACCCGGCTTAAGCTTTTTGAATGGTATGAAGGAAAATAATGATGATTCTCGGTCTCGGTATCGTCTCTCAGCACATCACTAATCCGACAAATGGTCAGCGGGTCGATAAACAAACTGTCTTGGATAGCGGCCAGCTGTGGGGCGCGGGTGTTAGCGGGTAAAATGTGGTGGGGCGCCAGTGATGGAGGGCAGACGCAAGAGTACCTAATATATTTTATTCTGGCTAGACTAAAGAATAAATAGTTGGCTGGAATCATGTTCCTTGATATTTTATGTAGTATAATAAACGAAGAGATTTTTCAGAAATAGATTTTAATCTAAATCTAGTTATTAAATCTAAATCTAAGCTAGTAGACAAGTATCTTGGGAAATATAATTTAATAAAGAAACTTATTACGTTTTACATAGATATTGAAATATTTGGCCAGTTTTATTATAATGAAAGTTTTATATTAGAGGTGGACGGACGACCTGGCCAAGGCTGCTTCCGACCGGTCGGTGTGGAGGTTGTTGGGGGAGGCCTATGTCCAACAGTGGACTTCTCAGGGCTGTAAATGATGATGAAATGATGATATTACAATATTGTAGACAGCCATCTAACATTACTAGGGGACGCCCGTATCTTCATCTGCTTGAACTATGTATATGTACTCGTATATGCCTAGGTGCTATTCTGACAAACCTACATATAGGCTATTCCACTAACAAGTTTCATCCAAATTAGTTTGATATCTTTTGCACAAAAAACACAAACATTTTCAGTGCTACTAAAAATCGCGTGTAAAGTTAAACACCCGTTAAACATAAAATTTCACAGAAAAATGACATTACATTAAACAGCGTTTTAATTTTGTTGTCCTTATAATATTAGTAGAACAGGTATCCTGTCCTAACATTGCAACACGTTCTTTTAACCTAAATAAAAGTCTACCTTCGCACAAAACTGTGTCTTTTCATCCGCTATCACTGAGCCCCTACCACGGAGCTACTCAAGTCTGTCAGCCGAAACTGGCACTGCACTTAAAATTATTGGAATAGTTTCCATACAGATTTTAGAGGAGGCTTTGATACTAGGCTATGGACTATGCTCTACTATTTTATGGCTTTCATATTTGTAGTATACTAGTGGACGCCCGCTACTCCATCCGCGTGGACTGTATAAAAAACAAAATTTCGTGGTGCACCCTGCTATTTTACGGACGAGGCTCCGACGCTAAATAGCTTACACCTATTTAGAACATTTTTTTATTGGATTCGTTACGGCAGTTTTCAATGTCAGTTTGAAGTGTGAAACATCATTTTGTCGCGAATTTTGACATTTAGGCGCCACAAAAAGCGCGATATACGTGAGTCGCGGACGGCATGCTACTGCAGCAGGTACTATGGTGTCGTAGGCAGGGCCACTACCAACTACACGTCAAAATTTATACTCGTATGTATATACTTACGATATTTCTCCAAATGGCGCAAACGCATCACGCAGGCTCTGCGTCTCAATCTCAGGACTGAGGTCTCCAACAAAGATGTGGTAATGCTCTGTAACAATAAACATACATAAATTAATAACATTATCCTGTGCTGATGCGGGGCTTCACTAGAATACATCAGCTGCATCTCCTTCCGTGGTCGTCTCTGTTGATCCTGACTTACAGGAGTTGCAGTGGCGGGTATGAGTGGTGGGCCAATCGCGGTATAATATTTTTCTGTTCTAAAGTCATGTACATACATTTGTTACACTTTTGCAAGAAAACACTTTTAACACTGTACTTTGATTTATTTCAAATAAATAACTATAAATAATTAGATTTTATACAGTAAGTACAGACAATCTAAGGTTCCAAGATGTCCTATCCGAATGCCGAGTCGGTTATTTTTCTACCCGTTTTAAAGCAAAATGATTGAAAGTCAAAACAGCAACTTTTATAAAATAAACAATAATCAGATATCCGGTAGTCATACTAGTGACTTATTATACAAATAAAATAATCTGATATAGTCAAAATAGATACTTATTAATCACAATATTGTTCTACGGTAGCAAGAAATGTAAATGGACTACGACACATTGGGGATATATTAGTAGCGCAGTATAAGATTATACTAGCACGTTAACCCAAAGTGAAGTAAGCACAAATTGGTTTCCATTCAATACTACGTAAAACCCAGCAATAGATAGGGTTGGTACGAAGGTGATTAAAATCCTTTCCAATCATAGTCACAATTTATTTATTTATCTAAAGAACATACAGCAAAGCACACGTAACATATCCATCCTACTGCTTAACTAAAGACCAATTAACATTATCTACAGCTCATCTAACAATAGTGAGCAAATATGAAAATCAATATTAAAATAATTAATTACCTACAGAAATCATTTCAAATTACGGTAGTTATTTATCCGTGATGTCAATAAATTTAGTATTATCAACGGTGTTATGCCATGTTTCCGTGCTGATGCAGGGCTTCACTAGAACACATCAGCTGTATCTCCGTGTACGTCGTAGGAGTAGACTAAGGATTTCAGGTGGTCTCTCAGGCGATAAGCTAGCAACTTGTCACTGATCATTAAAATCTGTTAAAACTATAATTGTTCTCCCTCTTCTAATCGTTTTGTCTCTTTTTCGCCGCGAGCGCCGTCGGCGCTGAGTTCCCTATTTGACAGTTGCCAAACGACCGCGTTCTCAAACCTTCGTGCCGCCGGCCTGTTGCTGGAATCTCTCGTAGGAATCTCTCGTAGGGTTCTAGGGTTTTTCACATCACTGTAGTCCACTTTCCGTTGGGTAGATCTGTTTATTACACACGAAAATTCAGTTTGGAAACGCGGTTGTTGGGCAACTGTCAATTATAGTTTTAACGAAATCTGTTCCCGCTATCTATACATATAATAAAAATGTAATAGATCGCTGTCTGTTCACGGAAGATTTATAAGAAAAAATATTATAGGGGACTTTTATCAACGCAATAGTACCCAAAAGTATGATTTACGGAGTTTTTATCTGTTTGTCGGTTTATCTCTTTGTCTGTGCGTTTGTGCGCGCTAATCTCAGAAACGGCTGAACTGATTTCGATGAAATTTTCAGTAATATATTGTGATAGATCCCCCTCAACACATAGGCTACTTTTCTCCCGGGAAAATGTTTTTATCCTGTATAATTTCGACATTTTGTTTTTTCTGTGGTCCACGCGGACGGAGTCGCGGGCTTCCACTAGTGTTAAACTATATTAGTAAGGAGTTAAAACAGAATTCGACAGGATTTGAATATTACAGTTCTAGCCATGTGTATAATATAATATATTATGTATGTTGTTTGTGCCAGCCCTACAGTTAGCGCAGATAATCGCATCAACGTTGCCCCATACGAGCTAAAGCGTGGCCAGATTTTATTTATCTACATAGTATTTGCTGTATTCAGTTAACGAGTTGAGGTTTTTAAATTATTTTGCAGTTAAAATGATTATGTTTGTTGAGTGAATTGTTATGGTCCGTCAAACATTATATGTGTTTTGGTAATCCATGAGAACGAGCTTAGATTAATGATAGGTCTTCGCTCCGGAGCGGAGCGAATCATTGTTCTAAGAGAACGAGCTTCTGATAAAACATATACACACGGCTGTGTTTAAAAATGGGGTGGCTAGAACTGCAGGATCATAATGGAGATACTACAGCTACGTTTAGTATAGAGGGGACAGCTGTAATAAATCAGTGATATGTTCTTCAATTATCTTCTTTGCTGCTCTGGGAGTGAAAAAAGAAACGTATAGTACTAGAGCTGCTTCTCTTCCCGGGCATACTGTACAAGTCAGTAGAGGGACAAGATGGTCTTGGTGTTTTGTAGGCGATGGGCTGACCACCTGTCACTACTAACCGAAGTTGTACATCTCAACTATACTCTCAAAATTGGTCAGAAGTGGCACCATGTGGTTCTATCGGTCCTTGGTGCTCTGCCTACCCCGTAAGGGATAAAGGCATGATTATATGTATGTATTTTTTTATTACCTATTAAAAACAAACAGCTCTTCCTAACAGATAAACTAACCTGTATGTAGCTTATTATTTACTAGAACATTCTGCATTCCCTAATTTAGATTAGATTAGATTCATTTATTGCATGTTATAGGTTATATAGATGTTACATAAAATTAAATATAGTAGGTACATGTGACTTTAGATACATTTAAATTTAGGTACATTTAAATGAAACTTTATTTCATTCTATTCAACCTATTAGTAAATTTACTTGAATGACATTTCATTACCCCACTGAGTCCTTTCTATATACAAGAACGAATGAGTTGTATAAAGCTTTGAGTAGAAATTGGTGGGACAAAATAAAAAAATAAACCTATTAAGTAGTATATATGTTTCTTTTTGAGGAAGTCCGGGAAAAATATAAATTTACGATATAATTAATGATTTAGCGAATTGCATTACAGAATAAATGTAATTGATATGATTGCGAACTAAATTAGCGTATTGAATTTAAAAGGTCTGTAGGGGCGGCAAAAATTGAATAGCCTACTGGCGGCAAATTTGTAAATCCGCCACTGCATGGAAGCATACCTAAGAAGTGTCTGGTTGCCAAAATATTAGGGTCCAATGATGAGAAAATAGACTGCGTTTTTCTGCATAAATGCGCTCGCTTCGCTCGCGTCATTTTAACAACTGATACAAATGTATCTGCAATTTTGGTAGAAATTGGTGTGACACATTGACGCGAGCAGCAAGATTTTTTCACGAGAAATATTTAATATCTGTCTGTGAAAAAAAAACTTGCATAAACACTGGATACTATAAATTGTGCCCGATCAAGTAATAAAATAATGTTTTTTAAAAAAAAAATTACATTGTTTCCCAGTACTTTTTTTGGCATAAACTTACTTTATTTGATGTATTGAGTACGTACCCTTCGTTAAGGGAGGCAACGAAAAAACAGCTAATGAGCTGGACAACTTGTCACTGATCTGATCCTGCTGTGCTACACGTGACTGTGGGATCTTATGCAGTTCTGGCCACACCATTTCGGGAATACGAGTACAGCCATACAGGGTGTAACAAAAAGGGTATGTTAAGCGAAAAGCTACGTAAATAGCCCAATGCAGAGAACCTATCCACAAAATTTGAGACTCGAAATCACATGTTTATTTTTCAAGATTGTACGAAAATTCCTGAGATATTTAAAAATTCTCCATACTATCTTATATGTACAGACAGCGATCCGTACATTTTTATTATGTACCTACTATTTTTTATTTCGTGTGACATCTATATAGTCCGGGAGGTAGCGTTGCATTTTACAAAATAATTTCTGGTCGATTGATTAATGTCATAACGTACTTTTCATGGATAGTCATTGAGTAACTCGAACGTCAGCAGCTCCAGTAAGGGTGGGGAGAGAATTTCAAGTATGTCAAAAAAAAAAAATCCAAAAATTATTTCTGTTCGTCCGAAAATTTGCACATCAGTAGTTTTAACAATAATAATAATTATAGAAACCGTCAGCTGTGAAGAAAATGGCGGGTTGTACGTCAGCAGGTTATATATACCTATATTAAAAATAATTATTTTCATTTCATTTCCGGTCGAATGAAACTGATACAGGTTATTCTTTATGCTATAAAAATGATAAAAAAAAGCCTCAGCAGATCTATCGATAGGGGTAAAATCGTCAGCAAGGGGATTATATGTGCCGAGCAGGTATTCAATCCGAGTATGCATTAACCTTGCTGACGATTTTACCCCTATCGATAGATCTGCTGAGGCTTTTTTTTATCATTTTTATAGCATAAAGAATAACCTGTATCAGTTTCATTCGACCGGAAATGAAATGAAAATAATTATTTTTAATATAGGTATATATAACCTGCTGACGTACAACCCGCCATTTTCTTCACAGCTGACGGTTTCTATAATTATTATTATTGTTAAAACTACTGATGTGCAAATTTTCGGACGAACAGAAATAATTTTTGGATTTTTTTTTTTTGACATTCTCTCCCCACTCGCCCCACCCTGAGTGCGCCTGCTGACGCTCAATTCAATTGATGTCCTCATCTAAACTATCAATTGCACTCAAAATCGATCGGCCTAAAATCACCATCAAAAATGCAACGCTACCTCCCGGACTAATATAACCTGTGGCATGCAACAAATGAATCTAATCTAATCTATATGTATAGATATAGATAGGTAGTAATAAGCCTTCAAAGTTATGTGGGCAAGTCTATTTTTCAAATGTGAAATGATTTGAAAATTACAACATCACATGTCCACCTTGCACCATTTACAGCAACTTTTGTTTTGTGACCGTATTTATAAATGCAATATTTAATATAGCTGTAGCACAATAGTTCTTTTACGGGCATACAAGTTGCTTAAAGAGTGACGTCACGACGTGGTAGCCGTTTGTTTGGAGCGTTTTTCGGCAAGTCTAAAATTGTGATTTTGAAATCGTTATATCCTGGAAAGTTTTCACGCTAGCGAAGTTTTTCTTTCGCAAGTGTTTCTTTTATTTTACGTCCTTCGATATAAATACAAATAAAAAAACTATAAACGACCCATAGGCCTTTTAGAATAGGACTCAGGTGTGTTAAACTCGGTATGCAAGTGAGACCTATTCAAAATTATCACATTATCTGCTTTTTTGTCAGGGAAAATGCGTGGGTACTCGTAGTATGTAGTACAATGCAATCACCTTTGAAATGAATTTATCAGAAATTGCGCAAATTGATAAACTTTATTGGTCAGTTACATGAATAATATTTTTTGTTAGATCAATTTGAATTAAATGATTTCACTAGGTATCCAAGTTGATAGGTATTATTTCGTGAACATCGGTTTCTGTTTCTCTGTAGTTTTATAGTCTTGTTAAATGAAAATAAAACCTTTTAATTTTTGTAACTGGCAGGTATTTTTAATTACGCAGAAAATTTGGCTGCATCCATAAAAGCTAAACAGAAATTTTACAGAAATGTTCTGGAATTCTCCATACAATCTTAGTGTATATATTGTTTATAGTGGGCTATTTAAATAGTATTTCGCTTGACACACCCTTTTTTACACACTGTATAGATAACATAGTCTAAAAGTAGCCTAAAACACAGCTCTGTCTGGCATTAGCTCCATGTCACACACACACACACACACTGTAACACACTTTCAGTTCATTAGTTAAATTAATGCAAGTAGGGCGACCCGTGACAATACATATGCATGGCCGGCACGGATTTCTACACCTGTATATTGTGTATGTATACAGGCTGTAAAATAAGCGGCATATTAAGTGAATCATAGGAAAATAGTCTACTATTATAATGAGTGACGTTTGACTTTTTTTCATATTGACATAATAATATCTAACTAAATTCAGTTTTTTTCTAATTGGTATAATTCGGTTGGATGCAGGCGGCTTCCGACCGGTCGGAGTGGAGGTTGTTGGGGGAGGCCCATGTCCAACAGTGGACTCCTCAGGGCTGTAAATGATGATGATGATGATAATTGAATTGAGTAGCAAACTCTTTAGGAACTATTGATCACAGTAAAACATAAAAATGTACCCAATAAAAAACCTAACTTCGTTCTTTTGAATTATTTATACCTCTAAATAAAATGTGGTATAGATAGACACGGAAACATGTCCCACGGATCTCATGGATCATCATTATGTTGTCGTATTTGTCCCCAAAAAGCGATACTAGGACTTAATAGCTAAGCGGGTAAAAAGTGGGTATCTAATTTGCACACTTTTACCTCTGTATTCTTCTTTTTCAGCCTATTGCAGTCCACTACTGGACGTAGGCCTCCCCCAGGGCACGCCACAAGGCTACTGCCACAGGGGTGTTTGTCCATAGTCACCACGCTGGGCAGGCGGGTTGGTGACCGCAGTGTGATTTTCAGACTATGTTGTCAACACGGGAGACGCTGCAGCCCACCTCCCGGAAGCCCTTAATCGCCTCGTACGATACCCACGGGCAGACATGGGGTGGTACAAACTCTACTCTCTACTCTAACCACTCACGCGGCTACCTCTGTATAATCCTACTAATATTATAAACGCGAAAGTTTGTAATCCATACGGATAGATTGATTTTTGTTATTCTTTCACGTAAAAACGGCTGAAGTTAGCTGACACCATTTTTATCCCGGATAATTTCAATATTTTGTTATTTCTGCAGTCCACTAGTTACATCATATTTCTGGAACCGTAGCATTTCTACGAAATTCGTAGCAAGTACTACGAAAGTGCAGTTCAACTACGAAAGTATTCGCCCGATGTAAAAAGAAAATTAAAAATAATACCATTGCTTAGTACCCATAACCACTAGAACGTCCAACGCTCTCAGCGTATCGAGCTACTTACGTCCCAGCCGACGATACGCGAGCGTGGCGTTCCACGCTGCGCGATCTTCTCGCTAAAACTATTTATCACATAAAAAGTACTAAAGCTATTTCAAAACCAAAAATTACTTTAAATAAGGTATTATATAGCAAATAAACTTGAGTAATAATATGTATCATCATACCTACATTTTCACAAACTAAAAAATGATCAAACATGGGAAGGTAGCATTTTTGGACTGATTTTCTGTAAGTTTTATTTTTTTTGTGATTTACTTTGGAGTGTAGGAGAGTATGTTGTTTTTACTCTTAGTTCACGTATAGATTATAAGGAAGAATTACATGTATCACAATCCTATAAATACACAATAAATCAAAAGAACTCACGGCATATTTGCAGCACAACACTTGCTCAAAAAACTTCTTCTCATTCTGTCGTCAAAATATTTTTTTTTTTCATATTTTTTGTTGCCAGGTATAGGATCTTAAGCTTGAACTTGTTAGAAAAATCTTTGAGAGTGCCATCTAGGACGACGGTAAGGAACTTAGCGGCACAGACACCATTTAAATCGGCAGCCAAAAGTGTAAAACTTCGTGTGGCCATTTTGTACCATGAACGTAAGCGGGCGTAAACGTTTCTGACACTTAAGTACCACGGGACGTTCTAGTGGATAACACAAGACCTTAGGAACCTTAAGGTGATACGAGTATAAGGTTAATGTGTTCTGAAGTGTGTGAATATTTATTATATCACCTCTATATAAATATTATTTAGAAATGAAAAAAAATTCTTCTATGCTGCTCTGGGAGTGAAAAAAAAAGTATAAATACTACAGCTGCTTCTCTTCCCGGGCATACTGTACAAGTCAGTAGAGGGACAAGAGGGTCTTGGTGTTATGTAGGCGATGGGCTGACCACCTGTCACTACTAACCGAACTTGTACATCTCAACTATGCCCTCAAAATTGGTCAGAAGTGACACCATGTGGTCCTATCGGCCTTTGGTGCTCTGCTTACCCCGTAAGGGATAAAGGCGTGATTATATGTATGTATGTAGAATAAATAACATTAAAAATCTGTGTTCAGACACATATTATATCTATTTATCACGCCATAATAATACTTAATTAGGGTTTCATATCGCGAGAATGTTCCATAAAAAGTCAGTCAAGAAGGAATTTAGAAAAACGACTTGGTTCCGTGGTTACATACACAATGTAAAATAGAAAAAAAAATGTATCACAAGTTGTGTTTTGAGTTTGCTGGAAGAAATTACATATCTTAAGTCACTATATTGTCCAATGTTTCTTCTTCTTAAGCCTATTGCAGTCCACTGCTGGACATAGGCCTCCCCCAGGGCACTTCACAAGGCTACTGCTATAGGGGGGTTTTGCCCACGCTGGGCAGGCGGTTTGGTGACCGCAGTGTGATTTTCGGACTATGTTGTCAGCACGGGAGGCGCTGCTGCCCACCAATGTTTATGTGTCCAATAAAGAATACAAGAACAAACTACTTAACGTATCTGTAGGATTTCACTCGTGATGCAGGTACAGGAAATTTAATTTATATCGTCATAAAGTTTTAGATTTCATATATTTTTAATTTGTGTGCCATAAAGAATAAGAGTATTCTCAAACGACTCAGGAATATACATGTAAAGAAACATGGTATTGTTTCTTAGGTACTTTTGTCGCCGTCGGTAGGCTCAGTTGTAATGATAGTTCTTTGTAAATATCATAGATGGCGCCATGGCTACGGTTGGTAATGTAGCTATTTGTCGTTGACAGTTGTTATTGGTTGCTATGGCAAAACTAACTGTTTATATTGTAATATTTTAATTTGGTTATTGTATTATAAAAAAGAATTGTTTAATTTAAAATACTTTAAATGTCGTTTCTCTATTTACAGGTAAGATATTCTTATATTTTACATTAATATTATAGCATAGTCGTAACTTTCGGTACATATTATTGTAATATCTTTAGTTATGTACCTTCTTATTTTAATAAATCTCTATTTACAGAGCAACAAATTTGAGTTTATTTTAATTTATACAAATCCAAAAAGTGGTTAAAAAAAAGTCGTGGCTTCGATAATAGAATTTTTTCCATTTCTTTATTAATAATTTTATAAATCCAATTATATTAAAAAATTGACATACATACATATAATCACGCTTTATCCCTTACGGGGTAGGCTTCTCTTATATATTTTATACATTGTTCGAAATTCGGGCATACTGTAAGGGGACAAGTCAGAAACGGTAGAGGGACAAGAGGGTCGGGACGCTCCACAAATGGGAAAACTGTTTTGTACTCAAATTCGGTAGTGAGTGGAAGTCGATGGGCTGCGGATTGTATACCTGCTTTCACCTGTATTTATATAGTTTATTTAGTATTTCACTGCTCTGGGAGTGAAAAAAAAAATATAATACTAACCTTCTCTTCCCGAACTTGTAGTAAAGGGACATCTGGGTTTTGTAGGCATGGGCTGACTATACCTTCAAAATCCCTCAAAATCGGTCAGAAGTGGCACCATGTGGTTCTATCGGCCCTTGGTACTCTGCCTACCCCGTAAGGGATAAAGGCGTGATTATATGTATGTATTTTGTATTATAAGTACACATATTTGATAGGTCACGAAGTTAGCTGCATCACATCACACGGGGTCTTGGAGCAGTTTAACCGGGGGCCTGTCAAGCTCCAGGTGTGTCAAACTCCTCGGGTACCATCCCAGCTTCCACAACATACATCATACATAGGTATATAAAAATCACGCCTCTTTCCCGGAGGGGTAGGCAGAGATCACGGATCTCCATTGCTACGGTCCTGACATACCTCTTTCACTTGATCTACTTTCATGATATTGTTCAAGGTCGTTTTAGGGTACCTTTGAACGAACCTTGTCTAGAATCTAACCAATTTAATCGGTGAAAGTCCGGCGAGGTCTTCCTCTTCCATACCTTCCATATACTCTTCCGCTGTACACTATATTTATATAATCTTTGAAAATAAATTCTAGTGGGCTATTTTCATCGTTTTACCCTTTTTTTAAACCTCATTTTCGTATGTAGCTATAATTTTTTTTTTTATTAAGTAATTAGCGACAAAAACATAATAAAAACAACAGCCAAAGTCCTGTTTCCGCCATTTTGAAGAACCCCAAACACATGACCTCGAATGACCCGCGCAAATTAAAATAAATAATAGCTCAGAGTCACGCTACAGGCTTAGCTACATGTCATGACTGCACAGATATTTCTGTTAGACCATACTCTCCATTACCTATTGTATTCATCACTATCGGCCGCGTGAAAGGGCATTGCACCCGTGCCTAGCCGGGGCGGGACATATATAGTAGCCTTCCTCGATAAATGGGCTATCTAACACTGAAAGTATTTTTCAAATCGGACTAGTAGTTTCTGAGATTAGCGTATTCAAACAAACAAACTCTTCAGTTTTATAATATGTATTAGTATAGATTATTATAAGGCAAAGTCGCTTCCCGCTGTCTGTCCCTATGTAACTAACATATTAACTAGTACCATCATCCAAAGGAACTGTACAGGGTGTGGGTGACAGCCAGACAAATACTGAAATGCTGAACACGTACAATTGGGTTGAGTTATACGACAGTGTTAAAACTCGCAGGAAATTTATGCTCTCCACGCCAATTGTATTGGTTATTGTGTGACACTGGTTTTTTGGATCACTTGTGACTCCCATTAGGGTTGATCAGTTATTTGAACATTTTGAGGGCAATTTTTTTTTTAAATCATCTTTTGGTTAAAATTTTATTTTTAAGATATTTTATAAGGCCTAAATAAACGAGCTTAGCTTTTTTTACCTGAAAATATGAAAAAAAAAATGTAGGAAATTTTTTGAATTTTTGTGCGAAAATTTTCAGTGTTTTCCGTCTCAAAATCACGGTCTGATGAGTTGCGCTATCAATATTTGCCTGGCTGTCACAAACACCCTGTAGGTACGGTAAAATGCACTCTAGTTGCAGTTGTAGTAGCTTTCAAAGTGTGATCATGGATTCTGGAGAACTTAACACATTACAATAAATACAGAGAAATTCACAAAAGAAATGCATACCAAGGCGTGCTTATATCTCAAGAGATTTCTTCCCGCATACCAGAGAGCAAAGTGAGACCAATAGGTTATAAAGGCAATCATATGTACAGACACAATTAAAACTAGGCAACTTTATATTAATCAAAAATAAAAGTATATGCAGGCCTGGAATAAAATAAATAAAACAATAGGAAAGGCAAACAATTAAAACTTATTATTCTACGTTTCTTTGTTAATCTTATCTTTATAAAAATTAAAAACAAACACCTTTTTAATAACAGGGGGGAACCATTCCATAAACTTCGTCTAATAAAGTGACGCGGAACGCTAAAACACCCCGGAGAGCTGTTCCTCTCAGAAATAAGATACAAGGGTACACAGTTGAGTGAAAAAACAGTGACCCAAATTAGGCTTTGCTTTGGGCCTGTTATTTTATCAATAGCTGGGTTTATCGGTTATAACCTCATTTATTTAAAGAAAAAAACAGACTGCGTTAAAATTTTGACGCAGTATCACTCTCATGAATAAAACAAATCTGTACCTCTCAAGCTTAAATGCGATAAGCTGTTTAGAAATACACGGATTGGATTGCCACGGTCATAATACACCTCTTTGGCTTTATCTACTTCTATGATATTTTTTTGCGGTTAAAATACATCGTAGGTTAAAAAACTATACGATGACTGACGTATTCTGAAGTAAGTTGTTATGGGAAACGCAGCCGTGAGCACATCGTCAGTTCCTAGCTCGAATTAGACCGATCCGATCACATCGTTCGCTTGTTTTAATACGGTTACTGCAACATACGACAATATTTGTGGAATGTTTTTAACCTCTAAAAACTGCAAAATCTTCTTAATTAATTAATATTCATAAAAATATTGACGTAATAAAATATCCCTTTACGTATATTTATACGTATAAAATATCCTAGTCCGTACCTATAAAATATTGGAGGTAGTTAATAAACCTTATAAAAAGTGACATCTTGTTCTACTGTCATAGACCACCTGTGGCTTTTGATAAAATGAAAAATAAAACATTAAGAGGTCACAAAGTTTGAACTTTGGTAAAAATCTCAATCTTCCTTTTGAGGTTAAGAAAATGTCTTTTTAAAGACGCTAAAAACCGGCAACTGATAAAGGTTTGTACCTCTCTATGTGCGTGTGTGTATCTCAATTAACCTCATTTATTAAAAAAAATCTTTATCTAGTACTAGCGGCTGCACACGACTTGGCATTTGATCCGTGCGAAGCCGGGGAGGGTCTATAGCCTTCCTCGATAAATGGGCTATCTAACACTGAAAGATTTTTCAAATCGGACCAGTAGTTCCTGAGATTAACATGTTCATCCAAACAAGCAAAGAAATTCTTTAGTTTTATTTATTATTAGTAGGTATAGATTTAATTTAAACACGAGTTATAAGGTGTTCTTATTCTAATTCTTTATTGCACACACAATAAATATGAATAATAAATAAATAAATAAATATTCATACACTACACAACACATAAACCTAGTTCCACATTAAGATCCCTAAGGTCTTGTGTCGTAGGTACTAAGCAACGGTATATAAATACATAGATAAGTATATAAACATCCATGACTCGGAAACAAACATCGATATTCATCATATCAATGTTTGCACCTACCGGGATTCGAACCCAGGACCTATGGCGTCGCAGGCAGGGTCACTACCCACTAGACCAATCGGCCGTCATGAATTACAGGATAAAAGAAGAGATGCATGTACAATGGCAATCTTATCTCTACAAGAGATTTCTTCCAGCAAGCCAAGCAAATAATTTAGATATTTTTAACTTATAAAGGGTAACCATGAGTATTTAAACGATTACATTAATAATGTTTGACGAGTCTCCATATTAATCCTACTAATAATATTATAAACGCGAAATTTTGTGAGGATGTAAGTATGTTTGTTGCTATTTCACGCAAAAAATACTGAATGGATTTTGATGAAACTTCACAATAATATAGCTTAAATATCAGAATAGCATATAGGCTATAATTCATTATCCCGGGAAAATATTTTATTTATGATAATTTTGACATAGTGATTTTTCTGCAGCCCATGCGGAAAAGCGGGCGTTCACTGGTTCAAAATACATATAAACACATTTGGCCACAACTAAAAACGGACTTTATACCGTACACACAAGTACCATTTTCTGTTGTTAAAAGAATTGCAGCCAATTTAAAATGTCCTAAATCCACTTCACCGTCAAACAATTTACAACTTTAACGCTAATGTTTTAGAAGCTGCTTTCATTTCTCAGCGGCTTTTTATTCTTCCAGCAACATTTTTGTTATTAAATTACGGAACTTATCACAAAGTGGCAAGGTTCAAATTACTTTGTAGTTTCGGTCCCTGCGGTGTTGGTGAAATAAAGGATTTTTCAGTAATAATTTCTTATAAAAATGTTAACCCAAGTTTGAAATTTCCCTTGCGTACGAAATTATTGTTTTCCTACCAGCTAGTTTTTATTGCTTTTACATATTTTTGGGGTTCCCTCCCTTTCCATATCTATTATAAGTATACATACATACATACATGGATACACGTGTTCCCGAAATGGAGAATATCTCTGTGCCAAATTTCATTTTAATCGGTTCAGTAGTTTTAGCATGAAAGCCGAACAGACAGACAGATGAACAGAGTTACTTTGGCATTTGAAAATATGAACTAAGGGTAAATGCAATATCCCAAGGTATTAAAATTGAATATATTTCGCTCAAGTTCCCCTTTAAAGTAGTAATATCGCCTTTGATAAAGTTGGAAATAAGAAAATTTTCAATTACCCCGCCCTTGGCCACTCAAGGAATCTTGGATCCCTTTTGTATGGTCCAAGTCATAGGTTTTATAGTAGGTCGTCATCAGCCTATTGCAGTCCACTGCTGGTCGTAAGCCTCCCCGAGCAGCAGACTTGTGGCGTGCCCTGGGTCCTACGTCCAGCAGTGGACTCTGTCAGATTTGTATGTGGTAATAAATTGTAAGGAATTTTCTGACTAAAAATTAAAACTAAAATACTTTCAAGATAATCGGGTCGAAGTTAAAAGTTTACATATAGTCATGTTAAATGTCTAATTTCGCACTGCATATCAAATTACCTACTTACCTACAAACTATATAAATTGATTTATTTATGATTTCACTGTGCTTTCCTTACAAGTGAGTATACGCCTGGAAAAGGTAGTATTAAGTGATGCTACTTCATGCAATGAGGGATTTTCTAACAACTAATAAAAGTAAAAAAAAAATTACAAATCGCCTGTACAGATGACGTCAGCGAATCTCCTACCCGAAATTCTTTATGGAGAGGTGAAGAAGGGGAGCTAGGTAGGATATGTGGGTAATGCCATCTATTTTTGACAGTTATTTTAACTTGTCAGAAAATACCTTACAACTGCAAAATGTACCTAATGTTACATCTTTACAAATATAAATCTTCGGTTCATGTGTTTGTAATTGAACTCCTTCTTAACGACTGGACCGATTGAGATAAAATTTTATGTGTGTGTTCCAGTATGTTCGAGAATAGTTTAGTTTTACAATTAGTACAAATAATGTTTTTTTTTTTATAATTTATTTATCCCGTATAATTTCGACATTTTGTTTTTTCAGAGTCGCGGACGTCCACTACTTCTTCAATAAACATTTAATTTTTTTTCATCCCCGCCTCCGCTCCTGCCTTGCTACCTACCGACCAGCGAAGTGTACACAAAACACGACTTTATGTCTTTTGTTTTTTTAAAAGGCTTTGTTTTTTTTACGCGCATTCTAAATCTACAGCGCTGGTTGAATAGCAACCTCTTTTTGATGTTTTTGAAACAGGTTTAGAGACTTTTTTTTTATTGTTTTCTAAAGAGATTCGCTAGCACTTTGCAAACATCAGAACCATGTTTGATAAATAATTAATAGTTTTAGGTACTTAATGTAGATAGACACAACAGTGTTCCCGAACTGGGGTAGCGAGAACTGCAGTATCATAAAGGAGATGACATCCACGTTATGACGTCATGCATAGCGGGGACAGATAGTCATGCATAGTGAGAGAACGCACGAGTTCCTTAGTCGACTCTTACGACATGCACGGAAGGAGATGCAGCTGATTTTAGTGAAGTCCCGCATCAATACGAATCCTAAATAAATCAAAAGGAAATTACCGAGCACGCCATTTTGGTATACCGTGCGATCCCATTGGCTAACAATAAGTAAGCCGGAAGTGTGCGATTTCTTTTTTCGCCTCTGCTTTTTTAGGCTAAGGAATTGTTAGTCGAGCTCCTTTTTTGTTTGTTTGAAGCGTTTTCCTTTAATACGTACGCGTTTAGGGAATGTGGGTCTCGTATATCCTTTTTGAAATAGGAAATTTCTTCATCTATGTTTTTTTTTAGTTTCTTTTTTTGATCTACTCTAAAAAAGGAGCAGTTTCTTAATTTCGGTTCAAATCGTTTTATGTGTTTGCGGATAACTTCGTCTTTAATATTTTTTTTTTGTTGGGAAAGATATAGGTAGTACCTATTATCCCAAAGAAACGAAAAAAGGATCTGGTGCTAATTTTGTTATAATATTAAGGAGGAAAATGACCTCATTTACATTAAAAAAACCCGACTGCAAAAGAAAATCACCCAGTGTCACTTGTTGATTTTTCCAAACGTCAAATAAACTATCTGAGGAATCTGTTGCTGTCTCTTTCATGATGAAGTTGTACAGAATGACAGCATCAACTTTATTCCTCTGATAGGCTAGCTGACGTTTGGAAAAATCGGCCCTAAGTTTGGGCAAACTCTAAGGCGATAAGCTAGCAACATGTTAATGATTAATTAGCGTCTGTCCACGCAATACTAAACGTAACTGTGGGAACTCTTTAATGATCTTGCAGTTTCTGGCTACACCGTTTCGGGAACATAGCCGTCTCTATGTCGTAGCCATATCGTAGAATTGATCGTGACGGCCGATTGGTGTAGTTGGTAGTGGCCCTGCCTGCGACGCCATAGGCCCTGGGTTCGAATCCCGGTAGGTGCAAACATTGATGTCATGAATATCGATGTTTGTTTCCGAGTCATGGATGTTTATATACTTATCTATGTATTTATATACCGTTGCTTAGTACCCACGACACAAGACCTTAGGGATCTTAGTGTGGGACTAGGTCAATGTGTTGTGAAGTGTAAATAAAAAAAAAATAAAAAAAATTGACCAGATCATTAAATTGCCTACATTTCACGATTTTGTCATCCACGTTTGGTCAAATCGTATTAATAGGGTGTCCATAAAATCCAGAATGTGGTAACAGCTTATTTATGGTAACGGTATGATTTTTTTGCTATAAATATTACAATCTAATTTATTAAAATATTATAAGTGATAAGAGAATTACGCGTTGTGAAAGAGGACGTAGTGACAAGGATAGAGAAAGGTATGCTTCGATGGTTTGGACATGTGGAAAGGATGGATGGAAGACGATTAACGAAAGAGATATATATGGCAGAAGTGAATGCTGGGAGAGGTCGCCCTAGACGAACCTACATAGACCAACTTTGGGATGTGCTAAAAAAAGGGCTAGTCAAGAGCACCCGAAACCGGCGAGCATGTATGAAGATGAATGTGGATGAGGCGAAAGAGGTATGTTTGGAATGCACTAAATGGAGATCTATAGTCTCTGCCTACCCCTATGGGATATAGGCATGAGGTTATGTATGTATGTCTGTTATTATAAACCACCATTAATACCGGTGGCTTAGTGGTTATAGCGGCTGGCACGGTTTGCAGCGGTCGTGGGTTCGATTCTCACTCGGGTGAAGATATTTTTCCATTTTCTTTATTAATAATTTTATAAGTAATATATAATATCTTGACTAAGATAAATTTATAAAAACACTTCTCCATTAATATAATCCGTTAGGATATGGTTGATCGTTTCATCTTTAAACATTGTGCTGAGGGATTCAGCTTTGTTTGCCGAGATTTGGCTAGTGTATAGCTATCGGGATGAAGAATAATGTTGCCAATAAGTAATTTAGAAAAGAGATGCTAAAATTCGTCATCCGAGTAATTGACCCGGTGGCTTAGTGGTTATAGCGGCTGGCACGGTTTGCAGCGGTCGTGGGTTCGATTCTCACTCGGGTGAAGATTTTTTTCCATTTTCTTTATTAATAATTTTATAAGTAATATATAATATCTTGACTAAGATAAATTTATAAAAAATTTAGGTAAAAAAACCTTTTTAAAAACAAGCTTTTATTTAAATGCGCTAAAAAGAAAAAATAAACTTTTACACTAAAACTTTTACTGTTAATTTATAACGTCATTTCAAATTTAACACATTTGACACAATTTATTTGTTATAAAAGCTTGTCGCGACATTTAAGTACTCGTATTTACTTTCTTAGTTTTAAATTTTTAATAAGTCAAGGTGAAGCCGTGCCGAGGACTGAGTGGCATGATGACATGATGTCGTGAACATACCACCTCGGGGCACCGGGGCGAACCCTGTTGTATATTACTCTCTTACTCTTCTACACGAAGCTCTGGAAGGGTCGACGGATATTTCTTCGATATGCATAGGAACAATATGGGAAAATCTGAAACATCAACACAAAGATGCTGCCTAATAAACATTTAAAAGTAAGAACGTAAATACGAGTACTTAAATGTCGCGACAAGCTTTTATAACATATAAATTGTGTCAAATGTGTTAAATTTGAAATGACGTTATAAATTAACAGTAAAAGTTTTAGTGTAAAAGTTTATTTTTTCTTTTTAGCGCATTTAAATAAAAGCTTGTTTTTAAAAAGGATTTTTTACCTAAATTTTATTTTATACTTTTTAGTTTTCACCTGGTAAGTTCCTAAGTCTGTTCATCTCATTCAACGCATCATTATTGCAAGACAAAATATACTCGTCGAGAGTTATTCTCAGCAAGACCTATCATTTGATACCTATATTATAGGCACGAATAAAAGAAAATTATCCGCCATTTTGGGTGTTCCGCCATGGTGGATTTGGAATAACGTCATACAGTTAACCACGCATTGTCATGCATGAACGTGCATACAAAATTTCAACTCAATTGCTTAAAAATATCTGTTCCAAAATAGATTTTCAAGTTTTAGAAGTCCGCCATATTGGATTAAGAGTGACGTCACATTTTTTTCGAGTTACTCTCAGCTAGCCCTTTAATTTGATACCCATATTGTAGGAATGCATTAAAAATAATTGGTCCGCCATTGTGGGTATGCCGCCATGTTGGATTTAGAATGACGTCACACTGTTAATCATGCATTGTCATCCGAACTATACGTGCTCACCAAATTTCAGCCCAATCGGTTGAGGGCAAGTGCCTTAAAATTGAGTTGTAAGATTTCACCCGAACAAATATACATTGCAAGTTAAATAAAAGCTTGTAAAAACACTTCTCCAATAATATAATCCGTTAGGATATGGTTGATCGTTTCATCTTTAAACATTGTGCTGAGGGATTCAGCTTTGTTTGCCGAGATTTGGCTAGTGTATAGCTATCGGGATGAAGAATAATGTTGCCAATATGTAATTTAGAAAAGAGATGCTAAAATTCGTCATCCGAGTAATTGACCCGGTGGCTTAGTGGTTATAGCGGCTGGCACGGTTTGCAGCGGTCGTGGGTTCGATTCTCACTCGGGTGAAGATTTTTTTCCATTTTCTTTATTAATAATTTTATAAGTAATATATAATATCTTGACTAAGATAAATTTATAAAAACACTTCTCCATTAATATAATCCGTTAGGATATGGTTGATCGTTTCATCTTTAAACATTGTGCTGAGGGATTCAGCTTTGTTTGCCGAGATTTGGCTAGTGTATAGCTATCGGGATGAAGAATAATGTTGCCAATATGTAATTTAGAAAAGAGATGCTAAAATTCGTCATCCGAGTAATTGACCCGGTGGCTTAGTGGTTATAGCGGCTGGCACGATTTGCAGCGGTCGTGGGTTCGATTTCCACTCGGGTAAAGAATTTTTTCCATTTTCTTTATTAATAATTTTATAACACAATTAAGTCGTAACATTATACAACATAATACCCTATCCGTGGACTTCTTCTGCATAGTCACCCTACTCTCCTTAAATTGTTTTATAACCTAAAAAAGAAAAATCCGCCATCTTCACACATAAACAAAGCGCTTGCAGCGCCTCTACCGGTGATTCATGTAACTATTTTACGATATGACCACTTCATGAAATAGTTGCGCGTTTAGTTGCCCATATCGAGAAACGATTTTTATCATCGATCTGCCCAAACCATATCATGATGTGGCCAATTTGAACATTTCATGATCAAATCTACGATATGGCCACGACATCTACATTATATGAATAAGTATATTATATACTTTCTATACGTGGTGGTAATATTTCTATATTTTATGCTTACGCTTTTAGGATGTACTATTAAATATTTTTATTATACATATATTTTATCTTTTAACATGTTATCGATTTCTTTTATGTTTGGGTTTTGTAATTCAACTTTGTCTTGAAGCCACAGTGTAGAAATTTCACCCAGTATAGCAAATAGTAGGTACCTACTGATTGACGATGTAATTCAACTAAGAAAAAGTAACCATTAATTTCAATACTAAAAATTAATTTATTTCAGATAAAACTTCAGTTATTTAAAGGAAAAATCTTACTGCGTAAAAAAATTGACCCAATGTCACTCTAGCTACTGAGACGAATCTAATATGTACCTCCTCCTAATACCTCTTAAGCTCAAATGCGACAACCCGTTTAGGCTCTAGAAAATACCAAAGTATTATACATACGAACATACACCAGAATAACATAACCCTCCTTCTGGATCTATTCCGGTCCGATCCCTTAAACTTATACCTTTTTACTTTAAATCCACAACAAATTCCGGTCTGATACCTAAATAATTTTTAGATTCCGGTCTGATCCCGCGGAGTTCTTTTTAATGTGTAAGGTCAGAAAATAAAAAAGAATGAAAATTCTACATGTTGTTTTATTGAGGAACAACAAAGTTAAGAAAAATTTAAATAAGAATTAGTAAAATAGTCTCGATCTCGTAAAAATCAACAATCATTCGATAAACAATATTGTATGTGTCTACTGTTTTACTTGCTAACAGTACTAAAAAATCATTGAGAAGAGACACGGGATCAGAACGAAGTACAAAATAAATGAAATATTCATCTGATGCCGCGACGGGATCGGATAGGAATAAAGTTATAAAATTAAATAAAACGGATCCTTTGCGGGATGACTTGCTGGGATCGGAACGGAATAGATCTCCTCCTGGTATAGTCAGATAAAAACATGAGCATCCTTTTGACGTAGTCATGTAAAAAGAACCTCAGATATTTTTCGTACCTCTATTAATATTGGACGCAAGCATTTGCTTGTTCTACCGAGATAAAAAATAAAATGTAGATACTATATTTTGTGGTGGTGTGGATTCGACCGTTACCTTAGGACCCAAAGTCAACCTCACCTACCCGTTGTGCACCCTGCTATTTAACAGACGAGGCTTTGGCGCTAATAGCTTAAATACCTTTGACACGGAAACATTTCCCATTAGATTCGTTACCAGTCGTTCATCATCATCATCATCATTTATAGCCCTGAGAAGTCCACTGTTGGACATAAGCCTCCCCCAACAACCTCCACGACGCCCGCGACCTTGGCCAGGTCGTCCGTCCACCTGGCGGGTGGCCTTCCCACGCTGCGTTTGCCGATACGTGGTATCCACTCTAGAACTTTCCGACTCCATCGGCCATCAGTTCTTTGAGCTATGTGCCCTGCCCATTGCCGCTTCAGCTTGCTGGACCGTTGAGCTATGTCGGTGATCTTTGTACGTCTGCGGATCGCCTCATTTCTGATTCGATCACGCTCGATGTCGTTAGATTGTCGTATTTGTTGAAAAACGCCGGTAGACTCACCTTGTAGCGGATCCACCTACTGGACGCAAGACAAACAGTCCAATATAAATCCTAGAATGCGATATCGAAGTTTCACACAGTGATTGGAATATACACATGGGCCAAACAGCGACTAGTGGCGCGGTGGACCCAGAAGCGCTTCCACTTTCACCACCCCCACAACTTCTTAGCAAATAGAACTTAATAGGTGAACTGGTGAAAAGTGGGTCTATAATTTGCACACTTCTGCCCCACAGAACACGTCCAACCTGTCTGGGGGATAATGGGCGTGACTAATATGTAGGTATGTATTAAGGTTGCCCTTGTACATAATGTTTTTTTTTGTAGTACAATAAAAAATTTAATCTATCTATGTATGTATGCAGATAAGCTGTTTTCTGTAAGCTGTGGCAACGTGTATTACGCATACTTTCAAATCAACTCTTGCGCAGTCGGTGATAACAAAATTGTTTTTTTTTTAAGTACATCTCACTTCATTTCTTGCGTTCATACAAGACATTTATTTATTTATTTTGTTTATTTATTTAAAATAATAATAATTTCACAGCGTGACAGTACAGGTACACCCATATGCCATGAAATAATACAAGTAATATATAGATATGGCTGACTCCTTGATATATATCATAATATCTTTAACTACGATTCACTTTATAATCAACAGTGCAAAAATTACTCAGCAAAAAGGTATGTTAAATATAGAAGATCCTCTAGTCTTCATTTCAAACCCAGTCGAAGCGGGCATGCCGGGCCACTGGATGCCATTGAGCGTGTTAAAAGTTATTTTAGAAAGAACAACACCCCAGCCACCTGTGACTCTAAACTTTAAAATTTCCACAAAATCCCGACGACCTCATAAGCCGCACGTCACTCACACCAAACCTGAGCCGAAACCACCAACAACGAAAGCGACAACAACTACAACAGAAGCAACAACGACAACAACGGAACCAACAACAACAACGGAAGCAACAACAACGGAAACAACAACAACGGAAGCAACAACAATAACGGAATCAACAACAATAACGGAACCAACAACAACAACGGAACCAACAACAACAACGGAAACAACAACGGAACCAACAACAACAACGGAACCAACAACAACGACAACTGAACCAACAACTACAACAACGGAGGCGACAACGACAACAACGGAACCAACAACAACGACAACGGAACCAACAACTACAACAACCGAAGCGACAACAAAGCGATCTACCAAAAGAACACGTCCAACGGATGGGCAACCAGACGGACCCCTAAGATAAGATAATCTTGTTTATTGATTTAACAGTGGTTCCCAAAGTGGTCCAGGTGGACCCCCAGGGGCCTACAGGAGACTTGATGGGGGGCTACGTTGGAGTGAAAAAATGGGGGTTTACAATTAATTAGTATGTGTTGTAGGCCTGTAGGGGGTCCACCAGAACTATTTGGCCTGTGTACTTATTTATACTTTAAAAACAATACCTAACTATGTATTTTTGTATACAGTTGTTAACTGTCCCAAATAAATAAAATAAAAATAAAATAAAAAAGAAGTGAACTCTATTCAACCAAAAAAAAATTTTTTGAAATCCGTTTATAATTGACGGAAATATCGGTGAACATACATAAAAAAAAAATTAAAAAATTATACATACAGACGAATTGAGAACCTCCTCCTTTCTTTGAAGTCGGTTAAATACCTGTTAAACTGGCAAAAGGAGCAGGAAGATCTGAGACATGACACTAGTGCAACATAGATGCAGATATTAGTCTCAGCACAATGTCAGCGCAGGCTTCATAACCTGCATATGCTGAGCTGAGGCCATTTCACAACATTTAAATGTTGTCATATTTAATTTTTTTTATAATTGTTTTAATTTCAAATAGAGATAAGACTTGACAAAGTTATTGTTTGCCTGATAGTTGTGAATAAGGTAAATTATATAACTATTTGGCCGCGTGGTGCTGGCAGAGTAGAATTCGTACCACCCCATGTATGCCCGTGGGTATCGTACGAGGCGATTAAGGGATTCCGGGAGGTGGGCAGCAGCGCCTCCCGTGTTGACAACATAGTCCGAAAATACAAACTGCGGTCACCAACCCGCCTGCCCAGCGTGGTGACTATGGGCAAATACCCCCCTGTGGCAGTAGCCTTGTGGCGTGCTCTGGGGGAGGCCTACGTCCAGTAGAGAACTGCAATAGGCTGATGATGATGATGATGATATAACTCAGTGGTTAGAGCACTAAAACGCGGAATGCAGAGGTCGTGGGTTCGATTCCCACCCGGGTGAGGAATTTTTTCCATTTCTGTATTAATAATTTTGATGATATAACTATTAAGTACTTAGGTATCTCTAGTTGTAAGCTGTTTGTGCACACCTGTTAACCTTTAATTTTCTTCTTTTCCATCACTTCTTTTTGTTTGCTGGAAGAAATCTCTTGATGAGATAAGCACGCCATTGTACATTTCGCCTGTATATAATTAACATTCATATTTTTAATTTGTGTGTGCAATAAAGAATAAGAATAATATGGTAAACAGTTTTATTATGCCAATTATTCAATTTATATCATACATACATATATATATATAATCACGCCTTTATCCCTTACGGGGTAGGCAGAGCACCAAGGGCCGATAGAACCACATGGTGCCACTTCTGACCAATTTTGAGGGTATAGTTGAGATGTACAAGTTCGGTTAGTAGTGACAGGTGGTCAGCCCATCGCCTACAAAATACCAAGACCCTCTTGTCCCTCTACTGAATTGTACAGTATGCCCGGGAAGAGAAGCAGCTGTAGTATTATACGTTTTTTTTTCACTCCCAGAGCAGCATAGAAGAAAGAAGAATTTATATCAATAAATACAAATATACCGAGTTAAGTGACATTGGGTTTTGGGACGATTCGGCCCGCTCGTGTTTTGGTCCGCGGACCTAAACGCCTAACAATGCCTTCTGAATGGGTCTATTTTTTTTATTATTATTGGGCGATTCGTTCCGATATGATTTTTTTAACTGTAAATCGCCCAATAATAATAAAAATTTGAGGTGATTCGGCCCGTGGGACGAATAGACCCATTCAGAAGCATTGTTAGGCGTTTCGGTCCGCGGACCTTTATAATTCACAAGTATGTACATCTTCTTTGTTCTTCTCATTTTTAAACAACCATTGATTTCTTTGACACTTATTGAAATCAATAAAATGGAACGTTTGCCTGAATTCAATTTTTAATAAAAAACGAACGCTATAATGGCGCGTACGGAAACAATCAGCTGATTGGCTGTTTGCGCGGATTCGAAAACGGAACGCATTTAATTTTATTGCAGGGCGGCCCGAGGCTGTCTGGGTTTTTATTCCTTTGCCTTGATATTGTTTGGACTTCGATTTTTTATGTTGCTACCATTTGTGGCTCTCTGAAATCGAAATATTCCTAGATGTAGGTATATCTATAAATTATTAATATATCCTGACATATACTGAAGGAATTTCGGCCAAATAAATTTCCCGCAGTGAGTTTTTTTTTATTTAGGTAAAAAAAAACAACGATCTAAAGCGGAAAAATTTTGGATTCTATGTCAATCGTAATCTATTAATTATTCGGGATAAAAGTAGCCTGTGTTAATCTAGTGTGTCAGCTAACTCCAAACTTTATTAAACCAAATTTTATTAAAATCGGTTTAGCAGTTTTTATGCGAAAGTGTAACAAACATCCATCCATCCAAATATGATTTGAATTTGAACTTGATACTTGAAATATTCACAAAACGATAAATTGTCATATTTACCTACTTCAATGATAGGTAAATAATATAGAAATAATATACAAAATTTTTAAATATCTCAGGAATTTTCATACAATTTTGAAAAATAAACATGTGATTTCGAGTCTCAAATTTTGTGGATAGGTTCTCTACAGTAGGGTATTTTATTTACGTAGCTTTTCGCTTAACATACCCATTTTTGTTACAACCTGTATATTTATTTTCATAGTAAATAATGATATTAAAATAAAATTAATATATTTTTAAATGGGATAGCCAAAACTACAGGGTCACAACATCCTGTATCCACCAGCTACTAATTACTAGTTGCTAGCTCATCGCCTGAGAGACCGGCCCTGAGTTCCTTAGTCGACTCTTACGACATGCACGGAAGGAGATGCAGCTTATGTATTCTAGTGAAGACCTGCATCAGCACACGATAAAGATGCTATCTTATTCAGAAAACCTTAAACAATATCCAATGTCATGCGGTTCATTGACCTCTATAGGGCTGTTATAAGATACCCCAAAAACCACCCGTAAACACACAAATGAAAAACACCCTTATTACAATTCACATATAATATAAAATGCCACAGCTAAATTTGTCATCCCTCTGTCAAAGCTAAACGATTTACGCTTCTATAACCAAGTGCTTACGGTTGATTATTCTTTGAATTTGCATTTGTGCTGATACGGTGTTGGATTTTGAACGTTAAAATATAAGTCGTAAGGTTGAGTTTAGTTGCGTTTGGTTTGTGGCAATTTCACTGAACGCTCTTGTATACAGTATGTTTGAATATTCAAGTTTATTATTGTAATATTTAAAGCGATATTTTTGATATAGTATGTTTCGATATTTTGAAGGATTTGTAAATACTAGCTGTTGCCCGCGACTTCGCGTGAACTACGGATAGCCTTCTCCGTACTCCCAACTATATGTATGCAAAATTTCATGAAGATTGGCTGAGTAAATAACGCGTGAAAAGGTAATACATCTTAGATGAACTAGATTCAGTGACAGCGCTCAAAATATGGCACTACAAATAGCTGCTCAAATGTATGGCTGGGCATTTATTGTCATAAATTGATTCAAGCAAAGTCGAGTCTTATTTTAACTACATAAGATTCAAGTTTAAAAATCTAATCTAATGCAGTTATTCCGTTTATATAGATTTACTGGTGCCACTTTTTATAAAGATTTCATTATGAAATCCCGCGTCTACCTATAAACACGTCACTGTAACACATAAAACAAATTCAATAAGTTGTGATGTTTTTCTTGCTGGATAAAATAATAAAAAAAGTAATTAAAACAATAAAAACGTTGATAAAATAATAAAAAAGCTGATAAATTTTTCATGCGGTTTTGAATCTGAGTATACAAATTATAATAAATATGTCCCGTGTTGACAACATAGTCCAAAAATTACACTGCGGTCACCAACCCGCCTGCCCAGCGTGGTGACTATGGGCAAAACCCTATGCCAGTTAGCCCTATAGCATGCCATATTATACATTGATTTTATTATTTTCACATATGTTTGCATGCTCTGATTATTTTATATTTTTTTTAGAGTAAGTTTTAATGAAATAAATAAATGATTTGTAGTTACATCGTAAATGTTGTCCACACGGTCGGAGTCGCGATCAACAGCCAGTAAGGAATAAGAATATTTTCATACACAGAGATGAGTTTCTACCCTCAAACGAAATTAATTACTTTCCGCTGTATATGAGAACACCCTGTATATGTAAATTATGGCATCACCCGGCTGCCGGTTCGTTAGGCGATCCCTTTACGTTATAGTCATGGTTGATCCATGGTATACGCTGAAGCGGGCGCGGAAGCGGTCACGTTAGGCGACGAAGGTCGCCCTGTCCACGTATTGGCTATCTTTTTTAATAGTTCATAGTCATGATCACTTATTGAAACTTATTGAACTGGAAGTGACATGTATGTGTGTGTTGCCAAAATTTTTTCAGATAAGGCATTATACCACTTCCAGTTGTTGAGTTTCAATTGAGTGATGATCACTATGAACTGTCAAAAAAGATAGCCAATAGGCCTGCTGAGCGTAATAATACGTTCCGAGTTGCAGGCGGAAATTCTCGGTGGCTAATTTGTGGGTCTTAAGGAGGGCCACAGCCACATGTGTCAGAGAGTCTGATCCATTTGGGAAGAGAAAGATTGGGCTAGCTGGGGGGACGCGAGCCGGGCTAGACGACCCCTGGTATTACCAGGGTGCGCCCGGCCGCTTGAGCACCGCCGGCCGCCGTGCCGTGGGCACGCCACAAGACTGCCATGGGAGGTATTTGCCCATAGTCACCACGCTGAGCAGGCGGGTTGGTGACCGCAGTTTGTATTTTGGGGGAATCCATAATTTTATCGCAATACCTTTCAATGATTTTCATTACCCATAAAACGTTTCGCAGAACTTTTAGTACAATATTCAACAAATCCTAGAAATAAGTTATATCGCAGTTCATTTCCTCGAATATACATTATCTAAAAACACAGTTCATCGTTATTTGTTTTCATGTTTTATACATTTTATCGAAATAATGTTACATCGAAGTTTTGTTACCCATATTTTTGTTTCATCGTAAGTTTCGGTTTGCAAAATAATTTAAACATCGATTTTTACTTCAATAAATCAATGGACATGGCAAAATACGATTTCATGCAATTAATTAGTTCTTCTTTCTAGGGCATTATTTAAAACAAAAATTTGGATGAATAAAAAAAAAGTATTTAAATCGACTCAGTTTTACTCCGACTCCACGCAGTCTTGTCTGCCCTACCCCTAGAGTGCAATGTAAATCCCCCTGGGCCGGAGCCGTGACAGAAACCATGCCTGCTGCATGCTGTATGTTTGCTTGCATGCTGTATGCTTGCTTGCATGCTGCATGCTTGCGTGCATGTTACATAGTTGATTAATACTAAAAAGTTGTGATATGAAAAAGTATTATGGGTTCCGATACACATTGTAACGTGTTTTTACGAATAGTTTCATCGATAACTTAATACTTTTATGAAATGTAAGTTCGATATACCGTTTTTCTGGTGATCAAAACACTTTAAAAGACTTTTTTTAAGAAACGTTAACTTTTCGATGAATTGAAAAAAATATATATTAAAAATCGTGGAATAGTTTCCGGTAAAATGAAATTCGATATAAAAAGTATCTGTATTCTAATAGACACCCGTATTTTGGCCTATGTTGTTAACACGGGAGGCGCTGCTGCCCACCTCCCGGAAACCCTTAATCGCCTCGTACGATACCCATGGCAAGAAATGGGGTGGTAGAATATATAATAAATAAATATAATGTATAATATATAAATAAATAATATTAAGATTTATAGGCTATACTACTCGTACTATGTACATAGCGTTTGTAACTTATTACTCGATCGCGCCAGAAGGAGGGTTATGTTTTTAGAGTATATGTATGTATGTATATTTGTTTAACACGCTCTGAAGTTTAAACAGCTTATCGTATTTGAGATTGAGAGGTATCATCACACTGGTATCTGACGGAACATGCGTCGCGTATTATCAGTCGCGTAACGCCAGAACAGACAAAATGATATAGAAAAACACCGATGATACGTTAGTGCGTTTGCATGTGCCTGGAGATACGCTCGACGCATCTACCGTCAGATATGAAACGACCCTTAATCGTGAGAGTGGCCTGAGTCAAAAATTTTACGCTGTCAATTTTTTTTTCGACCGCTGTAGCCTACTTCTTAGACCATACCCCAATGTAAAAGACCTTTCACACGGCAGACTAAACCGATAGCATTTTGCAAAGGCCCATACTCACTAGTCATGGTGACTCAACGATATCCACTCACTTATACACCGTATTATAATGACGTAGAGTCGAATATCGCCTGGCTTGTTTACAAAATATACTTATGTCACTCTGGTTCGCTTGTTAATGTAATAGTTAGGTTTGTTTAGCAAAATACTCGATTTAAACTTTAATTACTTAGAGTTAGGGTATAAAATAGGGTTGTTGACGGTTGTAAATGTTTTTTCAGTAATAAGGTAGTATTACAGAGTTACGTTATATGTGGCTGTAAGACCTCCTTTATGATTCTGTTATTCTGGTTAGTCTTGCGGAAATATAGCCGTACTAGTGGACACCCGCGACTTCGTCCGCGTGGACTGCAGGAAAAGCAAAATGTCGAAATTATCCGGGATAAAAATATTCTCCCGGGATAAAAAGTAGCATATGTGTTAATCCAGGGTGTCAGCTAACTCAATACCAAATTTTATTAAAATCGCTCCAGCCGTTTTTACGTGAAAGAGTAACAAACATCCATCTATCCATCCATACTCACATAGGATAGGATAGGAAGTAGGATGTAACATATACATGCAACTATGCTATACATGGCTGTAGGCCCTCTTTATGCAGCGATGACGTAAGATATATTTTTTTTAAGAAAAACCGACATCCGACCCCGTAAACCAAAGTTCGGGTTTATTGTGGACCTTAAAGAGTTCTCCTAATCCTTTCTGGCTCCAACAATTCACGTGCCTACAATATTTGGACATTGCACTCGATTACTCCAGAATCCCACCATCAGATTGTGATTTGCTGGATATCGGACCATCTCGGAGTACCATACCAACCCAAAAAATTTTTGGAAATCGGTTCATAAGTGATGGAATTCTGAAGTAACATCATTCTTCGCACGGGCGAAGTCGCGGGCGGCTACTAGTCCCTAATATTAATATACCTTGACTCGTAATATTTATTCAACGTCCCTATTACTTATTCAGTTTTAATTTCAACTCAAAGGATAATCCCGTCCCGGCGCAGTTTCAATTATAATTATATATTCACAAATGAATACATAAATATTATATTTCTATTGAGATTGAATGAATTATTGGATTATATGGCTATCTATATATTTATCAACTGAACGATTAGACAATGTAACATCATTTGGCATCGATATTCGTTATCACATCTGCCGGTGATGACCTACGGTGCCGAGACGTGGTCTCTAACTATGTGCCTCATAAAAAAGCTCAGGATCGCACAGCGAGCGATGGAGAGAGCTATGCTTGGGATCTCTCTGTGTGATCGAATCAGAAATGAGGAGATCCGCAGACGTACAAAGATCACCGACATAGCTGAACGGTCCAGCAAGCTGAAGTGGCAATGGGCAGGGCACATAGCTCGAAGAACTGATGGCCGATGGAGTCGGAAAGTTCTAGAGTGGATACCACGTATCGGCAAATGCAGCGTGGGAAGGCCACCCGCGAGGTGACCTGGCCAAGGTTGCGGGCGTCGGTTGGATGGAGGCTGCTTCCGACCGGTCGGAGTGGAGGTTGTTGGGGGTGGCCTATGTCCAACAGTGGACTTCTCAGGGCTGTAAATGATGATTCGTTATCAACACATTAACCTAGTCCCACATTAAGATCCCTAAGGTCTTGTGTCGTGGGTACTAAGCAACGGTATATAAATACATAGATATAAATACACAGAACTACGGATAGCCTTCTCCGTACTCCCAACTATATGTATGCAAGATTTCATGAAGATTGGCTGAGTAAATAACGCGTGAAAAGGTAACACATCTTAGATGAACTAGATTCAGTGACAGCGCTCAAAATATGGCACTACAAATAGCTGCTCAAATGTATGGCTGGGCATCTATTGTCATAAATTGATTCAAGCAAAGTCGAGTCTTATTTTAACTACATAAGATTCAAGTTTAAAAATCTAATCTAATGCAGTTATTACGTTTATATAGATTTACTGGTGCCACTTTTTATAAAGATTTCATTATGAAATCCCGCGTCTACTGATAAACAAGTTAAAAGTGTAACACATAAAACAAATTCATTTTCGCATTTACAATAAGTTGTGATGTTTTTCTTGCTGGATAAAATAATAAAAAAGTAATTAAAACAATAAAAACGTTGATAAAATAATAAAAAAGCTGATAAATTTATCATGCGGTTTTGAATCTGAGTATACAAACTATAATAAATATGTCCCGTGTTGACAACATAGTCCAAAAATCACACTGCGGTCACCAACCCGCCTGCCCAGCGTGGTGACTATGGGCAAAACCCTTAGTATTCTTAGTATTCTTTATTGTACACATAAATTTTTATCATAGACAGTAAGTTGTAAAAGAAATAGTACAAAGGCGAGCTTATCTCTAAAAGAGATTTCTTCCAGCAAACCATTAAGTACAAAGGAAAATTTTATAATATATAAAAGGAATATCATATGTCACCCTATGCCAGTTAGCCCTATAGCATGCCATATTATACATTGATTTTATTATTTTCACATATGTGTGCATGCTTTGATTATTTTATAATTTTTTAGAGTAAGTGACTACCTTAGCCGTTTTGATGAAATAAATAAATGATTTGTAGTTACATCGTAAATGTTGTCCACACGGACGGAGTCGCGATCAACAGCCAGTAAGGAATAAGAATATTTTCATACACAGAGATGAGTTTCTACCCTCAAACGAAATTAATTACTTTCCGCTGTATATGAGAACACCCTGTATATGTAAATTATGGCATCACCCGGCTGCCGGTTCGTTAGGCGATCCCTTTTACGTTATAGTCATGGTTGATCCATGGTATACGCTGAAGCGGGCGCGGAAGCGGTCACGTTAGGCGACGAAGGTCGCCCTGTCCACGTATTGGCTATCTTTTTTGACAGTTCATGGTCTTGATCACTTATTGAAAGTTATTGAACTGGAAGTGACATGTATGTGTAAGGAAAAAGCTATGTTTAGAACTAGCCTCCAAAGCTTTCCAATGATTGCGAGTCCATCGTTATATAGGAGCGTGACGGGCGATTGATGTGGTTGATAGTGACCCTGCCTGCGTTGCCATAGGTCCTAATTTCGAATCCCGGTAAGGGCAACCATTGATAATGAGGAATATAGATGTTTATTTCCGAGTCATGAATGTTTTCTAACTTATCCATGTATTTATTAACATGACACAAGACCTTGGGATCTAGCGTGGGACTGTCTGTGAATTACGTGCATATAAAAAACGTACACAATCCACGACTTCTTTACGGTGCCAATATGTGAAATTTTCTTAAGAGGTATACGTCACCTACATATGACGGCACCTACAGCAGCAACTGGGTTTTGCAATGATAAAGCAATTTAAAGGCTACTTCATATTGTCGTAGTTGTCGTAGTCCATTTACATTTCTTGCTACCGTAGAACAATATTGTGATTAATAAGTATCTATTTTGACTATATCAGATTATTTTATTTGTATAATAAGTCACTAGTATGACTACCGGATATCTGATTATTGTTTATTTTATAAAAGTTGCTGTTTTGACTTTCAATCATTTTGCTTTAAAACGGGTAGAAAAAATAACCGGCTCGGCATTCGGATAGGACATCTTGGAACCTTAGATTGTCTGTACTTACTGTATAAAATCTAATTATTTATAGTTATTTATTTGAAATAAATCAAAGTATAGTGTTAAAGGTGTTTTCTTGCAAAAGTGTAACAAATCAGCCAGTGGGATCACACAATATTTCGATAAATATTGTCGCAATCTCGCCCACAGGACTAAATTTACACGTAAGTACTTTATTTCTTAATTTTTTTTCCTCCCTTTGGTTATATTATAATGATATGATATATAATGATAAGATGGTGAATCATATGTGTTTTCACGGTTGTTGTTTAAAAAGCTAACATCTTACTATGCTATAATCGAAGCACAAAAAACTTTGCCTAAACCAGAACATTTTTTTTTGTTGAGGTTGGAATGAGCCCCGGAAAACGCTGTGGGACCTCTAGTCCCAGTCGAAGACAATCGCGCAGCCGAACCGGGAGACATTTGGCAAAATCTTCCGGTCGGTCGCGAACCGAGACACCTTCACCGCCGCCACCGCAGATGCCAGCTACATCACAGCGAAGTCGCCGGACACAAGAGCGTGCGAGGTCATCGCGTGGTCGCAGTAGAAGACGTTCGCGAGTCTGCAGTGCAGGACGTTCGCGTAGCCGCAGTGGCGGGCGACGTCCGAGTAACCGCAGCCGTAGGCGCTCGTGTGCTTCGGTCAAGATCAAGGCAGTTGCGGTCCACTTCGCGAGGACGACGGTCAGCATCACGCAGATCCAGGTCCAGGCTATCACGGCAGGAGCAAAGAAATGAATCTAGGTATGTTGAGACGCAAAATTTATTTTTCGATAAGTTTCTCGAGGTTATGAAAGATTATAAACATACTGAACGTGATAAATTTCCTGTGTTCAATAATGCTATCCCTGAATTTGATCCACTATGTAAGGAACAGTGTGTAGATACTTGGATACATAAAATCGAGGAATGTGCTCAAATTTATCGTTGGGATGATAAACACATTGTTCATTATGCGCTTCCCAAGCTTAGTGGAGTTGCTAAAATATGGTACCAGGGACTACCTTCATTACTTTTTTCGTGGTCGGAATGGAAGATTAAATTAAGAGAGTCATTTCCGAGTAGATTTAATTATGCTGAATTACTTACTGAAATATTAAATAAGCAGGTCCGTTATGGGGAACCTTTTGAAATGTATTATTATGATAAAATCAATCTTCTTAATCGATGTGAAATAACGGGCAGGCGTGCAGTTGATTGCTTGGTATATGGCATTGAAGATAGAGGAGTTAGACTAGGGGCACAAGCTGCTGAATTTTCCGAACCCGAACAAGTGTTGAAGTTCTTTAAATCGGTTAAGGTAGGCCAGGATAGGAATACAAGCTATGGTGCAAACAGAAGTAAAGACAGAGATCGACGGAATGTTCCAACTACGAGTAGTTCAAACAATACATCAATAGTAGCTAACAAAGTTAATATGACTCCGAAATCTTATAGTAACATGACATGTTTTAACTGCAAAGAAGTAGGTCACGCATTCTTTCGTTGCCCAAAGCCAAAAATTCAATGTTCGAATTGCAACTTACGTGGTCATTTACATGCCGACTGTCCAACTAAAGCGAAACAGAATACCAATAATGATAGATAGCAAGTAAAAATGTTTTGCAGGTTGAAAGTATGGGAGATAGTAGTGATAAATATAAACTACCGATAAAAATTAATGGGAATTTTATTCAATGTCTTGTAGATCTGGGTAGTGAAGGTACTCTGATTCGCGTTAGTGATGCTCGGCGTTTACAGTTAAATTGGAAATCGGTTAATGGTCCTATGCTGAGAGGTTTAGGTAACGTCCCCTATTGTCCCATAGGCATAGCACTGGTTAGAATAGAGATTCAAGGAGTAGTGGAAGAAGACGTTGAGGTTTTAGTTATAGATGACAGTCTTATTAATTGCTCCATGTTACTTGGACATACATTTACAGAGAGACCTTCTATTAAGATTATAAAAACGGATTCAGACGTAATTTTCCAAAAGGTCACCGAGAAAAATAAACTTAAATTTCCACTTGTATGCTCCAAGGATACCAAAATTGAACATGGAGAAATTAAAGCTATTCCTATAAAAGGTAATATTAATTACACCGGACAGATATATGTGAATGGCACTGTCAGGGGAAGCTCGAATAGGCAGCACTATTTGCTACCTGGCGAATTCCGTCTAAGTCAAGGCTTAGGTAATGTACTTATTCAAAATATTGGAATCAATGATATTTTAATTACAGCGGGAGAACTGATAACTCGCTGCCATTCGTTAAACTCATGTTTAAATATTTGTAGGGTAGCAATGGATATATCAGTAGATGAATCATCACTCAGACTAGGAGAAACCATGACTGAGGAACAAAAGTGTTTACTTAGAACATTACTTGATAAATATAAAACTTGTTTTTCATTTGGATTAAAAGATCTAGGTTTTACTACAGAGTCTGAGATGGTGATTCAACTAAAAGATACCGAACCAGTTGTATATCGTCCTTATAGGTTATCTTATATGGAACGGCAACATGTCCGCGAAATGATTCAGGATATGCTTGATAGTAAGATCATCTGCGAATCGAACTCACCGTATGCCAGCCCAATTATTTTAGTAAACAAGAAGTCTGGGGAAAAGAGACTATGCGTCGATTACCGCGCGTTAAATAGTAAAACCAAGCGTGATCATTATCCTTTGCCGAGGATTGAAGATCAGCTTGATATGCTTTCTGGTAGTTCTCTTTTTGTAACACTTGATTTAGCCTCGGGGTATTACCAAATACCCATTGCAGAATCTTCTCGTGAGTTTACTGCTTTTGTTACACCAGATGGGCAGTATCAATATAACCGTATGCCTTTCGGTCTCGTTAACGCGCCCTCTGTATTCCAACGTACTATAAATAAAATTATTCAAAAGTCATCAGTACGAGCATACTCACCTTAATATACATGGACGATATATTAATTCCGGCTAGTAATTTTCAGGAAGGTATTGTACGATTGGAGGAAGTTTTAAAGGTTCTGAGGGATAGCGGTCTTACTTTGAAACTTAATAAATGTAACTTCTTTTTTGATAAAATTGATTACTTGGGTTATCAAATTAGCTCTGAGGGTGTGAGGCCCGGTTCTATTAAAACAGAGGCAATTTCTAAATTTCCAACACCTACGAATGCACATGAAGTCCGTAGATTTTTGGGACTTGCTAGCTTTTTCAGGCGTTTTGTTAAGGGATTTGCTTTAATAGCATGTCCATTGACTGCTCTCTTGAAAAAGGATTCATGTTGGAAATGGGGAAATGAGGAATCATGTGCATTCGAAAGTTTGAAACAGTGTTTAATTGAGAAACCAGTTTTGGCAATTTATAACCCCAAATTAGAAACACAACTTCATACAGACGCGAGTAAATTTGGGGTAGCTGGTATATTGTTGCAAAAGGATGACTCGGGTTTCTTAGGCCAGTCGCATATTATAGTCGGCAGACACACCTGACGAACGTAAATTGCACTCATTTGAATTAGAGACACTTGCCATTATAGCATCTCTAAACAAGTTTAGGGTATACCTTATAGGAATTAAATTTAAGATAATGACTGATTGTAATGCATTACGTACTACACTGACCAAACGAGATTTAGTCCCGCGAATTGCTCGTTGGTGGCTGCAATTTCTAGAATTTGATTGCGAGATTGAATTTAGACCGGGCGATAGAATGGCACATGTCGATGCCTTAAGTAGGGGTGCTATAGATGATGATCGGGGATTAGGAAATATATTAGATGTTCTTGTCATCAACACTGACGATTGGCTTACTCTGTCCAGCAGTCTGATGAAGACGTTAAACATATTGCTGAAATTTTAAGTAATGGCAAAACTCAAGAAGTAATTGACATATTTAATAATTATAAATTGGTTAATGGTCGAGTCTATCGTATTGTTGATGAGAATACCATCCGCTGGGTGGTACCCAAAGGATCAAGATGGCAGGTATTAAAAAACAATCATGACGACATCGGGCACTTTGGTTTTGACAAGACACTCAGTCGCATTCGATCTAATTACTGGTTTCCGAAATGAGACGTTTTGTTAAAAAATATGTATCTGCGTGTTTAGAATGTGCACACCATAAATTGCCCAGCGGTTCCAAAGTGGGCGAACTGCACCCTATACCAAAGGTTGATATACCATTCCATACCATCCATGCTGATCACCTAGGTCCGTTTATACGTACAAAACGCGGCAATACATATATTTTAGTTATCGTGGACGCATTTACTAAATATGTCAATCTAACGGCTGTCAGAAATACCAAAACATCTTCAAGTATCAGGGTGTTTAGTGAGCACTTTAGTTATTTTGGTACTCCATCACGATTAATTACTGATCAAGGAACAAGCTTTACCAGTAATGCATTCAAATCGTTTATGAAATCCTCGGGAATCAAACATATTTTAAATGCAGTAGCAACGCCCAGAGCAAATGGTCAGGTAGAGCGGTATAATCGCACTATTCTGGCCGCTCTCGGGGCCATGAATCACGACAAACCGAACGGGTCCTGGGACGAGCATCTGCCTAATATTCAGCTAGGTATTAATACTACGGTGCACTCTACTACTAAGAAAACGCCAACTGAATTACTTTTTGGTAGGAATGTTACAAATCCTTCTCAGGGGTTATTGAATGATGTAATACTAGAGGTAACATCTGATACTGACGTCTCATTAGAGGGTATAAGATTGGATGCTAGTAACCTAATTAAAGATCAACAAGTTAAGGATAAGGAAAGGTTTGACAAACATAGGAAAACAAATATAAAATTTAAGGAAGGCGATTTGGTTAGGGTCATTAGGGCAACCACCGGCATAGACGGACAATCTAAAGTAAAGTACAAAATGTAAAGCTAGAACCAAAATCCTTATAGGATTAAAAAGGTACTCCCACACGATCGTTTCGTAATAGAAGACACTCCGATCACGAGAAAGGGTAAATTATATGAAGCCGTAGTAGCTATAGACAAAATTTTCCCATGGCTAGCTTTTAATACTGCCACGTCCGATGGTGACGAATCGTCCAAACATAGTGATAGTGAGGTAGATGAGTAATAACAGGAAACTTATCACAAGTCATGGTTTTGTAATCGTTTGTTAAATATGTTTTAAAACTAATTTAGTGTTAGTTATAATAATTATATGATTGAGTATGCAAAATTATTGTGTTATAATTAAAACCAAGATGTTTATGTTATATAATTATGTACATATATTTCATTAATTCGATAATCTATATTGGTCGATGTAATGGACCAGTATAAAACATTTTTTAGTCAAAAGTGTAAAAGTATATCTTTAATCAGGTCAAGGATTAAAGACTAAGTATATAAGTATAGATGGAAATTCCGCACTAGTCGACGTCATGGACTAGTGTGGAAAAAGCTAGACTGATCAGGTCACGGATCAGTATAAATAAATCTCCTGCACTGATCAACGTCATGGATCAGTGTGGATGGCATTTATCTGATCAGGTCACAGATCGGATATTTTTCACGATACTTGTAAGATTGAATTAGAATAAGTATTAATTGTAAAATAATAATAAAGCTTTTGCTTAGCATGTATCTTTTAGAGCATTTTTATTTATGTATAAATCATTAAAATCATATTGATAAGTAATAGTTAAAAATGAAAATGTAATTGATACCGATATAATTTTAGCAGTTACACAATCTAAATTGTTGTTACAAATTAGCTTTGTTAAATTTTATTATTTTTTTTGTTATGTATTACAACGAGGGTCTCGTTGATAGTCGGATGGCCGAGTTATCGTAGTTGTCGTAGTCCATTTACATTTCTTGCTACCGTAGAACAATATTGTGATTAATAAGTACCTATTTTGACTATATCAGATTATTTTATTTGTATAATAAGTCACTAGTATGACTACCGGATATCTGATTATTGTTTATTTTATAAAAGTTGCTGTTTTGACTTTCAATCATTTTGCTTTAAAACGGGTAGAAAAATAACCGGCTCGGCATTCGGATAGGACATCTTGGAACCTTAGATTGTCTGTACTTACTGTATAAAATCTAATTATTTATAGTTATTTATTTGAAATAAATCAAAGTATAGTGTTAAAGGTGTTTTCTTGCAAAAGTGTAACAATATCGCTTATTGACAAGCTTTTAGGAGTAAACAAAACAAACATAACAATAGTTCTACTCATTGTGATAAGGCATTATACCACTTCCAGTTGTTAAGTTTCAATTGAGTGGTGATCACTATGAACTGTCAAAAAAGATAGCCAATAGGCCTGCTGAGCGTAATAATACGTCGTTCCGAGTTGCAGGCGGAAATTCTCGGTGGTTAATTTGTGGCTCTTAAGGAGGACCACAGCCATATGTGTAAGAGAGTCTGATCCATTTGGGAAGAGAAAGATTCGGCTAGCCGGGGTACGCGAGCCGGGCTAGTCACCCCTGGTATTACCAGGGTGCGCCCGGCCGCTTGAGCACCGCCGGCCGCCGTGCCGTGGGCACGCCACAAGCCTGCCATGGGGGGGTATTTGCCCATAGTCACCACGCTGAGCAGGCGAGTTGGTGACCGCAGTTTGTATTTTGGGGGAATCCATATTTTATCGCAATACATTTCAATGATTTTCATTACCCATAAAACGTTTCGCAGAACTTTTAGTACAATTTCAACAAATCCTAGAATTAAGTTATATCGCAATTTCATTTCCTCGAATATACATTATCTAAAAACACAGTTCATCGTTATTTGTTTTCATGTTTTATACATTTTATCGAAATAATGTTACATCGAAGTTTTGTTACCCATATTTTTGTTTCATCGTAAGTTTCACTTTGCAAAATAATATAAACATCGATTTTTACTTCAATAAATCAATGGACATGGCAAAATACGATTTCATGCAATTAATTAGTTCTTCTTTCTAGGGCATTATTTAAAACAAAAATTTGGATGAATAAAAAAAAGTATTTAAATCGACTCAGTTTTACTCCGACTCCACGCAGTCTTGTCTGCCCTACCCCTAGAGTGCAATGTACATAAATCCCCAAGGGCCGGAGCCGTGACAGAAACCATGCCTGCTGCATGCTGTATGTTTGCTTGCATGCTGTATGCTTGCTTGCATGCTGCATGCTTGCTTGCATGTTACATAGTTGATTAATACTAAAAAGTTGTGATATGAAAAAGTATTATGGGTTCCGATACACATTGTAACGTGTTTTTACGAATAGTTTCATCGATAACATAATATTTTTATGAAATGTAAGTTCGATATACCGTTTTTCTGGTGATCAAAACAACTTTAAAAGATTTTGTTTAAGAAACGTTTTTCGATGAAATGAAACAGCGATGATTAACTTTTCGATGAATTGAAAAAAATATATATTAAAAATCGTAGAATAGTTTCCCGTAAAATGAAATTCGATATAAAAAAATCTGTATTCTAATAGACACCCGTATTTTGGCCTATGTTGTTAACACGGGAGGCGCTGCTGCCCACCTCCCGGAAACCCTTAATCGCCTCGTACGATACCCACGGGAAGAAAAGGGGTGGTAGAATATATAATATATAAATATAATGTATAATATATTAATAAATAATATTAGGATTTATAGGCTATACTACTATGTACGTTTGTAACTTATTACTCGATTGCGCCAGAAGGGTTATGTTTTTCGAGTATATGTATGTATGTATATTTGTTTAACACGCTCTAGAGTTTAAACAGCTTGTTGTATTTGAGATTGAGAGGTATCATCACACTGGTATCTGACGGAACATGCGTCGCGTATTATCAGTCGCGTAACGCCAGAACAGACAAAATGATATAGAAAAACACCGATGATACGTTAGTGCGTTTGCATGTGCCTGGAGATACGCTCGACGCATCTACCGTCAGATATGAAGCGACCCTTAATCGTGAGAGTGGCCTGGATCAAAAATTTTACGCTGTCAATTTTTTTCGACCGCTGTAGCCTACTTCTTAGACCATACCCCAATGTAAAAGACCTTTCACACGGCAGACTAAACCGATAGCATTTTGCAAAGGCCCATACTCACTAGTCATGGTGACTCAACGATATCCACTCACTTATACACCGTATTATAATGACGTAGAGTCGAATATCGCCTGGCTTGTTTACAAAATATACTTATGTCACTCTGGTTCGCTTGTTAATGTAATAGTTAGGTTTGTTTAGCAAAATACTCGATTTAAACTTTAATTGCTTAGAGTTAGGGTATAAAATAGGGTTGTTGACGGTTGTAAATGTTTTTTCAGTAATAAGGTAGTATTACAGAGTTACGTTATATGTGGCTGTAAGACCTCCTTTATGATTCTGTAATTCTGGTTAGTCTTGCGGAAATATAGCCGTACTAGTGGACGCCCGCGACTTCGTCCGCGTGGACTGCAGGAAAAGCAAAATGTCGAAATTATCCGGGATAAAAATATTCTCCCGGGATAAAAAGTAGCCTATGTGTTAATCCAGGGTGTCAGCTAACTCAATACCAAATTTTATTAAAATCGCTCCAGCCGTTTTTACGTGATAGAGTAACAAACATCTATCCATCCATCCATACTCACATAGTATAGGATAGGAAGTAGAATGTAAATATACAGGGTACCTTTAACGAAGGGTACGTATATACATCAAATAAAGTAAGTTTATGCAAAAAAAATGCTGGGATAATTTTTTTTTAAATTACTTTATCTGCGAAATTTATAGTGTCTAGTGTTTATGCTATTTTTTTATAGGATATTAATTATTTCTCGTGCAAAAAATCTTGGCGCGTCTATGTGCATTTATGCAGAATAACGCAGTCTATTTACTCAACTTTGGATGGAAACCAGACACTTCCCAGGTATGATGGAGAAAAATGATCGTGATGATGAGGAGAATCTGTAGTTTTCGGGAACGTTGACGACCAAAAATCATCCTGTATACATACATATACATGCAACTATGCTATACCTGTAGGCTCTTTATGCTGTGATGACGTACCGACATCCGAGTAAACCAAAGTTAGGGTTTATTGTGGACCTTAAAGAGTTCTCCTAATTCTTTCTGGCTCCAACAATTCACGTGCCTACAATATTTGGAAATTGCACTCAATTACTTCAGAATCCCACCATCAGATTGTGATATGCTGGATATCGGACCATCCCGGAGTACCATACCAACTCAAACAATTATTGGCAATCGGTTCATAAGTGATGGAGTTCTGAAGTTACATCATTCTTCGCACGGGCGAAGTCGCGGGCGGCTACTAGTCCCTAATATTAATATACCTTGACTCGTAATATTTATTCAACGTCCCTATTACTTATTCAGTTTTAATTTCAACTCAAAGGATAATCCCGTCCCGGCGCAGTTTCAATTATAATTATATATTCACAAATGAATACATAAATATTATATTTCTATTGAGATTGAAGGAATTATTGGATTATATGGCTATCTATATATTTATCAACTGAATGATTAGACAATGTAACATCATTTGGCATCGATATTCGTTATCACATCTGCCTGTGATGACCTACGGTGCCGAGACGTGGTCTCTAACTATGTGCCTCATAAAAAAGCTCAGGATCGCACAGCGAGCGATGGAGAGAGCTATGCTTGGGATCTCTCTGCGTGATCGAATCAGAAATGAGGAGATCCGCAGACGTACAAAGATCACCGACATAGCTCAACGGTCCAGCAAGCTGAAGTGGCAATGGGCAGGGCACATAGCTCGAAGAACTGATGGCCGATGGAGTCGGAAAGTTCTAGAGTGGATACCACGTATCGGCAAGTGCAGCGTGGGATGGCCACCCGCGAGGTGGACGGATGACCTGGCCAAGGTTGCGGGCGTCGGTTGGATGCAGGCTGCTTCCGACCGGTCGGAGTGGAGGTTGTTGGGGGAGGCCTATGTCCAACAGTGGACTTCTCAGGGCTGTAAATGATGATTCGTTATCAACACATTAACCTAGTCCCACACTAAGATCCCTAAGGTCTTGTGTCGTGGGTACCAAGCAACGGTATATAAATACAATGATAAGTATAGAAACATCCATGACTCGGAAACAAACATCGATATTCATCATATCAATGTTTGCACCTACCGGGATTCGAACCCAGGACCTGTGGCGTCGCAGGCAGGGTCACAAAAATGGCCCAAAAAGGTACAGGTACCTACCTAAAAAATAATTTTTTCTACGCTACCGACCTAAGCGAGCGAAATTTTTAGCAACTAAATGTAATTTATTTAAATAACAGCCCTGCAGTACTCGGATGTAGGTCAAATTCATGATTATGCTAATATGCGACGAGCTTAAGGGTGCGGTTTGGTTTTTAACTAAAGTGTAAAGACCTTATACGGTAATAGACCATGAAGTATAGAAGAGGTGATGACAATCCATTTATTGGGGTTCTGTCTTAGATGAATTATAACTAGATTCAATGACAGCGCTCAAAAAATGACACGACAATTAGCTGCTCAATTGTATGGCTGGGCATCTATTGTCATAAATTGATATAAGCAAAGTCGAGTCTTATGGTAACTACATAAGTTTAAGTTTGAAAATCTAATCTAATGCAGTTATTACGTTTATATAGATTTCCTGGTGCCACTTTTTATAAAGATTTAATTATAAAACCCCGCGTCTACCTATAAACACGTCACTGGGTTCCGTACAAAATATTAAACAAACTGGTGCATCTGTCTGTCTGGTCGTCTGTCACAGTCAATTGGCTCCGATTATACTGGGCCAAATGGTAAGTTTGTATAATCCTGTGACCTAAACACAAGTCAATAAATATTTTTGATAATAAGGGCTTCGGGGCCAATTAGGAAATAAAAAAGTTGTAATATGTCACATGTTAAATGAAAGGGCTTGTTACAAGGATGTCAGGTAATATTTTAATTGTAGTAAAATTGTTTTCATTTCATTAAAGAAATACATAAAACGAATAGTTACTATTTCGGATCTATACCTAGCCGTTTTGTGATACGGCGTGGTATGACATTATGCATAGTCAAACCTATAAAAGAGATTTTCACTGAAAACAGCTTTAAAGTAAGCTCCGCAAGTCAAAACTCTATTTTTTAATAATTGAGAAGGACATAAGTATAAGTTAACCACTAATAATATCAATAATAAGGTCTCACGAGACTCATAGTTTTCCCAGGTTTTTCGTCACATTATTGTGTTGGCTGAACATAAAATGATGGAATTAGCTTTTTATGGGCATCGTAATGGCGCTATGAACGTTCAGCATAGCCGTAAAGTGAACAAGGTGTTTTTGAAAAGTTTTTTTTTATTGGTTATTGTTTATGTTTATAGCACAACGGGGAAGTGTAACCTGTTTGTTTATTATACTGCTACAAGAAAATATTATACATACAGACGAATTGAGAACCTCCTCCTTTTTTTGAAGTCGGTTAAATACCAAAATCTTACTAATAATATAAACGCGAAAGTTTGTGAGTATGTATCTAAGTATGTTTGTTCCTTTTTCACGCAAAAACTACTGAATGGATTTTGATGAAACTTTACAATAATATAGCTTACCAGAATAACACATAGGCTAGTATCTATTGTATACTAGGGCTCCGCCCCGGCTTCGCACGGGTGCAATTAAATAAAGACCGGGTGCAATGAAAAAATCAATCGTGTGAAATAAAGACACAAAGATACACTGTGTAAAATAAATGAAAATTCACTTCACAACACATTAACTTAGCTGATGTAGCTACTCTAGTGAAGCCCCACATCAGAACAGTGACCATAAAAGGGTCATAATCATTATCATCGTCAGCCTATTGCAGTCCACTGCTGGACGTAGACCGCCCCCAGTGGCACGCCACATGGCTCGATCTCCCGTTTTTGCCATCCAGTCACTACCAGCCGTCCTATGGATATGTCAAGCGAAATATTCAATGTAATATTCATACACTTTACAACACATTAACCTAGTGCCACCTTAAGATTAAATATGACGAACATGGTTCTTTTTATACAAGTTTTTCAGGGTTAGAAGCGAAGAAACAGTTAAGTTTAATAGAAAACTAATTTAAATTTTATAAAGGGGTTAGGACATTTAACACAAGGTGCTTTTTAAAATTACTACAGTTCATTTTATAAGGTTACAAAGATTAGTCTTTGTGGGAATAAAAAATATTATTCCTTTGCTTTAGTCTCCTATAAAGTGACCGTCAATAATTTAAAAGTATATATAAAGCCTATCAGAGAAAAGATGCATACACCATGCAATGAAAACATTTAAATTTCTGCTATCAATGGGTAAAATCTCCTTAAACATATTCAAAAATTACTTGTGTGACATGGTTAATTTAAGTATGGAGACGTTTTAGGAGATTTTACCCTCCTATAAATCAGTGACCAGTTATTGCGCTGACTAAAACTCTCAGTATAGTTTTAGTCTTGCCCCTATTTGATACCTAATAGTCTCTAAATAGATAAATATTGTCCATTCGAGCTAAGTTATAAGTGTGGAATAGGTATTCGAAGAGTGGAATAACATCTACAGCCATTAAAGTACCGATTTTTATCTAACATCGATTTACATTACAACATTAATTCATCTAATACAACCCAATTCTACACTGAGCGCAAGATCTCCTAAATATATTTAGACGGTCAAAACAACTGCCCCTTATTACCTAACTAGCAAACGCAAAGCGATAGCGAAAATTGTACAAAAATCTCTGATTGCTTGTCAAATTCGTATTACGTAAAATGAATTTCAAAGGAACTTTGATATTTCAAGGCGAATATTGTACAATTTTCGCTATCGCTTTGCTTCGGCTTTGCTATTGCTTTTACGTAATCAGGGGGCAGGTTATGCATGAGCAAAACCAAGTTGTTGAATTCCCCTAAAGATATTTAGGAGATTTTGCGGCCATACTACATTGAGTTTTATTCGTAATATGATTAGAATTTATTATAATAATGCTTACTAAAAGTGGCTGTCATTGGAGGCAGCACTTGCGGTTCAGTCCACCCTGGAAGGGATTAGTAACGTGAGTGCATATATGTATAAAGAAAAAAACAACTACTAAGGGCTGATTCCAAAATATCAGACATTTTTTCATATTTTCATAAAAAAATTAGGTCGTTTAATTAGGCCTTAGATAATGGCCTAAAAATAAAATTTTAAGGAAAAGGTGATGTTCAAAAAAAAGTTGCCCCCTAAAAAGTAAAAAAAATTGATCAACCTTAACCAATAAGTCCATTTAATTAGTCACAGGATCGCCCGATACAATTGGCGCAGAGAGCAAAGATTACTGATATCAAATCAAAAACACATTTCCTGGAAGTAGCACTGTCGTATAACTCAACAGAATGGTACTTGTTCAGCAATTTCAGTATTTGCCTGGCTGTCACCCACACCCTGTATAGATTTAAAACGAGGACCCAACGGATTTTTATATCATTAGCAATTTAATGAAATGGTCGGTTGGATTAGGTTAGTTGCAAGGAATGATTAGATCATTATTAATTACCTGACTGCGCTAGAAGTAGTGTTATATATTTCTAATGTATGTATGTATGTATGTTTGGCATGCTCTATAGAGCCTAAACAGCTTGTCGCGTTTGATTCATCATCATCATCAGCCTATTGCAGTCCACTGCTGCACTTAGGCCTCGCCCCGGTCACGCCACAGGACTGCCATGGGGGGTATTTGCCCATAGTCACCACGCTGGGCAGGCGGGTTAGTGACCGCAGTTTGTATTTTGGACTATGTTGTCAACACGGGAGGCGCTGCTGCCCACCCGGAAACCCTTAATCGCCTCGTACGATACCCACGGGCAGACAGACGAATTCTACTCTGCCAGCACCACACGGCCAATTATTCATCTTCAGATAGTGATTAGAATCATCTTAGTCATGAGAGTGGCACTCGGTCAAATATGAGGTTATTATTATGATAGTCAATAGCATTTTGACCATTTGGTGATCACTTCAATCATATGGCCACGACATAGACAAAGCAATGACCCATGTATTTATATATTAGGTAGATAAATAGGTATTATAAAAATGAACCCCTAATTCCCTTGGTCATCTTATGACGAAGACGTATGTAACAAACTCTGAATCTTATTTTGTTGTATTACTTAATTGTTAAGAAGTTAAGAATAAGAAAATAACTATTCGGCAAAATAATATACGCAACATAACATTAATGATATAAAATAATGTGCTGAAAAAGTATGTGCGCAGGTACATACATAAATATAATCACGCCTTTATCCCTTACGGGGTAAGCAGAGCACCAAGGGCCGATAGGACCACATGGTGCCACTTCTGACCAATTTTGAGGGTATAGTTGAGATGTACAAGTTCGGTTAGTAGTGACAGGTGGGCAGCCCATCGCCTACAAAACACCAAGACCCTCTTGTCCCTCTACTGACTTGTACTGTATGCCCGGGAAGAGAAGCAGCTTGTAGTATTATACGTTTCTTTTCACTCTCAGAGCAGCATAGAAGAGTAGTCAAAAATATATTATAATTATTAAAAAAATTGAATGCTTTTTATCGAGAGTGCATTTCATATAATAACTGCCGTCTGATTTCGGAACTAATTTAAATGGAGTAAACTTTTATATATAGTTTAAAAAAAAACTTACCCAGCTTAATATTATTGCTATGCGAATACTGGTGATGATGCTGAGGAGCCTGCACCTGCTGCATCAGCGCTGGATGTGGCAGCTGCAGCAGTTTGGGTTCCAGTTTGGTGGCAGCTGCCACGGGAATCGGCCCAGCATTCGTCATTGTCGTCATAGTTGCAGCAGGCATCATAAGAGTAGACATCGTTAACATATTGTGTTGCATATAAAAATAATATGTTGACTTTAACACATTGCGAAATTAAATTTTCTGGTTGGGCTGTTTACATTTCACTTTTTTGCGGTTTAGTTAGGCTGGAAGGTTGAGGTTTTAACTATGTTTTTATCAATGGGAATAATCAATTCTTTGTTTATTTGGTGGCTTTTTCTTTTGATTTTGTGGTTTTACTTTTTCCGTTCGTTGGAGTTACAGTATAAGTGGCTTTAGTCAATGTTATAATTTTAAATGCGATAGCGAAGTTCACAATGTTATCGAACCATTTACACCACTAGCGGTAACATTTTATCACGTTATTTAAGGATCACGCTAAATAAAGACTTCCTTTTGGAGGAAAAGATTAACGGTCTTAAAACTGTTACATTGACTAAGGACCCTGATGTTTAGATAAATAAATTGTAATAAATAAAATCGACGACTACTTTACAAAAAAGTTCTTATACAGGGTGTAACATAAAGGGTATGTTAAGCGAAAATATATGTAAATAGCCCACTATAGAGAGCCTATTCACAAAGTTTGAGACTCGAAATCACTGTTCAATCGAAATCACAGTGAAATCAATGTTTATTTTTCTAGATAGTATGAAGAATTCTTAAACATCTCAGGAATTTTAGAAACAATATGTACTTATAGAATATCTAACAACTAAACACTCTTTTTATAAAAAAATACGGTTTTTATTTTTACTTATAAGTAACAAAAAGAAATAGATTCGATTCGATTCTTTCTTTCTTATTAGTGGTCCATTTGTGACAATCGCCTGTTTTCAATTTTTTCTCTCCTTTGTTTATGTAGTTACATAAATACATATATAGTAAGATTTAGCAAACATACTACATATTTTACAGGTCCTAGTATAGTTAGGTGAGATTGTCTCATTTGACCTCTATTAATATTTATTTGCACACGTATCACCATCACAAAGGCATGGAAACTAGTTATAAATGACACCTATTTACTGTTTGTGGCCAACTTTCACACAAATATTGTTGGACGTTGGGGCCAACTCTTGGACTAAACTAATAATTTGGACCAAGCTTCGATTGTAGTGTATTAATCTTACTCTTAATTGTACAGCATATATTTTTACAAAAAGAAGGTAGAAAAAAAAGGACGAAGGCGTGTTCATATCTAAAAAGATTTCTTCGGGCAAATCAGTCGAATAAGAGAAGTTACCAAGGCGTGCACAAACAGAACAATATTATTTATTGATTTCAAGACTTACAATAGTTAAACTTGCGGAGGAAGTAGTATCGATAGTAGTTGAGGGTAGGTACATTAAAGGTTGGTAAGTGGCATAAGTGCCTAAATGGAATGGAAGTTTTTACATAAATGTTTCGTCCCACATTCGTACAACGTACCAACCAACGCTCAGCATGGGGCAAGAGCACTAAGAGCATAGTTCAGTACTCAACGTTGGCTTAATGGTATCATATATAACATTAACTAGCCCCATTTGTTTATTACCCGTGACTTTACTCGTCTGTGCTGATGCGGGTCTTCACTAGAATGCATCAGCTGCATCTCCTTCCGTGTCGTAAGAGTCGACTAAGGAACTCAGGGGCGATCACTCAGGCGATGAGCTAACAACTTGTTAATTGATCTTATATGTACTCAACGTGGTTAATCATCATCATCATTTCAGCCCTGGGAAGTCCACTGCTGGACATAGGCCTCCCCCAACAACCTGCATACCGACCGGTCGGAAGCAGGACCAGGCGTGGCCAGGTCGTCCGTCCATCTCGCGGGTGGCCTTCCCACGCTGTGTTTGCCGATACGTGGTATCCACTCTAGAACTTTTAGGCTCCATCGTCCATCAGTTCTTCGAGCTATATGCTCTAAACGTGGTTAATAAAATAAAATAAAATAAATATTAAAATACTTTAGTCCCACACTAAGATACCTAAGGTCTTGTGTCGTGGGTACTAAGCAACGGTATTTATGTAAGTACATACACATAAGTCATAGAAACATCCCTGACTCGGAAACAAACAGCGATATTCATCATATCAATGTTTGCATCTACCGGGATTCGAATCCAGGACCTATGGCGCGACTGGCAAGGTCACTAGCAACTACACCAATCGGTGACCATAATATAACACGTTCACAAAGAAAAGCTTCTCACTCTTTTGCACTCATCCAGATTTCGCCACAAAAGATTTTCGTTCTCTTTCGCACCTGTCACAAACTCATGTAGAAGCGGTCTAATGTAGCGGTATGCTTTGTGTATGGTTAGCAGAAAAAGTACCACTTCAAACTACATACATATATACATATAGTCACGCCCATTATCCCCCAAAGAGGTGGGCAAAAGAGTGCAAATTACACACCCACATTTCAACAGTTAGCCCATTAAGTCTCACGTGGTAAGGGGCGAGCCTACCGCCGCTTTTCGGGCACAAATTCAACAATCTAGCGATCGGTAACTAATCCAATAGGAAATGTTGCCGGCTCATTCTAAATAGGTATTATAAGCTACATATTTAGCGTCAGAGCGTCGTCCGTTAAATACACAAAAAAAAAACTTTTTTTTGCCAACTCTACCTCCACAGATGTCATGTCGTATAAAAAGGGTACGTAGCACATTAAGCCTTATTTGTAGCATTTGCAACGCCGCCGTGGCATTATGAGCGCTATCACAAAGGATTAGAGCTCATTTTTCACCGCGCCGCCGTTCCTGCTGACCGTACATTTTTGTTATTTAACAAGTGTTTTAAATTAAATACGGGACTGTATAATGAATATGGGTGTGTTTTGGACATTTTTTTTATAATTTAGAATTAAGGTTAGATAGCAATAAGTTTTAATTTGAAAAAATGTTTTGCTAGCTTTAATATACCTACGTCCTATACAGGATGTAACAGAAAGGATATGTTAAGCGAAGAGCTATGTAAATAGCCCACTATAGAGATCCTATTTCCAAAATTTAAGACTCGAAATCACATTTTTATTTTTCAAGATTGTATGAACATTCCTGAGTTATTTCGGAATTCTTTCTTTATTCTTTATTGCACATACACAAAAAGAAATATGGCATACAACATCAAAGAAGAGATGCATGTACAATGGCAAGCTTATCTCTACCAGAGATCTCTTCCAGCAAGCCAAGCAAGTAAAGAGAAATTGTTAACAACAGGGTAACATGTGCAATTAAACAAATTCTAAGAAACTACAAAACTACATTAAGAAAAAAAGGAGAAAAAACAAATGACAGCATATTCAAATAATGGCTTCTTCTTCATACTATTCGGAAAAATAAAAATGTGAATTTGAGTCTGAAATTTTGGAAATAGGTTCTGTATAGTGGACTATTTACATAGCTTTTCGCTTAACATACCCTTTCTGTTACATCCTGTATACAGAATGATTTTTGGTCGTCAACGTTCCCAAAAACTACAGAATCTCCTCGTCATCACGATCATTTTTCTCCTTGGAAGCATACCTGGGAAGTGTCTGGTTTCCAAAATATTAGGGCCCAAAGTTGAGTAAATAGACTAAGTTTTTCTGCATAAATGTACATTGACGCGCGTAACCAGATTTTTTCACGATAAATAATTAATATCTGTCTATGAAAAAACTAGCATAAAAACTGGACACTATAAATTTCGCTCGATCAAGCAATATTTTTTTATTTTTTTTTATTTATATCGCGTCCCAGCATTTTATTCGGTATAAACTTACTTTATTTGATGTAGAGAGTATGAACCCTTCGTTAAGGATGGCAATGAAAAAACAGCCAGTATAGAACTAACTCTACTATACAATGTATATAGGTATGTATGTAGGCCGTGGGGTCTCCTTAATGACACTGCAGTTCTGCCACTCTATTTCGGAAATAAAAATATATAACATACATACATATAAAAGTATGAATATTTATAAAATTTTATTTAATTATTTTAATTAATGTTTGGAGCTTGTTAATTTTGTATACCTAATATTAGGAAAATTTCATCAAAATCCGCCTAGTAATTTCCAATTGGCACAGTAACAACTTTAACTTTTTTAACTTGACTAACATTTATTATAATTTAGTATTATAGAACAAAGACTCCACAATCAAAGGAAACGTATTTTTATTGAGAACAATATAAAAATAACAAAACCTCAACGTTTCAAATGTTGGTTTTTCATTTACAAAGAAAATCCAAAATGGCCGCCGAATCTCAGAGCATAGACGGGCAACGGAGCTATATTTACGACATAGGAAAATGTTTATTAAACAGAAGTGCGAGTGAATCTATATAAACGTATATAATCGACAAATTCGATAATCGATCGATAAATTTAATCGACTCTTACGACGTGAGCGGAAGGAGGATGCAGCTTATGTTATCTATGTACCTAGTATTCTAGTGCACACACACACACACACACACAATTAAACACTAGTATGTAATATGTAAATACATACACTAAGCCGTAGCCTAGTATTGTAGTACCTACCTAACAGTGCTTGGCAAATGTTGTCAAATCAATCGAAAGGTATATTTAAAAAAAAAGCGTACAGCTCCTCTGCATTTTCTTAATCAGAGTTTTTATTCCACTATTATTTTAACCGTTGACATATTAAAATAACTTCGAAGAAAAATAGTGAACATTTATTTTTACTAGTGGCCCCTCAACCGATTCACTCTGGAAATGATTTTTCGATAATCTATACATATAATAAAAATGTAACGGATCGCTGTCTGTACCTGGAAGATATATGAGAAAAAATATTATAGGAGACCTTTATCAACGCAATAGAACCCAAAACGATGATTTTTGGAATTTTTGTCTGTTTGTCGGTTTGTCTGTTTGTCTGTGCGTTTGTGCACGCTAATCTCAGAAACGGCTGAACCGATTTCGATGCAGTTTTCAGGAATATATTGTGACAGGTCCCACTTAACATATAGGCTACTTTTTATACCGGGTAAATGTTTTTATCCCGGATAATTTCGACATTTTGTTTTCTGTAGTCCACGCGGACGGAGTCGCGGGCGTCCACTAGTAATAAAATAAAACTATTGGAGGCATCCAATTAAAACTTGACATGTTTAATCCGATTGAAATACGTACTATTGACAACGTTTCCTGAGAATTTTGTTTATCTAGTATATTATTAAGAAAATATTTTTTTTTTCACCTGAGTGAGATTTGAACTTCGACCTCTCGCAAACCGTGCTTTCGCTCTAACCAACTGAGCTATCGGGTCAATTAACTCGAATGACGAATTTTACCATCACTTTTACATTACGTTTTTGGCAACGTTACTTTTTACCTAGTATATTCCTAACCCGAGTATTCAAAATACGTTTCGAGAAGAGATATATTGATATACAGGGTGTAACAGAAAGGGTATGTTAAGCGAAGAGCTATGTAAATAGCCCACTATAGAGATCCTATTTCCAAAATTTGAGACTCGAAATGACATTGCCAATATGTAATTTAGAAAAGAGATGGTAAAATTCGTCATCCGAGTAATTGACCCGGTGGCTCAGTGGTTAGAGAACTGACACGTGGAATGCAGAGGTCGTGGGTTCGATTCCCACCCGGATGAGGAATTTTTTCCATTTTTCTTTATTAATAATTTTATAACATTTTTATTTTTAAGATTGTATGGACATTCCTGAGTTGTTTCGGAATTCTTCATACTATTCGGAAAAATAAAAATGTGAATATGAGTCTGAAATTTTGGAAATAGATTCTGTATAGTGGGCTATTTACATAACTTTTCGCTTAACATACCCTTTCTGTTACACCCTGTATTGTGGCCTTGCGCTTTGTTTTTGGCTCGCCTTGGCGGGTCACTAGCGTGCCTCCAGTTAGCCTACCTGAGTCCCACGTGGCAAGGGGCGAGCCTACCGCCGCTTTTCGGGCACAAATACAACAATATGTCGACCGGTAACGAATCCAGTGGAAAATTGTTTCCGTGTCATTCTACCTATGATATATGATACGTATAGGCCCAGCGCCGGCTCGAAGTAAATTTTAGAATGGAGCGAGATCCAATTATAGCGCCTCTCCTGTTTGCTCCTAATAATATATATCTATATCTTTACCATTTAGGCGCCCTCTAGGGTTTGGCGCCTGCTCCGTTCGCTGTATGAGCGGGCCGGCCCTGTATAGGCCATTAGCGTCAGAGCCTCGTCCGTTAAATAGCAGGGTGCACCATGAGTAGATGAGGTTGAAAGTTCTACTATAAAGTTCCCGTGAACGAAGTCGCGTCCGCTAATTCGTAATATGATGTTCATCCCTTCGCCTATCCCGCCTGAAGATATACACAATGATCAAATAATTAAAATAGTTTCAGCCGTCCCAAGGGAGGCTTGTGCAGCCTGAAAATTTCATTACATCGACTGGCACTGATTGACGTAGCTAGGGGTGGGAACATATCGATTAAAAATATCTATAATTTATTTTTTATAGTAACTAATATTTTTGTTTGTTCCGAGTGTATATAAAACTCTGAATTCCTTAATGTCCTGTGATGATGATGATCTCCGACCGTATTTCGGTCAAGGCGACCAATCTCTACGGAGATTGGCCAGGTACTCAGGAGATATTATAGTGCACAAGTGTATGCGCAAACTCAGATGCACTCTCTATTCCCTCACTCTCATAGTCCGATGGGACGGAAAGCCGACACGACCGGGGAGAGATCAGGCGCAGGACCAACGGTTTTACATGCTTTCCGAGGCACGAGCTAAGTGACAATTTTGCAACATTAAAATCAGTACATGAAATAAATTCACTGGTACAGGCCCCTGACTGGGATCGAACTTACGCCTCCCGCTTGGAAGGTGCACGTCTTAACCGCTGGACTATCACCGCTGTCCTAATGTCAAATGTTGGATTAATGTCCTGTATCGTAGGTACTAAGCAACGGTAAAAAATATACATAATAGACACATTCTGCCGAAATTACGGTGACCAGAACAGCAAGATCATAAACTAAATCCAACGGCCACGTTTAGTATAGCGGGAACAGATGTAAACGATCAGTGACGAGATTTTTGGTTAACGCCTGAGAGAAAACGCCCCTGAATTCCCTAGTCGACATACGACATGTACGGAAGGAGATGAAGCTGATGTGTTCTAGTGAAGCCCGTATCAGCATTCTTCTTCTTCTTCTTCAGCCTATTGCAGTCCACTGCTGGACGTAGGCCTCCCCCAGGGCATGCCACAAGGCTACTGCCACAGGGGGGTTTGCCCCCTTTTGTTTTTCTATGTATCAGCATAGAGCATAAATAAATTCTAATTTAAATACGGAATAAGAGACAGACATCGTTAAAGATTGAAGTGATTAAAAAGTATTTCCCTGTTATCTAGGTCAAAGTATTAAAGGGAGTAAAAGGGCTTACCTACCCTTACAATTTGCAAGGGCTGGGATAGCAATACGGTTGCTGGGTGTTATATAAATAGGTACATGGCTCGGATGTAACAGAAGGAGCGGTGTTGGAAATTCAATCTTTTGAAAGTAACGCGTTATGTACCTCAAATCACTACATATTATAAAACGAAGTCGTTCCACTGTCAGTCCTTATCTTTAAAACTGTGCAACGTAAAATTTTGATCCGGTTTTTTAAAATAGATAGAGTGATTCAAGACAAAGGTTTATATGTATAACTAGAGACCCGCCCCGGTTTCGCACGGGTGCAATGCCCCCTCACGCGGACGAGCTAGTCTACATATCAAAATCTATTGAAGTTTCTCGTTAGCTGTAATTAAATTGACGTTAAACCTACTACGTGTTTTTTTCTTATTTAAATCGCTATCAGTGCCTGAGCTGTAGTATTTTATATCGATGTCGATATCTACATGATTTTTATCGATATTTAAATATCGATATCTTAGCACATGCCTACCGTTCTCCGCCATTAAACACCGCGAGTCACAACTTTAGGGGCAACTACAAGATAAACAAGATCCTTGATTATTAAAAAGTTATATTATTTCTAGCCGTGTTTCTGGCTTTCGTATGAAAATCCTTACATCCTTAACAATTTTATAAATACGAATGAAGGTAACTCTATGTCTGTCTCACCGTCACGATTAAGACGAATCTTATATACCTCGATTACGCAGTTGGGTGATTAGAATAAATCAACAAACAGGTGACAAAACAAAACAAGATGGCTGACAGGAAGCGCATGGAACATTTAAATGGCCGAAGTGCTCGTAGAGTGCGTTTCACCGCACAGTTCCTTTGAATGATGTCGCTAGTTACTAAGTGTATGACCACATTTTCTGGGTTACTGTATACAAAAAATGTTAGTTCCGAAATCAGGCATAGGCATACGAAATGGACTCTATATTCGCTACGTAAGGATTAAAGTGCGCGCATTTGACACGAGCGGCTCTGACGGAATGCTTAAGTTGGATAACTGATGATGGAAGCGGCTTCTTTTTATCCGACTGCGCCAGAAGGGTTATGTTTTTCGAGTGTATGTTAGTATTTATATTTCTGTAGCATGCTTTAGAGCCAAAGGGCTTGACACATTTAAGCTTGAGAGGTATCACTAGATTCGTTTTGGTCATGAGGGTGACACTGGGTTTAAATTTATACGAACTTGAGTTTTTACCCAACTGCGCTTGAAAGAGGGTTGTTTTTCGATTGTATGTATGTTTCTATTAGAATCAGAAGAAAATATTGTGGTTTATAGATTACAATGGGATCTTAAGTAAGATTGTGCTCAATGACCAAGCCTTTGGCATACAAAAATAATAAACTTACGAGTATACAGGGTGATTTTTGGTCGTCAACGTTCCCGAAAATTACGGAATCTCCTCATCATCACGATCATTTTTCTCCATAAGAGCATACCTGGGAAGTGTCTGGTTTCCGAAATATTAAGGTCCAAAGTTGAGTAAATAGACTGAGTTTTTCTGCATAAATGCACATAGACGCGTGTAGCAAAATTTTTCCACAAGAAATAATTAATATCTGTCTATGAAAATAATAAATACTGGACACTATAAATTTCGCCCGATCAAGTAATTTTTTTTAAAATTTTACATCATTTTCCAGCATTTTTTTTGGCATAAACTTACTTTATTTGATGTATAGAGTACGTTCGTTAAAGGTGGCAACGAAAAAACACCATGTATACAGGGTGTAACAAAAAGGGACTCTACAAAATTTGAGACTCGAAATCACAAGTTTATTTTTCCAGATAGTATGGAGAATTCCGAAACAACTCAGGAATAAACATGTGATTCCGAGTCTCAAATTTTGGAAATAGGTTCTCTATAGTGGGCTGTTTACACAGCTTCTCGCTTAAAATACCCCTTTTGTTACACCCTGTATAAATAAAATTTGATAGCCAGAACTGCAGGATTATGAACGAGATCCTCATCGCCTGACTCCTGGGTTCCTTAGTCGACTCTTACGACATGCACGGAAGGAGATGCAGCTGATGTATTCTAGTGAAGCCTCGCATCGGGTAATAGGATAAAGAAATATCAAAAGGTCCAACTCCATACCATTTTACCCTTCAAACACGACACCCAAAGTAAATCAAACTGTATCCCCAAGTGCTTAAAGTATCCTTTTGACTGTCTGTCATTTCACTTATTACAAGATTTTTTTGAGTTACTCTCCGTATATTTTATTCATTGGGATATACATATTTATGTTATACACAAGTGAGTGCAAAGATATGAGTAACATATAAGAAAATTGACTGAGATGTGCTCTTTATCTGTCGTAGAACCGATGGTCGGTGGAGTAAGCGGTTTTCGAATGGAGACCGCGCCTCGGCAAGCGTAGCGTTGAGCGCCCTTCGGCCAGATGGACCGATGACTTAAAGAGAGCGGCTGGTAGTGACTGGATGGCAAAAACGGGAGATCAAGCTATGTGGCGTACTCTGGGGGAGGCCTACGTCCAGCAGTGGACTGCAATAGGCTGACGACGACGAGGTGCGCTAAACGATTCTCTATTATAATATATATTATAAAACTAAGTCCAATTATGCGATATTACGCCATTCGCCATATGTTAATATGAATCGATGAATTGCTTGAATAAATTAGTAATTACATTTGTAGTTATAAAACTATGGACGCGAAGCAAAGGCGTTAGACCGACTTCCTTGTTTACCAAAAGTAGACGACGCACGAATCGCAACCACGTATACGTATACTATAATTTATTGAAGAAATCTGGGGGTTTACACTATTTAATAATTATATTAATGATAAAAAAATCGAAAAGATATCTAAATAATTTCTATAATAGAAAACCTTCAGTTAATGCGTTTATTCGTAAATGACGTTATAAATAATTACTTCGTCTAATCACTAGTAGCTCTGCATTTGTTAATATTGTGTATTACTAGATATACAGTTAAGGCTTCGTCGCAATTAACACGACGGATGCTACAATTATCATAACACCTTATATAAATATCTAATTTACCATAATAATGCTTAGATCTGCCTGCCATACTAAAACATGTTACTGTGTCCAACAGGGTCATATAATCTACAAATAAATGCAAGTAAATGAATGCAATAAATAATTAAGTATCAACCCACCTAGGTACAACTTGAAATAGTTCATATATTTCTACGTTGATGTTCGTGCATTGGCTTATAAGTCGAAGTAATTGGCCTACTTTTTGCAAATTAATTAAAAAATCGATTCAAAACGAGCGAGTAACCAGCCAGACGTTATATTAATCATCGGTGCTAATTATTTTAAAGGGTGTGTGTAAGTTTATATATGTAAGTTTATGTTTGTGACAGCCAGGCAAACGTTGATACCATGACTTCAGAGGCGGAAAACACTGAAAATTTTCGCAGGAAAATTCCAAAATTTTCCGTCATTTTTTTCATATTTTCAGGAAAAAATAGTTTAATTAGGCCTTAGATAATGAGTGGAAAATAAAATTTTAACCAAAAGATGAAGTTCAAAAAAAGTTGCCCTCAAAAAAGTTCAAATAACTGGTCAACCCTAATGGAGAGTCACAAGTGATCCGAAAAACAGCAGTGTGTCACACAATAACCAATAAGCCCATTTAATTAGTCACAAGATCGGCCGATACAATTGGCGCGGAGAACAAAGATTACTTGATAAACAAATCAAAAATACATTTCCTGCGAGTAATAACACTGTCGTATAACTCAACATTTCAGTATTTGCCTGGCTGTCACCCACACCCTGTATATATATACATACAACTGTATTTCCGAAATGAGGTAGCCAAAACTGCGAAAGCGATCCCACAGCAACGTTCAGCATACAGCGGGGTTAGTTGAAAAATATCAGTGACAAATCGCCTGAGAGAACGTCCCCGAGTTCCTTAGTCGACTCTTACGACATGCACGGAAAGAGATGCATCTGATGTATTCTAGTGAAACCCCTCATCAGCACATGGTATTCATGTAAGTATTTAGCTGTTCAATAAATATATATCTCTATTTATTGCTATGTTGTAGCGTAAGCGTAGCGTTGGGCGCCCTCCGGCCAGATGGACCGATGACTTAAAGAGGACGGCTGGTAGTGACTGAATGGCAAAAACGAGAGATCGAGCCATGTGGCGTATACTGGGGGAGGCCTACGTCCGACGACCTATGTTGTATAGTAGTTTTTTGCTGTTTAATAGTATTTTGTTATTATTATATTATACGTACATACATATAATCACGCCTTTATCCCTTAAGGGGTAGGCAGAGCACCAAGGGCCGATAGAACCACATGGTGCCACTTCTGACCAATTTTGAGGGTATAGTTGAGATGTACAAGTTCGGTTAGTAGTGACAGGTGGTCAGCCCATCGCCTAAAAACACCAAGACCCTCTTATCCCTCCACTGACTTGTACAGTATGCCCGGGAGAAGAAGCAGCTGTCGTATTATACTTTTTTTTTCACTCCCAGAGCAGCATAGAAGATTATTATTATATCTTTATAGTTTATCTTGAACCGTAAAAATAATACAAATACGAGTATAAACACCTGATTCTTTGTTTTCCTTTATAACCGCGTGGCAAATATCTGAAACAAAAAGAAAGGTTATATTACAATGTGGACGTTAGAAAAATATATACCTACATCTATATTTATTTGTTCTTTACAGTGTTCTATTGAGTGTCTGTTTGTCATACATATTAAAATAACCAGTTTATAGGGTTTATTAAATAAAACGGTTTACATTAATACACTGTATCAAAATAACATTATGATATGTACTGAACAATCGTTACAATTTTTTTATGTCTATCTGTCTGTTTGTTCAAGCTATTCTCTAAACCGGCTGGACCGATTTTGACGGAAGTTCCACTGGCAGATAGCTGATATAATGACGAGTAATTTAGGCTACATTTCTGAAATTCCCACGGGAGCGGGAAATGAAGGGAGGTCTCTAGCGTCCGCAGTTACGAGTTTCTACTATGCTGCTCTGGGAGTGAAAAAAAAAGTATAATACTACAGCTGCTTCTCTTCCCGGGCATACAGTACAAGTCAGTAGAGGGACAAGAGGGTCTTCGTGTTTTGTAGGCGATGGACTGACCGCCTGTCACTACTAACCGAACTTGTACATCTCAACTATACCCTCAAAATTGGTCAGAAGTGGCACCATGTGGTTCTATCGGCCCTTGGTACTCTGCCTACCCCGTAAGGGATAAAGGCGTGATTATATGTATGTAATACGAGATCATCCCATACTCAAACAGATTTATGGGATGTTGTACTTAGTTGTAAGATCTTTTACTGAAACAAATACGAGTAGTAAAATAATACATTCAAACATGGACAAAAACAAAAAACTTTCTGCAACAAAAAAAATCGGTAAAATTTAAAAACCCTTTCTATTACGTCCAAATAAATGTCCCCAGTCCTTCCCAAGTTAATAAGGTAGCCCCTGGGCCAAAAGGGACAATCTGTAGCCCTGCCCCCTTTGGTACCCAATAAGGGATGTATATCGAACGAATGGAAAGGTGAGATACATTAATAAGGGTCAAATATTTTTGCTTGTGCGCGGAAGCTTGTAGATATATGGACCATAGAAATAAGGAACACTAGAGGTCGAATTTTCCAGGACATAATGTTTTCCAGGATAAATGATTGTTTAAAATAACAAATTATTCTATTCATGCAATATAAAATAAAACAATTAAATATGTCACTTATACTTTAAATAACTTTAATATTTTGTTAGCAAATATTTTTGGTGAAATAGTTAAGACGGTAACAATCAAAGTAAGTTTGATTGTTACCGTCATCACACTTTATTTACTAAACCAATCTTCATGAAATTTTGCATACATATAGTTAGGAGTACGGAGAAGGACATTGGCTACATTCTGTAGTCCACACGGACGAAGTCGCGAGAAGTAACTAGTTTTAAATATACTGTAAAAACTTTCCCAGACTACTAGCTAGCTAGACGTAAGAAATAAAACTTGTATAAAGCTAAACTTTAGTTAAACCAATCTAATTTAGGATACGGGTGGTGTGTTTATTACCCGACTGCGTCACACGGAGGGTTATGTTTTTCGAGTGTACGTATGTATATATGTATGTATGTGTAGCCGCGTGGTGCCGGCAAAGTAGAATTCGTACCACCCCATGTCCGCCCGTGGGTATCGTACGAAGCGATTAAGGGTTTCCGAGAGGTGGGCGGCAGCGCCTTCAGTGTTGACAACATAGTCCGAAATACATACTGCGGTCACCAACCCGCCTGCCCAGCGTGGTGACTATGGGCAAATACCCCCCATGGCAGTCTTGTGGCTTGCCCTGGGGGAGGCCTACGTCCAGCAGTGGACTGCAATAGGCTGATGATGATGATGTATATTTCTTTGCCACGCTCTAGAGCCTAAACGGATTGTCACATTTGAGCTTGAGGGGTGTCATTAGATTCATCTTAATCGTGAGTTAAGTAAGTATGAGGTTATATATAAAATTTTGATATATAATCACGCCTTTATCCCTTACGGGGTAGGCAGAGCACCAAGGGCCGATAGAACCACATGGCGCCACGTCTGACCAATTTTGAGGGTATAGTTGAGATGTACAAGTTCGGTTAGTAGTGACAGGTGGTCAGCCCATCGCCTACAAAACACCAAGACCCTCTTGTCCCTCTACTGACTTGTACAGTATGCCCGGGAAGAGAAGCAGCTGTAGGTTTTTTTTTCACTCCCAGAGCAGCATAGAAAATGTTGATAAATCTTGAGAATTCTAATATTCTTTATTGTATACAAAATTTAGACAATATAGTGAATTTTTTTTTTTACAATTAGCTAGGCAAACATTTGACCGCCATCGTGCCTGATATTATGTAAGATGCGGCCTGAAGTGGTACATGTTTGCCTAGAAAGTGCCTATTCACTCTAGCTTTGAAGAGACCAATGTTGTAGTGCTCGGGAAATACATCGGCAGGAAGTGCATTCCACTCCTTAGCCGTTCGCATTACAAACGAGTTAGCATAACGTTTGGTGCGGATGGGTGGGATATCAACAACATAAGGGTGATACGCTAGTCTACGTCTAGTATCCCAATGGTGAAAGGGGCTGGTGGAACTGTATTGTGAAGTTCCCACGCACACTCTCCAAAGTACTTTACATAGTTACATATACATTCTCTATGTAACCATGTGAACTATGTACAAAGGCGAATATACAAGTATCTCTTAATGTCATTTCTACTTAACCTAAAACACAACATGAGAATTACCTTGATTGCAATTTATATGGAAATTATTGTACTCGCGTATAAGAGTAAAGTAAAAACTATTTATTTGCAAAAATAAATTCGACAATATACAGGATATTTTTGGTCGTCAACATTCCCGAAAACTATGGAATCTCCTCATCATCACGATCATTTTTCTCCATGGAAGCATATCTGCGAAGTGTCTGGTTCCCAAGATATTAGGGTCCAAAGTTGAGTAAATAGACTGCATTTTTCTGCATAAATGCACATTGACGCGCGTAGCAAGATTTTTTCACGAGAAATAATTAATATCTGTCTATGAAAATACACTATAAATTTCGCCCGATCAACTAATGAAATTATTTGTTTTCAAAAATATATACATCTTTACCCAAAATTTTTTTTTGCATAAACTTACTTTATTTTATTTTATTATTTTACTTACTCTATGTACGTACCCTTAATAAACACCCTGTATAAGTAAAGTATTTTACTACTTCTTAAGAAAAATGTTGGTACAAATATACCTAACCATAGTTTTTTCAGCTCTATTCATAAAAAATATGAAAACTGCTTACCCAAAATGGGCTAGTCGGAACTGCAGGCTAGTAAGGGAAATCCCACAGCCGCGTTCAGCATCACATATGCGGTCATACGAACGAAGTCGCTATCTACAGCTAATATACTATACTTACTAATTATCAATACAAATATATATACACAAAATGATAACACGAGTCTCCACGTTAAAATTTATGACTGTTCGCGTCCCTCTCTAGCATGTACCAGTGGATGTGTTCGACCGATTCGGCTGTCTCTTTCTCGTTTACGCATGCGCGGTAACATAGTCTTTGTTCCCTATCCTATACAACAAAACAGTATATGTTACGGTTTGAAAATAAATAGTTATTTCAACCTCTAGTTCATTCAGGCTTCACTAGAATACTTCAGCTGCATCTTCCGTGCATGTCGTAAGAGTCGACTAAGGAATTTAGCAATCTCTCAAGCGATGAGCTGGCAACTTGTTACCGATCAAATACATCCGTCTCTGCTATACCAAGCGTGGTTATGGAACCTTTACGGTCCTGCAGTTCTAGCAACCTCGTTTCTTTTTCGATTCATTTGACGACCGATTGGCGCAGTTGGTTAACACCCTGGACCTGGTTTCGAATCCAGGCAGGTACAGAGATTGCTATCAACATCAACAATTTAGAGAAAGACATCATCAACTTTATCCTTCAGATAGGCTATCTGTATCATTGGAAAATAATATTTTACACTAGTGGACGCCCGCGACATCGTCTGCGTGGACTGCAGAAAAAACTAAATGTCGAAATTATCCGGGATAAAAATGTTTTGCCGGGATAAAAAGTAGCCTATGTATTAATCCAGGGTGTCAGCTAACTCCATATCAAATTTTATTAAAATCGCTCCAGCCGTTTTTACGTGAAAGAGTAACAAACATCCATCCATGCATACTTACAAACTTTCGCGTTTATGATATTAGTAGAATACAGAGACAGCGATATTTCCGATTTGGATTTACTACAACTGCAGGATCATAAACAACATTCCATAGTCACTAGTTCCATTTAGCATAGCAGGCAGATGTAAATGATCAATAATAAGTTGCTAGCTTATAGCCTGAGTGAAAATACCCGAGTCCCTTAGTCGACTCTTACGACATGCACGGAAGATGCAGCTGATGTATTCTAGTGAAGCCCCGCATCAGCACAGTAAAGGTTTTAAGAGCTAATTTTCTCAATAACAAGTTGATCTAACTTCAAATACGACACCCTTACCGTACTTGTCCCTTTACATACAGTTACATATACAGGGTGTAGGTGACAGCCAGACAAATATTGATATGGTGACTTCAGACCACGATTCTGAGTCGAAAACCACTGAAAATTGCGTGGTTTGTTTTAATAGACCTTAGATAATGTCTTTATAAACTAAATTTTAACCTATGGATGATATAAGAAAAAATGCGCTTCAGAAAGTTCAATTAACTGAGCAACCCAATGGAGAGTCACAAGTGATCCAAAAAACACTTGCATATAGTCAAATTAAAAATGCATACGAGTAATAACAATGTCGTAAAACTAAAAAGAATGGTACTTTTTCAGTATTTGTCTGGCTGACACACACACCCTGTATATACGTATATATGTTGAGAGCCGACGAAAGTTTAAATTAAAGAGCTTTAAGGGTCGTCTTTGATGCCTTCAAAAGCCCTCGATAGGGTAAACACGTATTTTTCTTTGAGTATACTTCTGTATTAGGGTATTTGGCAACCTATATATTTACATACATAATATATGTTATACACACGACTGTGTTGCCAAAATGGGAGTGCTAGATCACGAAAGAGATGCCACAATCAACGCCACGCTAGATGTAAAAGATAACCAAGTTGCTTGCTAGTTCATCGCCTTAGAGAACGCTCCAGAGTTTCCAATCTACATGGACAGGACAGTCGCACTAAAAAATCAGCCCTTATAGAATGAACTTGGTGAGAGTGAAATATCTCACATTAAAACGTCAAATTAGCTATGTTTTTAACTAGCCAATGTAAGTATAATGTACTTTGCGTGTAAAAACATAGTTGGGAATTAGAAGAATATGATACGGGCATGTAAAGCGACGGGATGAAAGGTATATTTTACAGAGAGCGTTGTGCATGAGTGTGGATGGATATAAAGGAAGAGGTAGACCAAAGAAATGTTGGATGGAATTGGTGAGGGAGGATATGCGTGTCCAGTATGAGCAATGAGATGACGGATAATAGTGATGAATGGAAGTAAAGAACATATTGCGCCGACCCCAAATAAATGGGAACAGGGCAGGAAGATTAGTCTTGAATATGAATCTACGCTAAAATAAATAGGGAGGAAAGTGAAGAAATTAAATGTGGTGTCGTGGGACACCAGGTAGGAACGAAGTTCCTTCGGCTAATGTAGAATCGACACAATTTGCAAAAGAAAAATCGTGCTCAATTTTATTAAGGTTTAAAATGTATCTACTCGTATAATGTGAGTATTCGCCACGAGCTTGACCATGAATTCATGAGTATATACTATGCATTGGCGGGGTGGAGTAGTAATAGAGAGAGAGGGGATGAGAGAACGAAAAGAAAGAGGGAGAAAGAGAAAGGTATTATACACTACTCGCTTGTGTATACGACTGTCGCGCCTGCGCACGTCTCATTTAACGGTTTTATTCCACGCACTTTTTCTTACGGTTTTACTATCACATTTTTTTCAGTTCGGTCGCGCAGCAAAATCCCTATCTCCTCCAAGCCTGCCGTAAGGAACTACGTTCCAATAAGTGCTTAGCAATCCCTTTTCTAGACGCCAAGTACATACACATACTTTGTTTAGTTATTACTTAGCTCTGTGTATTTATCGCATACCAAAATTTGGCATATCTCGTTCTCGCCAAATTTATGCTACGGAGACTGGTTTTTAGTGCGCCTGTTTTATCATCTTTCCGCACTTATGATATCGCTAGCAACCTAGCAACTTGCCACTGGTTTTATACATCTGGCCGAGTGCGGCCATGTTTGAAAGAAATCCTTCGTCCACTGTAAAACACATTGACCAATGCTCTCAAAATTGCCAGTGTATTAAGACCCTTAGAGTCCCTAGAAGTCCCCTATAGGCCACTTTAGTCCCCTTTTACGACATTCCAGGCCTCGAAAGGGAAAGGCAAATATTTGATTATTTATACTTGTAATAAAAGTTGGGGGTAGGTATTTACGGATTATATTCAGTTTTTATTGGCCCTTGAGAAGGGTATTTAATTAGGGCGTAAGCATAAAGTGTAACCTAATCACTCCTAATGTATACATACATACATATACAGGGTGTAAAAAAGTAGCAGTAACACAGACCCAGTGATATGTAATCTATCCACGAAACTTGAGAACAGAAATCACGTGTTTATTTTTCCAGATAGTATGAAGGCATTCCTGAACAACTCAGGAATGTTCATCGTGTTATATATGTATGTCATTTTTAAACACTCTGTATATTCACGGCTGTGTTCCCAACTGCAGGATCACGAAAGAAAGCCTACAGCCACGTTTAGAATTGTGGATACAGTAGACACAGACAAGTTGCTAGTTTGTAGCAAGCAGGAGAAAATGCCCAAGTTCCTCTGTCGACTCTTACGACATGCACGGAAGGAGATGCAGCTGATGTATTCTAGTGAAGCCCCACATCCGCACAGGGGATATTGAAGATCAGTTATGACTCCCATGTCTTTGAGAATTTGCTTTATTTATATATACTATCGGTATACCAAATTTTCCTCAACGAAACTTGCTATAGGCACTGGCAGACTAAGACTTTTTGAGGCCCGGGGCGGTCTTTAATTTTAGGGCCCCCTGGCGCCCGCCCTCCAGATTTACTGAATTAAACAAATGCAGATAGATAGAAACTAAAATTTTAATCAATATTTTTTACATTACAGCTTTCAAATAAAAAACAAGCAACCACACTACAAGTAATTAAAATTAATTACAAACATTTCAAATTGTGTTTTCTAGCTTTTAATGCACTAAATTTATTAATAACGTCATCAAAATCCAAAACCGATGCTGCTTTTCTTTTAATCGACAAAATAGCCAAGCTAGCAAGTCGTTCTTCAGTCATGGTCGATCGTAGATAATTCTTGATAAGTTTAAGTTTTGAAGGAATTTTTTTTTTAAATATGCCAATCCGAGGCCCCTCAGTTGTGGGGCCCGGGGCGGACCGCCCCCACCGCCCCCCTGTTAGTCCGCCAGTGGCTATAGGCTTAATAAATTATTTCGCTTAGTATTCAGACAGTGTTTATTCAAATTCGCAAGATGGCCGACGATAAATGTGTCCAAATGATTGAATATTCCAAACAATTGACGTTAAACGTGCGCTTAGTTAATTAACAATTTAATTCAAGAATTATTTATTTGATGTACCTACTAATAAAAATCGTGCTTGTTGTTTTATATCACATAGTATATCATGCGAAAGTCTACGAATAGAAAGAACTGTGTTAGAATCATACATATACATATGTATACAGGGTGTAGGTGACAGCCAGGCAAATGCTGAAATACTGAACAAGTATCATTGTGTTCAGTTATACGTCAGTGTTACGAGTATTACTCGCAGGAAATGTATTTTTGATTTGATTATCACTAATCTTTGCTCTCAGCGCCGATTATATCGGGCGATCCTGTAACTAATTAACTGGGCTTATTGGTTATTGTGTGACACATTGCTATTTTTTTTATCACTTGTGACTCTCCATTAGGGTTGATCAGTTTTTCTAACTTTATAGAAAGCAACTTATTTTTGAAGATCATCTCTTAGTTAAAGTATTATTTTTAAGACATCATCTAAGGCCTAATTAAAGGAAATAAATCGCCTCAGAATCATAGTCTGAAATCATGGTATTAATATTTGCCTGGCTGTCACAAACACCCTGTATACATAGACTCGAAATGGGGCCAATAGCCATAACCACAGGATCATAAAGGAGATCTCACAGCAACGTTTAGCATAGCAGGGCATGTGAAATATCAGTGACAAGCTGCTAGCTCATATGACAGAACACCCCTGAGTGGCTTAATCGACATGCACGGAAGGAGATGCAGCTGATGTATTCTAGTGAAGACCCGCATCAGTACAGGTATCACTGAAAGGTAGATTAGTGTAAAAGAGACATATCCGGCTGTAAGCGGGTAGTTTCACCCCCTATCGCAACCCCAATGAGTTGACACGCGAACCTATACGATATAAGGGTTGTTTGGTAATACAAACTATTTCAAGCGACCTGGATTCAAATCCCGGTAGGTGCAAACATTGTTGAATGTGAATGCTTGTTTCTATGTTATGAATGTTTTATTAATCTATCCCTGTTCCCCGTGAACTATAATTATAATATTATATAATATATAATCTTGCGGTCTTCAAGTCGAGAGTGAAACGGTTTCTTTTAGGCAAGCGTGTTCCATCTTAGACTGCAACGGCGCGTTGTGGTCAAGCGTAAGCCTATTTAATACATTAAAAAAAAATGTATTTATATACAGTTTCTTAACATCACAACCTTGTGTATACAAGGCCTTAGGAAACTGTCTGTGTTGTAAAGTTTATGAATATTTGCGAAATATTGAAGAAAATAAAATATTTTCTAATGATGTAACATAACAACTGAACAGTTGGGATCCATTATCCGACAGCCAAGCTAATATTTCAATGGATTCTGGCTGTTCAGTTGTTATGTTACATCATTAGAAAATATTTTATTTTCTTCAATACCTAGTATTCATTCCATAATAATATTATAGAATTCTAGACCACCGGACATCTAAGTGCTTGTTTTTTTCTTTTCAGTTTTTTTTTAAATTATGTACATAGTTTGGTTCTTTTTTAAGCAGTCGGGTTTTTTGTATATTATAGCTTACAGTGTACTGCGTGCTTGAAAACTGTCAGCACACGCAAGGCAAACCAACACGAAAGTTACTATTAAAAATATTTTTATTATACTTATGTAACAATTACTTCGATTTAACCCCCATTGCTGTGAAATAAGGTTCAATATTGCGTTGTATGAAACAGCAAAATCGCCAATTTTTATGCGGTTAACTAAACCCTTACATTATTGTAATAGAGTAGGAAATTGCTTAATTTTGCTAAAGACTTATTTGGGAAAGTTTAGCAAACATTTTTGTGCGTATAATTTGTTTTTACGACACTGATATTATGGTATATAATCGTGTGTCCCATATACGTTTTAAGTTGTTAACCCTGCTTGATTCAAGGAACTTATAATAGTATAGCTACAAACTGGACTAAGCGCAGAAAATTATGGCAACTAATAATAAGGTTCAATCAAATGAAAATAACATTTATTTTATAACGTATGTAAAATATAGAAATAATCAGTATTAATCCTAAAATATTGGAGAATATTCGAACTTGGTCTAATATACTTATTTCGAGGAGTTCGAGTAACAAAGCATTTTCCACGAAAAAGGAAAAAAAAAACAAAATGTTACGCGGCCGAAGTCATAGGCGTCCACTAGTTATCCAAAGAAAGAAACAGAAAGATCTCTAGTTGTATGACGAAAAGTAAATATTTTTCTTTCTTTCTTTTTAACAAAATTCTATTTCGAACGTGCACAATCCATTTACTGAACTACTAATCTTTGGTTTCCAACTGTAGCATGAGTACTCGTATTACGGTTGAAATTCGCTCGCGTTTCTAAACAAGTCTTTTAGTAATTAGGTTAATATTCCACGGTTTTTAAAGGACAGGTAATAAATTGCTAATTTAATGTTACAGGGTGCGGACTATGTTATTATATCATGCACATATACTATATACAGCCGAGACTTGGAACCTGACGGTGGGGCTGGCTCACCGATTGCATGTCACTCAGAGAGCTATGGAAAGGTCAATGCTCGGAATCTCGCTAATGGACAAAGTCCGAAACGATATTATCCGGCAGAAGACCAAAGTGACAGACATAGTCTCGAAATGTAGCAGACTGAAGTGGCAGTGGGCCGGCCACATCTGCCGTAGAACCGATGGACGGTGGAGTAAACGGGTTCTCGAATGGAGACCGCGCCTCGGCAAGCGTAGCGTTGGGCGCCCTCCGGCCAGATGGACCGATGCCTTAAATAGGACGGGTGGTAGTGACTGGATGGTGAAAACGAGAGATCGAGCCATGTGGCGTACACTGTGGGAGGCCTACGTCCAGCAGTGGACTGCAATAGACTGACGACGATACTATATATTATAAAGTCGCTTCTCTGTCACTATGTATGCTTATATCTTAAAAACTACCTAACAGATTTTGATGCGGGTATTTTAAATAGATAGAGTGGTTCAAGAGGAAGGTTTATATGTATAGAGTATCAGCGAAGCCAGGGCGGACTACTAGTACATAATATTATAAATAAGGCTGTGTTCCCAAAGTGGGATTAGCCATAACTGCAAGATTATGAAGGAGAATCATATTTATAGCATAAGCATTGACATATTATGCTACTCTGGTAAGTGACAAGTGTCTAAAAGCCTGAGAGAACGCCCCTGAGTTCCTTAGTCGACTCTTACGGCATGCACGGAAGGAGATGCAGCTGATGTATTCTATCTTACTAAGGCCTGCGTAAGAATACGATTCGATACTTCACAATACATTAACCTAGTCCGACACTAAGATAAAGGTCTTGTGTCGTGGGTACTAAGTAACAGCATATAAATACAGAGATAAGCATAGAAACATCCATGACTCGGAAACAAACATCGATATTCGTCATATCAATATTTTGCTCTACCGGGATTCGAACCTACGCGGCAAGCAAGGTCAAGCAATCCCATTTGTTAGCTGCAAAACGTGTACAAGATCCCGTTCTTCGAATGTAGTTTCTTGATCACGAAAATATCATTTGTCAGCTGTCAAAATTACTGAGTCGGCCATTTTGTCTTCTCGGTTGCCATAGCAACAGGTTGTTTTAATAATGTCTCAATAAAGGTCTCAATCCATTCGTTTTGTTTGACATTGAGAACATAAGATTTCACTTTCGTCTTTTTAACTTGCTTGATAAAATATTTTATTTGGGAAACGTTAAATGAATACATTTTGTACATTATCAATACAAAATGTTTTTCCATATAAAATGTCTGTTTACAATAAAGAATAGAATAGAATATTTTCGTCTTTATTCGTTCTCACTTTGGTTAGTTAAAGTAAATAAGAGATAAAATTATTAATAAAGAAAATGGAAAAAATTCCTCACCCGAGTGGGAATCGAACCCACGACCACTGCAAACCGTGTGAGCCGCTATAACCACTAAGCCACCGGGTCATATACCGGGTGGATATAGCGGCTCGCACGGTTTGCAGTGGTCGTATGGGTTCGATTCCCACTCGGGTGAGGAATTTTTTCCATTTTCTCTATTAATAATTTTATAATATATAATATCTTGACTAAGATAAATTTATAAAAAACACTTCTCCATTAATATAATCCGTAAATAAGAGAGTTTAAAAAGTGTATTTTGACAGAGATAATGTTTTATGTACGTATTTAACTAAAAGTAGGTATCCCTCGTAAATAATATAAATGTAGGTACATACCAAATAAGTGTGCAAATAACGAAAAAACAACAGCATACAGCCATTGACACTTCGCTTGGAAAAGTATTGGTTTCCAAACGAGTTTTTTTTTTGGCGGGAAACTGACGCTTTTAATTTCGCCTAGTGATTGACAGGAGAGCACTCGTTCAGAATTTTATATTGTTGTTCCCGATGTTTTGTCTTTTGTATCTGTGGTGCGGATTCTACTTTCAAATTTTAGCGGGGATAAGCTTTTTTAAAAGAACTCCTATGCCTGATTTCGGGACTTTGACGGGCGCTTGGTGTATGTACCTAGTTGGTAGTTAGAAAGGGAGTGGGTGTAATTTCCTTAAAAATCAAAATTTATTTGTGAATAGCTTGCATGAGTCCGTAAAATGATGTTTTCTGGTAGATAAGTTATATTTTATTCACTTGTGATGTGAATCTAGTGCGTGAGCATAAATTTTATATGCAGGTAAGCTAAGTAAAACTTTAGTCGGAATACGATCTCTTCATGGGCTCATGTAAGTTGTACCTGCAATTATTTTTGGTTTTGACTAATTTTACACTCATTCTTGAGGATTTTCCCCACGTTTCCATTCATCATAATCATTTATCATGCATCATAAATTCAGAAATCATTTATTAAAAACAATGGCTGTATAGGCGGACATAGTTCCCCGTGCCTTTCCTTCGGGATAAACTAAACAACAAAAAAGTAAGCAGTGACACAGATCGCGTAGTCATGCACATAGTAGCTGGCGCCCTCGTCCAGGGGAGCTGTTTGATGAAACGCACTCCACTATATTCTCTGTAAATGATGTAGCACACTTAAAATTGGCACATACATCAGCACAAGTAGCATGACCTGCGAAACACGATATGATAAATCGATTTATCGACATTTAGCCTGTCAAAATACGATAAATATAGCCGCCAGATTGAATTTTGTATAGAGACGATATCATATCGTAAAATACGATATCCACGATGCGTAGTCATGCTACCCCTAGCCGGGGGGCAGAATTCAGATATTTAGTTGTGTCATTATAGTTGATTTTAATGTACATACTGCATATAAGTGTGTCTAAATTTCACAGATGAATATGATTTCTTTAGTATATTATCCCGAAGGAAAAGCAAGGGGAACTAAGCCCATACAGCCATTGTATTTAGTAAATGATTTCTGAATTTATGATAGACGATAAATGATGATGATGAATGGAAACATCGGGAAAATCCTCAAATACGAATGTGAAATTAGTGAAAATCTAAAATATTTGCAGAAAAATACTTACATGAGCCCATGAAGAGATCGTATTCCGATCAAAGTGTTACTCAGCTTACCCGCATATAACACCATGCATACGCACTAGATTCACATCACAAGTGAACAAAATATAACTTACGAGTATTTACCAGAAAACATCACTTTACGGACACATGCAAGTCATTTACAAATAAATTTTGATTTTCACAAGAAATTTCCCCCCGCTCCCTTCCAGATTTTACCGCTTTTCCCAGGTAAATACAAGTATGATATTTTATCTACTCATTGACACATTTGTCACGTTTATTTTTAAGCGTACAGAATTTTTGACTTTGTTAGTCTTCTTCTCTGTCTGCCGCGCCATAGGTCCTGGGTTCGAATCCCGGTAGGAGCAAACATTGACATGATGAATATCGATGTTTGTTTCCGTGTCATGAATGTTTCTACACTTATCTATGTATTTATATACCATAGCTTAGTACCCGCGATAGAAAACCTTAGGGATCTGTTAGGCTAGGTTAATATAGGTATTGTAAAGTCGGTGAATATATTTTTCTGTAAATTAACATTTCAGTGCCTGAATCCAATTATTTCGTACACCCCAATTGCACTCGCTGCGGGGTTGAAACGTTTGTGTTTCATCCCCCAGAGGGAAAATATTTATTTAACTGGACCAAAACACGTGTGTTTCTCATTAGCCCGCTTTTTTAACCGACTGCGGAAAAAATGTAAAATAAATATTCGCACACTTCACAACACATTAACCTAGACCCATAATTAAGATCTCTAAGGTCTTGTGTCGTGGGTACTAAGCAACGGTATACGAGTATAAATATGTACATAGATAAGTATAGAAACATACATGACTCGGAAACAAACATCGATATTCATCAATGTTTGCACCTACCGGGCTTCGAACCCTGGACCTATGGCGTCACAGGCAGGGTCATTATGTGTTGTGTCAATAGAATTATTTTACTAGCAGCCGCTCCATAAACCTTCCTCTTGAACCACTGTATCTATTTAAAAAAACCCCATCAAAATCCGTTGCCTAGTTTGAAAGATCTAAGCATACATAGGAACAGACAGACAGCGCCTTTATTTTACAGTATGTAGTGAAGATGATGTTTCCTTTTAAATAGTGTTTAAATACCTCTTTAAATAACCATTTATCTACAAATTATTATTACATCAAAGTTTAATTTAAGTTTAATACAATAACAATAATTTGGGCGTTCACAAGTGGTTAAAATCCTTATTCCGATGTAACAAGAGGCGGCGAGATCAAAGGGCGGCAGATCAAAGGGATGGCTGCGGATGCCGACGTAGATGATGTAAGAGTATGATATAAATGTTGGTTAAGGTTTTATTTTATACATACAGGGTGATTTTTGGTCGTCAACGTTCCCGAAAACTACGGAATCTCCTCATCATCACGATCATTTTTCTCCATGGAAGCATACCTGGGAAGTGTCTGGTTTCCAAAATATTAGGGCCCAAAGTTGAGTAAATAGACTGCGTTTTTCTGCATAAATGCACATAGACGCGCGTAGCAGGATTTTTTCACGAAAAATAATTAATATCTGTCTATAAAAAAACTAACATAAACACTAGACACTATAAATTTCGCACGATCAAGGATTTAAAAAAAAAAAAACATTTTTTTTTTTCCCAGCATTTTTTTGGCATAAAATTACTTTATTTCATGTATAGAATACGTACACTTCGTTAAAGGTGGCCACAAAAATACACCTGTATATGGCGAGGGTCTTCACAGGAAAAATTGGCTACATAAGCCACACGGACGTACGTCTGCAGACGACAAATTGAAGCGGTCGCCATGACCGAAATCGGTCGGACATCATCATCGTATTGGGAAATACGATCAAGCCATGGATATAAGAGAAGATCATTAAAGTAAGAAATTCTGAGTACGCTTAAAAATAAACATGACAAATATGTCGGTGAGTAGATAATTAAACAGTAAGTACATAGTTACACGTAATCAATTAATACAAAGGTAATATTAAATTAATGAAAAAAAATTCATTAAAAAAATAACCCTCAAGAGGCTGTGATGATGTAATGGGACTGAATACAACTGTACAAGATCTGTTTTATTTTCCCGCAGTGAGAAAAAATAATGTAGGTACATACTTAATGCGAATATTAACTAATATATAGCTGTTTATAACATAATTGATAGTTTAAATATCTCTTTTCATATTAAATAGGATTTCGTAGTATGCTACGCCTCGTAGTAAATCCGTAGATCTACTACGAACGTGCTGCTTTGCAAATCGGTCCATTCATTTCTATTTTGTTCTAAGAATAGGGACGGAGTAACTTTAGTGCAAAAAGGTGCAAAGTGACGTAAATTATGAAAAAATCTTCAGTTTAAAAAAACTTATTACCTATACAAAGTTTAAGAATTTTGGGGCCTCCATTGGTGAAACTAATAATCGCTTCAATTGTAAGCTAAGGAGTATTTTCTTAGAATATTTACACTACTACTATGAAATACAACAGCTTTATTATACGAAAAATATATATTATACATACATACAGGGTGATTTTTGGTCGTCAACGTTCCCGAAAACTACGGAATCTCCTCATCATCACGATCATTTTTCTCCATGGAAGCATACCTGGGAAGTGTCTTGTTCCCAAAATATTAGGATCCAAAGTTGAGTAAATAGACTGCGTTTTTCTGCATAAATGCACATTGACGCGCGTAGCAAGATTTGTTCACGAGAAATAATTAATATCTGTCTATGAAAAAACTAGCACAAACACTGGAAACACTACAAATTTCGCCTGATCAAGGAATTTAAAAAAAAATCTAAATTTTTTACATTGTTTCCCAGCATTTTTTTGGCATAAACTTACTTTATTTGATGTATATAGTACGTACCCTTCGTTAATGGTGGCGACGAAAAAACACCCTGTTTATGCAAGGAAAACCATAGCATATAACTATGTTTTTTTTAAATTTATTGATCGGGCTAAATTTATAGTGTCCAGTGTTTATGCTAGTTTTTTCATAGACAGATATTAATAATTTGTCGTGAAAAATCTTGCTACACGCTTCAATGTGCATTTATGCAGAAAAACGCAATCTATTTACTCATCTTTGGACCCTAATATTTTGGAAACCAGACACTTCCCAGGTATGCTTCCATGGAGAAAAATGATCGTGATGAAAAATCACCCTGTATAGTAAGTACCTATACTATCGTAAGTCCATCAAAAGATACAAATCAAACACCCAAATTCCATAACATAACATAACAAAACACAATGCATGTCAAACAAAACTGAACCCTACCCCACTAGGGTTAAAGCATCAAATACAATGCACAGAGCAATGGGGAAGGTTAACTAATTTCGACCCCTTTTTGTCCCAATTTGACATTATGACGTTTTGACATTTTGACATTGTTTCGGGTTAACATTAAACGATATTAGCATTGTATTTAACTGTCATTTTGTCCGGTTATAAGGCTGGCTTCCCACTAGTGATGTGCTATGCTGCGTTCCTATGGATGCATGTGCCACCTTTTGGCCCACCACTCATTTCCGCCTCTGCAACTCCTGTGAGCCAGGATCAACAGAGGAGACTAGAAAAATGCAATCAAAGCATAGAAAATCCCGGGGGGCCTAACAAGCTACTATAATACTATACAGGGTGTAACAAAAAGGGTATGTTAAGCGAAAAGCTATGTATATAGCCCATTGTAGAGAACCTGTCCACAAAATTTGAGACCCGAAATCACATGTTTATTTTTCCCGATAGTATGGAGAATTTTTAAATATCTCAGAAATTTTCATAGAATCTTGAAAAATAAAAATGTGATTTCGAGTCTCAAATTTCGTAGATAGGTTCTCTATAGTGGGCTATTTACATAGCTTTTCGCTTAAAATACCCTTTTTGTTACACCCTGTATATAAAATATTTAAACGAAGTATAAAGATACCTACGCTTAATATTAAATTAAGATGACGAATTGGTAAAATTAGTGTTAATTAGTGTCGATTTTTCTTAGATATCATAAAACATAGGAAAGTGATATTTAACAATCGAATTCTTCATTATAATCTGTACAATCTTACATATAGAGGGTGATTTTTGGTCGTCAACGTTTTCGAAAACTACGGAATCTCCTCATCATCACGATCATTTTTCTCCATGGAAGCATACCTGGGAAGTGTCTGGTTTCCAAAATATTAGGGTCCAAAGTTGAGTAAATAGACTGCGTTTTTCTGCATAAATGCACATAGACGCGCGTAGCAAGATTTTTTCACGAGAAATAATTAATATCTGTCTATAAAAAAACTAACATAAACACTAGACACTATAAATTTCGCCAGATCAAGTAATTAAAAAAAAATTTTGAAAAAAAAAAATTTTTTTCCCAGCATTTTTTATGGCATAAACTTACTTTATTTGATGTATAGAGTACGTACCCTTCGTTAAAGGTGGCCACAAAAAAACACCCCGTATAACCTCACGCCTATATCCCATAGGGGTAATCAGAGACTACAGATCTCCATTTAGTACGTTCCAAACATACCTCTTTCGCCTCATCCACATTCATTAACATCTTCATACATGCTCGCCGGTTTCGGGTGCTCTTGACTAGCCCTTTTTTTATGACATCCCCAATTTGGTCTATGTCGGTTCGTCTAGAGCGATCTCTCCCAGCATTACCATTTACTTCTGCCACATATATATATATCTCTTTCGTTAATCGTCTTCCATCCATCGTTTTCATTTTTTGTAGTTGCAGAAATACGACATTTTTACCATAAAAGATATAACACTGACATACAAAATTATTACAAGTTGACCTATAAGTTATTATGAAAATAAAATGTATGACAAAATTGTGTGAAGGCATGAAAATGGTGCTTCAATGTATGTGAAAATGTATATATCATCAGCCTATTGCAGTCCACTGCCGGACGTAGGCCTCCCGCAGGGCACGCCACAAGACTGACATGGGGGGTATTTACCCATAGTCACCACGCTGGGCAGGCGGGTTGGTGACCGCAGTTTGTATTTTGGACTATGTTGTCAACACGGGAGGCGCTGCTGCCCACCTACCGGAAACCCTTAATCGCCTCGTACAATACCCACGGGCAGACATGGGGTGGTACGAATTCTACTCTGCCGGCACCACGCGGCCAGTAATTACAACCTACTTTTTACAGATTAAAAGCGAATCCTTATATTTACAAAGCTACCCTCATAAAACAGGGCGTAAATTATTCTTTATAATTTATTATGACAGCCAAATAAATATAAATAATGACACGTACACAAAGGCGACGCCTATTTTCCGTTTACGGGTTCTGTAGGTATTTTTGCATACTTTAACTATGAAATCATGGTGTTTTTTGTAGATTCTCTCTGGCTGTCGGATCTCCCTTATGATTCTGCAGTTCTGGCTACCTCATTCCAGAAACGTAACCTTGTTTACACGTATATTAATGTAATATATCTTTTATTTTTCTAATGCTGCTCTGGGAGTGAAAAAGTATAATACTACAGCTGCTTCTCTTCCCGGGCATACTGTACAAGTCAGTAGAGGGACAAGAGGGTCTAGGTGTTTTGTAGGCGATGGGCTGACCACCTGTCACTACTAACCGAACTTGTACATCTCAACTATACCCTCAAAATTGGTCAGAAGTGGCACCATGTGGTTTTATCGACCCTGGTGCTCTGCCTATCCCGTAATTGATAAAGGCTTGATTATATATGTATAGATTTCACAGAGTCCAGTAGCTGGACCACAATATCAAAAGGGGCACGGAACCCTATCTTATCTCGACAAGCCTAATTTAGTATTCGGTACGCGACTGTAATGTAAGCATGGAGAAATTTAGGAGAAATAATAATGTTTATATCATTTTCCATTGTCGCGAGGAACAGGCTTAGATAAAACCCGCGCTAGTGTTTTAGAGCAGTTTGCTATTAACGTAATTTAGAAAGTAAAGAAGAAGTAGATTATTTTATTGAATATCTCGCATTTAATTTTCATCTTCCTGCCCTTATCTAATATTTATGTGGTCGGCGCAATATGGTTTCCATTGAAACTCATGTTGCCGCAAGGATTTGAAGTTTGTTTCACGGCCGGCTAACTGCCTGACGCTAACACTTCTATATACAATGGATATGTATCTATACATATAATAAAAATGTAACGGATCGCTGTCTGTACATGGAATATATATGAGAAAAAATATTATAGAATACCTTTATCAACAGTATTCAACAATAGTACCCAAAACAATTATTTTTGGAATTTTTGTCTGTTTGTTGGTTTGTCTGTGCGTTTGTGCACGCTAATCTCAGAAACGGCTGAACCGATTTCGATGCAGTTTTCAGGAATATATTGTGACAGGTCCCACTTGACATATAGGCTATACTTTTTATCCCGGGAAAATGTTTTTATCCCGGATAATTTAGACCTGGGCGACGGAGTCGCGGGCGTCCACTAGTATAAAATAAATTCAGTGGTATAGGCACGTGACTGGAATCGAACCTACTCCTTCTGACTGAAAGGCGTACGTCTTAACGATTGGACTATCAATGCGATGTGTGTCAGAAGTAATTATTCTTTTATTCTATTTAAAATGCCTAGCCGTTTTGAAATATTGCTTGCTATACAATTTGCCTCATTATACAGGGTGCAACAGAAGGAGTATGTAAACCGAAATGCTACTAAAATAGACCAAAGATAATCTATTCACATTTTTTCCCCAAATATTTTTTTAAACAACACAGGAATATTATTCTTTATAGCAGCCGCCCACGACTTCGTCCGCGTGAGGGGGCGTTGTACCCGTGCGAAGCCGGGCAGGTTGCTGTATAGACTGTAGCCTTCCTTGGTAAATGGGCTATCTAACACTGAAAGAATTTTTCAAATCAGACCAGTAGTTCCTGAGATTAGCGCGTTCAAACAAACAAACAAACTCTTCAGATTTATAATATTATTATTATTATTAGTATAGATTTTAGGCTATATTCATGGCATCTCGTTTGACATAACCCTTTTGTCACACCCAGTATTACGAGTATACATACGTAATGTAAATCGGTTCCCGTAGCATAACCGAATGACTCGCCCGTAACTTTAACTGAAGTTCTCTCGCCGCTTTGTTCTACAAACTCTAATCTTTGTCAACTTATCTCAACTTTGAATAAGCTCTCAGATAAAGGGCTATTGTGGATGTTTCTATAGATATACATACACTATGAGTCCGCCCGCGTGGACAGCAGAAGAACTTGCTCTATTTAACCGAATAGGGTCGTTTACGGTTTTTTTTTTATTCGTATTTATATCGAAAGATCATAGAATAAAAGAAACATTTCCGAAAGAAAAACTTCGCTAGCGTGAAAACTTTCCGGGATATAATGATTTCAAAGTCACGATTTTAGACTTGTCAAAAAACGCTCCACACAAACGGCTACCACAATTATGACGTCACTCTTTTAGTAACTTGTATGGGCATAAAAGAACTTTTGTTCTGCATTTTATTATTTTAAATATTGCGTTTATAAATATGATCATCAAAACAAAAGTCGCTGTAAATGATGCAGGTGGACATGTGATGACACTTAATCAAATTGTAATTTTACAGATAGATATGATTTTGATGATTTATTCTGATAATCATAAAATATCATTAAAATTCAACCATAGTAAACATCACTATTGTGAATCTAAATCATTCTTGAACCCACTTGAACACATACAATAAATTTCATCAAAATCGGTAGGAGTTCAATTACAAACACCCGAACAGAAGATTTATATATGTAAAGATACACCACCGTGTAGTGTCCGCAGAGTAGAGTTTGTACCACCCCATGCCTGCCTGTGGGTATCGTACGAGGCGATTTAGGGTTTCCGGGAGGCGGGCAGCGGCGCCTCCCGTGCTAATCATTGTCCATCTTGCCACTGATCATGTACATGTGTCCCCGCAATCTCCTTCATGATCTGTCTGAATACCCTACATAGGGAACACAACCATTGTTAATCTAGTTATATACTCGTATGTAGTGCAGAGTAGGCTATTTTCACCATTTCCTTTACCCTTTTTGCTACAGTCTGTGTAAAATATTACCCCTTATTTAAATCGCTTTAAACATCCTAAAGAAGCTTTACAAAACGCTTGAGATCGGCGTTTAAAGATTAACTTTTGATAAAACGACGTCAAAGAAGCGTGGCCTATATATTTATATGTATATAAAGCGACTGTTAAATGTATTTGGCTTCATTTCAACGCGAGACTGTACTAAGTACATCATATTTTTTGCAAAGAGAAAACAATTTTATATAAGGTCTTTTTAAAATTAGTGATTATTTTTTGACACGAAATAGGCAGGTAAAAAGAAACAACCAAGGACCAACTCCGAAACAGTGAAAAATAATCAGCTGTTCCATACATTTCAGTGCAGTAATTAGTCGAGATTGTATGGAACAGCTGATTTTTTTTTTTCACTATTTCGGAGTTATAAGTCCCATAGTGAAAGTTGTTTCTTTTTACCTACCTAGTTTCGGGTCAAAAGATAATCACTAATTTTGAAAAGACCTTATACAGAATGTTTTTTCGTTGCCACGAAGTAAGTTTATGCCAAAAAAATGCTGGGAAACGATGTAAATTTTTATTTTTTTTATTACTTGATCGGGCGAAATTTGTAGTGTCCAGTGTTTATGCTAGTTTTTTCATAGACAGATATTAATTATTTTTCGTGAAAAAATCTTGCTACGCGCGTCTATGTGCATTTATGCAGAAAAACGCAGTCTATTTACTCAACTTTGGATCCTAATATCTTGGGAATCAGACACTTCCCAGGTATTCTTCTATGGAGAAAAATTATCGTGATGATGAAGGAGATTCCATAGTTTTCGGGAACGTTGACGACCAAAAATCACGCTGCATATCTTACAAGCGAACATTCGCGATTTCGTCCGCGTGGAGAACAGAATGTAGCCCATGTCATACTCCGTAGGTACTCCCAATGAGTATAGTAAGTAAATTTTCAAGAGGTAATAAATAAATTTACTTTAGCATTTATAACATTAGTTGAAATGGTCATGTAGAGTCTCTTCAATGGGGAATATGCGTCTGACACGAAAACAGATTTTTTATATTTTATTCGAAAGATATTACAAATAAAAACCGAATAGTGCAAAAATAACATCAACCGGTTTGTAAATACCAAAGTTACACGAATTTAAAAGTTTAAAAAATTTAACGAAAAAATTAACAACATAAAAGGAATCAAAACATACAATTTTACCCATATTCTGAATTATCTTATTGATTTAATAAATACTTTATTAATATCTACACCTATTAATAAACAATGTTTATTGACAACAATACACAAAATATAAAATATTACGTTTATAAAATAAGATTGCATTTAGTTCCCATACTAGACGGTTGTCTACTATTATTTTTTTGTTTAGTTTATCTCGAAGGAAAGGCAAGGGGAACTAAGCTGTAAATGATTTCTGAATTTATAATGGATGATATTGATGATGATGAATGGAAACGTCGAGAAAATCCTCAAGAATGGGTGTAAAATTAGTAAAGATCAAAAAGAATTGCAGAAACAACAGAAAAAGAAGAGATCGTATTCCGACTAAAGTTTTACCTAGCCTACCTGCAATTTATAAAACCATGCACACGCACTAGATTCACGTCACAAGTGAACAAAATATAACTTATCAACCAGAAAACATCACTTTACAGACACATGCAAGCCATTTACAAATAAATTTTGATTTTCACAAGAAAATTACACTCCTTTCCAGCTTTTCCCGCCAAATTCATCGTTTGTCTATTATGACGTCAAAGTCTTGCCATTTTATTATGGAGCAAACGAAGCGTTTCAAAAACATTTTGCCGGCTCGTCTTTTTGAATTGCTGTAAATCCAAAACGGTTAAAGTTAGATATGCCTTTCCAAGGGAAAACTTTATTCATTTTTTACGTAGAATATAAAAATTAAATAAAAAAATTCATGCATACACCCTAATGCCTGAATTTCGGAATTAACATTTTTTTGTGCGCAGTGACACAGACAATATTAAATTGCACATAGCAACTAGTGTCATCAGCCAACAAAGGAACTGTGTAATGAAATTTTTAGTGAAATGCACAACTTTACTTCTAACATACACGTTCTGTGAAAGTTTTCTATAATTTTTCTACTATAAAGCCAACTCTGTTTCTCTTCCCGTGTCAGTGTACGCAACCTTTTCCCGGTTGCCTTCTCATACTTTTATTACACTTCACTACGACCTCTGACCCTAGAGGTCAACCTTGTAATAAGTTCCACTAAGTACAGGCACGAATAGGCTGACGCTTTCGTACGCCACTACCAACTACGTGGTCATACGTATAGTAACGTGCGCCATCATCCATCACATACGGTGAAACGCACTCTAGATCATTGAACTTGTTTACTCATGGATCCCGTAGTCAAACGGCGAATTACGAATCACAGCGCAGGAGAGCTAAAAAAACCGAGTTACTTTCTAAGGTTTATTAAAATTAACTTCAAAGATATAAAAATTACAATTAACTTAGGAATAACTTAAGTAATGACTTCGACCGATGTTAGGTACAGAGTGCCGTGGGTGTCTCCAGTTGCATCCTGGCTGTCGCCAATCGAGGTTACACGTGTAGCTGGCATCAGCAGTTTACCCAATTCTAGGGAAATGTAATGTGTTGGAGTAATGCGCGGTGTCAGCGGTCTCCTTGATGGGTCGGAACATAACAGGCGCAAGCAGTTTCATGGGATATTGTAACCTAGTTTTAAGTTTTTGTAATGAATAAAGAATAAATAAATAAATAATAACTACGCCTGGTAGTCGAACTAACCAGCTCTAGTCATATAAATGTGGAATTCACTACATCAATAGGCGTTTCACTGACGCATTGCGTCACTTATAATTATATAAGCTATTATTGAGGGGCTCTCTTCGAACTATAAAGTGAAAACTTTGAAAATAGACGAACTGGCTTGAAATACGATATTGAGTTTTATAACAACATTAAATATGTTTTGATTTAATTATGATTATTTAAAAAAAAAAGCACAAAATAATAGAACAGACCAAATAGCATTACTGTACCATTGAAAAATCTAAGAAAACAAAGCACACCATTACCCCACTGCGCAAAAATAATAAATAAATAATAATAAATGTTTTTCAAGTGTACGTTTATGTATGTATGTAGGTATGTTACTTTTAGTACGCTCTAGAGCAGTGGTTCCCAAAGTGGACCAGGTGGACCCCCGGGGGTCTACAGGAGACTCGACGGGGGTCTACGTTGGCGTGAAAAAATTGAGGTTCACAATTAATTTCTATGTGATGTAGGCCTCTAGGGGGTCCATCAGAACCAGTAAACTTTTGAAAGGGGTCTACGAGAAATAAAAGTTTGGGAACCCCTGCTCTAGAGCCTCTAGTCGCATTTCAGCATGAGAGGTATCATTACTCATTAGACACGATACGTCTTGTAGTGCGAATACACATCCCTACTCCATGGAATATCGTTGCCGAGCTTTCTATGAATGCTTCTTTCTGTGTAGTCGCAACACTCTGTCCGTTATTCTTTATACGTTCATGCAGCCGAGGTTATTTCTTCAGATAAATGAGATTATTTTTCACACATATTTTCACCGTATTCAGCCACACCCCTTTGCTCTAATCAAGCGTTGTTAGGCGTTTAAAAATAGATACCTATCTGCGCTAAGGGTGACCCTTTTACAGGCAAGTTTAAAAAGTCTTTTTAAAAAAGGGGCATAAGATAAACCATGCGTAGGTAGCTTTTTAGTTTACAAAAGGTTTTTTTTTTTTGAGTTTTTAAGTGAGGAATAGAGTATAGTAAGCTAAAAATAGCTTATTATCATAGATCTACTGTATTTTTACAAATCCTCGTCTCAAGTTAGAGACTGTTATTTAAAAATGACATTTGACAGCAAATTTAAGTAAGTTAGCTTAAACGTTGTTTAAATTCTTTTATAACACAGATATAGATTATTCATTAAAATATAGGTACATACTGTACAGGTCAGTAGAGGGACAAGAGGCTCTTGGTGTTTTGTAGGCGATGGGCTGACCACCTGTCACTACTAACCGAACTTGTACATCTCAACTATACCCTCTAAATCTCCTTCATAATCCTGGATTTCTAGCTACCCAACTTTGGGCACGCAGCCGTATGAAATGTATGTTATAATATAATATATAATTTTCCATACGAAGGCACTATTACCCCATAATACTCGGTTATTGATTGAGGATCCCTTCAAATTGGGTTCAGGAGCTCTTTTGAAATATGTCCGCCATTTGTAATAGTGCTAGACGGTTCCACAGACACGCAGGACAGTGGGTAAACTTTAAAATTATTGTGACCTACCCAACAGATAATAAATATTTATTTAAATATTTCGTTGGTTCGGTAGATAGAACTAACATGGAAAACTAATCCTGATGATGCCACGGGTGTTGGCGAAACATGTCGATTAAATTTTTTTTATTGGTTTTCGGATTAGCAGCTATGTATTTATGGTTGCATGCTAGGTGCTTGGATCTGGCTTCTCGTTGCGACTGTAGTGTCTTGTGTTCGTGATCATGAGTAGGCAGATCCGAGGGTCAGCGGAGGGTATAGGGCGCGGTGGCGGGCGATCCCTCAATAGAGAATATTTATTTATTTCATCAGAGTATTAGTGTACATTTAAAATTTGAATGCCGATAAATCTAAAAGGGTTATGTAAAGGTATATAATTATTGTGAGATAAAGTGTAGGGAAAAGAAAGAAAACGAGCAGATTTTTTAATAAGAATATATTTCTAAATGATGAATTTTGATGAGGTCTTTCTCTAAAGCCTCGAGCACACCGGATGCGAATGCGTGCACGTAAGCGTAGACGTACACGTGCCTCTGAGTTGTAATGTATGGAACTGTATAGGCACGGGCAGACCGGATGCGTATGCGTAGACGTCAAGCGGTGTGTCCTGATACAGTTCCACACATTACAATTCAGATTCCATTTGGGCAAATAGACAATCTGAAGAAAAAAGTTGATAGAAACATAATATTGACAAAGTTATATAGGAAAAAAAACATAAATTTTATCCTTTAAATAAACTGTCTGAAGGATATAAAATAAATAAATGTAATCTCAACTGAGTAGGCTAGGTTGTCGTCGTCGTCAGCCTATTGCAGTCCTCTGCTGGACGTAGGCCTCCCCCAGTGTACGACACATGGCTCGATCTCTCGTTTCTAGGCTAGGTATCCAAAGAAAAATCGCCTGCCCAGAGCGTGGTGGTGACTATGGGTGAAAACCGTAAGACTTGAGGGAGGCCTACGTCCAGCAGTGCAATAGACTAATGTGTATGTATAAAGAAAAATAAAAACAAAATGTAGTTTCAATCTAATTGGGTAAGAGAATACGGTTGAATTTTGATTAGTCTTTAACGCGAAAACTACTGCACCAATTTTAATGAAACGTGTCCTAGAGCTTTTACATCAGAATAACATATAGGCTACAAACTTTACGCGGAAGAAGTCGCAGGCGGTCGCTAATCAGCGATAATTGCAGTTACTATTTTCGGTATACCAATGCCTTTGCTCTGCTGTCGCAAGATACGTAATAAGCTCATATTTTGTTACCTAAATTGGTTGTCGAATAACATATGACTCTCATCCACTAAGATGGATATTCGACAGGAAATAAAATATCTTTTGCTATAGACCCAAAAGGGGCTAGATAATGACGGACAAAGAAATATGGGTTGCCATGCCAACAAGATTTTATCATAAACCAGTAGCGGCGGTAGGCTCACTAGTTATCATGGTAGCTGATGAAAAGTTACTAGTAATTTGCATGTTTTGGCCTAAAAACATTGTTGATAATGGACATGACCACATGCATATGTGTCGCAGGCCCATTAAATAACACGTAGGTAGGTATCTATTACAAAGCTGCTAGGCATTTTATATGAGAGAATTGAATTATATGCCAGTACTGTAGAATCACGTAAGAGGTCCCATATCCACGTTAGGCATAACGGGGATATATGTAACACATAAGTAAGAACTAGGCTACACGCGTCTATGTGCATTTATGCAGAAAATCGCAGTCTATTTACTCAACTTTGGACCCTAATATTTTGGAAAGCAGACACTTCCCGGGTATGCTGCCATGGAGAAAAATGCTCGTGATGATGAGGAGATTAGTTTTCGGGAACGTTGACGTGCAAAAATCATCCTGTATTGGGACAGGTCCCACTTAACATATAAGCTACTTTTTATGCCGGGAAAAAGTTTTTATCCCGGATAATTTAGACATTTTGTTTTATCTGTAGTCCACGCGGACGAAGTCGCGGGCATCCACTAGTAAACCAATAAATACGTTATTTTTGTTCCGTTTCCCTAAACTTTATCTCACAACAGTCCTAAATCAATATGAAAACAAGCGAGGTTTATGAAAAGCGCAAATAAAGGAGACATTCCTAACATGCTATTTGGGCCAACCTGGTTTGTATTGGCGGGAAGCCAGAACATAACACCTGCTTCAAGCCGTGGGGTAACCTTGGAACCAACTGTTGGACCAACGCTTGGCCAAGTTTTGGAAGAACACAAAAAAAATTGTGTAAAAATTTTTTCTGGTGTTCAAAGTGGTGTTCGTAAATTCAATGACGATTCTTGAATCTGACAAGTCACGATATAGATTATGACGTTTAGAAACTGATAAATGGTGAAATCTAATACAGAAATAATTGTAGCGGAGCCATCTATCGGATGCAGGAGAGAACCACAATCGAATGCAAAATCCTAGAACGCGATATCGAAGTTTCTCACAATGATTGGAATATATACATGGGCCGAACAATGACTAGTGACCCGGTGGGGCCGGAAGCGCTTCTTTTTTCACCACCCCCAGATAATCTTAATGTGGGACTAGGTTAATGTGTTATGTAGTATGTGAAAACCAAAAACAAAACAAACAATGTAAGAAAACGAAAACCCTTTCACACATAATGTGTATGTGTGCGGGGTTCCACTAGAATACATCAGCTGCATCTCCTTCCGTGCATGTCGTATGAGTGGACTTAGAAACTCAGGGGTGTTCTCTCAAAGATGAGCTAGCAACTTAATTGTCATTCACTTACATCTATCCTTGCTATGCTAAACGTGGCTATGGGATTTTGTTTATGATCCTGCAGTTCTGGCTACCCCATTTCGAGAACACAGCTGTGTGTATACTGTTTTTTCGTTGCCACCCTTAACGAAGGGTACTAGAGATTGCAACCCGGTATGTTTTTTTACCCGGCCGGGCCCGGTAACATTCGCCGCCGGGTTGATGTGTTAGTGTGAAATCTTTAAAGTATTTTATGAAAATTTGCTTTAATTTAAGTAAAAAATACAAAGAATCAGTCTTAAGGATGATTCACGCTACACCATGTCGCGACCGGTCCGCCTCGGCCGGGACACGTCCGCCGTGCGCCCGGCCGGACCACTCATTCATGTTACACCGGGTTGTTTGGGTGTATTATTTGCACGACTATATCTGTGTTACGTGGTTTTTGTTAGCGGACCGTGCCGGAGCCGGGAAACAATACCCATCGACATATCAACGCCGTGCCCCGGCCGAGTCCCGGCGGTGGTATACCATAATGTTAAGTTCCACGGCCCGGTCGCGACACAGTGTAGCGTGAATCACACTTTAATCAGTCTCAAAATCACGAGTTTTTAATACAGAATCAGGTAGTTTCACTTATGAACGAAATAGTAACATTAGTGTTACTAATTAACTTCAAGCAAGCATTAGTATTCAGTAAGTTTAGGATAGAAATGTCTTCCACATGCTGATGAAATACCTGAATTTAGAGGATTTCAAGAAAAAGTTTGGAAAGTAGTCAGAGTAGAAACGGAGAGCGGCCATTGGCGCATCAGAACATCGCGGTTCGCAGCGCATGCCAGGGCAATTTTCTACAAGTTGGGGCTTCCGTGCTGCAAATTTCGTCGTCCGGGCCCGGTGGATGTCTAAAAGGGCACCGGGCCCCGTTTGTAATCTCTAAAGAGATTAACAAAATTATTACTTGATCGGACAAAATTAATATTGTCCAGTGTTTATGCTAATTTTTTTATAGACAGATAATAATTATTTCTCGTAAAAAATCTTGTTACGCGCGTCTATGTGCATTTATGCAGAAAAATGCAATCTATTTACTCAACTTTGGACCCTAATATCTTGGGTACCAGTCACTTCCCAGGTATGCTTCCATGGAGAAAAATGATCGTGATGATGGAGAGATTTCGTAGTATTCGAGAACGTTGACGACGAAAAATCACCCTGTATGTGTGTATAATATTTAAATAAAAATAGCCCTAGTGAATATTTTCGTTTATAGAAATGTGAAAACAGGAGCTTTCTACCAAGGCCCAATGCAGGAAGCCCCATGGGCCAACCTTAGCCAACTTACAAACTTTAATATTCTGTATCCCAGAAGATTTAGACCTTCCTAAAGCCATTTCAAGTTTAATAATAATGCAGGATAGTACAAAAAATTCGCTCTGAATAGCTATCCAGGTTATTTCGTAAGTTTTTTTAGTGTTCCGTGAAAAATCTGAACCCTTATAGGATCACTCGTGCGTCTGTGTCTGTCACTGCCTCTCTCTCTCATTTTCTAGTCGATTCCTCATTACTGAGGATCGTGGTCATTGGAGCTTTTCAAGTGAACGATTCTTCTCCATCGATTCCGTTCAGAAGCAGCCTTCACCACCTCGTAGAATCTAGGTCAGACCATCGTGTTGGTTGTTGTTGTCACCAACACGATGGTCTTTTTGCTCCAAATCTATCCTATTAGGTACGATAGTATAATCCTGTAACCGAAATACAGATGAGTAAAGTGAATAAATATATGCATATATCCTGTATGTAAAAAGACAACGTTGTTATTTGAATACCTCGTATTCTTTGTAACGTAACGATATTTTTTTTCTAAAAAAAAAAAAATATTGCAAGCAATGTATTCGATTGACAAATGTACCTACAAAACTAACATTTTTAAATATTAATATGGTGTCTTTAAAAGAAATGTTTGTTAACTGTTTCCAGGTGGATTTATTAAAAAAAAAAATGCTGATATACAAGTAACTTTGGACCTCAATATCTTGGAAACCCGTGGTTTCCCAGGGGTGCTTCCATAGAAAAAAAATGGTCGTGATGTTACAAAGAATACGAGGTATTAAAAGAACAAAGTTGTCTTTTGCACCCAGTATAATCACACCTTTATCCCTTACGGGGTAGGCAGAGAGCCGATAGAACCACATGGTGCCACTTATGACCAATTTTGAGGGTATAGTTGAGAATAATTAATAAATAAATAATCAATTAAGTAAATAAATAATGTTGAAAATAAATTCACTTTTATGGAACAAAAAGGAGTTAAAAAATTATGCCGTCTTGTTATATACATTTCATTACTTAATACAAAATATATTTAATTACTAGTAGATATCAGGAAAACCTATAAGAATTGATGTTGGAATTATTTAAGCCGAACTTTATAGATAGTTTATGGTGTATGGTATTTTCTTCTTTTTGTCTTGCATTCTACGGAATCCTCTCCACGCGAGTCCGATTCGAACTTGACCGGTCTTTATGTTGTACACAGTTTTAAAAGTGCTATAAAAGTAAGTTTTGTGAATAACAAATTCTTTTAAAATTAATACGCTCCTTAAGTATCATGCGATTTTAGTTACATTAACAATATTCTTTTTGCTGGAAATAATCATACTATAATGAACCAGCACGACTGTAAGATGAGGGTAAATGGATGGATAAAGCATAGAAGATATTTTAAATAAATAAATAGTGTTTATAAGCTGTTTATATGTATTTTTGTGTACGTGATATATATATATATATATATACAGGGTGTTTTTTTGGTGGCCACCTTTAACGAAGGGTGCGTACTCTATATATAAAATAAAGTAAGTTTATGCCAAAAAAAATGCTGGGGAAAAAAAAAAAATTTTTTAATTACTTGATCTGGCGAAATTTATAGTGTCTAGTGTTTATGCTAGTTTATTTATAGACAGATATTAATTATTTCTCGTGAAAAAATCTTGCTACGTGCGTCTATGTGCATTTATGCAGAAAAACGCAGTCTATTTACTCAACTTTGGACCCTAATATTTTGGAAACCAGACACTTCCCAGGTATGCTTCCATGGAGAAAAATGATCGTGATGATGAGGAGATTCCGTAGTTTTCGGGAACGTTGACGACCAAAAATCACCCTGTATATACAAAGTTGAGTAAATAGACTGCGTTTTTCTGCATAAATGCACATAGACGCGCGTAGCAGGATTTTTTCACGAAAAAAAATTAATATCTGTCTATAAAAAACTAACATAAACACTAGACACTATAAATTTCGCACGATCAAGGAATTTCAATTTTTTTTTCAAAAAAATATTTTTTTTTTCCCAGCATTTTTTTTGGCATACCTAAACTTACTTTATTTCATATATAGAGTACGTACCCTTCGTTAAAGGTGGCCACAAAAAAACATCCTGTATATATATATATAGATACTTTGTGGTATTATACGTTTTATTAATCTTGTAAAATATTAGTGATAAATTGCTTACTCATCGTCTGAGGAAACGCTCCTGAGTTTGAAGCCCCACACAGGAGAGTTAGTATATTTTAGGTATACTCGTATATATATTATATTATAAAATTATTAATAAAAAATGGAAAAAATTCCTCACCCGGGTGGGAATCGAACCCACGACCTCTGCATTCCGTGCCAGCGCTCTTACCACTGAGTCACCGGGTCAATTACTCGGATGACGAATTTTACCTTCTCTTTTCTAAATTACATATTGGCAACGTTATTTTTCATCCCGATAGCTATACCTATACACTAGCCAAATCTCGGCAAACAAAGCTGAATCCATCAGCTTATTATATATATACCTATATATATACAGGGTGTTTTTTTGTGGCCACCTTTAACGAAGGGTACGTACTCTATACATGAAATAAAGTAAGTTTATGCCAAAAATAATGCTGGGAAAAAAATTTTTTTTTTTGAAAAAAATTTTTAAATTCCTTGATCGTGCGAAATTTATAGTGTCTAGTGTTTATGTTAGTTTTTTTTATAGACAGATATTAATTATTTTTCGTGAAAAAATCCTGCTACGCGCGTCTATGTGCATTTATGCAGAAAAACGCAGTCTATTTACTCAACTTTGGACCCTAATATTTTGGAAACCAGACACTTCCCAGGTATGCTTCCATGGAGAAAAATGATCGTGATGATGAGGAGATTCCGTAGTTTTCGGGAACGTTGACGACCAAAAATCACCCTGTATATATATATATAGCCCAGTATCTTAAGAGTATCTTAACTAGTTTTGCATAACGAAGACGCGAAGTTTCTTAAATAATGTTAATTATTCATTAAATTATATAAACATGAAATTAAAGATATAATATTTCCTTCCACTATCTATGCAAATATCTTTTCTGTCAATGATTTAGAAATAAAATTATAGTACCTAAAGGAACATATCCCGTGCCGATGCGGTGCCGTATTTCAAACTACATTTTAGAGATTTTGTGTGTTTTATTGTTTACTTCACTAAATAAAAGAGCTGTTTTAGATATTAAGTATATAAAATTATTAATAAAGAAATTAAAAAAAAATCTTCAACCGAATTGGAATCATATATTAAGTGGGATATTACGTTTGTTCATACCTATACAGGTGTTACAGAAAGGGAATGTAGAGCGAAAAGCTATTTTTTATAAGACGGCCGATTGGTCTAGTAGGTAGTGACCCTGCCAACGACGCCATAGGTCCTGGGTTCGAATACCGGTAGGTGCAAACATTCATATGATGAATATTGATGTTTGTTTCCGAGTCATGGATGTTTCTAGTGTTACAGTTTACAGTCAGCACCACATCATACATATGAATATATAGCGTACCTTATAATATTAATTATTATTATTATATAAAGTCAATTGATTAAAGGCTATATTTTATAAAAGTAGCTATAATGACTCCTACAATATTGTTCTGGGAGGTTGCAATGGTTGTATAAATAGCAGGGTAGAAACTAAATGGTGTCACTTTATTCTTGACTGTTGAGTTTGTAAGACGTTACTCTGCTCGATCTCTGTTCTATTTAAAACATTGCAACGATATAATCTATTTACGGCGAATCGGGTTTCTTGCTGCTTCTTTCCCCGAATGTTATATCGCCTGAAGCAGCTTTAACTGTATAAGTGATAAATAAATAGTTCTACATAGCAACTGCGATGTTTGACTCCGCATCCTGAATATACTGCTGCGCCAACGAGTAATCATCGGTGACACTTCAGAAGTGGGATGCCGGAAAATAAACCCGCCCTGCCCACAGGTGACGACTGCAAGAAAAGATTTGCGAAACATGGCAAAATCGGTGAAGAATGTACACAAAAGGATGGAGATTTTTTTTTTTTTTATGGACAACTGGAATATATTCAACATGAAACAACAAGAAACTGGAGAAACAAGAAGATGAAGACAATGTAATTACTAGAACCCAATCAATGATGCTGCTGTACTACCTAAATTCCATGCTGTTGCTGTTGCTGTTAAGAGCGCCAGTGTCAAGATCTTTTAATGTCCATCTGTAGTGGGAGCCGATTCCGCATCACAACTTAAAGGTTAGATATATTTGTTTGTTAGCTCTGCTTATGTGGATACTTATACCAAAATCCTTGCTTCATACCGTACCGTTGGTACGTGATTTTTGTTTTAGTGTAGTTTACGGTTAGCGTAGGTTACCGTACGTAAATGTCGTACCTACCAGAAAGAAAAACTATGTTAGTTGCACAAACAGTACGTAAAGAATATTCGTATCAATTTTTACAAAAATCTCGGTGCACAAAATGTATCTATTATGCGTTTGACTTTATTGGGGTACCTAAGTATTTCAAATAATGTTCCGTTATTAAGTTTTAATTACCACTGCAGGTATGTTTGACTAGCAAGATTTATTTAGTTAAATTTAAACAATGATGTCAGTCCATAATCGGGAATATTGTTATACTAAAATATGTAAACTATAAATGCATAAGTAGATTGTATTGGTGGTTTGTCCTGTTGGAAAATGAAGATTTTTGTCAGCAAACCAGCAAACATGTTTTTATTACGTGGAGTTTTGTAGTAATTTACTTACATGCTATTTAAAATATAGGTACTTTGAAATCTACCCACACTAGGGTAATTATCGTTAAGATAATTTGGTTCTAAATTATGTTTTCTTGTTTCATGATCTAACATGCATCGGTGTTCATGGTTATTTTTCCGGAGACCGTCGCCACCGCTTGGGGCCGTACGGGGGTAATCTGTGGGCCGTACAGAAGAGCACCTGGCTGTTGTGGCGTATCAGGAGCTGCTTATTCTGGGTAAGATCGAAACATGTAATTTATTTAATATGCTGTGTGAATTTTGCAACTTTAATCTAATAGTTTATGACAGTTTTTCAAGATACGGCTTTCGTGTATCCATGTCGTTATCATAATAAGTTACGACCCGTTTTATTATATTATGTGTAGATATGATACGAATAATATTCACCTTACAATAGATTCAAACCATGGGGTGTAGTAGCATAAATGCGAGACTTTTGTCTGGGCTTTATGTTTCTGGGCTTGATTGTTGGCATCTTCTTGCTACGCCATGCTTAGTATTTGGGAAGGTGATAAGAGACTTGAGAAACAATATGATATTGAGTATGTGTACTGACACACGAAAGTATTACCTATTTAGTATTCATTGCAACTACAATATAATTATTTGATCCTTATATATTTAGCGGGTATGCCGTTATTAGCAATACGATACCCTAGTTTCTATAGTAGGTATATAGATAAATTAGGTAGTACACTCGTAATAATGCCATGCATCTTGGTAATACAGTTTGCTAGTGCAATTTTAGGATACAATTTAACGATGCAGTTTCATAATGCACTTTAACAATGCGTTAAAACATTAGAGTTTCTGAAGTTCACAACAGTGTTGGTTAGAAATTATTAGTTTAGATATGCAGTTTTCCTATTAAATTTTTGAGTGCAGTTTAACAATGCAAATAGCAGTGTAGTTAGCTATGCAATTGAGCAATGCGGTTATAATACGGTATAAAGTTTGGTAAAACTATCTAGAGATGCAGTTCACTCTTTAGGTTAGAAATGCAGTTGACTAAACAATATACCTATAGAGATACAGTTAGAAGTACAATTAACTATAGTTAGAGGTGCGTTTAACTACGATTAGAAGTGCAGTTAACTAATATAGTAAAAGTTTTAGTTAACTATACAGTTAAGAGTTATACTAACAATACAGTTTAGAGTTTCAGTTAAATATACAGTTTAGAGTTGCAGCTAACTATACAGTTTAAAGTTGCAGTTGATTATACAGATTAGGTTTAAAGTAGCAGTTAACTATACATTTTAGAGTTGCAGTTAACTATACATTTTAGAGTTGCAGTTAACCAAACAGTTTAGAGATGCAGTTAACCAAACAGTTTAGAGTTGAAGTTAACTATACAATTTAGGGTTGTAGTAACTATACAGTTTGGAGTTGCAGTTAACTTTACAGTTTAGAGATGCAGTTATCTACACAGTTTAGACTTGCCGTTAATTATAGAGTTCAAAGTTGCAGTTATTTATATAGTTTAGAGATACAGTTAACTACACAGTTAACTATACAGTTTAGAGATGCAAGTAACTATACCGTTTAGAGATGCACTTAACTATACAGTTTAGACATACAATTAATTATAATTTAGAGTTGCAGTTAACTATACAAGTTAGAGATGCTTTAACCATAGTTTGAAAATGCAGTTAACTATACAGTTTAAGGATGCAATTAAGTACATAGTTTGAGGATACAGTTAACAATACAGTCTAGAGATGCAGGTGAACTTAACTATACAGTATAAGATGCAGATAACTGTACAGTTTAAACAATTGAGTTTGAAGAATAAATCAATAAATTAATTAATTAAAAATAAATTTAAATAAATAAATAATTTAAAATAAATTTAAATAAATAAATAAATTTAAATAAATGAATTTAAATAAATGAATTTAAATAAATGAATTTAAATAAATGAATTTAAATAAATGAATTTAAATAAATGAATTTAAATAAATGAATTTAAATAAATGAATTTAAATACATGAATTTAAATAAATGAATTTAAAAAAATGAATTTAAATAAATGAATTTAAATAAATGAATTTAAATAAATGAATTTAAATAAATGAATTTAAAAGAATGAATTTAAATAAATGAATTTAAAAAATGAATTTAAATAAATGAATTTAAATAAATGAATTTAAATAAATGAATTTAAATAAATGAATTTAAATAAATGAATTTAAATAAATGAATTTAAATAAATGAATTTAAATAAATGAATTTAAATAAATAAATTTAAATAAATGAATTTAAATAAATAAATTTAAATAAATATATTTAAATAAATATATTTAAATAAATAAATTTTAATAAATAAATAACTTAAAATAAATTATTTAAAATAAATTTAAATAAATGAACTTTAAAACATTAAATGGTTAACTTAAAATAAATTTAAGTAAATAAATAAATGTATAATAAACTTAAATAAATAAATAAATTTAAATAAAATAAATATAAAATAAATAAATATAAAATAAAAAGATATCAAATAAATAAAATAAAGTTTAGAACTGTAACTTAGTGGTGCAGTTCAGAAATACAATTAAGCGATGTCCCTTAGAAATACAAAGTAGTTAGCAATGCTGTTAAACAATGCAATGCATTTAAAGTTTACAGATTAGGAATACTGTTTAGAAAAGCAACCTAGCAACCTATAGACAGGTTAGCAATACTAATAAAACCCAGCAATGTATAGAAAGTTTATGAATACATGCATATAACATACATATAATCACGCCTTTATCCCTTATGGGGTAGGCAGAGCACCAAGGGCCGTTAGAACCACATGGTGCCACTTCTGACCAATTTTGAATACAAGTTTATGAATACAAGTTCACAAAATCAGTTTAACAATCCAGATGAGCCAGGCAGTTTAAGAATATGTTTGAATCACAACGGTTAGCAATAAATACAGTTTAGTAATATGGTTTAATAATCCAATTTTACAATGAAATGTAGCAGTGTAGACCTGAACTGTAACTTAGTAGTTAAATTAATATTCATATTACAGTATAGAAATACTTTGCAATGATAGATATAATACAACAGGAAGTTAACATAATAATGCTAACATAATAGCATAATAAATATAAATAAAACATCGTGAAAATATTTAGCAAATTTAATGTGCCTCTGCAAAAGTCTGGTGCAGTTTCAATAAAATAAACCAGTTCGACTAATGTAGATCACTTAGAATAATATCGTACCATATGAGAAGTAGGTACCTACGGTTCATGATGTTAACAAGTCGTAGATACTGCTAGTAAGAAAATTTTTATTAAGGTTATTCAATTGAGTTCTAGATTTCTAATATTAGTTCAATGTGAAGCTAGTAAAATTTATAAAATAATTAGGAAAAATTACGGGGAATGTTAAAACTTACTGGTTTAAGGCTATGTTTGAGGAAAGTATATTACACAATGATATGAATAGTGCCTAGAACTAAGTAAAGTCTATCACTGAGCTTTAACTGAAACCTGTAGAACTTGTCTTGATGTTGTATATGTGACTTAGTCTCTGTGACATAACCCACATTGTGATGTATTCAATCTATGTCTCCTAAACAAGAATCTACTCCTACTTAAGAAATGGAAACACCTTAGAGTTTTCGACCTTGTTCCAGCTATTCTCCTCTATGCTTGTACCGAAAATAATAATATTAAGTGTCTTTGTGACGTATGATCTATATGACGATGTTGTGTCTGAATTATCCATAGAAAAAAAGGAATGAATTATCTACCTATTTATTGCAATTATTATACTTCTAGTTAGGTACAAAAAGGGGGAATCGTCATCGTTTTCAGCCAATTGCAGTCCACTGCGGGATGTACGCCTCCACCAGAGCACGTCACACTACTTGATCTCCCATTTTGTCGTCAAATCACTGCCAGCCCCATTCTTTAAGTCATCAGTCTATCTGGCTGGAGCGCGTGCAACGCTACGCTTACCGATGATATTTTAAAAAAATAAGAGGAAATAGAATAAACAAAACAATAAAATAATTTCAGTGTAGGATAATAACTTAAATATTATACATAGGTACTTTTACAAGCTTCAGAAAGTTAATTACAATAAACTTATAAGCCCCAAATAGTTAGCCAACTTCTGTCCAAAAAAATGCACCATGTGAACCCTCCAAACTTAAGCGATTCGTTCGCCCACTATAATTGATCAGCTACTACTTGGAATGCATGATTATAATAATTGACTCTACAAATAAGTAGATAAATAAATACTTTTAGTACACACAGTTAAAAATGAAATAAGACTTAAGTACCCGAATCAAAACGAAAGAATCGCATACCTACCCGTTTGCAAAAGATGAAGACAAAGAATAATGCAGTTTACTGTCAGGTCTGCCATTATAACGACAGTGTGCTTCCATAATTATTATAACGTTGTCTATGTGACGCTGTCTATGTGACCCTGTCTATGTGACGCTCGCTGTCTATGTGACGCTGTCTATGTGACGCTGTCTATGTGACGCTGTCTATGTGACCCTGTCTAGGTGACGCTGTCTATGTGACACTGTCTATGTGACGCTATCTATTTGACGCTGTCTATGTGACACTGTCCATATGACGCTGTCTATGTGACACTGTCTATGTGATTTAATGTTCTTTTTTTGTGTGATATTATACTTATTGGGAACAGCTGAAATCTGCGTGAATTTTATTTTACAGATCCTCGTCCAACCCACTAAGAGTGAGCGCCGTGGGACACGGCTTATGCAGGATGGCCGAGTGTTACAGTTTACAGTCAGCACCACATCATACATATGAATATATAGCGTACCTTATAATATTAATTATTATTATTATATAAAGTCAATTGATTAAAGGCTATATTTTATAAAAGTAGCTATAATGACTCCTACAATATTGTTCTGGGAGGTTGCGATGGTTGTATAAATAGCAGGGTAGAAACTAAATGGTGTCACTTTATTCTTGACTGTTGAGTTTGTAAGACGTTACTCTGCTCGATCTCTGTTCTATTTAAAACATTGCAACGATATAATCTATTTACGGCGAATCGGGTTTCTTGCTGCTTCTTTCCCCGAATGTTATATCGCCTGAAGCAGCTTTAACTGTATAAGTGATAAATAAATAGTTCTACATAGCAACTGCGATGTTTGACTCCGCATCCTGAATATACTGCTGCGCCAACGAGTAATCATCGGTGACACTATACCTATCTATGTATTTATATACGGTTACTTAGTACCCACGACACAAGACCTTAGGGATCTTAGTGTGGGACTAGGTTAATGTGTTGTGTTGTGTAGTGTTTGTGTGTGTGTGTATTTTAAAGTTAATGAATAAATAAATAAACATGTGATTTCGAGTATCAAATTTTGTGGGTAGGTTCTTTTTAGTGGGCTTTCGCTTAACATACCCGTTTTGTTACATCCTATATATTTATACAGACTAAAAAGTAAAATGTATCAGTATTGTGCTACATTGTGTAATCATTTATCTACCTATTTAATACATGTGATGTTGGTGTGCCTAATCTTAATAAATAAATAAATAACACTATCGTAAGTTTATATCACGAGTTAATTCATCGCTTACAATAAAATATTGCAACACTAATTGCACTACGCTTGCAACATTTAAAAAAAACGAAGGATTGTAACTGTAATTTTGCTCTACATAATTAGAAATCAGAGTGTAGTGTATACGATTTTTTAAACGAAACGTCAAAGGGATCAATCAAACGTTAATAAAATATAACGTTGGGATGCCCGAGTGAACGATTTATTTGACTTGCCCGAACATTATTTATGAAATACATGTTTGAAATAAAATTGCGCACATGTTTTATGGGATCTATGTTTATGGTAAATGTTTAAGTGGGTTTGAGTAATAAATATAAATCTTAGGACCTAAAGTCAACCTCACCTGCCCGTGGTGCACCCTGTTATTTAACGGACGAGGCTCTGACGCTAATGGCCTATAATACCTATTTAGAATGATTCGTAAACATTTCCCATTGGATTCATTACCAGTATACAGGTTGTTTTTTCGTTGCCACCCTTAACGAAGGGTACGTACTATATACATCAAATAAACTAAGTTTATTCAAAAAAAATGTTTGGAAACGATGTAATTTTTACAAAAAAAATATTTTCATTACTTGATCGGCTTAAATTTATAGTGTCCAGTGTTTATGCTAGTTTTTTCATAGACAGATATTAATTATTTCTCGTGAAAAATCTTGCTACACGCGTCAATGTGCATTTATGTAGAAAAACGCAGTCTATTTACTCAACTTTGGACCCTAATATTTTGGAAACCAGACACTTCCCAGGTATGCTTCCATGGAGAAAAATGATCGTGATGATGAGGAGATTCCGTAGTTTTCGGGAACGTTGACGACCAAAAATCATTCTGTATAATATAGTTGTATTTGTTCTCGAAAAGCGGCGGTAGGCTCACCACGTAGGACCTAATAGGCTAACTGGTGAAATGTGGGTGTGTAATTTGCACACTTTTGGCCACCCTCATGGGAATAATAGGCGTGACTATAAAATGTACGAGTACCTACGTACGTATTTAATTTGTAAGTAAATGCCTTTGTTATGTTAGTGCTAGTGGACTTATTGAAATTATCCGGGATAAAAGTATTTTCCCGGGATAAAATGTAGCCTATGTGTTAATCCAGGGTGTCAGCTAACCCCATACCAAATTTTATTAAAATCGCTTCAGCAATTTTTTACGTAAAACAGTAACAAACATCCATCCATCCATCCATACTTACAAACGTTTGTAATATTAGTGGGATCTTTATGTTGGTGTGAAATACCACTAATAGTCATAACGTAGGTAATTGTAAGGTAACTATACATGTTATATTTATCATCATTTCCATTGTTGAATATAGGCCTCTCCCAACAACCTCCACTGCGAGCTGCTGGAAGCGGCCTACATCCAGCAGAAACCTGCGATTCTGACTAGATTTTTCGTTCATCTTTCATGTTATATTCTAATGTTTAGGTAATTGAAACTAGAAACAAAAAAATTTAACACGAATCATTACTTCAAACAAAATAAAATACACTAGAAAATCATCGAAAAAAATGCATGTCCGCTAAAATTTAGAAACGCCCAATACAAAACTCATATTGATAAACTACACCGGCACTCGGCCCTCGATTGAGAGATATCGAAAACTAGCGCGACTCAGTTTGACAGATAGAAGGCTGTTCGCATAGGCTGTATGGAACGATGCCAGTGCCGGCATTAATTTTAATTCAAAGATGGCCGACATATTGGCATTGTCGTTCGGAATCCATATTTCTGCTTTTATTTACTCGTCGAAAATTGCAGCACGGTCCAAATGCGTTTCGAATTCATTGTTCGATATTTTATTGGTTAATATTTTGTCCGGTTATTAAAAAGCTGAGGTGAAACTAGATTTTATTAAATTATAGCACGGTACCTATTATGTGTTGGTATTATGTTGTTTATTACAGGTAAATGAATGAATGATGAGGTAATTTAAAATAGGACGGTTCTTTATTTCAAAAATGACAGATTTTTTTTTTCTGAAGTCAAGAATCTTACATTATAACGTGATATATTCATAATGTAAATAATCCTGATGAGGCGTAAGGAAAATGATATTCAGCCATATTTTTTCCCGGCAGGATTAGATCTGGGTGACCTTTAATCACACATTTTTATTTTATTTACTTTATATTTTATCTATAGGTATATTAAGGGACATAGGCGTATGAATGACGTATGTAGATAATCTAATTATTACTTATTAATTAAAAACATAATAATAACCAAATGAAGAAGAATAACAAATTCCCTTATTCTGAAATGGGACAGACTAGAGCTTAGCATAGCGCGGACAGATGTAGGTAAATGAACCATTATTATATTAACAATCGGCAAAATCAAATTATCATGTCGTACGTGGTCTATCGTTCGATAACAGAAACAAAAATACCCCAAAATAACCTTTGGTACAAACGGGCAGTTTGTCCAAAATTTTCGAACGTACGTGCCACGACTAGCCAATAGGATGCCGGATATCTACACCAAATCACCAACAAACATGACAGTGGAGCCACTGTCGTTGTCTCGATCAGTTTCGCAGGAATTTCGCAATAAGTTGGCTCTGTTCTCCGCTGTTTTAATAATGCGGTTTGTATTTCCCGCCAATTCAAGATGGCGGATGGAGCTGTCAAATTGCTGACGGACAAATGTGTTGGGGGTAATAAAGATTTTATTAAATAAGGGAAGGCTTTCGGTTATGCATTTATATTAGGGTTGATATGTTTTAGGATATAACTGTGCTGATGCGGGGCTTCACTAGATTACATCAGCTGCATTATCTTCCGTGCATGTCGTAAGAGTCGACTAAGGGACTCAGGGGCGTTCTCTCAAAGATGATGTTTCAGGCCTCGCTATTCTGAATATAGTTTTATGATCTCATTCACGATAGTGATATAAGATACGTCTTGTGTACTTAACTATGTGCCGGCAGGTACTATTTTAAGCGTCTAATAGAAACTGAACACTTATAAAATTCTTATAAAAGTAAACGTACTCAGACGGAATAAATGCAAAACGAGTCTGCACCGATTTGGAGCCTTAAAATCTATTTAAATAACGTCAAATTTCTCTTACATTAAAGACGGATTCAGCAGTCAGTTTTATATTTGCAATGCAAAATCGTAAAGTTACTTTATTCCTTCTTTTAAGTGGAGTTTTAAAGAATTTTGTCTTTATGATAACTGGATAAGAATGAGAATATTATTTAATGTGCTGATGCGGGGCTTCACTAGTGTAAGGTTTTGAATTTTAAATTATTAAAAATATTCTGCCGATCTCTCTTTGTGCAAAATACCTTTGCTTCGTTTATTTAAAAAAAAAAGGCAAGTGACATTTTTTATGGCGGGCTTTCTGAAAAAAAAAGGTGACTTGTCGTTGGATTCCATTGAAAGTACAAGGTATCTCTGTAGACGTAAATAAAATTATTGTGTTATTAGCTATCTTATTTTATTCATCTTACTCACCAAATAGCTGGTATGATCGCTAGATAATAATAAATCTTTTACTAGAATGCATCAGCTGCATCTCCTTCCGTGCATGTCGTAAGTGCTAAGGAACTCGGGCATTCTATCAAAAGAAGTGTTATAATAATATAGTTAATTATTAAATACTGCTCTACTTACCTATTTAACACCATGAACGTATAAAGAATAACGGACAGAGTGTTGTCAATACACAGAGTGAATCATTCATAGTAAGCTCGGTAACGATATTGCATGGAGTAGGGATGTGTATTGATGCGTTATCCACCCACACATACAAACCATAGTAAACTCGGCGTCTGCTAGAAAATACGCATGCATACGCAACGCGCCGCCATTACGGTGCTTCAATCTGTGCATGTTTAACACATACCTATATTACTAGGTAATCGAAGGGCCTTATAAATAATAAAAAAATATATAAGTAACTGTTTAATTTGATAGAAATTTCATTTTTTTTGCCAAGTCGTGTTTAACAGGCGTGTAACTTTTTAAAGTCAACGTTACCTGATAACCAAACAAAAGTGACGTTTTTCCCCAATGAGGAATTTTGTAGGTAGGAGATGTGTAGGTGACGCCATCTATTGTTAACAGTTATTTGAACTTGTCACAAAATCCCTCATGGCAACATTTCACCGAAAATGTTCCGATAGTTTTTCTACTCTGTAGTCTACGCTATAGACAGAGACGTGATCGATTATTCTATTACTTGTTTCGTCATCGATATGCTTAGATGGATGGTACGCCATCAGAAATTGAGGCATTAGACGAAGTAAGTCAGAGTGTAAAATTATTTTCTAGTTTTGTTTTAAGAAAATAACAGGCAACACGTTATAAACGTGAATAAAAATTTTGTATGATATTTTGTAACTATTAGTAAAATAGAAAACCGATTTACAACCGAACTACAGAAAAAACAAAATGTCGAAATTATCCGGGATAAAAACATTTTCCCGGGGTAAAAAGTAGCTTATAGATAGGTTAAGTGGGACCTGTCACAATAGATATCTGAAAACTGCATCGAAATCGGTTCAGCCGTTTCTGAACTTAGCGTGCACAAACCAACAGACAAAAATTCCAAAAATCATTATTTTGGGAACCTACTAATTGCGTTGATAAAGGTCTCCTATAATATTTTTTCTCATATATCTTCCATGTACAGACAGAGATCCGTTACATTTTTATTATATGTATAGAAGAAAGATAGAAGATGAAAATACAGATAGCTTTTCAATACAAACCAAATGTCAACTAATATAACAAATGCAAAAGTATATTTGTTTCTCTGTTTGTTACCTCATCATGCTGTATTTTCTCAAGCAATTTTCTTTAAATTTTACCTAAGTAGGTACATATAGTTAGAAAAAGGACATAGGATACATTCTGTAGTCCACACAGAAGAAGTTGCGGACAGCAGCTAGTAAACCATAAAAAAAACGGATTTGGTAAAGTAACTACTTGAGCAAGGGTCCCCTCAAAACTACAACTCAGAATACCAGTGTATACTTAGATCTCAAACTCTCAACCACTCGAATGTGAAACCTGTAATTATGGACCGATTACACGATGCGGATACATCATGAAATCAGGTCAAGAGATAGCTGTGCATACACAAAGGGAGGTAAACGGATTTCGGTATAGGCATAGAAAGTGAAGTGTGGTGTTAGTGTACGCTCTGAGAAACGATTTGTCCCGTATAGTTATGTCATACTAGCTGTTACCCGCGACACAAAATGTCGAAATTATCCGGGATGAAAATATTTCCCCGGGATAAAAAGTAGCCTATGTGTTAATTCAGGGTGTCGGCTAATTGCATACCAAATTTTATTAAAATCGCTCCAGCCGTTTAGACGTGAAGAAGTAACGAACATACACACTCACAAACTTTCGCTTCCTTAATATTAGTGTGATTTGTCATTGACGACCAATTAACCAAAATATTTTCTTTAGAAAAAAAAAAAAAAAAAAAAAAAAAAAAAAAAAAATCTTTTACATCATCATCATACATAGGTAATAGATATAGTCACGCTTATTATCCCCTAAAGAGGTTGGGCAGAAGTGTGCAAATTACACACCCACTTTTCACCAGTTAGCTTATTAAGGCCCACATTGTAAGTAGTGAGCCTACGGCCGCTTTTCGGGCGTAAATACCCTTCTACCACCGGACCACCAGGGAAACGTCAAGGCGACACCGGTTCACAGTTGAAGTGCCGAAAACTCGTACTAAGCGTTTTGCTTCTACATTCATAGTGCGAACGGCCAAGCTGTGTAACTCGCTGCCTGAATCCCTGTTCCCCAAGAATATAATCTTGCGGTCTTCAAGTCGAGAGTGAACTGGTTTCTTTTAGGCAAGCGCGCTCCATCTTAAACTGCCACGGCGCTTACCATCAGGCGCATTGTGGTCAAGCGTAAGCCTATTTAATATAAAAAAAATACTACAATCTGGCTAGCGGTTATGAATCTAATGGGATATATTAACCGAGTAATTCTGAAAAGGTATTACAAGCTAGGTACATTATGTTAGTTTATTTAAAAAGTCTTTATTACCTAAGTTTTTCTCTCAAAACAGTTTGGTCCGTAATCTCCGTTTCAATTTCCCTTTTATATAAAAAAAAAAACAATTTATGAATACATTTACAAGAAAGCTATTTTGTTCTTATTTTTCTTTCTTTATCAAAGAAATAGGTAGGTACCTAATTTAAAAAATATATATATTCAAATAATATTAATTTACAATCGAGGCTTGTTTTTTTTTAAATGTCTTTGTTTTCTTCTTGTCTATCACTTTTATATATTTAAAATAAATATCTATTTACCTAGGACATTGGTTCGAATGTATTGTTGTGAACAAAAGAAAGTTCTTATAAGTTATCTTATTGGCGAAACATTAGAAAATATCACAAAACAATATAACAATTTTACATAACTGTTTCATAGATTTGGCTGTTAAAAGTCATTTGTCATTTAAACACGAGTCTAATTTTAGACGCAGTTTTGTAATAATACCGCGTCTCTCGGGCTAGGTAGTTAAATAAATATTTGCAGTATGCTATCATAGGTTTTATATTATATTTCTTGACTTTGAAAATACTTATTTCAAATGACTAACTACACTATCTGCAATCGAACCTCCTATATACGAGACGTCTGGAAAGCGCATATCACGTCAAACCCACCTACCTATTATCGCAAGTGAAGCTGAATTTTCAATTTCAGGAAGCAAACATGAATCTTCAGCTTATAGGTACATATTACGTGCATATGTACGAGTAACTTCTTTAACGAATATGGATATTTGATGTAAGTAAATTATGCTTTCGGTTAATGAAATAAAAGCTATTTTATGTACATTAAACATAAAAAATAATTCACATTAAAACTATACAACTTAAACTAATTAAAAGCTAGTGGCTGTGCATTACCGGTGCGAAGGTGCCCAGAACACTAGCGGCATTGCCACGCTGGATCGCTATGGACACTCTTTGCACGAGGAACGATTGTGAGCGTGAATCTTTCTCCATGACTCGCAGCCTTCGCCCGATGCCCCTTACAAAATCCTTGGTCTCCTCTCCCCAGGGGCCTGCAGTCTCAACCGCGAAAGGGACAAACCAGTGGCGCTTTCGGTTAGTTCCAATTATTAATTAGATTTCATATACACTTTAGTTTGATACTGCAGAAGCTACTAGCGGGGCAGAAGTAGTTGGTGACAAGTTGCTAGCTCATCGCCTGAGAGAATGCCTGAGTTTCTTAGTCGACTCTTACGACATATACGGAAGGAGATGCAGTTGATGTATTCTAGCGTAGCCCCGCATCAACGCATGACATATGATTTTTTATTAGTTATAAGTAAATGAGACAGTAACTTTCATTTCCGGCCACTATGAACCAAAATTCTTGCTGATAGTTAAAACTCTATTACAAAGACATTTTTTCTAACATAGATACTCAAATTCGCTTTCAGGTAAAGCATTGTATGGGACCTTGCCTATGTTCTTTATGTTAAAGCATAAACATACAGCGGGCCGTAAAATAAATACTAAATTATTGGTGGAGAATGCCATGAAAGGCATAGCTCTACAAGGGCAAAAAAACATAGCACTATAAAGAATTGTATCTATACATATCTGTTTATCAAAATCCTTGGCAATGTGAGTTTTGAAATAAACCACACTGCGCTGATCCCATCAATAGTAGGATAAGGGCAGGAAGATAAATATAAATATAAATAAACATTCACAAACTTCACAACACATTTACTTAGCTCTAAACAAAGTTTCCTAGGGTCTTGTGTCGTGGGTACTAAGCAACGGTATACAGGGTGTCCCGGAAGTCGACGTCAAGCTGCAAACGGGAAATAGGCCAAGTCATAATAGTTATCAAAAAAAAAAAATCTAAGTTATGTACTTTGTAAACTATAGGACGTTAAAAAAATCGAGAAAATCTGTGATAGTTTGTTAACTCTTGTTGCTACAAATCTTCACTTTTTGTAAATTTCTTTTTTATTCTGTAATCCTGAAAAGTGCTTCTGTAAATTTGTTGCCTAAAATTCAAAGCCAACTGCTACAGTTTGCAAGAAAGTGTCATGTTTTGCCCAACCAACTATTAAAAACCGGTTAAATACATAGATAAGTATAGAAACATCCATGACTTGGAAACAAACATCGATATTCATCATACCGGGATTCGAACCCAGGACCTATGGCGGCCAAGGAAGGGTCACTCCTAACTACCAACTACACCAATCGCTGTTCAAAATGATGATGAAGAGGATAAAACAACGCACACACATAGTCACGCACACTATCCCCTAAGAAGATGGACAGAAATGTGCAAATTACACGCGGTAAGAGGTGAGCATACCGCCGCTTTTAAACATGAAGCTTAATTGATGTCGCTTGTTAGGTCCTGTGTCGTGATGACACGGCAGAATAACCGATATAGGCTGACGTGTTACTATGTGGTTTTATATTTTACTAGCTGATGCGGCGAACTACGTACGTACGCAAGGGTATATAAGGTTTTCTTTAGTAAGATTTTTATAAATATTATTTTAATAAATACAAACCTTTTCCTAGAAATAACAAACACAAAAAAAACAAAGAATCCTCCAATGTGATGCAGTTGTTCAGAAGTTATGCGCGTACATACATTTCGGCGATTACTTTATCTAATATATAAAATTCTCGTGTCACGGTGTTAGAAGTTAAACTCCTCCGAAACGGCTCGACCGATTTTCGTAAATCTTAGCATGCATATCGGATAGGGTGGAGAATCGGACAACATCTATTTTTCATCCCCCTAAATGTTAAGGGTGGTCCACACCAATTTTTTTTTTTAGACAAAATTTTTTGTTTTTATTTTTTTATGATACAGCATACAAAAATAAATACAACCATGAATTTTCACCCCTCTAGGATCAACCCCTTTTACATGGCAAAACAACGTTTACCGGGTCAGCTAGTATTTATATAGATGTATAAGTATGTACTATATTTAATTGGTATGAGGTACTGTAGTAGGTACCAAAAATCAATAAAAATATCTAGTTTTATCTATTCTATTTAGCTTTTTTCTTAAAATTACTAGCTACCAAGTTTATTGTTCCGATTATGCGCATACATACGAAATATAACTACATATCGACGGTGAAGTGACAATACCTCCTAACTAACATTTTTTAACAAATCGATTTTTTAATGCAATATACTTATAATTCAATAATAAAAAAAACGACTTGTTAAAAAAATGTTAGTTAGGAGGTATTGTCAGTTCATCATCGATATGGTACATACCCCTTACATATCTACCACAGTACATGTATGTGTACAGGGTGTAACAAAAAGGGTATGTTAAGCGAAAAGCTATGTAAATGGCCCACTGTAGAGAACCCATCCACAAAATTTTAGACCCGAAATCACATGTTTATTTTTCCCGATAGTATGGAGAATTTTTAAATATCTCAGGAATTCTCATACAATCTTGAAAAATAAAAATGTGATTACGAGTCTCAAATTTTGGAGAAATAAAAAACCTAGATTAATAATCTACATATGTTTCGCCAACAACCGTGGCATCCTCAGGATTATAGATATTAGTAAATTAGTAAACCACTAATTATTATGAAACTCTAAAACCCAACACATTACTTACTCCTGCACAAGAGGAATTGTTCCTTAAGTTATTTGTGTACCTTGAGGAATTCATAGGAATGTGCATTTCTTACAAGTGTTTATTGGTATATGTATTTAAAAAAATGCATATACATAGACTGGATAAATATATAAATATGGATATACACGGCCGTGTTCCAAAATGAGACAGTCACAACTGTAGAATCACAAAGGGGAACCTAGAGCTACGTTAAGCAAACAGAATAATTATGTCTGCATAATATGTACAGGTATATATGGCCATACTAATATAAATAATAATCAGTAAAAAAAATACAACAATAATTTAAAATACACACTTTTAAGCTTTACACGTGACGCAAAAACTAACACCTGTAAAAAAACATCAACAAAAAAACACGATCAAAAACGAGACAAAGAAAAAAAAACGCACGGAAAAAAAAATTCGCTCGAAATTCACCCTAGACGCAATATGGCGTTGCCGCTGTAGTGAAAGATGGTACTTACTGCCTTTTAGCATTGCAACACTGCGATACACTGCACAGGGAACAAAGGAATATCTGCACACCCCCGCCCTTCGCCCCTCGACCTACCCCCCACTGAAAACCGTGCTAAAAACCAAGCACAGGGTTGATATCACGCAATAAAATGTCCTTAGTAACGTAATATATTCTAAGACCACAAAAGCACACAAGAAAATCGCGAATACCTAATTTTTTTGCAACTCACAACGAACGAAAAAGCCACCGTTTTTGTTTGTTTTTTGCAGCTAAAAATTGATTATCCAACTAATGTAAAACGCTAAGGAAATACAGGTTTTTTTTGGTGAGGAATTATTGCATTTTTTAGGGGTTTTTTGTTGTTTTTCGCGTCGTATGACACGTACCAACGCGACGCTGCTTCGCGAAAACTGCAAAGCCACGGCACTCGAGCGGTATACATTGATTGGGCGTAGCTTTGCCGCTATAACCGTCTCCCTCGAACCCACAGCTGTCTCCCTCCCACGGTCCAGTAAGCAAGTATTCGGCTTCCTAGCTCAGGATCCCTAAAATCACAAATTAAATTTTGCGGATAGTTTTTTTTTGCGATTATCGATCTTTCGCCTGCGTTCGAAGTTTAGTTTGAATTTTTTTAATGGGTTCGAAAAGTTTGTTTAAAAAAGGTATTATTACAGTTTTTTACATAGGAAAGGGTTGCAGGTTTTATTAATATCATATATGTTAGGTACATTCTCTATTATTGATTATAAATGGATATATATTTATAGGTACATACATAAGGTTGTGTTCAAAGAAGAACCTTCATCTACGCTTAGCAGAGGGAGGACAGAATATGTTAATGACCACCAAAAAGCTAGCTTATAGCCTGAGAGAACACCCGAGTTTCTTAGTCGACCTTTACAACATATATGGAAGGAGATTTTCTATGCTGCTCTGTGAGTGAAAAAAAAAGTATAATACTACAGCTGCTTCTCTTCCCGGGCATACTGTACAAGTCAATAGAGGGACAAGAGGGTCTTGGTGTTTTGTAGGCGATGGGCTGACCACCTGTCACTACTAACCAAACTTGTTCATCTCAACTATACCCTCAAAATTGGTCAGAAGTGGCACCATGTGGTTCTATCGGCCCTTGGTGCTCTGCCTACTCCGTAAGAGATAGAGGCGTAATTATATGTATGTATGTATGGAAGGAGATTCAGCTGATGTATTCTAGGTGACCGATTGTTGTAGTGACCCTGCCTGCGACGCCAGCCATAGGACCTGGCTTCGAATCTTGGTAGGTACAAATATTGATATGACGAGTATCGATTTCCGAGTCATGGATGTCTCTATACTTATCTATGTATTTATATACCGTTGCTTAGTACCCACGACACAAGACCTTAGGGATCTTAATGTGGGACTAGGTTAATGTGTTGTGTAGTGTGTGAATATTTATTAATTAATGTAATTTATAAGTGTTTAAATGATATTTTTCATGCCTTATTCATATGTAAACATAATAAATACTAAACAAGGAACATTTCCTTGTACCTGCAAAGCATACGGGCGGTAAATATTGAATCAAGTCCGAAAAGTTTCGCTCAAAGAGTTTCGTGTTATAAATTATTATTTAATTAGTGGACGCCATTTTGAAATTTTAACGTGTTTTTATTTAATTTTGTCGAGTAAGTTATATTCGTAACATACATAGTATATGTAGATAAGAATATAGTGTGCTGGTTATTTAAATTGAAATAGTGACCTTGCAGACCTAAACTATCTAATTTAACTGGATCCCACAAAAAATTTAATATAATTACAAAAGTTTAGTAGTATTTTGTAGATGGCGATATATTTGATCTAGATTTTTAAAAATCATTGAATGTCTCAATTACTATATACTTCTGGAAGGCGCATTTGGGCTAATTCTCATTATGGCCACTTCTCATTTTGGTTAAGTACTTCCAAACTAAAATAATAATTTCGGTCCCAAAATAAATAATATATATTTTATATTATTCAGCCGATAGTTAGCGACTTCGTCCGCGTGAACTGCAGAAAAACAAAACGTCAAAATTATCCCGGATAAAAATATTTTCCCGGGATAAAAAGTAGCCTATATATTAATCCAGAGTGTCAGCTAACTGCGTACCAAATTTTATTAAAATCGCTCCAGCCGTTAAGACGTGAAGAAGTAACAAACACACACACTCACAAGCTTTCGCCTTTATAATATTAGTGTGATTAATAGATACCCGAAAATTTTAGGTTGTGCTCTCTATATTATATAAAATCTAAAATTCCCACGGTAACAAGGAAAATATCACTTTTAAGTTTACGCAGACAAAGTCGTGAGCGTCCATTAGTCTTCTATCAGACAAAACCGTAGTCATCTACGACGTAACGTTACTACGAATGTTTACTACGGTTCGTAGTCGATAGTCCATAGCGTCTTTCATTCGGACCGCGAATGTTCTCGATTCTGAAGTAACATATAAAAAAACATACAGACTAATTGATGACCTCTATTTTTACCCGACTGCGTGAGAAAGAAGGTATATTTTTCGAGTGTATGTTTGTATGTAATGTATATTTCTTTGCCACGCTATAGAGCCTTTGTTTGTCGCATTGAGCTTGACAGGTGTCATTAGATTCATCTTGGTTGCAAGAAAGACACTGGGTCTAATTTTTTACACACTTTGGTTTTTTCTCTATACAGGATGTTTTTTCGTTGCCACTCTTAACGAAGGGTACGTACATACATCAAGTAAAGTAAGTTTATGCAAAAAAAAATGCTGGGAAACGATGTAATTTTTTTTTGTCTTTTTACACGCGTCAATGTGCATTTATGCAGAAAAGCGCAGTCTATTTACTCAACTTTGGACCCTAATATTTTGGAAACCAGACACTTCCCAGGTATGCTTCCATGGAGAAAATTGATCATGATGATAAGGAGATTCTGTAGTTTTCGGGAACGTTGATGACCAAAAATCATCCTGTATAAGTGCCGCAAAACTGCTCGTGACGCGCAGACTACGGTTAAAAACCGCGAACATAAGTTCTATGGGCAGCAAATTTAGGCGCGGTTTTTACCCGCTTGTTATGTAACAAAACGCGGTTTTAAATAAGTCGCGGGAAAAAACCGTCAATGCGGCCGCTTCCATTAGTTTCCTTAGTCAAAACGTCAGGCGGTTAAAAACCGCGGCGGTTTTGCCGTAGTGCGGCCTGAGGTTGGAAGTTGGTTAAAAATTTAAAATCAGTGAACTTTCCAGTCTGTACCATTACAGTTCTAAGGCAGATATACTCATATAGTCTATGACCATAGTACTTCCCTCCTCCGCTCAAAGACAAGTGATACTTAACAAGATGGCTTCTCTTAAGCACTTCCTTGAGACGAGATTTTTAACTGCAGCATTTAATTTGTGAATTATTTCAAAGGAATTTGTGCTGATGCGGGGTTTCACTAGAATACATCGGCTGCATCTCCTTCCGTGCATGTCGTAAGAGTCGACTAAGGTACTCAGGTGCATTCTGACTATGCTAAAAGTGGATTCGGCGGGAAAAGCTGAAAGTGTGCAGGTGTAATTTTCTTGTGAAAATCAAAATTCAATTGTAAATAGCTTGCATGTGTCCGTGAAGTGATGTTTTCTGGTAGATAAGTTATATTTTGTTTACTTGTGATGTGAATCTAGTGCGTGTGCATGGTTTTACATGCAGGTAAGCTGAGTAAAACTTTAGTCGGAATACGATTTCTTCATGGGCTCATGTAAGTTGTTTCTGAATTTTTTTTTTATCTCTACTACTTTACCACCCATTCTTGAGGATTTTCCCGACGTTTCCAATTATCATCATCATTATTTTATCATCCAGAAATTTAATTAATAATTATTAATTAATTAATTCAGAAATCATTTACTAAACTTGCAAAGATATGCACGCCTTTAGCAAAGGAAAACAAGGATGTATGCAACAACATACCTATTCCATTGCCAACAAAAAAGAATAACAATTTTTGTTTTTTTGTTGGCAATGGAATATGTTGTTGCATACATCCTTGTTTTCCTTTGCTAATTTGTCAATATATTGGTGTATTTTTGAATTTTTTCATTAAAATTTAACTAATTCACCCAATACTATTTGGTTTGTGTGCACAAATAGTATCTATTTATTTTAAATATAAATTATGGTGGGTAATTATTTATATATTTTTTAATACTTAGTAGAGGGTAGTTAATTCTGTGTAAGTAATATGTTGGGTTTTAGAGGTTCATAATAATTAGTGCTTTACTAATTACTAATTTCTATAATCCTGAGGATGCCACGGTTGTTGGCGAAACATATGTAGATTACACAAGTCAACAAAAAAATTATTATTTTTTGGGTTTGTTGTTAAATTAGTATTTTCTGATTGTCTACAGCTAATAGTAACCAGAGGTTTCATTTATTGTAAATAAAGTTTGCTTTTGTACATTTTACAATGAAAATTAAATATTTTACGATTTTGGCATATAGTTTGGAAGAGCAAAGGATTTATAACGCAAGAGATGGTGTGGAGGGGGTGAAGTGTGGGTTACAGGTGTTTAGCGGCGAGCTGCAAGTAGTCTCGGTAGTATTCATGCACGAATTGCCAAGAAACGACGCCATTTTTGTTGCACGAGGTCCAAAATGGCTTCCAAAAAGTGTAAAAATGATGTTAATTCCTTTTGCTACATTTGAAGCGAATTCATCAAAGTGAGAGCTTAAAAATTCAGTTTATCGTCAAATATAAAACTCTGTGAAGTATATGAAAATTATTTTAATCTTCCCATTCGAAGTCAAGATAAAATATGGGCACCAAAATTCACATGTAGTAACTGCAAAAACACATTAGAAGGTAAGGGAGTACATCATAACTTTTAAGGATCGTAACTGCAAAAAATGTAAGATATGTAATGAATGACGTGTGTATCTATTTATATGTTTTGACGTGAAACGTCTTTAAAATCGCGCCGACACATACGGGTACCAGGTTTAAAAACTGGACCGTAACGAAATGGTCTATATCATCGTACCTTAATAATTAAAAAACTATTAGTCTTAGAAACAAAAATGTGGTGTAAATATTTCACTTATATAGTCAGCTCGCTGTTATGACATTGAGTTCGTGTCGGGGTCAAGCGGGGCGGCGGGGGAGGAATACTGCGATAACTGTGCGAAACCGGCGCTCACGCTTGTTTCTATTCAGTGTAACTCGTGACTCCGACTTTATAGCGTGGTGATTCTTTCGTGTGTTTGTCAAGTTTATTTGAACCGATTGATTTATACAAAAATAAGTGTAATTTGGACAGTATTTATATCTATACTAATATTATAAAGCTGAAGAGTTTGTTTGTTTGTTTGTTTGAACGCGCTAATCTCAGGAACTACTGGTCTGATTTGAAAAATTCTTTCAGTGTTAGATAGCCCATTTACCAAGGAAGGCTACAGTCTATACAACAACCTGCCCGGCTTCGCACGGGTACAACGCCCCCTCACGCGGACGAAGTCATGGGCGGCTGCTATTTAAAATAACCAGAAAGTGACAATAAATATATAAACATTTGCTATGTATTTTATGTTTCTATTACGTACCTGTTCTTTTTTTATTAAAATACTTAAAACAGCGTCCATCTTGTTTTCATTTCAATATTTTACTTTAAAAGCGATTCGCTAACATAGACGTTTCACGTTAAAACCAACGGCCGTGTGCCCCGACACAGCCCCACCCGCTTTTTTGTTCTAGCCTGGTATCGAGGAGAAAAAAAAGTATTAAGTTTGCAGTACCAAGAATATGGAGGGAGCCCACAAATCACATCAATGATTGCTACTTTTGTTTAGTAAATCCTTGCAAGCGTCGGGCTGGGAAAAATGCCCAAAAGATTCTGTACCCAGATCTACCCTCAACGAGCGCTCCAGTACCCCACGGTGAACATTTTCCTGTACCTTCTCGTTCAAATACGAAGGAACAGCCGCTGATGGCAGTAGCGGATGCAATAAAGTATATGTACTTTGCTTCATGCTTCATGCTCACATAGACCAGTTTAAAGATAACTTGGCTGCATACTCAGAAGAGCAAGGAGAACGCTTTCACCAAGATGTGATGAACTTTGAACAGCATTATCAAGGACAGTATAATGAGAATATGATGGGGTGACTACATTTGGAGTCTTATACGAGAAAGTGTGTACTCATACAGAAGAAAAACAAAAAATATTCATTTTTAAAGGTTTTTTCTATTTCTTGTTATATATTTAAGGATGTATCTTTATTGTTATTTGTAAATAAAAGTGATTAACATACAAATTTAATTTGTTTTTCTTCGTATTATATTCTACTGAAACAAAAAGTTAAGATTTTATTAAAATTTAAAATTTCGATCTGGTTACTACAAAAGCAAACTTTATTTGATGAAATATTTTTTTCTTTGTTTAGTTAAAATCGATACTACAGAACTCGGACTCAAAAATCGTTTTTACCTGTGTTATTAATCTTGTTTTTTATTTCGGAATAGTGCAATGTATTGTCTTGCATGCTAGGTGCTCGGGTCTGGTTTCTCGTGGCGATTGTAGTTAGTGCAAGTGCCTGTTTTCGCAGTTATGAGTTATCAGATCCGAGGGTCAGTGGAGGGTGTAGGGCCCGGTGGTGGGCGCACCTATAGTGAATATTTACCGTTCATTTATATCAAAATAGAATATGTAAAAGAGGTAATAAATCTATGTTTTTACCAACTTTCTCAATAAATAAGTTAGTGAAAACACGTTAGCTTCAACTTTTGACTCGTGTAAATGAAAATTGACTAAATTGAATGAAACTTCAGTATTACTGAATTCATTTTATACCTATATAGTAACTAGAGGACGCCCGCGGCTCCGTCCGTGTGAACTGCAGAAAAAAAAACTTGAAAATATCCGGGATAATTATATTTTCTCTGGATAAAAAGTAGTCTATGTCCTTTCTCAGGCTCTAGCTAGACTATCTGTGTACAAAATTTCATTTAAAACGGTTCAGTAGTTTTGACGTGAAAGCGAGAAGAAACCGACAGACAGACAGATACGGTTACTTTCGCAATAAAACTCTTATTACTGACAGTCTGAAAAAAGTTTCTTTCAAACTCCCATGAGAACGGCAAAAACTGGAATCCCACAGTTTAAGCGGCTCAAAAATGATAAAGATGACTTAAAAACAATGGAATAGGCTTGAACGTATGAAGAATAACGGACAAAGTGTTGTGACTATACAGAGTGAAGCATTTATAGTAAGCTCGGCAACGATATTCCATGGAGTAGGGATGTGTATTGACGCGTTATGCAACCACACATACAAACCATAGTAAGCTCAGCGCCTACTGAAAAAAACTGTGCTTCAATCTGTGCACTGACAGCATTACGTCCGTTGTTCTTTATACGTTCATGGGAATAGGTTTTAAAGATGACATATTATATATCTATATATATTATACATACATCTATGGTGGACGAAGTTGAAGCCATAGTGTAATATCTAAATATTTGCTCAAAAATGATAAGATATAAAAAAAATGGTATAGGTTTTAGAGATGACATATAATATATCTTTATAAGGTCGAACTAAACGCGATATCTGCAGCGGAGCTTCACGAATATATGACTATCATAAACCGGGATTTTCATATTTTTCCTTAAAAACGGAAAATTGAATCGGGAACATAGAGCTGTTTTAATATAGAAGAAAATAATGAAATAGTTGGACTAAATGATTTACATACATACATACATAATAATCACGCCTCTTTCCCGGAGGGGTAGGCAGAGATCACGGATCTCCATTTGCTACGATCCTGACACACCTCTTTCGCTTCATCTACTTTCATGATATTTTTCATGCACGCTCGTCGGTTTAGGGTACTCTTGACCTGACCTTTCTTTAGAATTTCACCAATTTGATCGGTGAAAGTCCGGCGAGGTCTTCCCCTTCCAACCCTTCCATCCACTCTTCCGTTGTACACTTTTTGATTTATTAAATGATTTATTTAATAATTTATTTAGTTGGGTAAGTACAGAAAAAAAACTTAAACCTAAAACATATTTACAAATAGAAAATTGCCTGCAACTCCTCCACCGCTGGTAATGTGGCCAAAAGACTGGCCGCATTGCCGCGCTGGATGGCGAGGCTAATTCTTTGTCCGAAATATTGGCCAGCCCTTTGGTCGTGGGATGCCTCGACCAGTCTTTTCGAAATGCCCTTAAAAATGGGCTCCCGGGCCCCATGTTTTCAACCCCAAACGGCTCAAATATATAGTCTCCACTGAGGTTTGCATATTTACGCCGTTTGAGGTTTTCCGCTTTGGCGGCCGCAGAGCCACTTCTTATGGCTATGCCTGGGGCATGGGACGCTGCCAGAATATCGACGCATGTAGCGTCCCATACTAGAGAGCGTCCCACTTCCCAGGGTACGAGGGTCATGAAATAGTTAATAGTGTAAGCTCTATTTACTTGATATCATTTTCTTACCCTGGTCCCATTATTTATGGGCTCGGCGCAATATGGTTTCTTTCGAAACTCACATTGCCAAAGATTTGGCATTTGTTTTACGGCCGGCTGCCTGCCTGACGTTAAGCCTCCTCGGGTATAGCTAAGTGACAATTTTAGAATATTCGTACATGAAATAAATTCAGTAGTACAGCACCGGTAGCATGGCAAAAACGCGCTATACATGAGTCGCGGACGGCATGCTATTAGCGCAGGCCCGTGAATAAATAGGTTGTCTTATTTGAGGTATCATTAGATTCGTCTTATAAGAGTGACACTGTGTCAAAAAATTTACGCAGTTTAGTTTTTTTTTAAATAATTTGTTGCTAAAGGTGCTGTTCTATAAAAACCTATATCATTTTTCTATGCGATAACTCGCTGGTCAAACCAATATCTGTCAAGTTCAGACGCGTTTTAAATATTATTAGTGTGCTGACACCACTTACAATAAATAACTTAAATACATACAGGGTGATTTTGGTCGTCAACGTTCCCGAAAACTACGGAATCTCCTCATCATCACGATCATTTTTCTCCATGGCAGCATACCTGGGAAGTGTCTGGTTCCCAAGACATCAGGGTCCATTTTTCTGCATAAATGCTCATAGTCGCGCGTAGCATGATTTTTTCACTAGAAATAATTAATATCTGTCTATGAAAAAACTAGCATAAACACTGGACACTATAAATTTCGCCCGATCAAGTAATAATTGTTTTTTTTTTTTCAAAAAAATTTATATCATTCCCCAACATTTTTTTTTGTATAAACTTACTTTATTTGATGTATAGAGTACGTACCCTTACGTCTATGTTAAATAACGTCTGCTTCCTCTTAAGGGTGGCAACGAAAAAAAAGAACTCTGTATATACAGCTGTGTTCCCTAAATAGGTTTGCTAGAACTGCAGGGTCACAAATAAGATTCCACATACACGATCTGTAACAAGCTGCTTGAGAAGAACACCCCTGAGTTCCTTAGTCGTCATGCACGATATGCACGGAAGATACAGCTGATGTATTCTAATAGTGAAGCCCCGCATCAGTAGAGGACTGTAATAATACAGGCAATATGAACAAATTTCAACTGCTTTACTACGAAAACTGCCTGGTCTTGGTGTTTTGTGTAGTGACAGGTGGACCACCTGTTACATCGCAACTATAACCTCAAAATTGGTCAGAAGTGGCACCATGTTGTTCTATCGGCCCTTAATGCTCTGCGTTCCCGTAAGGGATACTCGTAAAGGCGTGATTATATGTATGTATGTATCTCTTACGACATGCATGGAAGATGCAGCTGATGTATTCTAGTGAAGCCCGCATCGACACAAGCCTGTATTACAGGCAGTGTAGAATTTCCTCTGCCTGACTATATTACAGTGAAATATTATTTTTAGCCCTTTCGTAGCCCAATTGTTCAATTTTATGATTTAATTAAGTCTGGCATAATAAAATATAATTATAACGTAACATAATAACGGGTTTAACGTTATCTCGGTCGGCCATATTTATAAAGTAGGGTTTTATGTTAACACGAGACGTTGGGATTTAGTTTTATGTTCCCGGACTTCTGACAAAATAACATTATTTAGTTTTATCTATCGAGTTGACAGAAATTCGTCACTAACGCGTTAGCTACCGGGATCGTCCCGCCACTGTAATCCTGTAAGCCAGAATCAACAGAGGCGACCAGAAAAATGCAAATAGAGCTTAGAACGTTCTGGGGGGGGGCTAATAAGCGACTATAAAGTTTGCTCCAATAGGAAGCCTTGATATAAGCGCGCATATTAATTTAAATTAATTACTTGATCGGGCGCAATTTATAGTGTCCAGTGTTTATGCTAGTGGCGCCCTACTGACGCATTCGATCGCAGGCTATCACAGCGAACGCACGTCCGCTCGCCTTTGGCCATCCGCCACTTTCTTATGTATCTATAGTGTAGGTTGTGTTTTATATTCATTGTAAATATTTCTCCTGTAAATATATCATCCGACCATCAAGCTGTGTACATTATTCCCAACACGCCTACAGTTTTGTCATAGACAGATGTTAATAATCTTGTGAAAAAATCGTGCTACACGCATTTACTCGTATGAGCATTTATGCAGAAAAACGCAGTCTATTTAGACAATTTTTGACCGTAATATCTTGGGCTCCAGACACTTCCCAGGTATGCTTCCATGTAGAAAAATGATCGTGATGATGAGGAGATTATGTTATTTTCGGGAACGTCGACGACCAAAAATCACCCTGTATATGTTATTATTATAGATATACTATCAGCGCTATTTACTTAGTAATGTTAGAAATATGCCTATTCATAATCTATTACTTATTCTCCCCTATCTACGGTTCTCTATGAAAAGAGAGCGTATTTATTAACGCGCAAATATAAGACAGATTGACAATACAGCAAATGATGGAGGAGGGTCAGCAAAACAGTTTCTTATTTTTTATTCTACACACACACAGAAAAGATAAAAATTACACGATAAAAGAAGATATGCATGTACAATGGCAAGCTTATCTCAGAGAAATATCTTCCAGCAAGTCAATTTAACTTTAACTATTTCACTTATAGGTATATTTTACTTATAAATTAAACGAAAAAAAAATCTTACATACTAGAAAATAAATAATAAGTTTATTTAAATAAAAAAAATTCAAAGTCGACTCTCGCTACTTCTTTCGCTCTTCAATGGTTTATCTATTTTATTTATTCATTATTATGAATCTTATTTGCAAATTACAATCTGTTTTGTCTACGGGACGAAGGTCTCATAGGCATCTTACGTCTTCAGTAATAGACAGTAAATATTTTAAAATTATTAATAAATAAAATGGAAAAAAATCCTCACCCGAGTGGGAATCGAACCCAATATTTTTAAACTTATTTCTATTTATTTCCTGGTAGTTGGTACTCTGCTGACGCTACGTAATTACGAACGACCTATTATTTCCTTTGCTTAATACTGCCCTAGTTCTGGAGTAATATGTATTATCTATGGTCACTTATCACGTTCCTCCTTACGTAGGTATAAGTATTTATGTACTTACAGTATTTATATTAATACGACTGTTGTCCCCACTGTCTACACCGCTAATAAACAAAAAATAATATAATTCATATTTCAGTGCTAGTTTATCCGTTCCACACAACTATTGTAACAAATATAGGTATCATCATCATCATCAGCCTATTGCAGTCTACTGTTGGACGTAGGCCTCCCCAGGGCACGCCGCAAGACTGCCATGGGAGGTATTTGCCCATAGTCACCACGCTGGGCAGGCGGGTTGGTGATCGCAGTTTGTATTTTGGACTATGTTGTCAACACGGGAGGCGCTGCTGCCCACCTCCCGGAAACCCTTAATCACCTCGTACGATACCTACGGGCAGACATGGGGTGGTAAGAATTCTACTCTGCCGGCATATCGCGGCCAAGGTATATACATAGGTATACCATTTCCTAATTTAAAAAATAAAATATTTGCATGCCTCATTTTTTGGTGAAACATGACTCAGGTCTAATAATAACTTTTTGGTACCATATTTTGAGCAAATGAATACCTAATGATATCATTTCTAATTTGGGGTAGCCAGAGCTCAGGTGTAATGAAATAAACCCACGACACAAGACCTTAGGGATCTTAGTGTGGGACTAGGTCAATGTGTTGTGAAGTGTGTGAATATTTATATTTATATTTATATTTATATTTATATTTATATTTATATTTATATTTATATTTATATTTATATTTATATTTATATTTATATTTATATTTATATTTATATTTATATTTATATTTATATTTATATTTATATTTATATTTATATTTATATTTATATTTATATTTATATTTATATTTATATTTATATTTATATTTATATTTATATTTATATTTATATTTATATTTATATTTATATTTATATTTATATTTATATTTATATTTATATTTATATTTATATTTATATTTATATTTATATTTATATTTATATTTATATTTATATTTATATTTATATTTATATTTATATTTATATTTATATTTATATTTATATTTATATTTATATTTATATTTATATTTATATTTATATTTATATTTATATTTATATTTATATTTATATTTATATTTATATTTATATTTATATTTATATTTATATTTATATTTATATTTATATTTATATTTATATTTATATTTATATTTATATTTATATTTATATTTATATTTATATTTATATTTATATTTATATTTATATTTATATTTATATTTATATTTATATTTATATTTATATTTATATTTATATTTATATTTATATTTATATTTATATTTATATTTATATTTATATTTATATTTATATTTATATTTATATTTATATTTATATTTATAAATCTTACAGCCACGATTAGAATAGCGCCAGTTGTAAAAAATCAGTGACACGTTGCTAGCACATCGCCTGTGAGATTGCCCAAACTACGACTCTTACGACATGCACAGATGTCCGAGTATTGCAGTGAAGCCCCGCAGCACAGGAATATATAGATACATAAATATATATAATCACGCCTTTATCCCTTACGGGGTAGGCAGAGCACTAAGGGCCGATAGAACCACATGGTGCCACTTCTGACCAATTTTAGGGTATAGTTGAGATGTGCAAGTTCGTTTAGTAGTGACAGGTGGTCAGCCCATCGCCTACAAAACACCAAGACCCTCTTGTCCCTCTACTGACTTGTACAGTATGCCCGGGAAGAGAAGCAGCTCTAGTATTATACGTTTTAATATATATTAATGTATAGATACCTAATACATATACGTATACATATAATAGGAGTTAATTTATAAAGCCTTTATGCTTACCTTTTATTAAAAAAGCGATGTTACGGTAAAAAATTCAATTATATTTTTACCTCAATCTAAAAAGATATTTTTATGAAACCCCAACTTTTTTATTTAACTTTGCTTTTGTTTAATTTTCTGCTGATTGTATTATTATTGAAAAAAAAAGAAAAAGTTTCTTGAAAAGGGAGAGTACGTTGTTGTGTATTCAAACCTTTATGACCGGATTTGAACCCACTACCTAGGATTATAAAGCGAGCGCTTTACAATCCTACGTACACTTAGCTTTGAAAAATCTTCCATCTCAATACGGCAAGTGAATGTACAATATAACAAAAATTAACTTGCTTACGACCCTTTTCCTTTATTGAAATGACAGTGATTTCAATGTAACTCTGTCTGTCTGTCTGTCTTTCATGCTAAAACCACTGAATCGATAAAAAAATTGGCACAGAGATAGTTTAGGGCCTCAGAATGGAAATGCGACATATTTATCCTTGGAAAATAATTTTATCCCGGATAATTTTGTCATTTTGTTTTTTTTTAGTCCATGCAGATCCCTCATTATATTATACTGCATAATATAATGAGGGATTTTCTGACAAGTAAAAATAACTGCTGTATGCTATTATTATATGTTAAAATAATCTTCTATGCTGCTCTGGGAGTGAAAAAAAACGTATAATACTACAGCTGCTTCTCTTCCCGGGCATACTGTACAAGTCAGTAGTGGGACAAGAGGGTCTTGGTGTTTTGTAGGCGATGGGCTGACCACCTGTCTCTACTAACCGAACTTGTACATTTCAACTATACCCTCAAAATTGGTCAGAAGTGGCACCATGTGGTTCTATCGGCCCTTGGTGCTCTGCCTACCCTGTAAGGTATAAAGGCGTGATTATATGTATGTATGTATAATATATGTATAATAACTGTCAAAAATAGTTGGCATGAGCGAATCTCCTACACTCTAGCTGCTTCCCCCTTCACCTCCCCCTGCACGTGTCCATACAGAATTTCGGGATGGTGATGCGCTCACGCCATCTATCCATGTGATTAGTACTATTTTTTTACTTTTGTTAGTCGACTGTGTTATTAATCGCAGGCGATGCATTTATAATTTGATTTTTCGCAATGTTTGCTTCGATCCTGTGACTAGTTGAATTGGCTTATTGGTTATTGTATGATACATTGCTGTTTTTTGGATCACACTCTTCATTGGGGTTTGAACTTTTTTGAGCGCAACTTTTTTCCGAAAGTTATCCAAAGATTAAAATTATGTTTTTAGGTCATTATCTAACTAGTTAGGGCCTACTTAAACGAACTAAATATCTCTAAATACAGGGACATACAGCGGGTAGATACTTTATTTTATAACATAGTAAAAAAAAATCTTATCTTATTATGTATGTGTTCTAAATCTAGCGTAAGCACCGAGTTTTCTTCATTAACTCGTCAGGTACATCAGGGCTAGTTGCTTGTAATTCGTGGTGCTCATGAATTTTCCACTGAGGTTGGATGGCTGTGTACGGGTGGGGTGTGGTATAAGGGATGGGGGTGAAGCGAGTTACCTATATGGGTGTGTTTCCGAAATGGGTTAGCTAGGACTACAGGATTACGATATCCCATAGCCTGTCAAGCATATCTAGACTAATATTATAAAGCTGAAGAGTTTGTTTGTTTGAACGCGCTAATCTCAGGAACCACTTGTCCGATTTAAAAAGTTCTTTCATTGTTAGATATTTAGGCTCTAGAGCGTGACAATGAAATACATGCATAAAACATAACCCTCCTTCTGGAGCAGTCGGGTAAAAACAAACAGTATGTTCAACATATTGAAATATAAATTTTAAAATACATTTAGAACCCAGTTAATATTTCCTCAACATCATCATCATCAGCCTATTTCAGTCCACTGCTGGACGTAGGCCTCCCCCAGGGCCCGCCACAATACTGCCATGGGGGGCATTTGCCATAGTCACCACGCTGGGCAGGCGGGTTGGTGACCGCAGTTTGTATTTTGGACTATGTTGTCAACACGGGAGGCGCTGCTGCTCACCTCCCGGAAATCCTTAATCGCCTCGTACGATACCCACGGGCAGGCATGGGGTGGCACGAATTCTACTCTGCCGGCACCACGCGGCAAACAAACTCAACTCAACATCATTAACCTGTAATCACTAACAACTTAAACCAGATCCCGCCAACGAACACACACAAGCATACGCACCCTGCGATGTACAAATACCTTGATTTCCCAAATGAATAGCCCTGGGCGTACCTCCCACGACCCCCCGTGACCCCCGTAACCCAGACCCCCGCCAAAGGGGGTGTGGGCTTTAAAATTTCAGCTGAAAACAACGGTCAAGTATTATTAAGATACAGGTGTAAAATCCTGTAGGCTTGCATTTTTGCAGTTTAGTGATATAGTAAAGGAGAACGCGGAAGAAATACTCGTAAGCTAGTGCACTACAGAATCTTTGGAAAAGAAAAACTTATACGGTGTTATTACAAAAGAGCGCCCAAAGTAAGACTCGATTTAAATATGACATTTGATAGCAAAATGTATGACTTATTAAATTTAGGGCGTGTTTAGCTTAAAATATGTTTAAATTCTTTTGTAATAACACGGACAATTATATTAAGACGATAATCAAGCAACCCTGCTTTGCTAAATAAGACTGTGTGATATCATATATGATCGCAGTTCTGGAAATATATACTTATGTACGCATGTATGTATAGGTATGGTTATTACGTCATTAATATATATGGTTTATTTAAAATTACTGCTTATCTTCTGACACGAAACTAGGTAGGTAATATGAAACAACTTTCACTATGGGACCAACTCCGAAATAGTGAAAAAAAAACATCAGTTGTTCCATATATTTCAGTGCAGTAATTATTCGAGATTGTATGGAACAGCTGATTTATTTTTTCAATATTTCGGATTTTGGATAGACCTTATATAAAAGGTCCTATGCTGATGCGAGGTTTCACTAGAATACATCAGCTGCATCTCCTTCCGTGCATGTCGTAAGAGTCGACTAAGGAACTCAGGGACGTTCTCTCAGGCGATGAGCTAGCAACTTGTCACTGATCATTTACATCTGACCCCGCTATACGAAACGTGGCTATGAGATCTCTTTCGTACTTCTCTACCTGGATGTGGCAACGCTAAATACAGATCAAGATATTTATCGGTAAATTATATGAATGGAAGTGGCATGTTCATTCAAAGGGAGAGATTCAACAATTTTCAAGAATGTATGTATTTATATCTGGCAAATATTCAGTTCCTGTACTATAATATGTACTTACATACATACATATAATCACGCCTTTATCCCTTACGGGCTAGGCAGAGCACCAAGGGCCGATAAGACAAGATGTACTCGTACTTAACGAATATTAAAACAGATGTTATGGATAGCGGTCACCAACCCGCCTGCCCAGCGTGGTGACTATGGGCAAAACCTTCCCTATGGCAGTAGCCAGTTGCCTACGTCCAGCAGTGGACATATACCGTGAAGCAAATACAGAGTGGAGATGGCGTAAGTCATTTAAGGGGTTAGTAGCAGTTCTACGATTTTTTGTTTGCACGTTTGTACGTTTGCACGTTTCGTAGTCTCTATTACGAAAGTAGAGAAAAAAGAGTTAATAGATATAAATATATGCTTGTGTTACCGTTAAGGAGGTAACCAGAACTGCAAGATAAAGATAGAAATTCTACCGCCACGCTCAACATAGCGGGCTTGTAAAAATCGTGACAAGCTAGCTCATCGCCTGAGAGAACGCCCCCGAGTTGCTTGGTCAACTCTTACGACATGCACGGAAGATGCAGCTGATGTATTCTAGTGAAGCCCACAGATACATTATGGTCATGTCCACATCGTCCAATCACATAGTATCATAAAACACAATAGACGCCAGGTAATGGTCACTTGAAGAAACGCCAAACTTAGCGCCTAGTTCATTTGGCAACGAGTATTATGGTACATTTCAACCTAAGTTGGATTAAATATGAACAGAATTTTAAATTACTTAGATTCCTAGCTACTGCAAATTGACAACTTATTAATACGTGAAACGAAGACTTTGTGTTTCTTTTTATTGATATTTTTTTCGATGTGAACGCGAAAGACACCTTTAAAATTAATGTGGACAAGAATAGAATATAATATTACCTATTTAATTGTCTTCTATAATACACATTCAGCACAAGTTAACAAAAGAAAAAAGAAAGATATAATATAGTAATGGAATTATAACAAAAAATTTGAATGCGAGTGGTAGTGAGTTCAAATCTCACACGGGTGATTTTTTTCTCATTTTCTTATTAATATTAGGAGGTACAGAAAAATACTAAACTTTGTAATATACAGGTAGAAAAATTTAGATGTAGTTGGTGGTGTAATGACCCTGCCTGCGACGTCATAATAATAATAAGCCCGCAGGGCAGCTTGTGGCGAGCTGTTGGGAGGTAGCGTTCCCACGGACCTGAAGTGCTCTCCGGGGAAGACCCTGTTCCTCATCTCCGGCGCCGGAGTGAAGTCTGACGAGGAACAGTTCCCCAGTGGAGTCGCGAGAGCTATGACAGCTCGAGGGTGGACGTGCCCGTCCGTAAGTGGCCAGTTGGCTTAGGTTTAAAGTCCAGGGGCACCCCTCCACCCTAGCCGCTAACCAAATGTTGCCCCCTTTGTCGCTCCTTGTGTGCGGTCGTTTCAAGGGGCCCATGAAATGAGTCGGCGAGTCACCGTCTGCCACCAAACAATTATGAGACTTGGTTGTAATGGCAGGCGTCCGTTAGTCTCCTTCAATAGCCCGATTATCCAAGCCCACCCAAAATTCAGCTCCATAGCCCATAACCTTGTTTCCCTTATTTCCCTATTGGAGTGCAGAGCTATGTCATCGCTCTGCACTCCAACAGAATTGCACATGGCGGGGACCATCGCCGGGTGTATAATATTGTGCGCTCGGTGATGGTATCCGCCATGTGCATCCCACACCATATTAAAGCTCTCTAAAAAGGGCCTCTACATCTTGGCTACAGCCCGATGCACGCCTCTCAAAGGACCGGAACTCTGTAGTCCCGAGAATTTCTAAAGAGATAATAATAATAAAATACTTTATTGTACACACAAAAAAATTTTGGTACATATTTTGGTAATTTTGGTTTTCTTTTTGGTACGCGCCGGCATAAATTTCTACAAGTATTCAAAAACTGACCGAAATTCAATCACGTAGCGACGCATAGCATTATTGTGTATATCCTTAAATCGGTTTAGACTAGGCTATGTCGTGCAGGTGCGCCTGCCTGTGACCTAGTTCTAGACCGCGATATTTCAATATATCTACATTTTCTGGTCAAATTGCTAGCTGTTGAATTAAAGTTAGTTATAAAAGTTTTCATGCCAACGCTTCGATGTTCAATTAGTAAATTTTCACTTAAATTATTGTGCTATGTTTTTTACTAGAATACATCAGCTGCATCTTCTTCCGTGCATATCGTAAGAGTCGACTAAAGAACTCAGGAGCGTACTCTCAGACAAGCTAGCATGTCTCTAGTCTTTTACGTCTATCTAAGTGATCTCCTTTGTGATCCTGCATATCTGGCTACGCTATTTTGGAAATAAAGCCGTATATATATGTATGTATATCTCATATTAATAACTTCAATAAAAAAACATACTGCGTAAAACGAATCTAATAACACGTCTGAAGCTCAAATGCAACAAGCCGTTTAGACTCTAGGGCAGCCTTTCCCAAAGTGGGCGATAACGCCCCCTCGTGGGCGTTGGAGACCTAGAGAGGAGCAGTTAAGGCCCCAGAAAAAAATAGCGCAGCTTATATGCTATTGACATTTTTAAGGTGAAATAAAAATGGGGGGCGCCACTGATTTTCAAAGTGGGCAGTAAATCAAAATATTAGCTTGCCACATTTTTTGGCAAAACATGTCTGATTTAATAATGTAATAATAAGTTTATTGTACCATGTTTTGAGCAAATAAATAATTATTTTATTAAAAGAATTATTAAATGTATTAGGCGTTATAATTCGGAAGTTCAAAAATTCACTATGGGTGCGCCCACCACCGGGCCCTACACACTCCACTTTTTTTTTTGTTGGCAATGGAATATGTTGTTGCATACATCCTTGTTTTTCTTTACTGATTTATCCATTTTTTGGTGAATTTTTGAATTTTTTCATAAAAATTTAACTAATTCACCCAATACTATTTGGTTTGTGTGCACAAATAGTATATATTTATTTGAAATATAAATAATGGTGGGTAATTATTATTTATATATTTTTTAGTAGAGGGTAGTTAATTCTGTGTAAGTAATGTGTTAGGTTTTAGAGTTTCATAATAATTAGTGGTTTACTAATTTACTAATTTCTATAATCCTGAGGATGCCATGTGTTGAGAACAACACTAGTTTGACTAGATGGTGGAAGGCCTGAGGTGCGGGACGGGGACACGCTACGCTGCCAGATGCAATCGGACTCGCGACCGATCGACATTATTATTTAGCTTCCTAAAATACTTACATTTGGTAATTATCAAGATTAAACTAAGTTATTGAAATCTTCGTGTTTCATTCGAAACATTTGGCGACCGTGACAGGACAAGTTTCAAGAAGTATATTGGAATAAGTATTGGAACACTGGAACATTCGAGATCAATGACATTTGGTACCTAGCTGGAGGTTGGACTTTGGACTCGATTTGAACTGGAGCCGTTACTACGTTACCGGATATATCAGGGGAGTGCCTTTCCTTTTTAATTATCCTAGTTCTAGCCTAATCCTAATTTCCTATTTCCAGAGAATGGCTAAAATTGTATAATCAGTGTCGTAAAGTTGCGCTAGTCCTGAGGGGATTGTATTCTCAATAAGTTATAACTTTAAATCTTTTTGAGTTAATATAGGACTTCGGCAGATTTAGTTAGATATCGAGCCACTAATTATATCTGTATATTCTGGTCGTTATCTACTGCAAGTACTTATTACTCAATTTAGTTTAAAAGTACCTACAACAAGCCGTATAATTTTATGTATGTAATTATTCCATTATAAAAGCTTTAAATAAATAAATTGTTTAGATTAAAATAAATAAGGTGGCAAGCATAGTTGCTCATTGCTACAGCTGCATTCACCTCCAATTTCCTCGACTTCTTCTCACTTTCTTTAGCACCACTAATAATTTCTTTCAGGATATAAACCTTCTTTGCTTTGCTTGTAATACTTACGTATATACAACGGGAATTCCAGGTTATTAGCCTCAACATTGAAGGCTAGGCAGGCGCTTAGTCTAACGAGTAGTTACCTACCCGCTACGGAAACCGGTCGGCGGACGGCTTGGTGCACCCGATCAGCTGTGTCGAGCACATGACGTTGCAGTTTGCTACTAGCGGTTGGGAATTTGAACTGAGGTTTGCCGGATTGACGCGGTATTTATAACTTTCTTTATTTCTTTTTTACGTTAGTTTAATTTTATACAATGAGCATTCCTAATGAGTCTGGCAGTGCTGAGTTGAAGGGAAATGTGGAGCTTAAGGAACTAAATAAGAAGCGTAGTTCGATAAAGGGCAGAATAACTACCTATAGAACATATTTGCAAGCGTTGCAGAATTTTAAAGAAATTACTAGTAAGCAAATAACTGAATTAACTTTAAGGTTATCAAAATTTGAATTATTGTTTAATGAATATGATACTGTTCAGTGTAGGATCGAAGTGTTGTCTGATGATATAGACTCGGAACTAGTTAAGCGTGCTGATTACGAAAGTCAGTTCTTTTCTTTGATCAGTGCTTCTCAAGATTTAATTGAGGAAAGTAAGCAGGATGGTTCTGTCAATTGCGAAACAGTTAAGTCACAGGGTTGTTCTCGGGATCATGCATTTAATGTCAAATTGCCTTTAATACAGTTACCTGTTTTTGATGGCAATTATAGTGGTTGGCTCGAGTTCAGAGATACGTACAAGTCACTTATTCATGACAATCCTACACTGAATGAAATAAATAAATTTCATTATTTGCGAACCTCACTTCAAGGCAGTGCGGCTACTGTCATTGAATCATTAGATATATCAACCAATAATTACTGCATTGCTTGGAAATTAATTTGTGAAAGATACGATAACAAACGCCTGTTAATAAACAATCATTTAAAGTTATTATTTAATATAGAACAATTAGTTAAGGAATCGCATATAAGTATAAGGAATTTAATTGATCACATTACTAAAAATTTACGAGCTCTCAATAGCCTCGGTGAACCCACTGAACAATGGGACACTTTAATCATATTTATGTTCCAATACAAGTTAGATCAAATTACTATAAGAAAATGGGAGGAACATAAAAATGAACTGAGTTGCTCACCTAAACTTCGCGAGTTTTGTGATTTTTTGAGAAATAGGGCTGATGTACTCGAGTCTTTGCATACAAGTAAGAGCCACGGCGATAATCCAGAAAGGGTACAAAAACGAATTGTAATTAGTAAAGGACAAAAATCATTTGTCGCTTCGTCTGAAACAATGACGCAATTTAAGGAGACCTGTGTGATTTGCAATGGTGGGCATTCAATCCATGTTTGCGATAAATTCAAGGCTATGACACCGGAAGCACGTGGTGGAGAGGTATCAAGGTTGAAATTATGTATAAATTGCTTCCGAGGTGGTCATTTCGCTCACCAGTGCAGATCAAGTCCATGTAAAATATGTAAAAGAAAGCATCATACATTGTTGCATAGAAGAGGTAACTTGAATGATAATAGTCATGCTGTAGCACATCCGGTTTCTTTATCGTCATGTATAGCTAGTCAAGTGCTGTTATCTACAGCAATTGTTCAAGTAGTCAATGAGGAGACGGATCAGTGCCATGACGTACGTGCCCTTCTTGATTGTGGTAGTCAATCATCTTTTATAACAAATGAGTTAAAGGTTAAACTGGGACTCCACAGTCAAAAGGTACCCGCTGTTAATGTAACGGGAATTAATAATATGTCATTTCAAGCGTTACAAAGTTGTAAGATTTTATTTAAGTCACGTAGTAAGTTAGTTAATTTACATGTAAATTGTTTAGCTATAGAAAAGATATCCAATCTATTACCTGCCCAAGAAATAGATATATCTAATCTAGAGATACCTCAAAATGTGAAATTGGCAGATCCGGAATTTTATCGTCCTTCTAAGGTAGATTTGCTTCTAGGAGCAGACGTATTTTGGGAATTAATTATTTCGGGTCAAATTAAATTAGGTAAAGGAAAACCGATTCTGCAAAACTCACATTTTGGTTGGTTAATTGTTGGACCAGCATTTGGTAACAATAGTCGCCAGGAGACTATTTATTGTAATTTTACGCAGGAGATAAGCAAACAACTCCAACGTTTTTGGGAGCTGGAAGAACTCCCAACCATTACAAAGTGGACACAAGAAGAAGAAGCATGTGAAGCCCACTTTGTCAAGCATACTTATCAGTTAAGCAATGGTAGGTTTTGTGTGAGTTTGCCGCTGAAGGGCTCACCTGAAAACTTAGGTGATTCCTATAGCAGAGCATTAAAGCGATTTAATTACTTAGAAAAAAGATTTGAGCGCCAACCTCACATAAAACAAAAATATTCAGATTTTATTAGGGAATATGAGGATTTGGGTCATCTTTCCGAAATAGAAAGACCTGAAGTTGCAAATTACTTACCTCACCATCCGGTATTGCGAGAAAAAAGTGAAACAACGAAATGTCGTGTTGTTTTTGACGCTTCAGCTCCCACAACTTCAGGTCTCTCATTAAATGATGTTTTAATGGTAGGACCTAATATTCAAAGTGACATCTTTTCTATATTACTCCGCTTCCGTCAACACCATTATGTAATTACGGGAGATATAGAAAAGATGTACCGGCAGATCTTAGTAGCTGAAAGTCAAAGATATTTGCAAGTAATTTTATGGCGTGAAAGTAAAGATGAAGCTATTAGACATCTACAGTTGAACACAGTTACATATGGAACTGCATCTGCACCCTTTTTGAGTATAAGGTGTCTGTTTGAACTCGCACGTCAGTGTGAGGATAAACAGATAAAAGATATTATTGAATCCGACTTCTATGTTGATGATTTACTCACAGGTGCACAAACAGCAGCTGAGTTAAAATACATTACGCATTCCATATGTGACAAGTTAGCTACGGGTCAAATGAATTTACGCAAAATACACTCAAACTGTCCAGATTTATTTGATAATAATGATCAACAATGCCATGATAATGTTAAGTTAACTGATGAATGTAGTACATTGGGCTTGCAATGGAACCCTGGTTCTGATGAATTGATAATTAATTGCAATGGAGATTCTGAAAATAAAGAAAATATATATAATTGTACGAAGCGTAAAATTTTATCTACAGTTGCCAAGATTTTTGATCCCTTAGGCCTTCTTAGTGTTTGTACAATAACGTTAAAAATAGTATTACAGGAATTATGGTCACTTAAATTAAACTGGGATGAGGAAGTGCCTGAGGAAATAAAAAATCTATGGAGTAAAATAATTCTAGGTTTAAATGCTTTATGCGCTTACAAAATTAAACGCTGTGTTTTAAGTAAAAATGCAGTCAAAATAGAGGTTCATACATTTTCTGATGCGTCATTAAAGGCATATGCTGCATGTGTGTACATTCGCACAATGAATAGTGATGGAAATGTTTCTGTGAGATTGTTATGTGCTAAATCAAAGGTGGCACCATTAAAACCAACAACTATTCCTAGACTAGAGCTTTGCGGCGCCTTATTGGCCAGCCGACTATGTGACAAAGTTTCTAAGTCCTTAAAATGTGATATTGATAGTTATACTTACTGGACTGATTCTAAAATTGTTTTGGCCTGGTTACAGGCAAATCCAGCAAACTTAAAGACATTTGTAGTCCACCGCGTTACAGAAATAAAGGATTTGTCTCACCGTGGGTTGTGGAAGTATGTCCCTTCTTCACAGAATCCTGCTGATCTCGCGTCTAGAGGATTATTGCCTGATCAATTACCACAAGCAGATTCATGGTGGAATGGGCCTATTTTCTTAACTCAGAATGAGATTGAGTGGCCTTCTCAGTCTAATGTAGTTGTAGCTGAGCTACCAGAATTAAAAGCTATGAGTACATTTACTGCTGCTAATACTTGTGAAGTATTTGATATTGAACGCTTTTCAAACTACAATATTATGAGACGGACATTTGCTTATGTACTAAGATTTATAAATAACTGTAGAAATCCACAGAACAGAGAAACTAGTCCATTGACTGTACATAATTTAGAATATGCGGAACAAAGGTTAATATTATTTTCGCAGTCAAGGTCATTTCAGGAAGAAATTAATATTTTAAAAGCAAATCAAAACATGAATTCAAAGTCTAAACTAAAAGGTTTAACTCCATTTGTAGATGGACAAGGTATATTAAGGACTGGAGGAAGATTGGAAAATTCATGTTATGATTATAGCAAAAAACACCCTATTATTTTAGATAGTAAGGACCATTTTACTAAATTAATGTTTAAGTATTATCATTTACAGTTATTACATGCTGGGCCGCAATTGCTACTTTCAAGTATTCGTGAGAAGTACTGGCCGATAGGTGGCAGGCATCTCGCTAGACAAACGTATAGACAATGCATAAAATGTAAACGCTTGAAGGGAGCAGTAGCGAGCCAGATCATGGGAAACTTACCAGCACAGCGTGTAACGCCTGGGTTTCCTTTTCAAATCGTAGGAGTAGATTACGCCGGTCCCTTTTACGTTATAAATAAGAAGGGCCGCGGAGCACGAGTGCTAAAGGTATATTTGTGTATGTTCGTATGTTTTAAAACAAAGGCTGTTCATTTAGAGATAGCTAGTGATTTAAGTTCTCAATGTTTTATATTAGCACTACGTAGGTTTATAGGTAGGCGCGGGAAGCCACTCGAAATCTTTTCGGATAATGGGAAAAATTTTGTAGGGGCAAGTCGCGAATTAGGAAAGTTTATAATTAATAACTGTAGCTTTTTATCAGACTCATTAGCTAACGAAGGTATACAGTTCAAATTCTCACCTGCCTATTCTCCAAATTTTGGAGGTCTTTATGAAGCCGCAATAAAATCCGCAAAGTATCATATAAAAAGAGTGATAGGAAATATGCATTTTACTATAGAGGAGCTTGCGACGCTTTTTGTACAAGTTGAGGCCATTCTCAACTCCCGTCCTCTATATCCCCTATCATCTGATCCTCAAGATTTGTCCCCTTTGTCCCCAGGGCACTTCCTGATTGGAAGATCATTGACATCACTGCCTGCACCCAGTCTGGAAGATGCTAAGACAACATTGCTGCACAGATACGCACGCATAGAACAGGCACGGCAGCATTTTTGGTCCAGGTGGTCTCGTGAATATGTAGCAGAGTTACAACAACGCACTAAATGGCAAACACGGAAGGCAAACTTGCAGAAAGGACAATTAGTATTAGTTAAGGATGACCAGTCACCTCCACTGAAATGGCCATTGGGAAGAGTTATTGAATTACATTATGGTTCTGATGGTGCATGCAGAGTAGCGGACATTCGAACCAGCAAAGGTGTTATCAAAAGGGCGATTACACGGATCTGCCCACTGCTAGATGCTGAAGAACTCGATGAAGCTTGAAAGCAATCTTTCAAGGGCCGGGAGCTTATGTTGAGAACAACACTAGTTTGACTAGATGGTGGAAGGCCTGAGGTGCGGGACGGGGACACGCTACGCTGCCAGATGCAATCGGACTCGCGACCGATCGACATTATTATTTAGCTTCCTAAAATACTTACATTTGGTAATTATCAAGATTAAACTAAGTTATTGAAATCTTCGTGTTTCATTCGAAACACCATGGTTGTTGGCGAAACATATGTAGATTATTTATCTAGTTTTTGATTTCGGAATAGTGCAATGTATCGTCTTGCATGCTAGGTGCTCAGGTCTGGTTTCTCGTGGCGATTGTAGTTAGTGCAAGTACCTGTTTTCGCAGTTATGAGTTATCAGATCCGAGGGTCACTGGAGGGTGTAGGGCCCGGTGGTGGGCGCACCCATAGTGAAATTATTTCATTTCATTCACCTACATTTTTTGTTGTTGTTTGGTAGCGGCTTCTTTTTAAAGTGCGAACATAGAAAGTAACATTTATATAGAAATGACAATAGACAAATAAGCTCGTATATGCTTTCATGTCGAATAAATAAATGATTTGATATGATTGATTCATTTCACATTACCCTAATGCGCAGTCGGGTAAACAGAATAAAAAACAGTTTCTAATTTTCACTACAAACGGGGGCATCTTCCATCGTGTAGTTACTTCAACATTTCAATAAGAAGCAACTTGGTGCTGGCGCTTTGTTGTATAATCTATGGTTTGCTCACTTGGCTCACTAGTGATGTGCAACATATCGATATTGTCATATCGATGATTTGATAAAGAAATCAAACTGTCTTATTGCGTAAATGTTAGAGGATTTAGGGGTGTAAGTAGGTCCGATTAGTACCTTAGGGCCCGAAGTCAATTTCACCTGCCCGTGGTGCACCCTGCTATTTAACGGATGAGGCTCTGACGCTAATTGCTTAAATACCTTTTTAGAACGACTCGGAAATGTTTCCTAATGGGTTCTTACCGGCAGGTAGGTTGTTGTAGTTGTGCCTGAAAAGCGGCGGTAGGCTTACCCCTTACCACGTGGGACTTAATAGTGCAACTGGTGAAAAGTGGGAGTGTAAATTGCACACTTTTGTCCAACTTCTTTTGGGGGATAATGGACATGACTGTGTACGTACGGTCTTACCAGCTTACCGACGCAGGTGACTTATCCGTAAAAAAGCTTTAATAACGTTAGTAGAAATTTAGGATTGCAAAATCTGTTATTTACAAGTCTCCTTTTAACATAATCCAGTGAAAATTTCAGAATATCCTTTTTGTAACTTCTCTTCTCTCCCTAAAGCACATACATGTCAAATTTTATATTTGTATATTTAGCGGCTTTTGAAATCTCATGATGAGTCCAGCTTTCTTATTGTTTCCAATAATTTTTCGTGTTAAATATGGATATATATAAGTACCTATACATACATATAGAGACAGACGTCTGTGCTCATAAAAGAGTTAGCCACGTTTATTATAGCAGATTCAAATGTAAACGCATTGATAAGTTATTAACATACCTTAACATATATCATATGTATGTATGTAATTATGGAAAATATTTTCTTAGTACTCCCTCACTTCACACTCCCTGTCAAAGATAACTTTAACATTTGCTATTATAAAATTTCGTTTAGTTATACTCCTTCCAATACGCCGTGATAAACAAAATTCTATAATAATATCGACATCCACCCCATCCCTACTAACCGACAGGTGAACTTTTCGCTAACTATCCATTTACAGCATCGCTTACCTCAAACACAGCTCGCAAACAACGCAAAACCAACCCTAACTGCCCAAGCATAAAACCCACATTCCCACACAAAGAAAACTCCGTCCGCCATTTTGGTTTTCGAGCTCTACATTCTCTATGACCGTTTCCAGAGCTGAGGAAATTGAAATTTATTACGCTGTATCAAAGCCGGTTTTTGATTGTGAAACATCTTAAGACAGTTTAATGTATATTTTAACGGAATTACCGTTGCATATTATACAAGGGAGTAATGAGAATTAAGAATCTACAAGTTCTTACTCATCATTACGTATACAGGGTGTAACAAAAAGGGTATATTAAGCGATAAGCTATGTAAATAGCCCACTATAGAGAACCTATCCACAAAATTTCAGATCCGAAATCACATGTTTATTTTTCCCGATAGTATGAAGAATCTTAAAAAATAAAAATGTGATTTCGAGTCTCAAATTTTGGAAATAAGTTCTTTATAGTGGGCTATTTATACAGCTTTTCGCTTAACATACATACCCTTTCTGTTACATCCTGTATATTAACCTACTTCCTATGTTTGCTCATGGGTAGCGTACGAGGCGATCAAGGGTTTCCGGGAGGTGAGCAGCAGCGCCTCCCGTGTTGACAACATAGTCCAAAATATAAACTGCGGTCACCAACCCGCCTGGCAGAGTGGTGACTACGAGCAAATGCCACCCCTATGGCAATAGCCTACGTCCAGCAGAGGACTGCAATAGGCTGTTGTAATGATGTGAACTTACTGAAAGTTGCACGTAACCTTTTTCAGAGCAAGATATAGTAAAAATACTGATGTATACAAAAAAGACTTCTATAAAAAACCGGTGCTGAAATTTTTTATTCGATCTTTTCCGTTCCGATCCCAGCAAGTGATGCCGCAAAGGATCCGTTTTATTTAATTTTATATTTTTTTTCCTATCCGATCCCGTCGCGTGATCAGATGAATATTTCATTTATTTTGTATTCCGTTCTGATCCAGTGTGTCTTCTTAATGATTTTTTTACTGTTAGCAAGTAAAACAGTGGACACATACAATATTGTTTTTCGAATGATTGTTGATTTTTACTAAGAGATCGAGACTATTTTACTAATTCTTATTTAATTTTTCTCTACTTTGTCGTTCTTCAATAAAACAACTTGTAGAATTTTCATACTTTTATTTCCTATTTTATTTTCTGACCTTATACATTAAAAAGAACTCCACGGGATCAGATCGGAATCTAAAAAATGTTTTGGTATCAGACCGGAATTCGTTGTGGATTTAAAGTAAAAAGGGATTAGTTTAAGGGATGGACCGGAATAGATCCTGTATTCGCAGGTAAAATACGAGTAGGTATTCTCGTAAAGGTTAAAACAAACTCGTAATGACGTCATCATGTGTCTACTGTATAGACTTACCTCTCCCGGCTGTGCTGTTCGCTGCAGCACTAGGTATCGCCACCGGCATTGGTGATAACTGAAAAGAAAAAACAGTGTTCAGTATTTCTGAAATTTCAGATTGAAAATATCACTACATGTTATAAAACAAAGTCGCTTTCTGCTGTCTGTCCCTATGTATGGTTAGATTTTTCAAGCTAGGGAACGGCTTCTGATGCAGTTTTTTTAAATAGAGTGATTCACAAGGAAGTTTTATAATGTATAACTAGGGACCCGCCCCGGCTTCGCACGGAAGTAATGCACTCTCACACGGGCGTAGCCGTGGGTGGCCGCTAGTATATTATAAATAAATCACACACTTCACAACACATTGACCTAGTCCCACATTAAGATCCCTAAGGTCTTGTGTCGTGGGTACTAAGCAACTGTATACTTTCATCTACAATACATATGTTCGTTTGGAATTCACACTTAAGAAAGTCTTGCCTAACAAACAGAAGGACAAAGTTATCAGTGGTTCCTTTATTTTGCGCGGAACCCCAATCAAATCAACTTACTGGACTCTAACTTATAAAAATATAGAAAAAAATACGTCTTTAAAGATGTATTCTCTTGTTTTTTTTTTTTATAAAATCTACTCAAAATATACGTTTCTTTGTTTATCTTATATCTGTGTAAAACTAAATAGTTTATTCAGTATAATTTTTTCTTTGACGTTACTGTTATATAACATTTGTTTCAAAGAAAATACTATGTTCGTTATTTAAACAAAAGTATAATGTATAAATATAGTATTCTTCTTTGCTGCTCTGGGAGAGAAAATAAACGTATAATACTACAGCTGCTTCTCTTCCCGGGCATACTGTACAAGTCAGTAGAGGGACAAGAGGGTCTTGGTGTTTTGTAGGCGATGGGCCACCTGTCACTACTAACCGAACTTGTAACATCTCAACTAGTATACCCTTGTAAATCGGTCAGAATGGTGGCACCATGTGGTTCTATCGGCCCTTGGTGCTCTGCCTACCCCGTAAGGGATAAAGGCGTGATTATATGTATGTATGTATAACCCTGTGTTAAGTACTCTATAGTTCAAGATCCGTAACTCAAAAATTGTTTACTATTTTTTAGTCGACTACAGCATGTCCAAAAAGAAGGATATGATGTAATTGTGCGTTAAAGACCTGTGGGGTAAACACGAACCTTTTTATGCCGCGTAACGCTAGCTAAATCTATGTGATTTGACAGTTGGACGATAGCGTTATGGACTATTGAAAGGTTCGTGCTTACCCCTCCGTTAGTATGTTCTCATTTGGAATCTACTTCTTCATCTTCAGCCCATTGCAGTTCACTGCTGGACGTAGGCCTTCCCCAGGGCACGCCACAAGGCTACTGCCACAGGGGGGTTTTGCCCATAGTCACCACGCTGGGCAGGCGGGTTGGTGATCGAAGTGTGATTTTCGGACTATGTTGTGAACACAGGAGGCGCTGCTGCCCACTTCCCGGAAACCCTTAATCGCCTCGTACGATACCCACGGGCAGGCATGGGGTGGTACGAACTCTACTCTGCCGGCACCACGCGGCACAAAATTTGTAATCTAGTAGGTAGGTATATATTGCAAGTCTGTTTAAACTTGTATATCTAAATATTCTCGATTTTTTTCTCATTATAAAATAAGTTTAGATATACTATTTTATCAACGTTACTGTAATAATATCACAATGGACTTTCTTCATAAAGAAAGTAAACAAAATTTTCTTTATACAACTTAGGAATTACTCCCAAATTTAATAACACGTAGCCCGTAGGCTGTGTTTATTTCCATTGGACGTTCAACGTTTTTGCGAAAGACGTTTCTACGATTCCTGTGCTGATGCGGGGCTGATGCTGGGCTTCACTAGAATACATCAGCTGCATCTCCTTCCGTGCATGTCGTAAGAGTCGACTAAGGAACTCAGGGGCGTTCTCTCAGGCGATGAGCTAGTTTATCACTATACAGGGTGTAACAAAAAGGGTATGTTAAGCGAAAAGCTACGTATGTAGCCCACTATAGAGAACCTACCCACAAAATTTGAGACCCGAAATCACATGTTTATTTTTCCCGATAGTATGGAGAATTTTTAAACATCTCAGGAATTTTCATACAATCTTGAAAAATAAACATATGATTTCGAGTCTCAAATTTTGTGGGTAGGTTCTCTACAGTGGGCTATTTACGTAGCTTTTCGCTTAACATACCCTTTTTGTTACACCCTGTATAATGTTTACAACAGTTCTGACTGTCCCATTTTGGGACAACACATCTATTGTGTGGGTAAATGTTGCTGCAGTCGATAGTGATCCTGCCTGCGACGCCATAGGTCCAGGATACGAAGCCCGGTAAGTGCAAAAACATAACGACGTTTGTTTCTAAATCATAGATATATCTAGCAGAATTATATATTTATATGCCGTTGCTTAGTACCCGCGACACAAGATATTAGAGTTCTTAGTGCGGGATTAACCGGGATTGCTACTCCACTCATTCCCACGGCGGTACCTAACTCCTGTAAGCCAGGATCGACAGAGGCGACCAGAAAAATGCAAACAAAGCATAGAAAATTCCGGGGAACCTAACAAGCGACTACAAAGTATTAAAACTAATAGAAAAACGGTATGCGAAATATAAAGATAGGTATCTACGCTTAAATTAAACACGGACAGACAAAATTATTACAAGTGGACAGATTAATACTTTTATATTAGCTAGGTGTAAGTTATTATGGCAATAATATGTGTGTGGGGCTAGGTTAATGTGTTGTTAAGTGTGTGGATATATTATTATACTAGTGGACGCCGCGACTCCGTCCGCGTGGACTACAGAAAAAACAAAATGTCGAAATTATCCGGCATAAAAGCATTTTCCCGGGATAAAAAGTAGCCTATATGTTAAGTGGGACCTGTCACAATATATTCCTAAAAACTGCATCGTAATCGGTTCAGCTGTTTCTGAGATTAGCGTGGACAAACGCACAGATAAACCGACAAACAGACAAAAATTCCAAAAATGATCGTTTTGAGGTCTATTGCGTTGATAAAGGTCTCCTATAATATTTTGTCTCATATATCTTCCATGTACAGACAGCTATTATTATTTGTATAGATCTATGTTGTGTTCTCGTGTCGTGACTCACAACGGACACGAACCCACTACCTCACTAATTAGCCAGATGTAAGCCCCGAGCGGTAACAGAACATGTCTGCAGCTTATACTGTAGGTATTTAGTTGTTTTTATAGTGGCTTGCTATGTTTTTGTTTTACTTGACCGCGTACGACCTTTTCTTGTAGATCATTTTTATATACTAGCTAATGCCTGTAGCTTCGTCTGTGTATTTATAAAATAAATATCACACGGGTATATTCCAAAAATGAGGTAGCAAGAACTACAGGATTATAAAAGAGATCCCTCGGCTACGTTAAGTTTAGCTGGGACAGATGTAAAACATAATTAACAAGTTGATAGCTTATCGCCTGTGAGAATGCCTGCTCTCTAGATACAGACCCCTCAGGTCTATTACTGCTTCATTGCTCAAAACTCCTCGCCATAACTCTGGAGCTTATGGGCATTCATTTACAGTTTATGCCATATACTCTGGAATTCACTGCCTCGCACCATAAGAGACTCTAAATCTATTGGCACCTTTAAGAACAAGTTGAGAAGCCACTACCTATCTCTTAATTGATGCTGTGTAATACAACTTTTTGTTGTATTTCATAAAATATGCATGTATATAAGTATGTATATATTTAGTTTAATTTTATGTACATATCTGTTGTGTTTTTTATTATTTAGCTGTGCACTATCGTCAGGGGAAGCTCGGCTGGACGTCTTTATTGATAATTTGAATATTTTTAAAAACGATGTAAGGAAAATATTATGTCCAAATAATAATAAATAAATAAATAATAAATATTCACACACTACACAACACATTAACATAGACCCACACTAAGATCCCTAAGGTCTTGTGTCGTGGGTACTAAGCAACGGTATATAAATACATAGATAAGTTTAGAAACATCCATGTATGTAGTACTAACACACTAACACGCTAGGTACCATCGTTGCCTTATACTATTTTTTTGTTTAACTAACACTGCTAACGATTTAAAAATGTTATGTGTCGAATACACTTCAAACACTCTGATCATAACGTGTACATAATCTAAGGTACCCAATCTGGTTCAGAACTTTGAATTGTACTTAATATTGTACCTTAATAAGATTGAGTTTTGTTTTATGTACCATATTTTCCTAAATAAATAAATAAAACATGTGATATCCTCACATTTACCTATCACAAAATGGTAGCTGGTTAGCTGTAAGAAAACTCTGTCAGAGATAAGCTCGCCCTTGTAAACTATCTTTGTTAATCTAATCTTAGTCAGATCTATCTCTGTCCGTCCTTAAAATAAACGGCTGACAGAGTAAAGGACAGGTAGGACTAAATTTGCGTTTAGGATTATTGTGAGTGTCGGAATCGACCATAATATTATCGTATATGTTCTCTGTGGGCACAATAAAGAATATATGAGAATGAATGCCCTAGTTACTTAGACGACATGCACATATGGAGATACATCTCGCCCGTAGCATAACTTTAGACAGCCCGGACAGCATTCTATCGGTAATTTCCAAGCGGGTAGATGGTTCCATTTTGAATTTTTGGATGAAAATAGTCTCAGGAATCCCACCGGCAAATAGAGGCTTTAAGGGCAGTTACATGAATTAGAGCCGCTCATGTATCTGCTTGCTTATTTATATTTTAATTTATTTACAATTAAGTTTTATATTATTATTGTTTACCATCTAACATAGACTAAGTAATTTGTAACTAACAACCTAACAAAATATGAATCTCGTTATCTGAAATAAATGTTTATTATTATTATTATATAACTTTGGTGAGAGCGAGATGTCTCACATTAAAGCGACAAATCCACAGAGCTAAGTAATAACTAGACAGGGCAAGTGTTTCTACTTGGTGTGTAAACCTTTGCAAACCACTTCTACCAGCCCTAATTCATTCAGTCCTGGCTCGAGAACGAGTGTCTATTCTAATTCCCAAGTCTATTTTTTACATGCAAAGTACATACACTTAGTTTTTGTAGTTATGAATAGCTCTGTGGTATTGACGTTTAAAAGTGAGACATCTCGCTCTCACCAAATTCATCGTACGGATGCCGATTCTTATTCTAGTGAAACCCTACATAGGTATTATTCAGTAGATAGGCGATAAGCTAGCATCTTATCACAGGTAAACGTGACTGAGGAATCTCACTTATGATCCAGCAGTGCTAGCTACACAGTTTTGGGTATACAGCCGTGTGTGTGTGTATGTATGTTTGTTTGTTTGTTTAGAATGACTCGACAACACGTTCCATTAGATGTGTTACCGGCTAACAGATTGCTGTAAGTATTTATGTCGCAAAATCGGCAGCAGGCTCACCCTTAAAAACGTAGGACTTAATAGGCTATCTAATGGAAATAGCGTTTTGTTTTTGTACGTTCGTGCATAGGTATTTCTTGTCCAACTTATTTGGGGATTCATCTTTTTTTCGCATTAATCAATGCTGCCATCTGTATTTTCTGAACATCAAACGATTTTACACTACCAACACCTAACGCCATCTGTGTAAATTTTCTACAACCTTTCACCGCTTCATGAAAATTCAGGAAGCAATTTCCAAGGAACGCTTCCGTGGAAAGTTAGCCGCAAGTTTTTACAGTAGTACGACGACTCTTCAAGAGATGGCGCTGTAAAAAATTTATAGGGCTAATGGAGGTTTGATTTTATAAAGTTTAATTTCCCGTATATGATTAACGTAGCTGTAGATTTTCATTTAGAAACACACCCGTGCCTATACAAGGTGTGTGTGACAGCCAGACAAATACTGATATACTGAACAAGTACCATTGTTTTGAGTTATACAAACATGAAGAAGGTGTACACGCAGGAAAATAATTTTTGATTTGATTGTACGTAATGTTTGCTTTCCGCGCCAATTGTATCGGGCGATCGTTTGACTAGTGAAATTGGTTATTGTGTGATACATTTCTGTTTTTTGGATCACTTGTGACTCTCCTTTGGGATTGATCAATTAGCTGAACTATTTTGAAAGCAACTTTTTCTTTGAAAATCATTCATAGGTAAAAATTGTCATTATACAAGGCTTACTTAAACGAACAACACTATTTTTTTCCAGAAAAAAAATAAAAAAGTTAGAATTTTTTTGAATTTTCATGCGAAAATTTTCACTGGTTTTCATCTCAGAATCATGGTCTGAAGTCGCCATATCAATATTTTCCTGGCTGTCACAAACACCCTTAATATATGTATGTATTAAGCTTATTTGCAAAAGAAACTCTGTGTTAAAAGAAGTATTCTAATCCTTACAACTATAACAAAAGCTACTTAGTCAAAATCTACATAATTTCTACAAAAAAAAAGCATTCAAACATTATCTTCATTTTCTCAGAAATACGGTTCAAATTACACTGAAAGCATAACCGAAATTACTAGACATTTTTGCATAGAACCTTTTGCATATTCATTTAAATTCCATGAATAATAACTTCGTTAAAACGTCTCCATTGTATTGACAAAGTTTAAACAAAGAAATGAACGAAAAAAGTTAGACAGATTTTTTTTTGGGTTTGTATTTTTAAGCCATGGAGCTTTAAAAAGCTTTGATTCACATTCTTTCGGCCTTTTGTAAATATGTTATATTGTGTTTTTTTCTATTTAGATTATAGCATTATGAATTAGGACGTTACAATTTTAATTTATTGAGGATACTTCTAGTTTTCTTAAAACAGACATAATAAACAATAAAACCTAGAACACCGCCATAAGCCGTACAGAGTGGAGTGATCACGTCTGTATTTTTCTTGCCCTTATCTGTGGTCAAGCAGGCGGCCTAACATAACAGTAAAGAAATGTGTACATTCGCCGAGACAAGTGTGTTACTGAAAATTTTTCTTATATCGCCTTTTTTGAATATAGAAAACTTATTTTCGAAGAAGCAAAAATTAAAACAAAAAAATTAGAACAGTCATATTTGTAAGATATTTTGAAGTTTGACGTTTTTCCATATTGATGGTGTCCTACTAAAAATTTCATTTTTGTGTTTGCGAAATCAGCTTCTGTAGGTTTCTTATAGTGCATACTTTATGTGAGCAGGAACAGAAAAGTTTTTAGAAACTATGGATGATAATAATACACAAAACTATGCCTAATAAAAAACCTGATTTCGTTCCGGAACATTCTTTCTATTTTTAAATAAAATGAGGTAGATAGAAAAATGACCGATTTTTTTACCAGACTGCGACAGAGTAAGGGTTATGTTTTTTGGGTTTAGGTTTATATAATGTACCAATGCGTGTATATTTCTTTAGCATAAATAGTTTTGGATTTGAGGCGAGAGGTTTCATAAATTCTTATGTCGTAAGGTTTAGTTACTTGAGTGACACTGGATTAAATTATTACGCAGTATGTTTTTTTTTTCTTTAAGTAAATGAGGATATTTTTATGAAAATTTAAAGTTTGTATGAAACCCAATTGAAGATTATTCTTTATTGCACACACACAAAAAGAAATATGGCATACAACATTAAAGAAGAGATGCATGTACAATGGCAAGCTTATCTCTACCAATATTTTTTCTGATTAATTCTGAGATATGAAGAAAATCTGTCCATTGGCTGTGAAATGGGACAGGAAACTTGCATACCATATTTTTTGGTATAATCTGGTATTCTGTCAACATATATAACATCTGTACATAATATAAGTACCTAAATATAAATAATAACATAAGTAAAACTTTTTATTTACTTTTTCGTTACAACTGTACAAAATTCGAAGTCCTTTTTGACCGCTATCTACCACACGCAGCTAAGTAAAGAAAATGTTATTTTTGAGGATGTGATTATCCCCGGAAAATAGACGTTTTAGGTTATATTGCGAGAAGTTCCTTTTGTTATTGTAAATGCAGGTTTGACCTTTCAGACTTGAAAAAGAAAAATATACCTAATGCAATTATCCTGTAAGTACTCATTATTACACTTCATAACATATAACATAACATAACATAAACTATAATCTTGCGGTCTTCAAGTCGAGAGTGAACCGGTTTCTTTTAGGCAAGTGCGCTCTATCTTAGACTGCAACGGTGCTTACCATCAGGCGCGTTATGGTCAAGCATAAACCTATTTAATAAAATAAAATACAGGTGATTTTTGGTCGTCAACATTCCCGAAAACTACGGAATCTCCTCATCATCACGATCATATTTCTGCATGGAAGCTGGGAAGTGTCTGGTTTCCAAAATATTAGGGTCCAAAGTTGAGTAAATAGACTGCGTTTTTCTGCATAAATACACATAGACGCGCGTAGCAGGATTTTTTCACGAAAAATAATTAATATCTGTCTATAAAAAAACTAACATAAACACTAGACACTATAAATTTCGCACGACCAAGGAATTAAAAAAAAAAACCAAAAAAAAATATTTTTTTTCCCAGCATTTTTTTTGGCATAAACTTACTTTATTTCATGTATAGAGTACGTACCCTTCGTTAAAGGTGGCCACAAAAAAACACCCTGTATATTATAAAACAAAGTCGTTTTCCGCTGTCTATCCCTATGTATGCTTAGATCTTTCAAACTACGCAATGGATTTCGATGCGGTTTTTTCAATAGATACAGTAATTCAAGAGCAAGGTTTATAATATATATGGCATCAGCATTGCATCCGTGCGAAGCCAGGGCGGGTCGCTAGTACATAATAAATTATAGATCTACATCATAAATACAGGGGGTTTTTTCATTCACACCTTTAACGAAGGGTACGTACTCTATACATCAAATAAAGTAAGATTATGCCAAAAAAATGCTGGGAATTTTTTTTTTTTTAAAGTAGCATATTCCATACATTTCGTGTAAGATTAATAATAATAATAAGGTTCGTTATCGCAACACTCCAATAGGAAGCCTTAATTTTCACGTCTAAGCTCTATTGAGAGTGTTACGATAGCGAACGTCAATGCTGAACGATGTCATATTGTCTAAGCCCAATAGATCTACTTTATAATCATGTAGTTCTTGCTACCCTATTTCAGGAATACAGCCGTGTACCTACCTATATATGTATTTATTATACCAAAAACAGAATGTTGATCTTTTAGGTTTTGTTCTATATTATACTACTAGTGGACGCCCGCGACTTCGTCCGCGTGGAAATTGAATTGTAGCTTATATGACACGTTTGTCGGTTTACCATAGCAGTGCCATCTATTAATTACTTACTCAATCCAGTCGAAAAGTATCGACATCTGTTAGAATCTTTTGGAGTTAACAGATAATTGTGACTGTCAATTAATTATAGACAAATAATTTGCAATAAAATAAAACTGCGACTATAATTAAAGATCTAAGCTATCCTATCTCTCAAGTTGGACCAGACTGCTCACGGTGTGCCAATTTAATTTAAAATCGGTTAAGTAGTTTAGGAGTCCATCGCGGACAAACATCGTGACAGGAGATTTATATATATTAAGATAAAAGACAAGGGTGTAAAAAGACAACTTTGTTCTTTTAATACCTCGTATTCTTTGTAACATCACGATCATTTTTTTCTATGGAAGCACCCCTGGGAAACCACGGGTTTCCGAGATATTAAGGTCCAAAGTTACATGAATATCAGCATTTTTTTTTAATAAATCCATCTGGAATGAGTTAACAAACATTTTTTTAAAGACACCATATTAATATTTAAAAATGTTAGTTTTGTAGGTACATTTGTAAATCGAATACATTACTTGTAATAAAAAAAAATTTATGGAAACACTACTGGGAAACCACGGAATTTCAAGATATTGAGGTCCAAAGTTACATTAATATTATAATTTTTTTTACATAAATCCATCTGAAATCGGTTAACAAATTTTTTTTTCATAGATACCATGTCAAAATGTTATAATGTTAGTTTTGTAGGTACATTTGTACTTTTAGCTTCAAACGAATACATTGCTTCATTGCTTTCAATAAAATGACAGTATTTTTTCATAATTTTTTTGTCATTTCCCAGGGTTGGTTCCATAGAAGAAAATGATCGTAACCTTACAAAGAATACGAGGTATTAAAAAACATCGTTGTCTTTTTACACCCTGTATATTTTATATATATTTGTGCATACAAGGAGCTTTGCAAATAATAATACTTATAAGTATATATAATAATAATAATAATTAAATCATATTTACTAGACTGACTAGTTGATTAGTTGTTGCCCGCGACTTCTTCCGCTAATTACCTACATAATGAAGCCTACATGTGTGTAAAACAAGAAGATTTGTTAAGAAAATAAAGTATGAAGACTAATATCATAAATACGAAAGTAAATTTATTTGTTGCCCTCTTTACGCTTTACTTATAATTCGGAGTACGGAAATAGACATAGGCATTCTGTAGTACCTACACGCGGACGAAGCTGGTTACAAAATAAAAATAAAATAAACATCTGCTCCCTTTAAACTTTTATCCCAGTAAGGTTGTTACATCAGTAAGATTTTCCACAACACTAAGTCTTCAGCTATAAAGGACATCTTAATAATTAGAGTTGCGAACTTTTTTCTGCAGTTTTACGTTTGGTACAATTTACAACACGATGGTACAAAATTACACACCCATTTACAGGTTGTTTAAGGTGGGAATGAGTATTCCAAAACATCGAAAACAATCGTACACCCCCACAAAAACTATTTTCAAACAGTGTTGTAAGTAGTATTAAAAATTCCACATTTTCACGTAAAATAATTAATATCTGTCTATAAAAAAACTAACATAAACACTAGACACTATAAATTTCGCATGATCAAGGAATTTAAAATTAAAAAAAAAAAATTCCGGCATTTTTTTTGGCATAAACTTACTTTATTTCATGTATAGAATACGTACCCTTCGTTAAAGGTGGCCACAAAAAAACATCCTGTATATATACATATACATAATACCCTGTAAAAATAATTAATATCTGTCTATAAAAAAAACTAACATAAACACTAGACACTATAAATTTCGCATGATCAAGGAATTTAAAATTTAAAAAAAAAATTCCCAGCTTTTTTTTGGCATAAACTTACTTTATTTCATGTATAGAATACGTACCCTTCGTTAAAGGTGGCCACAAAAAAACATCCTGTATATATATATACGGAGTTGAAAAGAGATGCAGCTGATGTATTCTAGTGAAGCCCCGCACAGGAATCAGTACAGGAAAAAATTACAATAATGAGATTATCTTTGACATTTCTTGGAGCAAATAAAAAAAAACATAATATAAGAAACATGGCTGTGTACCTGAAACGGGGTAGCCAGAACCTACAGTCACAGTCCAGATCATAAAGGAGAGCCCATTGCCTCGTGTTACATTGCGACGCCAGATGTTAAAGATCAGTGATAAGTTGCGTCGCATCTTACATCGCTTTTGTTTAATTGTACCTAACTAATAGAGGGGACAAAAACGCTTGTATCTTCTAACTTGTACCACAGACTAAACTTAAAAGGGGGTCCAGCCAAGTGTCCCTTGGATCCCTAATAAGCATACAAATGGGTTCCGTAGCAAACTTCTCGCTAATCACTGTTTTTTTAACGTTATGAGAGCTTTGAAGATAAAAAGGAAGATCGCTTTTTTGTAGAAATAGAGCGAATTTTTTATACAGCCAAGATTTTCGTATGAATTTTGATTTTAAAAGCGGGTAATTAGCATAGTCTTTGGGAATAATGGACATATTATGTATGTAAGGACTACTTTCTTGGTATTCTTTGAAATACATAAAACACCCCTGAATACCTAAGACGATGTTTACGATATGCTCGGAAGAAGATGCAATGCCCCGCATCGGCACAGACAAATCTTAGCTAAATATTTGTTAGAAATTATGTGCAAAAAAAATATTGAAGATTACACAATTTGTAATCTTCAATTATACTCTCAAGATCGGTCATTGCAATTGGCTGTTAGTCAAAAGGGCAAAACATTATTTATTACTAGTGGACGCCCGCGACTCCGTCCGCGTGGACTACAGAAAAAACAAAATGACGAAATTATCCGGGATAAAAACATTTTCCCGGGATAAAAAGTAGCCTATATGTTAAGTGGGACCTGTCACAAAATATTTCTGAAAGCTGCATCGAAATCGGTTCAGCCGTTTCTGAGATTAGCGTGCACAAACGCACAGACAAACAGACAATAATAAACTTAAATTCACTCAATCTTCCTGCCCTTATCGCATTACTATGGGCTCGGCTCAATATATCTTCCTTCAAAACTCATATTGCCAAAGATTTAGCGTGTGTTTTACGTCCGGCTGCCTGGCTGACGCCAACCCTCCTCAGGTATAGCTACTAAGTGACAATTTTATAAAATCCGTGCATGAAATAAATTAACTTCGTTCCTAAAGTATAAATATAGCACTAGAAAAGTCCAGTATAAAGTGAAAAGCTGTAAAATATCAGCATTAATTACTCAAGAATCTCTCTGACCCGGTCGTGGAGTAAATACAGGGTGGAGCTGCTGTGGAGGGAGCTGCTTCCGGCCCTATCGGCCCACTAGTTATTGTTTGGCCGATGTATACAGGTGTGTGTGACAGCCAGGCAAATATGGAGATACTGGAAAAGTAGGTACCATTGTTTTGAGTTAACGACAGTATTATTTCTCGCAGGAAATTAATTTTTGATTTGATTATACGCAATGTTTGTTTTTCGCGCCAATTGTATCTGGCGATCGTATGACTAGTTAAATGGGCTTATTGGTTATTGTGTGATACATTGCTGTTGTTTGGATTTAAAAAAAATGATTCAGCGGTTAAAATTTTGTTTTTAAGTCATTATTTAAGACCTATTAAACAAACCACACAATTATTTTTTTCTGAAAAAATGAAAAAAAAGTTTGAAAATTTTAGAATTTTCCAGCGCAAATTTTTACCGGTTTTCATTTCAGAATCATGGACTGAAGTCACCATATCAATATTTGCCTGGCTGTCACAAACACCTTGTGTAAGGTGTTTTCAAAATTAGTGATTTGCTTTTGACATGAAACTAGTTAAAATCTTTGCGGTTGGTTGTCTACTAATGTAGTAGATTACAGTAATGCAATCTAAGTGTCAAGGCCTGGAATTTTGAATTACCTACCGGATAGTTTCAAGGTGACATTAGCACTCTGACATCTTATTCCTCTATGGTTGCATGGACGACAACAAAAACCCTATTTTCTGTACCTGCTCCAGACTCTCTGACGACGTCCAGACTCGCTAATTGACATTGCAGGGGAGATCACACCAGATGGCGCTGGTGTGAAAACGAAATTTACGCAGATGTTTTACAGAGGACTGCTATAAGTAAATTATCTACGATAGTGGACGCCCGCGACTCCGTCCGCGTGGACTACAGAAAAAATAAAAAGTAGCCTATATGTTAAGTGTAAAAAGTAGCCTATATGTTATCGCGGTTGTCGTAAAAAATTAATTCACGTTTGTCCCCTTCCCGTGGGAATTTCGGGAAATCCGTTCCCAGTGCTTCCTCGGGGTCCCAAATAAACATATATGCTCAACTTCAGATTCACATGTTTAACCGTTTTCGTAAAAAATAAATAATTCCCGTTGGTCTCCTTCCCGTGGGAATTTCGGGAAATCCGTTCTAGTGTTTCCTCGCAGTCCCTAATGAACATATATGCCCAATTTCAGCTTCATATGTATAGCGGTTTTCGTAAAAACTATGAATTCCCGTTTGTCCCCTTCCCGTGGGAATTTCGGGAAATCCGTTTTTAGTCCTCCCTCGCTGTCCCCAATGAACATATATGCCCGATTTCAGCTTCATATGTATAGCGGTTTTCGTAAAAACTATGAATTCCCGTTTGTCCCCTTCCCGTGGGAATTTCGGGAAATCCGTTTTTAGTCCTCCCTCGCTGTCCCCAATGAACATATATGCCCGATTTCAGCTTCATATGTATAGCGGTTTTCGTAAAAAATATAGAATTCCCGTTGGTCGCCTTCCCGTGGGAATATCGGGAAATTCTTATAGCCTATGTTCATCCAGGTCCAATAAGGATTCTAACGGTGAAAGAATTTTTGAAATCGGTCCAGTAGTTTTTGAGCCTATTCATTACAACCAAACAAACAAAGTTTTCCTCTTTATAATATTAGTGTAGATATCTGTTTGCCGCTCCTTAGGTCCTGGGTTCGAATCCCGGTAGGGGCAAGCATTGATGATGATGAATATCGATGATTGTTTCCGAGTCATGACGTATGTTTCTATAATAAATCTGTTTATCAAGAAAAGCAGTTTATTATAATAATACATCATTTAATAGGTGACTAAACGTGGGTGTAGGTCAGGGATGGCGAACCAATGGCACGCGTGCCACCCCTGGCACGCAACAAAATAGTTCAGGCACGCCGAATGATACAGATAAGAATGAATAACATAAAAAAATTGCATCGAAACCGTTTGTCAGATGACTCTAGTTCAGCAGCTTGCATTCTGCTGAAAGTAACAAAGTAAGAGCCTGACATAAAATACTTAGCATCTTATTTGAAACAGCAGAAATAACACAATTTTTTTATATGTTAAAATAGTAACATTACATACCGATAATTGTACTTTTGAATTTTTAATAAATAGTATATACTTAATATCATCTAGTTTTATTTTTGTTCAATAATATCAATATGCCTAAATTATTTGATGGCACGTCATAGATATATTTGTCTCATAAAAATGGCACGTATATCACTAAAGGTTCGCCATCCCTGGTGTAGGTTGTCCTTTTTGATTGTGCAGTTCTGGCTACATCAAATTGGGAACACATGTTTCTGTGTATGTCTGTATGTATTATATTCTAATTAATGAGCACCTAACTAATACTACAGTGGGGTAAGCACGAACCTAATAAGTAATAACGCGGCGTAATGCTCTAGCGACTCGCTAGCAAAATCTATGTGATTTGACAGTTTGACGCTGACTATCGAGAGGTTCGCGCTCGCCCATTGTCCCCCAAAGAGGTTGGGCAAAAGTGTGCAAATTACACACCCACTTGTCACCAGTTAGCTTATTACGTCCCATGTGGTACGGGGTGAGCCTACCGCCGCTTTTCGGGTGTAAATACAACAATCTAGCGACCCGGTAATGAATCCAATAGGAAATCTTTCCGTCCCACAAATAGGTATTATGAGCCTATAGTTCTAAAGTTATATTATATGCATATAATCACGCCTTTATCCCTTACGGGGTAGGCAGAGCACCAAGGGGCGATAGAACTACATGGTGCCACTTCTGACCAATTTTGAGGGTATAGTTGAGATGTACAAGTTCGGTTAGTAGTGACAGGTGGTCAGCCCATCGCCTACAAACACCAAGACCCTCTTGTCCCTCTACTGACTTACAGTATGCCCGGGAAGAGAAGCAGCTGTAGTGTTATACGTTTTTTTTTCACTCCCAGAGCAGCATAGAAGAACTTAAATATAAAATAAATAACTCTAAAGTTATATTTATATGAAAAAAAAAACAAAATTCTCTCCACCTTCAACCCTATCATAAATATTTCCACCCCCTCGCCTGCAGATGAGTTAATTGACATTTCAAAACTACCCCTAACTTTATTTCAACCGTAATCTGAGGGTAGCAAAGTTCAAAACGGTTTATTTCAGTTGTATTCGCAAGTATTTGACGTATTTTTAGCTGAGATTTCAACCCTATAGATTATTTCAGATTTAAAATTTCATTTTATTATGTTTCAAACACATACTCTGTTCGGAAATTAAAAAATGATATTCCAAGTATCGTACAGCCGCATTTTTGATCGACTCGCCTCTATATTTTCGAAATAAGTAAAGGTTTATGTGTAATTGTGCCTGAAAAGGTATACAGGATGTTTTTTTGTGGCCACCTTTAAGGAAGGGTACGTATTCTATACATGAAATAAAGTAAGTTTATGCCAAAAAAAATGCTGGGATTTTTTTTTTTTATTGAAATTCCTTGATCGTGTGAAATTTATAGTGTCTAGTGTTTATGTTAGTTTTTTTATAGACAGATATTAATTATTTTTCGTGAAAAAATCATGCTACGCGCGTCTATGTGCATTTATGCAGAAAAACGCAGTCTATTTACTCAACTTTGGACCCAAATATTTTGGAAACCAGACACTTCCCAGGTATGCTTCCATGGAGAAAAATGATCGTGATGATGAGGAGATTCCGTAGTTTTCGGGAACGTTGACGACCAAAAATCATCCTGTATAGTAGGTATCAGCATTGCAGCCGTGCGAAGCCGGGGCGGATCAAATTTATAAAAATACATATAATAATCAATCAACAGTAATTTATTTTAATGTCTGCCAAATATATTACAAATTGTTTTCTGTGTTAACCCAAAAAAAAACATTTAATAATAATAAATCAAAGCCTTCATTCCCAATTTTCCCGGTAATTAGAGCGACTCCCGCGGGTTTACTCGGTGCTTCGACGAATTCACTGTTATATTTTAATTTGGGTGTAGCTGTAGGGTTGCTTCATCCTAGAAATTATTATTATTATTCTACAGCCAAGGTTGTGGGACCTCTCTTATGGTCATGCAGTTCCGGCTACCCTTGTTAGGTCCCTCGGGATTTTCTATGCTTTAATTGCATTTTTCTGGTCGCCTCTGTCGATCCTGGCTTACAGGTGTTGCAGAGGCGGGAATGAGTGGTGAGCCAATCCCGGCTACCCTTGGGTACACAGGCGTGTAGGTATACAGGATGTTTTTTCGTAGCCACCCTCAACGAAGCGTACGTATTCCATACATAAAATAAAGTAAGTTTATGCAAAAAAAATGCTGGGAAAGGATGTAATTTTTTTTTATGTCTTGATCGGGCGAAATTTATAGTGTCCAGTGTTTATGCTAGTTTTATCATAGACAGATAGTAATTATTGCTCGTGAACCTGAACTGATACTTTGATATGGTAATAAAAATATTTGTTATCGAATTCCTTCATTTTACAGATACAAGGATCGTTAATTATAATATTTGTTTTGTTTTTAATTAAATTGATTTATACGTACATTGTAAAAGCAAATTTGAAAAAATATCGATTTCTTAGACCTCGATTTTTTTGTGGATCGATTCATCAGGTCACGATTCGAATCGATTTAAAAATCGATCTTTTTCGGAAAGAATCGCCATCCCTAGTAGTGGCGTGTGTACAATAAAGAATAAGCATATAAGTTCTATTAAAAAGTCAAAGGAGATTGGGAAACCAATGTATGGGGTCTGGGCCCACCCCTCAATAGTAACATGTAATATACCATTGGATAGGGCTTTTTAAGCGGAACATTATTACTGGACTAACCTATAATCAAATGTTAGTACTTTCGGAGATACGACGTCTTAAAGTCGTCTCAATCTAACTTACTATTTATGTATATTTATAAGGTATAACAGTAAAAACACATGTTATTTCACTTTAAAACAAGATTTATTATTCGTCCTGCACATCTAGTACAATTACATAATTTTAAAAAACCCGCCGACGCCACGAAAGGTTGATGTCTCCTAGGTACTAAATCTATACATATAATAAAAATGTAACGGATCGCTGTCTGTACATGGAAGATAAATGAGAAAAAATATTATAGAAGACCTTTATCCACGCAATAGTACCAAAACAATGATTTTTTGAATTTTTGTCGGTTTCTTTGTTTGTCTATGCGTTTGTGCACGCTAATCTCAGAAACGGCTGAACCGATTTCGATGCAGTTTTCAGGAATATATTGTGACAGGTCCCACTTAACATATAGGCTACTTTTTATACCGGGAAAATATTTTTATCCCGGAAAATTTCGACGTTTTTTTTCTGTAGTCCACGCGGACGGAGTCGCGGGCATCCACTAGTCATAAATATAATGTGAGCACACCTTCCTACAGTTCGCCGTCCGGTCAAGCAAGTGCAATAATACTGTGTTATCGCGATTCTTCCAACTTCTCTTACGTGGCGTGACTCTATCTTTGATACGCAGCATCCACACATTTTCTGCAGTTATATTATATTCTATGCAACATTCTACCTTTTTGATGTCACTTTGACGGCCGATTGGTGTAGTTGGTAGAGGCCCTGCCTGTGACGCCATAGGTCCTGGGTTCGAATCCCGGTAGGTGCAAACATTGATGTGATGAATATCGATGTTTGTTTCCGAGTCATGGATATTTATATACTTATCTATTGTATTTATATACCGTTGCTTAGTACCCACGACACAAGACCTTAGGGATCTTAGTGTGGGACTAGGTCAATGTGTTGTGAAGTGTGTGAATATTTATTTATTTATTTATACTTCAGTCTGTTACATGTCAAGACTATGTCTGTCACTTTGGTCTTCTACGCGATAATCTCGTTTCGGACTGTGTCCATTAGCGAGATTCCGAGCATTGACTGCCAGCCCCACTGTCAGGTTCCACGTCTCGGCTCCGTAAGTCATGGCTGTTACATAGAACGCACTGATCGAATACCTTGGTTTTGAGGCATTGTGGCAAGGATAACTCAAAAATATGACGCAACTTCCCAAACGCTGCCCACCCAAGCTGCACTCTTCTAGTGTATTCACCTTTGATGGATATGGGTGAATTTCAACAACCTCGATTTTTTACTAATTACGCTGGCGAAATTTTATATCCACTTTCTATAACTTTTTTGTATTTGAAGTAATAGCCAAAAATATATAATATTCAGTCATATGGTACACATTTTTAAAAACGTATTATTTCTTGAGATATCTGCATTTAAAAATTTCAATCGCCACCGATATTATTATCAAATCACCGAAATTGTAAATCTCTCCACTGAAATTGATTACAACCAGCGGAATTATAAATACAGGAGAATATCATATGAATTACCTATTTATTTATTTTATAAGAACTTGAAAACTTTACATTTTTCATTTATTAGTTGGTAATAATGTTTATCATCATGATTATAGCTTAGAAACTATGATAACAAATTTAAGAAACACGTTAACAGTTAGAGAAATATTTTATTACATACTTTAAAATGCTTCCAAGTGAGTTTTTTCTTAGCATAAAACGTAGTGGCCATGGTATCTCCTTTAAGATCTCGAAGTTCTGACTACACCATTTCAGGAACCTATCCGTATTTATTTATATGTACATAAAAATCTTCGAAAACCAGAAATAAGGATCATTTCTTTTCACATGTGAAAGTGCACCTCGTTAGCTACCTTTATATATAAGGAACACCCCATCCGAAAATTCACGGTGTCGGAGATATGACAATGATATGATTTTTTTAAAATCTCCTTTTAGAGGAGTAGAATGGCATATAAGAAATGAATCACATTTTATACTTTGACCTCCCAAAAATCTATCAACATGGAATGGTCAAGCAAAATTTGTTAAATGTATTTGCCAATTAAGCCCCTACTCTTTCAAAATAATATGCTGCGTCATGCGTACCCTTTATCAAACTAAATTCCTTATTTAATAAGCTACTCAAAAAGGTGTAACTTATTATGAGAAAGCTTACCAGCAGCTGACCAATAAAGGTTTCGAAAAATACATTCCGTGGCGCTACAGCCTATAGCAGTGTTATATTGAGGTAAGTAGAACTCTTCTGTTATCATCAGGCGTACTTGTTCAAGCTACTCGGGTTTATCGCAAAGTTACTCGGGTTTATTCGTAACTGTTCATTTATAGTAGCAATTTTGGGTGGTTTCCTTGAGGTTGAACTAAAGGCCAAGTCATAATCAATATCATAAAACGTGGGATTGAAGTAGATAATAATTATGTGCATGAGTACACCTACTTAGGCCAGTAGAACATTCAATATACAATATAATATATCTATATAGATATTTTTTCTGAGAATAATCAGGACTCAGAAAAATATTACATTCTTATTGGTCAGCTATTAATATTGAGGGATGAATCTTAAGTGCCTGGAAGAACTTAGTTCATTTAGGAACGGTTCTCTTCCTATGATCTTATAACGTCTACTTGTCGATATGTGTACTTATGCTGTCTATCGATTGACCTTCAGTGCTCAGACTGCATCAGGAACACCATTAGGTATGCTAATCACCTACCAAAAAGGAACTGGACAGTAAAAGTACCGGCCATGTTAGTCGTTTAGACACCGAAAGATAGACGAACAGTGCAACTGGCTGGATGCTACAGAGAGGCTGCCTGGGGTAGGAGTAAAACGAGATGGAGGTGGCGGTATGACCTCGATTCGAGTTGAACTGCATCATGAAAAGGCCTTTGGATAGCAGTAAGATTCCTATGCTATATATTATAATGTCAGTTCATCACCTTTGTATTTTTTAAATTTGACTACAAACTTAGGTTACTTGTTAAAAAAGGTTGTCGCGCCATAGGATAGCACCTTTTAAAATTCTTATTAGTCAGCTGTTGGTAAGCTTTTTCATAATTATACCTTTTGAATTTAGTTTAATGAAGTGTGCGCATTACGTTAAATCATTATTTTAAATGAATAGGAAAGAATCAGGAAAAAAAAATTATAAACCTTTTGGTAATTGTACTTTGACAATGCCAAGTTGATGTCTGTTGTTTTGTCTCAAATGATTATTTATTTATCTAGTTGAATTACTGAAATATACAAGTATTTTAGTTTTTTTATGCATTTCCATTTAATAATAAGGTGATTTTAAAAACATTACAAAATGGGGCATAACCCTGAAGCCGTAATTTTTTTAATGGGTCTTCCTACCCATGAAGGTAGAAAATGGGCTGTACTTTTACATCTCAATAGAAATAATACCCGTTTTCCAGTCATCCTGTATACAAAAAGACAAAATATCAATTACGGTGACATTATTAAATTACGGTGGCCCTCTTTTTTGCCACCGGAGCCACTGGAGTTGCGACACCGTTCTTAGAATTAATTAGTAAAGTACAAATTATAACGGACACTATTATTTTAAATGTAATAATTCGTTTGCAATTAGGTCGATATATCTAATCTTTAATCATCTGTGAAATTTCTTTTTAAACAGCCTTTTAGTTTTTTAAATATACATGACACCGTTATATGATAAATTTGTATTCCTGCGCCACCGCAGGTTATACTTACGTTTTTGGCGGGAAAACTGTTCAGTGTATCAAACATCCTTGTACTTGGTATACGATGGCTTGACAGAGCAGTGCGGGGAAAGATAGCTTAGCATCTATCTCATTCATTATAATGAAATAGTATAATGTTCAAAATGCGCCAGCGTTATTGACTTTTTCCGCGGGACATTTTTAAAAAGCTGTTACAGGTACTACCGGGTTAAGTTAAATTACTGCTCATGGTGTAAATAATAGTGTCATTTAATGTATTTTTAAAATATGTATGTATTCTGTTAAATTAATTCACCCGAAAATTGAAATAGCCAAATTTATTTTTGCAAATGAAGTGGGGACATAGCACCGCAATTAGATTTAGAGCCTTTGATAATTTTTTTAATGCGTAAACAAATAGATTTTGGTCTTAAGTTTTAAACGTTAGTCTAGATCACTGTCTGAACTTAATGAAAAAAAATTAATAAATGTGCATTCTGCACATTCCACTACGATTTTCATCCACGCCGCGCTAAAAACGTACCTGGGAAATTCACCCATATCGGCTCAGGGATGATGTGTCGATTGAACATTACCTTGGTCTTGTCCAGGTTCATCCCGGGTCATACACGCCTCGGGGCATCATTGAGAGTATACAACATTTTTTGCAAGACTATATCGTCAGCAAAGCGGAGATGCGTGAAATATTCGCCGTTGACGTTGATGCCTAGTCCATCCCACTGTAGCGTCTTGAAGACGTCCTCTATCGCGTTGGTGAAGAGTTTCGGGGATATGACGTCACCCTGTCTCACACGTCGGAGTAGTTGGATCGATCCCGTTTGGTGGGTTTGGACTTGAACGGACATCGTTGCCATTTGGTAGATATTTCAGTAGTCCTTTAAACAAAACTGGGATCAACGACAAAAACAACAACAGTCAGTGTCCGAGGAATAGCCGGATCAAAACTAAGAAAACTAATAGGTTCAATGGAAAATGGCGATTGGCGACTGAAAAACAACTGAACAAATTCCAAAAGACTTTTTAATTCACATGGTTTTATAACTTGACACACATTGCTACTTCTTAGATTAGGACCACTTTTGTGGCAGTATAACTCCGAAAGTACTGACTTTTAAGTTAGTTGGTTCGGTAGATAGAACTAACATGGAAAACTAATCCTGATGATGCCGCGGGTGTTGGCGAAGCATATGTCGATTAAAATTTTAATTGGTTTTCGGATTAGCAGCTATGTATTTATGGTTGCATGCTAGGTGCTTGGATCTGGCTTCTCGTTGCGACTGTGCTGTCTTGTGTTCGTGATCATGAGTGGGCGGATCCGGGGGTCAGCGGAGGGTGTAGGGCCCGGTGGTGGGCGATCCCTCAATGGAGATTTGAACTTCCGAATAGTGACGCCTGATACAATTCAATATTTACTGACTTTTAACCTTAGTGATAATACTAAGTTTTATTCTCCATGAAAATACCTATTCATTCGTGAGTATCTCTTATCTATTGAGAGGTAGGCCCACCATTACCCATTGTCCTTTAGCCAAGAAACAAAAATCTTATACCAAAGTATAAGAACAATCTTGGAAATTAACCCCATAACTAAATGGATACAACCGTAACCCCTTTCAACCCTATACTCGGAGTTTTAATTAAATATTTAAATGCTAGCAGCGACCCGCGATGAGATGTTTGGATACGAATCGAGAATGTAGTGAATTAATCTTTTGTATAAGTTAACATTCTTAAAGTCCGTCCGCGTGGACTACAGAAACGACAAAATGTCGAAATTATCCGGGATAAAAACACTTTCCCGGGATAAAAAGTAGCCTATATGTTAAATGGGACCTGTCAAAATTTATTCCTGATAACTGCATCGAAATCGGTTCAGCCGTTTCTGAGATAAGCGTGCACAAACGCACAGACAAACAGACAATAATTTCAAAATTCATTATATTGAGTACTATTGCGTTTATAAAAGTCTCCTATAATATTTTTTCTCATATATCTTCCATGTACAGACAGCGATCCGTTACATTTTTGTTATATGTATAGATAGATAACGGGGATGGTCTAATTTTTTGCAGTATTCTTGATAGTGCTAAACAAAAGTGACTGCTCTTTAACCGCTATTCTGAACGTGGCTGTGCCTGGCCAAAATTCCCACGGGAATAGTTATCATAATAACCAAAAACTGCAGGTTTTTACATACATATAATCACGCTTTTATCCCTTACGGGGTAGGCAGAGCACCAAGGGTCGATAGAACCACATGGTGCCACTTCTGACCAATTTTGAGGGCATAGTTGAGATGTACAAGTTCGGTTATTAGTGACAGGTGGTCAGCCCATCGCCTACAAAACACCAAGACCCTCTTGTCCCTCTACTGACTTGTACAGTATGCCCGGGAAGGGAAGAAGCTGTAGTATTATACGTTTTTTTTACTCCCAGAGCAGCATAGAAGATTAAACTATATAAGGTTTTTACGCAGTTCTTTTTACTCTCAAGATATTTACATTTCTAAAAAAAAAAGATTGTTATATTGGACGTTATTAAAGTATGTATTAGTATTAACATCTAAAACATTATTTTGTAACTCTATGACTTACCTGACTATTTTTAAAAGTAGAAAAATCATTTCAATCGATGTAAATAACAAAACTATGAAATTTTCACATCTCCAAGCAACAACATTTTATAAAAAGAAAAGAAAAATATATTTTTACACAAACCACATAAGTACAAAACTCTAAATTTTGCGTTTGACATCTTGCGAGTGTGTAAATGATATATAGGCACTTTCGCCTCGGCGGCCCTCTGCCATGAATTTTGTAAGTACTTCACGGGTTCTACTTACCTACCCCGTTCTCGCCCTGGGGCGGTTTTGAATTTTGAAATGAAATTACCTAGGTAAATCATATTGCTTTATTAGAAATGGTATGTATTGTTTTTATATGTATAAAAATAAAATTTATATATTCAATATAAAATCTATGAAAATTGCTTAACCCACGACACAAGACCTTAGGGATCATTGGGACTAGGAATGTGTTGTGAAGTGTGTGAATATTTATTTATTTTTTATTAATAAATATATATTTATAAAAGAAAATTAATCATTTAGGAATAACTTTTGTTGGGTATCTGGTTTTTATTGGAGTTTGAAAATAAAAGCATTTTTTTGATTAATTATTTTTCCGTATTAAAATTTAACATTGGTTTATCCTTCGCTATCTTTCTACCTAACTAACCAATTTTATCAACAGAGAAGTGATTTTATTATTAAAATTATGTATATATCATCATATCCATCCATTAGATATATATTTTTTTTTACACATTACTGCTACCTTTACAGGTTTAACCTGCCACAACAGAGTAGCAGCAACGTTTTATTTAAGTTTAACATTGTGATGTAAATACGAGTTATTTTTGAAAATTCATTCAAAGTACAATTAGAATCAGGTCAGTAACATCCGCAACTGTGCATAAAAATATTCTATTTTTGTTACAATTAGTCTGCGTCTAGTATCCCGATGGTATTGTGAAGTTCCCACGCACACTCTCCAAAGTGTATCCTGTAAAACACTGACAAGGCAGCAATTTTACGGCGGTGAGTCAGGTCTCTGTATCTTGCTTTCCACATACTGTTAAAGCCTCTAGTAGTGTCTGTTTTAGGTATACTTAATAACTTATATGTTTAATTAAAATTATTAATAAAGAAAATGGGAAAAATTCTTCACCCGAGTGGGAATCGAACCCACGACCACTGTAAACTGTGCCAGCCGCTATAACCACTAAGCCACCGGGTCAATTACTCGGATGACGAATTTTATCATCTCTTTTCTAAATTACATATTGGCAACGTTATTCTTCATCCCGATAGCTATACACTAGCCATATCTCGGCAAACAAAGCTGAATCCCTCAGCACAATGTTTAAAGACGAAACGATCAACCATATCCTAACGGATTATATTAATGGAAAAGTGTTTTTATAAATTTATCTTACTCAAGATATTATATATATTATCTTGAGTAAGATAATTTTTTTTCCATTTTCTTTATCAATAATTTTATAATATATATATTATAAAATTATTGATAAAGAAAATGGAAAAAATTCTTCACCCGAGTGGGAATATGTTTAATAACGTTATTTCGGAAGTAAAATTTCTAGTTCACACCTATTTCAGGATTATGTACTACAAGCACAATAAGTTACTTCACCTATCGTATGTTTACAGTTACATAAATACGCTATTGTTCATTCTCAGTTCAGTTGTTTCATCCACAATGTAATAGTGTGTTCCAAAATTTAAAAGTGCTGAGATTTATTTTTTGGGAAAATCGCCAAATTGTAACTTACGCCTTAAGTATATTCTGTTATACTCTAGTCCTACTACTAATAGAGCGCGCGTACTCGTAAAGTTACAACCTAGTTAGACTTGCTATTTGACGGCAAAATACAGGGTGTAACAAAAAGGGTATGTTAAGCGAAAAGCTATGTAAATAGCCCACTGTAGAGAACCTATTCCCAAAATTTGAGACTCGAAATCACATGTTTATTTTTCAAGATTGTATGAAAATTCTTGAGTGGTTTAGAAATACTCCATACTATTTGAAAAAATAAACTCATGATTTCGAGTCTGAAATTTTTTTACGTAGGTTCCTTTTAGTGGGCTATTTACATAGCTTTTCGCTTAATATACTCTTTTTGTTACACCCTGTATATGGAATATCTGTCAAATGAAACAGTGAATATCTTATACCTTTTTATTATTGAGGCCCTTCGTTATTAAATAGCCTGCTTAACAGAAATAATGAAAGATAAAAATTTCAACTACTGAACTTAATCATTAATGTCTGATTAAGTAACTGTTTTAATTATACGATTAAGATAAAAATAACAAAAACAGAAAATTAAACAAACAAAACGATATAACAAACAAACACAACATAAAACTAACTAAAACAAACCCAAAATAACCAAAAAACAACAACAATGTACCAATACCTAATACCAATTCTACTAATAATGAACGTGAAGTGTCATACACCAAAAAACCATTCGGACGTGATAATAACATACGAGGGACACGCTGAAGCATATCCACTCATACGTACAACATCCACTGAGGCTACTACTGGAGTGCCAACATCAGAAACTACAACAGTTACAACAACAGAAGCAATTGAAACTGGAGATATAGTATTTGTACCCAATGGAAGGGTACCGAATAGCGATGATGAATTTCTCCAAGATGATGCAATGATTAAGGAGCTAAGTGAGCTGCATGGTGATGCTAATCATAATTACCCTGAACGACGAACGACAGGTAGGTTATCACATACATACGGCTGCATTATCGATGTATAGATTTCCTAGGAAATGTGATTAATATAATTTGATAGATAGATACATTTGTTGATACGAGTACATATTCAATTTTTGATCCAACAGTTTGTCCATTTCGGACGTACAATAGTCATGTACATTATATAATATTAAATAAGTTATTCCTAAGTTATTCATTATTATAGTTCATGTTTACAATTATACAATAAATAAATCATAAAAAGATTTCTGTATTAGCCATTTTTAATGCATTCTTAAATTTTATGTCATCCAGTGATTTTATCGATCTAGGCAAATTATTAAATATATTACATACATACATATATACATAATAATCACGCCTCTTTCCCGGAGGGGTAGGCAGAGATCACGGATCTCTATTTGCTACGATCCCGACACACCTCTTTCGCTTCATCTACTTTCATGATATTCTTCATGCACGCTCGTCGGTTTAGAGTACTCTTGACCTAACCTTTCTTTAGAATTTCACGAATTTGATCGGTGAAAGTCCGGCGAGGTCTTCCCCTTCCAACCCTTCCACTCTTCCGTTGTACACTTTCTTTGTTAGTCTACTTTCACTCATCTTCTCCAAATGCCCAAACCACCTCAACATACCCTTCTCAATCTTCGTCACCACGTCCTCATTTATACCACACTTCTTTCTGATCACCTCATTTCTTATCCTATCTTTCAAAGTGACTCCACACATACTTCTCAATGCTCTCATTTCCACTGCATTCACTTGACTTTGATGTTTTGGTTTCTGCTATACCCAACTTTCACTTCCATACATAAGAGTCGGCACCCAAACACCTCCATGAACAGCCAGACGTGCCGTTTGCGACACTTTCTGGCTACTCATAAAAGAATAAAGTACCCCATTCACCCGATTCCCAGCATTCACTCTCCTTGCAATATCTTTGTCATGCTTACCATCCCTTGTATACAAAGTCCCCAGATACACGAACTCAGTCACTTGCTTCAATATATTAACCCCGTTTATATAAGTGCTTATTTTTTCAGTATGTAACTGGAAGCTACTATTTGTTTCACACATTTCCGTGCGATTTTAGGAATTACATACATTTCCCAGGAATTTTATACAATGACAGATTACATATATTTCCGTTAACATATCCATAAATGACTACATTATCGGATACCTACGGATAACTACTATAGGAATTTGAAACGGACTCTACTAAGTTTCTATTATGTAGTCCTGATAGTTTCAAATAAAGAGTGAATCCAAATGGGTTCCGTTTTTTTGCTATTTGGCTACGGACCCATATAAACATAGTCTTGAAGAAAACGTACGTTCCCTCTAATTAAATAATAACATTACAGAACCTCCCGACGAAGGCGTAGTTTTCGTCTCCGGAAAAAACGATCAAAACGAAAAGGAGATTACGCCAAAAAAGAAAGAGAAGCCATATTACGAGCCCCGTAATGAGGAAGAGAGAGTAAAGAGCTTTGTAACACACCACTGTAAGAACCTGAATTGCAATAGTACTGTCGATTCGGTTTGCGGAGCGAAATTGGACCGTGGGGTGTGGAGATTCAGGCTGTTTTTAAACGAGTGCTATTATAGGAAGGTTAATTGTGCCTTCCGATATGAACAGAATAGTAAGTGTGATAAATGCTCTTAATTAAATTTGTTTATTATGCCGTATGGTGTCTGCAAAGTAGAATACCACCACCCCATGTCTTCTGACGTGCCCTGGGGGAGGCCTACGTCCAGCAGTGGACTGCAATAGGCTGTGTGTGTGTGTGTCCACTTGTAGTAAATACATCGGGAATTAGCACACATTAGCAACAATCTATCTATGAATTAATCAATTTATTTAAATATACCAACATAGCCGTGTTTTGTAGAAAAACAAGAAAATTTGATGTACGCTGGGGACCATGGAGAAGGAATAAATGGAGAATATTCCTTCTCCATGCTGGACACAATAGAACGAAGAGATACAAGCCGCTCTGTAGCTTAGTACCTAATACTCTATTTTAAGCATCTACAGTACTCGTACAAGTAGACCTTAGGGCCATCTGTTTTGGTCTGCAGCTGTATGCTGAGCTGGGTCCATTTCAGCATAATTATTTTTTTCTGTATTGTGAAACATTTTTGAATGCTGAATAAATAATTTTTTCTTTCTTTCTTTCACTTGCAGCAAATGCTAAAAACTATTTCCCGAAATTCCCCCAAACTGATATCTATACTAATATTATAAAGCTGAAGAGTTTGTTTGTTTGTTTGTTTGTTTGAACGCGCTAATCTCAGGAACTACTGGTCTGATTTGAAAAATTCTTTCAGTGTTATATAGCCCATTTACCAAGGAAGGCTACAGTCTATACAACAACCTGCCCGGCTTCGCACGGGTACAACGCCCCCTCACGCGGACGAAGTCGTGGGCGGCTGCTAGTAATTAATAAAATTATTTTTCAGGATACCGAGCAGTAACAAGGGACCACTGTAAAGAGGTCGGCACTCATCTCAATTACCGGCCATCAATACGGAAAGCAGCGCCATCTATTGTCAAATACAACTTGTCGTTGAATCAAACACGCAGAAACTTACATGCAAGAAGGTAATACATAATTTATCCCCTCTTTGCAAGAAAAACGTGACATTTTATAAACCACTACTTTGTGAGATGTCGCGTTCTTCTTGTAAAGAGGCGATATAATATACGGTACACACGGCTGCGTTAGCGAAATGGGGGAGCCATAAATGCAGTATCACTTAGAAGTTCCTCACTTGACCTTAGAGAACGCCCCTGACATGCACGGAGATGCAGCTGATGTATTCTAGTAAAACCTCGCATCAGAACAGGTCATACTTATATTACCGTATACATATATCTATAATAATAACGCCTTTATCCCTTACGGAGTAGGCAGAGCACCAAGGGCCGATAGATGATGCCACTTCTGACCAATTTTGAGGGTATAGTTGAGATGTACAAGTTCGGTTAGTAGTGACAGGTGGTCAGCCCCCATTACCCCATTTTTGTAACAAATCTGCGCAATCTCCAAGTAATAACTCAATGTCGATCTCCTTCCTTGCCGTATGGTGTCGACAGTGTATATTAAGATCTCCAAGGTCTTGTGTCGTGGCTACTAAGCAACGATATATAAATACATAGATAAGTATGGAAACATTCATCAATATTCATCATCACGTTTACACCAACCGGGATTCAAACCCAGGACCTATGAGCACCATGGCCCACTCGCCTGCCCAGCGATAAAAAAACTGGGCAAAACCCCCTATGGTAGTAGCCTTGTGGCGTGTCTATGGGGGAGGCCTACGTCTGCAATAGGCTGAAGACAAAGACCCGGCATACATTTGTCTGTGATGACTCTTTCTGGGGACTCGCGATGTTCCAGGTCCATGCCAGCACAAACTGTCTGCGGTCACCCATGTCCAGTGATATGTTCCGAGGATTACGAGCCGGAATGTGCGCAGAGCAGCGCTGGAGAGAAGAAGGTGTTCATGAACCACTGTAAACTGGACTATATCTCCTGCACCACTGGTGTTGGTGAGAGCTCTTAAGGTTTTGGTAGGAACGCACAGTCATATAGGTATTTCAAAGCTTAGGGAGAGATCTCCAAATACTTTTTACCCGACGCAACGGCGCCAGAAAAAAGGGTCATGTTTTTCGAGTGTATGTAAGTTTGTATACGAGTACATAATTATGCAGGTGATTTTTGGTCATCAACGTTCCCGAAAACTACGGAATCTCCTCATAGTCACGATCATTTTTCTCCATGGAAGCATACCTGGGAAGTGTCTGGTTCCCAAGATATTGGGGTCCAAATTTGAGTAAATAGACTGCGTTTAACTGCATAAATACACATAGACACGCGTAGCAAGATTTTTCACGAGAAATAATTAATATCTGTCTATGATAAAACTAGCATAAGCACTGGACACTATAAATTTGGTCCGAACAATAAATAAAATAAAAAAAATACATTGTTTCCCAGGATTTTTTTTGGCATAAACTTACTTTATTTGATGTATAGAGTACGTACCCTTCGTTAAGGGTGGTAAATCTTGAGCACACATAAGCTGATATACAGGATGTAACAAAAAGGGTGTGTTAAGCGAAAAGCTATATGAACAGCCCACTGTAGATAACCTATCCACAAAATTTGAGACCCGAAATCACATGTTTATTTTTCCGCATAGTATGGAGAATTTTTAAACATATCAGGAATTTTCATACAATCTTGAAAAATAAAAATGTGATTTCGAGTCTTAAATTTTGTAGATAGGTTCTCTATAGTGGGCTATTTACATAGCTTTTCGCTTAACATACCCTTTTTGTTACACCCTGTATAGATTCTAGAGTCTAGAGTTCTCAAACTTTTTTTACTCATAGACCCCTTTTAAAAGATAACTGGTTCTGGTAGACCCCCTACAGGCCTACACCACATACAAATTAATTGTGAACCTCCATTTTTTCACATCAACGTAGACCCCCACCGAGTCTCCTGTGGACCCCTGGGGGTCCACCTGGACCACTTTGGGAACCAATGGTCTAGAACATGCACTGACACAGAGAATGTGGTCATACCACGGAGAAGGTATAAAAGAGGAGGTGGGACTATTAACTGAGTCGTGTGACAATCGTGAGGCCATGACCGCATGATAGGGGCGGAGCTTCAGCATCAGTGTAACGCAGTAGCTGTAACCACACGCTTATGCAACTAGTTTGGCTAGTCACGACAAGGTGGTTCTATGTAAATGGGCAGGGCTACAGTGTTAGGATGCTCCCCTCGTCCCATACTTCACCCTCGCTCAGTGGCACACTATTTTTGTATGAAAATATACTTAGCCGCTGCTTCTCTTTCATTTCTTCTCCATGGGTCATACACGTAGTAACTAGCGCCATTCTTTATCGGAACTATTCTACGAAACTGACAGTTTGATGGCTTACATCACAACTCAAACTTGGCTCGGGCATCTCCCGTTTGTTTCTGATATCTATGCATTGGCTGCGTGGTGCCGGCAGAGTAGAATTCGTACCACCCTATGTCTGCCCGTGGGTATCGTACGAGGAGATTAAGGGTTCCCGGGAGGTGGGCAGCAGCGCCTCCCGTGTTGACAACATAGTCCAAAATACAAACTGCGGTCACCAACCCGCCTGCCCAGCGTGGTGACTATGGGCAAATATCCAGTAAGACTGCCATGGGGGGTATTTGCCCGTAGTCACCACGCTGTGCAGGCGGGTTGGTGTAGTAATTGAGTAATTTCTACTTCATCTTTACAGCCTGGTTCCGTCGAGCCCTCTCCGACTGCGTTGGAGGTCAGAAGGCAAGTCTGCAGCAGAACCGGCGCTTCATCGACTGGATGCAACGCGTCGGTATTGTCGATAAGAAGGGAAGATTAGTACTCAATTAGTTTATGTTTATAAATATGTTTAGTTTATGTCTAAGATTAAATTTTAGAATAGCAAAAAGGCGATATTAGTTTCACTACATATACTTACTCCATATGTTTACACAACCTTGCGTTCTTAAAAATGGGGACTAAAAAGTAGGTATCGTGTAAGAGATCCTATAAACACGTTCAGCGTAGCAGGTTCATGTTAAAGATCAATGACAATTTGCTAGCTAATTGCTTGAGAGGACGCGTGAGTTCCTCAGTAACTCTTACCACATGCGTGGAAGGAGATGCAGCTGGTGTTTCGGGATTTAGGTGGATCGCGTCGCGTCAAAGGTAGGTCAAAGAGTTAGCTGTGTGTTTTCTCTTCTTTCTTCTTCCGCGCGGAATTTATCGTAGGGTTTAGGTTCACAGTTCACTATAGTCCACTTTTAGGGTAAGGGCGCTCTGATTGGATAGGTCAGTTTGTCACACACAAAAATTCACTTGCCGAAACGCGAGGTCAGTACCGCGATGGTTGGACAACTGGCAAATGCACGGCGGGGGGAAACACACGTGGCCAGCGTCCGCGGCGAGGAAAGTTGAGGTAAATTATAGTTTTAACAGCTGGATATTCTAGTGAAGGTGTAACAAAAGGAGTACCTATTCACAAAATTTTAGACACAAAACCACGTGTCCATTTTTCCAGATTGAGTGGAAAATTTCTGAACAATATTAAAAATACAAAAAGTTACCAAGTAGGTAACTGGTTTTCTTCCCTGACAGACAAACAAAATTACATAATAATAACTTTTACATAGTAATATACCCAATGGTAAAATTTTTATCACATGTACAGAAAAACCAAAGAACATTCCACCCTATCTTGTCAACAACCTTTCAACCCTTAAAAGGCGGAAGTATCTCCTGACCGGAAACATATAAATCCCTCAATGGCTGGCTTTATCTCAGATTGTTTCAACCACTTGTGTAGGGGATGAAATTATTATATCACTTTGGTATAAAATAACTTCTTTATTTGACGATGGGCAATGATTTCTTTTAAAGTTTGACGGCCGATTGGTGTAGTGGCCCTGCCCACGACGCCATAGCTCCTGGGTTCGAATCCCGGTAGGTACAAACATTGATATGATGAATATCGATGTTTGTTTCCGAGTCATGGATGTTTCTATACTTATCTATGTATTTATATACCGTTGGTTAGTACCCACGACACAAGACCTTAGGGATCTTAGTGTGGGACTGGGTTCATGTGTTGTGTAGTGTGTTAATATTTATTATTAAAGTAGGACTTGAAATTATGTACAAACAGGCTGTGTTTCCAATATGTGATAGCAAGGACTACAGGATCATAAAGGAGATCACGTATACCGGGGACAGAAACAATGTTCAGTAACAAGTGCAAGATTATGGAGCGTGTACTGAATGCTCGCCTTTTGGCATATCTTGAATACAACGACCTACTCAGCGACCGGCAATATGGTTTTCGGCGTGGGCGTTCAACTGGTGATCTTCTTGCATATGCCAACCATATTTGGAGCGAAGCAATTGAGAAGCACGGGGAAGCCATTGCTGTCTCACTCGATATCTCCAAGGCATTTGATAGGGTATGGCACGACGGCCTTTTAAGCAAGCTCCCATCGTATGGTATCTCTGATAATCTTTGCATCTGGATTGCTGACTTTTTGAAGAAGCGATCAATACGTGTGGTCCTTGACGGTCATTTGTCTGATGAAATCGCTATTGACGCTGGAGTTTCGAAAGGGTCAGTACTATCTGCAACCCTTTTCCTATTACATATAAACGACCTGCTTGTGTCTGGTTCCTTTGGGTATGCAGATGACACCACTGTTGCAGATAGATACTTTTCGGGTGCGAGGGCTACCAGAGATCAAATCCAGTCTTGTCGAGAGTCAATGATTGAGAGAGTTGTTTTGGCACTACAGGCAGTCTCCGACTGGGGCGAAGCCAATTTAGTCCAATTTAATACCTCTAAAACGCAGGCGTGTATATTTACCGCAAAACGGAGTAAGTTCGACCTGACTCCGACTTTCCAGGGTGTGTCCTTGGCAACGACTGACCATCTTCAACTCTTAGGACATATCAGCAACGTCGAATTTTGGCAAGTACATCGAGTCCATAGCAAAAATCTCAGCTAAAAAACTAGGCGTCCTATCCAAGATTTGGCGGTATTTTACTCCACAGCAACTATTGGCGCTATATATAGCACAAGTTCGTCCTTGTATGGAGTACTGCTGCCACCTTTGGGATGGATCAGCTAAATATCAGCTAGCCGCACTGGACTCAGTGGAAAAACGGGCAATAAAACTTATTGGAGATGAAACCGTAGCAAATTCGAAACTCCAGGACCTGATCCACCGCCGTAAAATTGCTGCCTTGTCAGTGTTTTACAGGATACACTTTGGAAAGTGTGCGTGGGAACTTCACAATACAGTTCCACCAGCCCCTTTTCACCATCGGGATACTAGATGCAGACTAGCGTATCACCCTTATGTTGTTGATATCCCACACATCCGCACCAAACGTTATGCTAACTCGTTTGTAATGCGAACGGCTAAGGAGTGGAATGCACTTCCTGCCGATATATTTCCCGAGCACTACAACATTGGTCTCTTCAAAGCTAGAGTGAATAGGCACTTGCTTAACATCAGGCACGATGGCGGTCAAATGTTTGCCTAGCTAATTTGTAAAAAAAAGTTGCTAGCTCTTACGGCATATTCCACTGAGTACATACATATATTAGATACATAATATGTTCAAATAATTGATCAACCCTAATAGAGAGTCACAAGTGAATAAAAAAACAGCAATGTATCATAGAAATAACTGATATTCCCATAAAATAATAATAATAATAAGCCCGCAGGGCAGCTTGTGGCGAGCTGTTGGGAGATAGCATTCCCACGGACCTGAAGTGCTCCCGGGGGAAGACCCTGTTCCTCATCTCCGGCGCCGGAGTGAGGTCTGACGAGGAACAGTTCCCCCACCTCTGCCTTGCATTCGCCGGCCGGGCAGAGTGGAGTCGCGAGAGCTATGACAGCTCGAGGGTGGACATGCCCGTCCGTAAGTGGCAAGTTGGCTTCGGTTTAAAGTCCAGGGGCACCCCTCCACCCTAGTCGCTGACCAAATGTTGCCCCCTTTGTCGCTCCGTGCGTGCGGCCGTTTCAGGGGGCCCATAAAATGAGTCGGCAAGTCACCGGCTGCCACTAAACAAGATGAGACTTGGTTGTAATGGCAGGCGTCCGTTAGTCTCCTTCAATAGCCCAGTTACCCAACCCCACCCAACATTTAGCCCCATAGCCCATAGTCACCTTTGTTCCCATCGCATGACATAGATCTGCACTCCAATAGTCTTGCACATGGCGGGGACCATCGCCGGGTGTATCATATTGTGCGGTCGGCGATGGTACCCGCACTGTGTATCCCACACCATATTATAGTTCTCTATAAAGGGCCTCTACATCTTGGCCACGGCCCGATGCACGCCTATCAAAGGACCGGGACTCTGTAGTCCCGAGAATTTAAACAGAGATACAATAATAATAATAATTTATTTAGCAAAAAGAATAGATACAATTCAGAGTACAATTCAATACTGTTATGGTAATTTTAAAATGAGTCACATATTCGATTAACGCGGATACGGAAAGCAGACATTTCGGATAATAAAATAAAAATCAATGCATTTTCTTTGAGTAAAAACACTGACATCTATCTCGAGCTGATAATTTTAACTTTTCAGCATTTCAGTATTTCCTATCATTTACATCCTGTTTATTATTTCATACATCTCTAGCCTGAAATACGTCTGTTCCTTAGGTAACACAGAATCTAACTGAAATTAACTGAATATGTAGGCGGGGGCAGTAGAAGGGGCGTTGTCTTTGCCATCACGCCCACTGCAACTGAAATAGCCTGAATTTCATGGTACATCTAGATTTTTCAGCACGACTTCAGAATATAGAAGCTGAATGATGTAAGACGTCCACTAAGAAAGGACTTTCTAGAATTCTCACAAGAACGAGAAGTAACGGGAATCTAGTGATTTGGGCGTTTCTCGGGCGATGAGCTAGCAACATGTCACTGATCTTTTACATATCCCACCATGCATAAAGTTGCTGTGGGATCTAATTCACGAAACTGCAGTTTCGGGCTACCCCATTTTAAAAAAAACACAGTTATGTGTATATGTCTGTATGACAGCATATCAGTCCACTTCTGGACGTAGGACTTTCCCAACGCACGCCACGAGGCTAATGCCATCTATGTATATTACCTATTACAGGTATATACTCCGACTCGCAATAGGCCGGTTTTTTCTAAACTTGCTAATGAGACAATCCACCTTTTTACAGGAGATTTCGGTTAATTCCTAACTCCCGTATTTCACCCCAATCGATGTTTCCACCCTCATTACTATTCAAGAAAGATCCGATGGAGTGTAAAATCAACATCCTAACTAGAGACATTGTTTTACGAATTTTTACAGGCCCTAAGGCTGGTAGTACACCTGAAATAATATCACGACCTCTAAGGGTTTTGTCCTAGATTATCATAATACTAGTACAGACATAGAGGAATAAGATGTAGGCATAGAGTGCTAATGTCATACTAACAGTTTCGATTCACCATTAGACTTTTCGGTGTCTCGCGATACCAGTCCTTGACACTTAGATTGCATTAATATACGTTACAATACATGAGTTATGTAGTATCCATTACCATACATTACACTAAAGTGTCAAGGACTGGAATTGTGAGGCACCGAAAAGTCTAATGGTGCATCGAAACAGTTAGTATGACATTAGCACTCTATGACTTCTTATTCCTCTATGGTTCAGATTTAAATCCCACTAATATTACAAACGCGAAGGTTTGTGAGGATGTATCTAGGTAAGTAGGTATGTAAGGGTGTATGTTGCTCTTTCACGCAAAAAAACTACTGAATGGATTTTGAGGAAAGTAGCTTACATATCAGAACAACACATAATTATGTATTGAATTGTATCAGGCGTCACTATTCGGAAGTTCAAATCTCTATTGAGGGATCGCCCGCCACCGGGCCCTATACCCTCCGCTGACCCTCGGATCTGCCTACTCATGATCACGAACACAAGACACTCGCAACGAGAAGCCAGATCCAAGCACCTAGCATGCAACCATAAATACATCGGATTAGCAGCTATGTATTTATGGTTGCATGCTAGGTGCTTGGATCTGGCTTCTCGTTGCGACTGTAGTGTCTTGTGTTCGTGATCATGAGTAGGCAGATCCGAGGGTCAGCGGATGGTATAGGACCCGGTGGCGGGCGATCCCTCAATAGAGACATAATTATGTATCTATTTTATCCCGGAAAAAAGTTTAATGCCGAATAATTTCGACATTTTGTTTTTTTTTTCGGTTCACGCAGACGGAATCGCGGGCGCTCACTAGTAGCATATAAATATAAGATGTTTTCAATATTAGTAATTTGCTTTAACTAAAGCTAAACTAGAACACTAGGTAGGTAAAAAGAAACAACTTTTACTATGTGACCAACTCGGAAATCGTGAAAAAATATCTGCTGTTCCATACAAATTTAAATACATAGGTACATAGCGCACTAAAACGTTTCCATACAAACTTGAATACATACTGCACTAAATTGAATGGAATTTAGAGATTTTTAAATAATAAACATAAATAATACGTTAATCGTCACCTTGTAAACTGGAATAATCTAGAGTTTTTAGATCCTATATTATTAATAAATAAATAAAATAAAATTATTAATAAAGAAAATGGAAAAAATTCTTCACCGAATGGGAATCGAACCCACGACCACTGCATACCGTGCCAGCCGCTCTAACCACTGTGCTACCGGGTCAATTACTCGGATGACGAATTTCACCATCTCTTTTCTAAATTACATATTGGCAACGTTATTTTTCATCCCGATAGCTATACACTAGCATAATCTCGGCAAACAAAGCTGAATCCCTCAGCACAATATTTAAAGATGAAACGATCAACGATATCCTAACGGATTATATTAATGGAGAAGTGTTTTTATAAATTCATCTTAGTCAAGATATTATATATAAAATTATTAATAAAGAAAATGGAAAAAATAATAATAATAAATATTAACACACATCCTATGTTATTATGGAATCCGCGATATTATTGCAAGTGTACAAAACCCCTAAAGAGGGGTGTAAAGGACATTCGCAAAAAGATGTCGTTAGATTTGATTAAAAATACAAAAATGGCTTGGCTGAGGGCTGGCAGGTAACCCCGTTGGATAAAAACGCGGTGTTATCTTGTACATAGATAATTTTTGGACAGTAAAATTCTGATATACGGGTTTGTAATTATAAAATAGATAATAAAAAATATATAAAATTCATCAAAAAGTTGATATCTCTACTCTAAAAAGATGTCCACTGCTGATGCAGGCCTTCACTAGAAACATCAGCTGCATCTCTCAGGCGATAAGCTAGCAACTAGTCGCTAATTACGTACATTTACATCTGTCGCCGCTGTGCTAAACGTGGCTCTGAGATCTCCTTTGCTATCTTGCAGTTCTGGCTACCCCATTTCTGATACACAGCCGTGTCTATATCATAACATATACTTTTAAAAACAAAGTTGCTTGCCGCTGTCTGTCTGTCCCTATGTATGCTTTGATATTTTAAACTACGCAGCGGATTTTGATGCGGTTTTTTTAATAGATAGAGAACTCAAGAGGAAGGTTTTATATGTATAGTAGGGTCGATTTCGGCAGTCACACTTAAACCTAAACCTAATCTTAGTCAGGTCTATCTCTCTCCGTTCTTAACATAAATGGCTGATAGAGAAAAGGACAGGTAGGACTAATTTTACGTTTATTTTTAAGTGTGACTGCCGGAATCGGCCATAGTATCAGCATTGCACACGTGCGAAGCTGGGGCGGGTAGCTAGTATGCTAGTAAATTTAGGTAAGGAACCCCTAATATGCCAAAACCCCTAAATGTATGTCCAAAGACAAATAACTTTAAATTAACTACCTCCTTAAGTTTCACAGTAAAATTAGCCCCATCGAGCCCAAATCAACCCTTAACTGTAGGGTTAATTACTGACCTCAGGTAACCCCAGGTACTGTTAAATTTAACTGCCAGGTTAAATTAGATTTTGGAGTTAGCTCCGTTTGTAGCAAATGTCAAAATGTCATAAAAGGCCTGCATTTTATTTTAAACACGAATAAGACATACTAAATTACACAGCAAGCTGTAATAACATAGTTAGCAAGCAACTTATGATGTCAAAAGGTCATGTTTAACGAGGATATAATTTTACGCACAGATTACACCGTCAATTAATTACATAAAATTGTTACATAAGCAATAACATGAGTAAATAATATAATTGTTATGTTTTGTGTACAATAAAGAATAAAGAATAAGAATTGTTTCTTCTACATAGGTACGAGTGTTCAATAACAAGTTTATCTTACCACAATAAAAAAAAATATCAAAAAATTTAAACCCAAAGCTAAACCCAATAAAAGCACCCGCCGTGAAATGCTCTAATCAACTTATCGGCCGCTGTTAAATTGTAATTAGTGAGGTAATTCCCTCCCTTTAGGGCCCTCCCTCCCTGTTATCTTGGAGTATTGTAATGTAGTGCTAGAGTGTAAAATGTTGGTGAATAAATGAACAATGAAATCAGGCATATAGGCGTTTACGTGAAATGATCAATACCGAAAAAAAAGCCCTCGGTACTCCTAATATATGGCAAAATCTCATGATGCATTTACAGCCCTGATAAGTCCACTGTTGGACATAGGCCTACCCCAACAACCTCCACTCCGACCTGTCGGAAGCAGCCTGCATCCAACCGACGCCCGTGACCTTGGCCAGGTCGTCCGTCCACCTCGCGGGTGGCCTTCCCACGCTGCGTTTGCCGATAGACAAATAAACAATATTTCATTTCATTTCATTTCATTACGTGGTATCCACTCTAGAACTTTCCGACTCCATCGCCCATCAGTTCTTCGAACCATGTGCCCTGCCCATTGCCACTTCAGCTTGCTGGACCGTTGAGCTATGTCGGTGATCTTTGTACGTCTGCGGATCTCCTCATTTCTGATTCGATTACGCAGAGAGATCCCAAGCATGGCTAAATCTACTTTCATGATATTCTTCAGGCACGCTTATCGGTTTAGGGTACTCTTGACCTGACCGTTTCTCTAGAATTTCACCAATTTGAATGGTGAAAGTCCGGCGAGGTCTTCCTCTTCCCAAGCTTCCATCAACTCTTCTGTTGTACACTTTCTTAGTCAGTCTACCAGACCACCTCAACATACCCTTCTTAAAAGCCTCAACTATTTATATGTTACAAAATAAATATCAGTGGTCGTGGGTTCGATTCCCACTCGGATGAAGAATTTTTTTTTCATTTCTTTAGATCTTTTTACGTTCATGATTTCTTTATTAATAATTTTATACAAACATTTGTAAATTGAGTTTTTTTTTTCATTACAAAAACATTAAATTTGAGCGTTTAATAAGACCAAGGTTAATCCTGATTTGTATGGTCAAGAGGCCATTCACGACTAGGTACGAGTACCATAAACCCCTAATAATAATAATAACTTTAATCCACGTTTATCTCTAGCACAATCTATTGATAGCATTAAATTTAAATTGACAAGGCTTTTAACAGGTTTTAGTGTCCATTAGTGGCAGTCTAGACATAGACTAGACACAGAAGAGATACCTGGGCGTTGTGGAGCTCTCAAATACTAGGCCGCATTACCTAATATGCCGCGCGGTGCCGGCAGAGTAGAATTCGTACCACCCCATGTCCGTCCGTGGGTATCGTACGAGGCGAATAAGGGTTTCCGGGAGGCGGGCAGCAGCGCCTCCCGTGTTGACAGCATAGTGCAAAATGCAAACTGCGGTCACCAACCCGCCTGCCCAGCGTGGTGACTATGGGCAAATACCCCCCATGGCAGTCTTGTGGCGTGCCCTGGGGGAGGCCTACGTCCAGCAATGGACTGCAATAGACTGATGATGATGATGATGATTACCTAATAACATCATTTACAGAAAAAAGCCTGACAGCTTAAAAATTTTGACCCAGTGTCACTTACAAGTCGAGCCTTGTCTCTCAAATTCAAATGTGATATAAACATACACTTGGAAAACATAATACTCCTAATAATAGCCAGAACAGGAGCACAAAGGACTTCCCATAGCCACGTTTGGCATAGCGAGGCGAGATGTAAAAGATAAGTGACACGTCACTAAGTAGGTAACTATAGTAGTCATATCCTACTAATATTATAAACGCGAAAGTTTGTAAGTATGGATGGATGGATGCGTTTGTTACTCTTTCACGTAAAAACGGCTGGAGGGATTTTAATAAAACTTGGTATGGAGTTAGCTGACACCCTGTTTTAACACATTAGGCTACTTTTTATCCTGGATAATTTCGACATTTTGTTTTTTCTGCAGTCCACGCGGACATAAATAGGTACATATAGAGACACGACTGTGCGCCCGGAATCGGGTAGCCAGAACCACATTCATAAAGAATTCATATAGAATCACAAAGGAGCTCCCGCGCCCACATATAGCAAGCCGGGGGGAGACGTAAAAGGTCAGTCATAATTAGCTAGCTTATCGTCTGAGAGAATGCCCCTGAGTTCCTCAGTCAACTCTCACGGCATGCGCGGAAGGAGATGCAGCTGATACGAGTATATTCTAGTGAAGCCCCGCATAGGAAACACCTACTTCTATAAGTGCAAATATTATTACAGGTTAACTCTGAGTTAACATAATTTAACTTAACAATTTGGGTAAAGTAAATAAGTACCTACCTAACCCTGTGTTCACACTTCTACTTTGTTTTTGATGTAAGGAAGTTGTTCTTAACTAAACAAACACATACTCGTACCTACTAAGGGAAACGCAGTTAACATTGAATAAAATACTGAGTCTACCGATTGGTTTGCTGGAAGAAATCTCAGTAACAAAGATAAGCTCACCTCTGTACATTCAAAACAAAAACCATAAAAACTGTCAAAGCTCAATTTGGGATAAAAAAAAATGGGAAAGAAAATGTTGCGGGTCCTCACTACAATCAGCTGCATTTTCCGTGCATGTCGTAAGAGTCGACTAAGGGGACGACCACACAGAACAGACGTAAGACACGGACCCGTCGCTGTCGCGGCACCCGTTTAATCTACTTTCATACAAAATGTATACAGCCGTCGCGACGCAAAACATACAGAAAAAACGGGCGCCGCGACTGCGACGGGTCCGTGTCTTACGTCTGTTCTGTGTGGTCGTCCCCTAAGTAACTCGACCGTTCTCTGACCGGTCGCGATGAGCTAGTAATCTGTCACTGATCTTCTACAAGCCCGCTGTGTTATACGCGGCTGTACGGGCTCCTGCGAGACTAGCATGACCTGCAAAACACAATATGATAAACCAATTCATCGACCTTTACCTAGCCTGTAAAATACGATAAATATAGCCGCCATGTTGAATTTTGTATAGAGACGTTACAATATCGTACAATACGATATCCACGATGCGTGGTCATGCTAGGGGGGCTGCAATTCTATCTACCTCATTTCGGGAAGACAGCTATATTTCTGCGTATACCTATATTATTATTTTTTTTATACATATACTCTCCATGGACTTTAAGTTCTGCTTGCGCCCGACAGATGGCTCTGTTACAATTTCAAGACGAGACTTTGTATCTTTTTGCTTTCACTATATAAATAGCTTTAGATAATTGGTTTGCGTTTCGAAAGTTGGCCTGCGCCTGCGACGTGAACGATCGAGCTAAATAGCTGGTGATAGAAGATATTTTAGTATTTTATATTGACCACACACTAAGATGGAAATCCGGAGCAGATACGTAAGTAGATTATTTTGGTACATTTAGGGCTGATTTCTTGAACCTATTTGAACGATATTCATTTTTCCATTAGGTCAATGTATTTCATTTGGTGACAAGCGCCTTTGTCCGCATAAACTATACCTATCTACAATTCCTGTTATTTCCCGTTCCCGTGAAAAATTCGGGAAAACCCTTCTTCGAGAACCTATACCCTATACGTCACAAAAACAAGCCATGGTCCAAATATCACGTTACTAGCTTCAGTAGTTTTATCTCGGCGCTTGTGACCCATCAGTCAGTCAGGACAAGTTACTTAATTATACTTATACGCGGTGGACGACCGCGACTCTGTCCGCGTGGACTGCATAAAAACTTGTTCTAGCTAACCGAATTGTGAATCTAAATCATTCTCGAACCTACTTGAATACACACAAAATTTTTTATCAAAATCAGTCCAGCCGTTTAGAAGGATTTCAATTACAAACACACGAACAGAAGATTTATATACAGTGTTTTTTGGCTGTCAACGTTCCCGGAAACTATGGAATCTCCTCATCACGATCATTTTTCTCCGTGGAAGCATACCTGGGATGTGTCTGGTTCCCAAGATATTAGGGTCCAAAGTTGAGTAAATAGACTGCGTTTTTCTGTATAAATGAACATAGACGCGCGTAGCAAGATTTTTTCACTAGAAATAATTAATATCTGTCCATGAAAAACTAGCATAAACTATAAATTTCGCTCGATCAAGTAATAAAAACAAATACATCGTTTCCCAGCATTTTTTTGGCATAAACTAACTTTATTTGATGTATAGAGTACCCTTCATTATATCCTGTATATAAAAATATCAAACGCATCTGTAGCAACGTAGCACAGCATAGAAAACATAGTAAAAAAATTAGCATAAGCTTCTCCAATAACCTCCAAGTGACCAGTTAGAAACAAGTCGAATCGTTGCGTAATTCCGGCGTAGTGTGGTCACTTTTACCAACATCTATTTAAAACGCGCGTTAGTTACGCTTCATTACCTTATAATATGTCTGTACGTTTATACTGTCATTATTAAATACGATTGTTTAAAATTACATAAGTGGTATAGTTTATTTATACATAGTTAGCTGTGGGTAGAATCGAATCTACTACACTACTAAATAGGTAGTACTAGGTAGGTACAAGTGCTATTAGCTTTTTCCTAGGTTCGAATTCCAGATCATCATCTTCCTGCCCTGTTCCCATTTATTTGGGGTTGGCGCAATATTATGTACTTTTCTTCCATTCATCCCTATTATCCGTCATCTCATTGCTCACTCCCAGTACACGCATCCTATTTCACACAGTCCATCCAACATTTCTTTGGTCTACCTCTTCCTTTATATCCATCCACATTCATGCACAACGCTCTTTGTAAAATATGCCTTTCATCCCGTTGCCCGTACTAGACCGACGGTTACTTAGTAACTTGTCTGTGATCGGCGCAACTTTCAGACTTCCTCTTATATACTCATTTCTTATTTTATCCATTCTTGTAACTCCACACATCCATCTCAACATTCTCATCTCGCTTACATGCACTTGATTCACATCCTTCTTCTTTACAACTCAGCATTCAGATAAGCGTGAAAATCTTTGAAGGTAGGTAACATTCACTAAAATAAATAAACAATAAATCGCACATTCGTTAGAAAAAGGGCAAAATTGTCAAAAATTACAAAAAGCAATTGTTCCTTTGTTCTATCGAACGTGCGAAACATAACTTCATAACTCATTTAGTCCTTTACTAAGATCCCTAAGGTCTTGAAAAAATGAAATCGTTGGCTCTCACAAAGTCTAATTATATTAATTCAATATCATACCTACCCTTTAATTCAGTGAATCAACCCTTACCTATAAACCAACCCCTACTCACGCCACTTCTTCAATACTACCGAAAGCTAAGCCATAAAACATGAAATTTGCTGCTTCTATAGACTGTAAAGTGCCAATTTATCTTTCGCACGTTTGAAGCGTCACTCGCAATATAATTTATTATTTAGGTATGTATGAAAATTAAGATTTATGTGCCTGGTCAGAGGAATTAAGGGCAAGCAACCAATAACATTCACATATAATTAAAAAAATAACAATCGCTTAATAATCGCCAAAAGATCTAAGCATAATAGGTACAGACAGACAGTGGAAGGCGACTTTGTTTTATACTATGTTATGGCGAGTAACAGGATTAATACATACATACATATATATAATCACGCCTTTATCCCTTACGGGGTAGGCAGAGCATCAAGGGCTGATAGAACCACATGGTGCCACTTCTGACCAATTTTGAGGGTATAGTTGAGATGTACAAGTTCGGTTAGTAGTGACAGGTAGTCAACCCATCGCCTATAAAACACCAAGACCCTCTTGTCCCTCTACTGATTTACACACACACACAGGATTAATAATAACAGGACTTTAAAAATGTCTTGTACTCGTAGCTTTAAATCACATTTTATTTGAATCAAACATAGTTTTGTCATGCCTGATAAAATTTGTACAAATAGAAGTAACAACGTCAAAACGCCCCTATGCAGATAAGGGCAGCAGTACTGTCTAAAATGTTCTTAGTCATTGTTTAATATTAAAATGAGGCCGTAGCTCGGAACTCGGAGCGCGGCGACATAACAGTTGAAAGCACGATTTTAACGCAAGCTTACACTACCGTTTACTGCGGCGTAGTTGTTTTGATACTTTTGATATTAGGTAGCTGGATATTGTACTCATACTCGTATATTATTAGATAGAACGCTTGGCGTTCGAAATTAGATGGCAATCATAGCCAGCGCCATATGGTTTCATTCGAAACTCAAAGATTTGACGTTTGTTTCACAGGCAGCTGACTGCCTAACGCCAACCCTCCTCGGGCATAGGTACAGATGGCAATATTTTCAGTATAAATATTCATACAAATGGCAATATTTAATTTTTGCGGTAGAATGCTGAAGGTATCTTTGTGCAGTGTTAAAATTACAAAAATCGTTTATGTACATTAAATGTATAGATAAAACTTCAATATATAACAGCACCTATAGCTGTATTATGTACCTACTGAAAAGGATTTTTATAGTACCTAGATATTTGCAATCAAGTATCAAAACCACTTCGTCGCTCTATCGCAGAACAGTCATGGCTTCTTATCGCGGGATGTAGCATGAATTTAAATATTTAATTAAAAACTTTTACTCAAAGCTGAGATATAATATCAAAACTTTGAATATTAGATAATGACCTTTATATTCTATATTTAGGTGATGTTTACCTAATTCCTGTCCTGATCCGGTGCTTCACTAGAATACATCAGCTGCATCTCCTTCTGTAAACTTCGTAAGAGTCGTTTAAGGAACTCGGGAAATCTCTCAGGCGACGAGCTAGCAACTTGACACTGATCTGGCTGTGGGATCTCCTGGATGTTTTGCGTATTATTATATAATGCATATTCTCTGGGAGCACACTGTACAAGTCAGTATAGGGACAAGAGGGTCTTGGTGTTTTGTAGGCGATGGGCTGACCACCTGTCACTACTAACCGAACTTGTACATCTCAACTATACCCTCAAAATTGGTCAGAAGTGGCACCATGTGGTTCTATCGGCCCTTGGTGCTCTGTCTACCTCGTAAGGGATAAAGGCAAGATTATATGTATGTACCTATGCATATTCGTTATGGCAGTAACTTAAAGTCCCAATGTACTCATAGTAATATGTCAAAGTGCTGTCGATTATGGTAAATGAATACATACATACATAAAATCACGCCTCTTTCCCTGCGTGCTAAGCAGAGATTACGGATCTCCACTTGCCACGGTCCTGACACACCTCTTTCGCTTCATCTGCTTTCACGATATTCTTCCTGCACGCTCATCGGTTTAGGGTAAATAAATGAAATTATTATAGTAGGACTGCATTCATTGATCTCGTCTTCAGTCTATTGCAGTCCACTGCTGGACGTAGGCCTCCCCCAGGGCACGCCACAAGGCTACTGCCATAGGGGAGTTTTGCCCATAGTCACCATGCTGGACAGACTTAATCGCCTCGTACGATACCCACGGGTAGGCAGGGGTGGTACAAACTCTACTCTGCCGGCACCATGCGCCATTCATTGATATACACCTGTCGTTTCACGGATCGTGTCGTTTTGTTATAACGTAACAAAAACAGAAGCCCCGTGTGTTTGTGTCTGCTAATTGGAAGATGACGCCTGCGGGGGTAGGGATGTGCAAGGGTGTTTATCGACAGTTTTATTTAAAAAAAAAAGCTAACTTATTGGGCTATGCTAGTTATTATTATAATAGCTAGTGGAAAAACTTCGACAAAAGACCAAAGTGACAGAAATAGTGTAGAAAATTGAAGTGTAGCAAAATGAAATGGCTGTGGGCTGGTCACATCTGTCGAATGGAGACTACGGCTAGGCAGGCGTTGGACGCCCTCTGTTCAAATAGCCTGAAGATGACTTGAATAATAAACGATTTGATCTGATTTGAAAAGGGTGTCTGGATATCGAAAACGGAGATCGGTTTATGAGATACAACACAGTTTGATGACAGACAGAAAGACAATGGATTCTTTATAATAGGGTCCCGGTTGTATGGACTCCCGGGTATGGAAACTACTACGAATTTTTATCGTCAAATAACGAAACATCGATAAAATATCAGCCATCGATATCGACACATCGCATCACTAGCCCCTATCTTGTTTAAATATTAATACAAACGACAAAGGGTATTGCGGCAAACCCTATTCTGGCTTTGTTCGGGTTTACTCAAGGGGTGGTGGAGGGGGTGCATAGAGTATAGAAGCTTAGCTACAAACGGACAGGGGCTATGTTTCTGAAATATTAAATCCAGCCTTCTGAATATCTGACGACCGATTGGTGTAGTAGGTAGTGGCCCTGCTTGCGACGCCATAGGTCCTGGGTTCGAATCCCGGTAGGTGCAAACATTGATATGATGAATATCGATGTTTATTTCCGAGTCATGGATGTTTCTATATTTATCTATGTATTTGTATACCGTAGCTTAGTACCCACGACACAAGACCTTAGGGATCTTAGTGTGGGACTAGGTCAACGTGTTGTGAAGTGTGTGAATATTTATTATTTGTTTGTTTGTTTGTTTATTTATTTATTTATATATCCTACTTTATTTCAATTTACACAGTCGGAACTGGTCAACTAATCTACCATATACACAATAGCCCTAAGTTAGTTAGTTTTTAAGTCAGTCTACCCTTCTGTAAATATTTAATGTTAGTTATTTGGTAATAATTTACACAGTCGTGCGGATAATATAATAAAGAATAAAAACTTAAATATAGAACATATAATTTAATCTAAAAAAAAAAAAAACCTGCAACTCCTCCAACGATCGCCAAGAATATGAAAGAGAGGAGGGAATTTGAGTTCTGGCTGCGTTGTTTTTGTGAACACATGTTACAGAATGTATTTTTGTCGTCGACGTTTCAGAATAAATACCACGCATTTTCCACATCATCACGAAAATTTTTTCTTTATAGAAGCATACCTGGGAAATGTCTGGTTTCCACGATAAAATTGGTTTATCAGATTGCATTTGTCTGTTGATATGCACGTGCAATAAACAATCCTATCATAAATCAAGGCAAATACTAATTAAAATCGTTTCGCAGCAATTTTTTTACCATAAACTACTAGTGGACGCCCGCGACTTCGTCCGCGTGGACGGCAGAAAAAATAAAATGTCGAAATTATCCGCGATAAAAATATTTTCCCGGGATAAAAAGCAGTCTATGTGTTAATCCAGGATATCAGCTAACTCCATACCAAATTTTATCAAAATCACTCCAGTTTTTACGTGAAAGAGTAACATATAGAAAAAAGACCATCGACAAAACAGTTGTGTATGCTTTCATGTCGTATGTTTTCAATTTTCAGCTGCTAACACTAGCTTGGTTTAGAAACAAGCCTGCGTTTCAGGCATTAGCCTAAACCAGTGACTGAACTCTGAAAAAAAAACAGGCTAAAAGAATGATTAATGAATATAAAATGAGGTGAACAAATTAAAATTAAACAAGGGATCTCGCTAGAGGGTTGGTCTTTGGGGGTTGGTCATTGACTTCAAAAGAATCGAGAAGGGAGGATGGAGGCGCCTTTGAAAATTTTGTTCTTGTTGTTACAGGGCTGAGCTATTAATTAAATATCTTTTTTTATTGTTAACATTTTCGTGAAGTTAATAAGTTGTTTAAGTTGATTACAAGTATGCTAATCTGTTTTGGTCTGCAGCTGTATGCTGAGCTGGGTCCATTTCAGCATAGTTAATGTTTATTTACTTGACTGTATTGTGTAACATTTGTAAATGCTGATTAAATAATTTGTTATTGTTATTTTATGTGTAACTAGCGGCCGCCCACGGCTTCGCCTGCGTGAGAGTGCATTACTCTTGTGCGAAGCCGGGGCGGGTCCCTAGTTATACATTATAAACCTTTCTCGTGAATCACTCTATCTATTAAAAAAAACCGCATCAAAATACATTCCCTAGTTTGAATCTAAGCATACATAGGGACGGGCAGATAGCGGCAAGCGACTTTGTTTTGTAATATTCGTATATGTAGTGATGAATATTGTTTCATATATATTGAGTTACTAGTAGACGCGACTCCGTCCGCGTGGACTACAGAAAAAACATAATGTCGAAATTATCCGGGATAAAAACATTTTCCCGGGATAAAAAGTAGCCTATATGTTAAGTGCGACCTGTCACAATATATTCCTGAAAACTGCATCGAAATCGGTTCAGCTGTTTCTGAGATTAGCGTACACAAACGCACAGACAAACCGACAAACAGACAAAAATTCCAAAAATCATCGTTTTGGGTTCTATTGCGTTGATAAAGGTCTCCTATAATATTTTTTCTCATATATCTTCCATGTACATACAGCGGCCCGTTACATTTTTATTATATGTATAGATTTCCTTTAATACATACTCGTATACAATGTATACCTATATTATACATAAATATATACACACGATTGCGTTTCTTGAAAAGGTTAGACAGAACTGCAGGATCATAAAGGACATCCCAAAGTCACGTTTAGTATCTATAGCGGGGGGGAATACGTCCCTGAGTTCCTTAGTCTACTCTTTCGACATGCACGGAAGGAGATGCAGCTGATGTATTCTAGTGAAGCCTCGCATCTGCACATTACAAAAGAATTAAAAACAAAATAATTATAACAAAGACGTGACCATTTTATTTCCAATTATGGCTCAGACAGAAAAAGAGGAGAGCGGGGCGGAATGGTCAACCAGAACTGCTGACAGGTGCCCATTCTCCCCAGCTTTCAATTAACGCCCATCCGATATATTTTTTATTTATTGCCTTTAGGTTATAACGCGAAGGAAAGGTTAAGGTATATTTTAGAGGATTTTCCAATGCAATTATAATACTTGGTTAAGGTGACTCTATGCTCAATAATAAATCCAAAACGCATGTACCTACTGACTTTATTTATTAATTTTTAAAATTGATATAAAAAATGAGGCTTAAATCGCTCTGGTTTGCCTGTAAAATGAACATATTTCATAAAATAGAGGCATCTTTAACACAATATCACAGATTACAAATAAATATTTGTGTATTTATTTGTAATCTGTGTTATTTGTGTCCACTTTTATTTAATTTTATTATTTTGGTTGGGATGTCAGTGGTCTCAGCAGAATATCAGCGCAGGCTTCATAACCTGCATATGCTGAGCTGAGGCCATTTCACAACATTTAAATATTAGTGATAAGGAATTAACTAAGTTATTGTTTGCCTAATGTTGTGAATAAATTTATTTTGATTTGATTTGATTTGAATATTTTATCGTAAAAAAGTGTATGAATCGTGTTTCTGCAAACACAGTAAGTGAGATAATATACTGTAGAATTCGATTATTAAATATCACTTTCCTAGATACGAGTATTGTAATGCCTGAGAAAAATCGACTAATGTCAATTTTAGAGATTCGTCGTCTTAAGCCGTTTCTGAGATAAGCGTGCACAAAGAGCTTAGCGCTCACTTACAATTTTATTACATGTATAGGTACATTACTAGCTGTTGCCCGCGGCTTCGTTCGCGTATCCACGTGGAAGGAATATTAAAAATAGTTTACGGCCTAATCTCAGACCTACCGGATATACCTTACATTCTTATTGTTTTGCTTCATTGTATCTTCTTCTTCAGCCTATTACAGTCCACTGTTGGACGTAGGCCTTCCCCAGAGCACGCCACAAGGCTACTGCCACAGGGGGGTTTTGCCCATAGTCACCACGCTGGGCAGGCGGGTTGGTGACCGCAGTGTGATTTTCAGACTATGTTGTCAGTACGGGAAGCGCTGCTGCCCACCTCCCGGAAACCCTAAATCTTAAAATTTATATAGAAAACCTAAAAAAAAAAATTTATATAGAAAAACTTAATTTTGATAAATAGAAAAAGTACTAAGGCGTGTTTATCTCATATAGGTAAATTAGGTAATACGGAAGGAGATGCAGCTGATGTATTCCATTGAAGACCCGCATCAGCACATCTTCAATGGTTTATAAAATGTTTTAAACAAGGAATAACAAGTACATTAATGTCAAACGTAATATTCAGTTTTCCGGCAGCCTATTATTCATAACAGAATTACAATAGGGGAGGCCGGGCAAAAAAGATATTAAGCAGACGCACGTGTTACCGATATCGAGGAGGTACAGAAAGGAAGTGGGTTTTCAACGTGTGTTGCAGAAGAAAAACGTAATTGAAACACGTCACGGCAAAAAATTTGGCTGTGTCAGCGAACTAACAAGAGTTGGTTATATTTTATTTATTTCTGATTAGTGGATTACCTATATTTGAGTTAGTTTTGGCTTCACAAAACTATTTTTCTAGTTTGACTGTGGAATCTTACACGGTGATCCCTCCAGGTATAAGATTATACAGGATGATTTTTGGTCGTCAACGTTCCCGAAAACTACGGAATCTCCTCATCATCACGATCATTTTTCTCCATGGAAGCATACCTGGGAAGTGTCTGGTTTCCAAAATATTAGGGTCCAAAGTTGAGTAAATAGACTGCGTTTTTCTGCATAAATGCACATAGACGCGCGTAGCAGGATTTTTTCACGAAAAATAATTAATATCTGTCTATAAAAAAACTAACATAAACACTAGACACTATAAATTTCGCACGATCAAGGAATTTAATTTTTTTTTTCAAAAAAAATTTTTTTTTCCAACCACTTTTTTGGCATAAACTTACTTTATTTCATGTATAGAATACGTACCCTTCGTTAAAGGTGGCCACAAAAAAACATTCTGTATGAGATTGTACAGATTAAATAACATAGCACTTATTCAAATGAGATCAATTGAGATCCTTGCTAATAGGTGGTTATATAATAAAATTGCTCAAAGAACTTACATACATTCTCAAAGAATGCCCGAATTCTTTAGTCAATAGTTTAGACGTGCAAGGAGGGAGATGCAGCTGATCTATTCTAGTTAAGCCTCGCATTAGCACAGGACATAGGCACACATCCGTGATCTCTGCCTACCCCTCCGGGAAAAAGGCGTGATATTATGTATGTATATTTTCTTCTATGCTGCTCTGCGAGCGAAAAAAAACGTATAATACCTACTACAGCTGCTTCTCTTCCCGGGCATACTGTACAAGTCAGTAGAAGGTCTTGTACAAGTACAAGGGACAAGAGGGTCTTGGTGTTTTGTAGGCGATGGGTTGACCACCTGTCACTACTAACCAAACTTGTACATCTCAACTATACCCTCAAAATTGGTCAGAAGTGGCACCATGTGGTTCTATCGGCCCTTGGTGCTCTGCCTACCCCGTAAGGGATAAATGCGTGATTATATGTATATATATTCATCTACATTGGCGGGTTGTAGGTTACCTATACGTAACCAATACGTTAAATATGACACCTCCCTATTGTACTTCCTTCACGATCGCAGACGATATTCAAAGTGTAACATCGAGGGGAACACGGGCATTATTGGATGTGAATTATTGCAACTATTCTCAAAATGTATCTGTCTTACCAATGGTCACATCTGGTGAAAAGGAGACACGATTATGCTTGTATGCTGATTTGATAAAAAGAATTATTTTCTAATGACAAATAACGGTGATAGCCCAATGGTTAAGACGTGCGCCTTTCAGACGGAGGGCGTGAGTTCGATACCAGTCACGGGCCTGTACTACTGAATTTATTTCATGTACGGATTTTCTAAAAATTATCACTTAGCTATACCCGAGAAGGGTTGGCATCAGGCAGGCAGCCGGCCGTAAAACAAATGCGAAATCTTTGGCAATATTAATTTCGAAAAAAAAAAAACATATTATCCGAACCCACTCTTCCAAGCTCTACTATTTCTATTTTTATAGATGACGAACTGCCCTAACGAACTGCCCCAACACGTTCAGTGCTGGATCCTACTAATATTATAAACGCGAAAGTTTGTAAGTATGGATGGATGGGTGGATGTTTGTTACTCTTTCATGTGAAAACGGCTGGAGCGATTTTAATAAAATTTGGTATGGAGTTAGCCGACACTAATGAGGCTGACACCCTGGATTAACACATAGGCTGCTTTTTATCCCGGGAAAATATTTTTATCCCGGACAATTGTCGAAATTGTCGATATTTTGTTTTTTCTGCAGTCCACGCGGACGAAGTCGCGGGCGTTCACTAGTATTATAACAAACCTTCCTCTTGAACTCTATCTATAAAAAAAATCGCATCAGAATCCATTACGTAGTTTTAAAGCTCTAGGCCTACATAGGAACAGACATACATACATACATACATAGATATAATCACGCCTCTATCCCTTACGGGGTAGGCAGATAGCGGGAATTGTTTTATAATAGGTATGTAGTTATACTGTGTACAATAAAGAATAAATATACCCTACCTAAGAATATTCTTCAACCAAAAAAGAATACAGTAACGCAAAGCAATAATTATATTCAGTTAGAATTCATTCTGTCTGTTCGTCACAGTGAAAGATCAACACGAATCATACGCCACAACGAGTTCAATTTCACGACTACACTGTTAGGGTGTGCTAGGATGTTGTGGATATGCCTTACCTCTATAAAGAACATCATGTAAACGAGAACCAACCCACAAGAACCTAAAATTAAAATTAGGACACAGTAGCCATCAAAAATTAACTTTTCATCAACCCAAACATTAAAATAACTTATCGAATTTGTAAACAATAAAATTTACCTTATAAGAGCGCTTGTAGACGTGAACGGATAACGGACCGTGTTTTTTTATATTTGCCCTCGACTGGGCCCGAGGATATTATTATGATAGATGAGGATGAGACAAAACATTTTAAATCCTTAGCAAATTGAATTGTACTACATAAAATAGCTGCTGATGTGCTCACAACTAGACAACAGTATATCGATACTTACTCACTCACTAAAAGTCAAAGCTTTCAAAAGTCCGTTTCCACCAATCACAAACAAGCGATATAGGTACCTAGACATTATTAGCGGTTAGCGTCAGAAATCATCTAATTCATATCCACGATATTCAATAACTCGTAAAGAAGTAAGTACAAAAGAATGATTCAATCTTGTATATTTAAATCGCCCCTCGACTAAGGGAATGCAAATTGTACGCATTGTGAGGAAAACGAGCCCGGAAATAAAAATAATTTGTCTTTTAAGGGAATTGCCAGGATTTTATAGACTGCAAACGTAATTGCATACATATATACATAATATATGTATTACATATACACACGGCCCCCTTATTACCTAACTAGCAAAAGCAAAGCGATAGCGAAAGTGAAACAATAATCGCTGATTGCTTGTCAAATTCGTATTAAGTTAAACGAATTTCAAAGGAACTTTGACCATTCAAGGCGAATATTGTACAATTTTCGCTATCGCTTTGCTTCGGCTTTGCTATTGCTTTTACGTTATCAAGGGGCGGTTGTGTTCTCGGAATGAGGTAGCCAGAACTGCAGGATCGTTAAGGAGATCGCACAGCCACGATTAGCATGGCGGGGACAGATAAAGGTAAAATATCATCACCTGAGAGAACGCCCCTGAGTTCCTTAGTCGACTCTTACGACGTGCACGGAAGGAGATACAGCTGATGTATTCTAGTGAAGACCCGCATCAGTAAAGGAATGTAATTATGTTACAATGCACTTAATCATACAAACATATTCATACATATACAGGGTGTTTTTTTGTGGCCACCTTTAACTTTAAATTCTATACATGAAATAAAGTAAGTTTATGCCAAAAAAAATGCTGGGAATTTTTTTTTTTTTTTTTTTTTAAATTCCTTGATCGTGCTAAATTTGTAGTGTCTAGTGTTTATGTTAGTTTTTTAATAGACAGATATTAATTATTTTTCGTGAAAAAATCCTGCTACGCGCGTCTATGTGCATTTATGCAGAAAAACGCAGTCTATTTACTCAACTTTGGACCCTAATATTTTGGAAACCAGACACTTCCCAGGTATACTTCCATGGAGAAAAATGATCGTGATGATGAGGAGATTTCGTAGTTTTCGGGAACGTTGACGACCAAAAATCATCCTGTATACGTGGTGTGCTAATTACGGTCCGATTTAAGGGTCAAGTCAAGTCCCCATAGTGTGGGAGGTGACTTCTTTACTCAAGTCGTGTATAAGTATCTTCTATGCTGCTCTGGGAGTGAAAAACCTCTACGTCTCACGCCTCTATCCCTTACGGGGTGGACAGAGCACGAAGGGCCGATAGAACCAGATGGTGCCACTTCTGACCAATTTTGAGGGTATAGTTGAGATGTACAAGTTCGGTTAGTAGTGACAGGTGGTCAGCCCATCGCCTACAAAACACCAAGACCCTCTTGCTTGTCCCTCTACTGACTTGTACGGTATGCCCGGGAAGAGAAGCAGCTGTAGTATTATACGTTATTTTTTCACTCCCAGAGCAGCATAGAAGTAACCTATAATAAATTTTAATAATAATAAATATTCACACACTTCACAACACATTAACGTAGTCCCACTCCCACATTAGGATCCCTAAGGTCTTAAGTCGTGGGTATAATACAACATCCATGACTAGAAAATAAACATTGATGTTCATCATTTGTTTGCACCTTCCGGGCTCCAAACCTAAGACCTATGGCGTCGCAGGCAGGGCCACTACCTACTACAATTTTTTATTGGGTACCTATTGCAATATATTACAATGCATGCTTTATATATAAACGGGGAGGGTGATGTAATTTTATTCATAGTTTTTGCTCAAATACCCTCCCCATGTTTGGAATAAGTTTTCTTAGAGATTTGAAGAAATAACTATGTTAAAAATCCTTTTTTTAAAGGTAAATTTCTCTTTGTTAAAGTGCATCTAGTGATATTAGCCGCTTCCGACCGGTCGGAGTGGAGGTTGTTGAGGGAGGCTTATGTTCGAACTGTGGACTTTTCACGACTGATAATAATGACGAAGAATAAAGTTTTCCTGAAAAATATGTCTTTTATTTTTTTCTACATATACTTTTTATATGTATGATATGAAAATCAGTTCAATCATTTCAGCTTAGTGCATAAAGTTAATATATCTATAATAAGTACTATAAGAACTAGTTTAGTGTGAATAATTCAATACCCTTTAAGAAATTACCTCTGACATCACCAACCAAAGTGATAAAACCTGTAAGTTGTCGAGGGGTGATAGATTTATACTGATCCTACCCTTCTACAGGGGTTTGATAGTTATGTTATTGTGAAGAACGATTGGGATTCGTACCTAAATCTTACACTTTCTAGAATTAGTAGGTACAGTACTAGTTAAAATAACCGAATTCCCGTAAACTTTGTAAAACAACAAATATTTTTTCATACCTAAATCATCACTTATGTCATACATACATATATAAATACATCACATATTATATAACAAAGTCAACCCGCTGCCTGTCTGTCCCTCATCATCATCATCATCAGCCTATTGCAGTCCACTGCTGGACGTAGGCCTCCCCCAGGGCACGCCTCAAGACTGCCATGGGGGGTATTTGCCCATAGTCACCACGCTGGGCAGGCGGGTTGGTGACCGCAGTTTGTATTTTGGACTATGTTGTCAACACGGGAGGCGCTGCTGCCCACCTCCCGGAAACCCTTAATCGCCTCGTACGATACCCACGGGCAGACATGGGGTGGTACGAATTCTACTCTGCCGGCACCACGCGGCATTGCCGGCACCACGCGTCCCTATGTTTGCTTAAATCTTAAAAAACTATGCAACGGATTTTGTGGTTTTTTTAAATAAAAGAGTGATTCAAGAGGAAGGTTTATAAGTATGTATAGTATAGTATCAGCATTGCACCCATGCGAAGCTGGAGCGGGTCGCTAGTTTTATAAGTAGATAGATTTTATTTCATGAGTGGACGCCCGCGACTGCGTCCGCGTGATCTGTATAAAAAACAAAATGTCGAAATTATACGGGATCAAAACATTTTCCCGGGATAAAAAGTAGCCTATATGTTAAGTGGGACCTGTCACAATATATTCCTGAAAACTGCATCGAAATCGGTTCAGCCGTTTGATAATCTGAGATTAGCGTGCACAAAAACATCGATCCGTTACAATTTTATTATATGTATAGATATAGCATTGCATGGTCAGATATCAAAGATGACTGACAAGCTAGCTCATCGCCTGAGAGAACGTCCCTTCCATAGACGACTCTTCCAACATGCAGGGAGATGCAGCTGATGTATTCTAGTGAAATTTCAGTCTATTAAATTCGCTAAAATCGTAAATCATGCGCACAAAATAGAGCGTAAATTATTCAGCGCACGAAACTCGCTGTATATAAAGAGCGTACTGTATTATACGCACCTCAAAAACTGGAATAAAGTCGCTTTTTGAGTTTTATTACTTTTACGTGGGCTTACATGCAGCTGTTTCAAACCGAGTTGAAGAAAAACTTCGGATACCGCGCAGCCTATAGGCATAACTCTGTGACTAGTAAATGTTTTGTCATTAAATTTTAACAAAGTCCTCATACTGATTGCTTGTCATAGACAATTCAACCAACAAGTTGTGAATGTTTTGTAAATATTGAGGAGTGACAAAATCAAATCAATAAAGAAAAATAACAAGTGTCTAAATATTGGTTTCTTACTTACATTCGATGTTATTTTTATCCTTAAGTATCTTATCTATGTTTATGTGTTTTATTTAGATAATTATGTAGTCTATTTAGCTATTTTTGTTTATTTTAGGTTTATGTCTTTTCTTTTATTTAATTATTTAGTTTATTGGTCTGTTTGTGTGCACACATACCTACCTCTTATGTTTATTTCTCTTTCACGATTGGTTTGCTGGAAGAAATCTCTCTTAGAGATAAGCTTTGTACATTTTCTTTGAGTAGGTATTATACAGAGTAGGTATAACAGAAGGAGTGTCTATGTCAAGTGAAAAGTTATAGTGCACTAGCACTATAATGAACCTATCTACTTGAAATCGCATGTTTATTTTTCAAGCTTGTATGAACATTCCTGAATTGTTCAGGAATTCTAAAGTATGTATCTGGAAAAATAAATACATTGCTTCGAGTCTCAAATCTTGTAGATAGTTTCTATATTATAGTGAACTTCTTCTATGCTGCTCTGGGAGTGAAAAAAAAAGTATAATACTACAGCCGGGCATACTGTACAAGTCAGTAGAGGGACAAGAGGGTTTTGGTGTTTTGTAGGCGATGGGCTGACCACCTGCCACTACTAACCGAACTTGTGCATCTCAACGATACCCTCAAAATTGGTCAGAAGTGGCATCATGTGGTTCTATCGGCCCTTGGTGCTCTGCCTACCGCGTAAGGGATAAAGACGTGATTATATGTATGTATGTATGTAGTAAACTATTTACATAGCATTTCGCTTCACTTACCCTTTTTGATAGATCTAAGTACCATTAGTGGTAACAAGTTTCATTTTAAACTTATTTTAAGAGGCTGTTCAAATTGTATTGGAATAGATCGTAAACGTAAATCGCACACTTTTATGTGCACCCATATAATAGCTACTGAATACGAAGTTATTTGTGCATTTGCTAGCTTTTGTCCGTGACTTTATCTGCTTGGATTACAGGAGAAGACATAGCGGTAATTATTTTCAAGGGAATCTATGTTAATGTACACTAATGCTACTATAGAATAGGTACTCAAATTTTCGCACGGCATTGCCGTGAACCAAACTAAAGTATATCGCAGTCAGTAAAATAAATATTACTTTATACAGGGGGTAAAAAAGAGGAGCGTACTTACTTAATAAGCGAAATGCAATGAAAATAGTCTACTTTATATAACCTACAGGTACCCGAGTATAAAAAATTGAGACACGAAATTGTTTTATGTTTATTTTTCAAGATTTTATGAACATTCTTGAGTAAAATTTAAAAATACTGATGCCTGACTTCACCGACGTCTCCTAAGATTTAGAAGTTTCCTAACGCATTTTAAGTATCAGTTTTGACAACATTCGATTTCACCAAAGTTTACGGATTTCCTAACAGCTTAAAAGATCTCCTAAGATTAGAAGCTCGAATTTCGGGCTCTTAAGTTTAGGTGACATTTTCGTGTACCTATACTGAATGCGTGTTTGGATTTGTATTATTCACGATTTCAAAGATATGGATACATACATACGAGTAACTCAATTATGATAGTTTTCACGCTATTGAAGCAGTCGAAGAAGTCCTATCTCACTTGAAAAATAAGTGATTTCGAATCTTAAATAATGTGCACAGGTTACTTATTGGTAGCTATCTTGCTTATGTTGACAAAAACAGGAAGAGCTGTCAAGTGTTCTAATTCCCGATTCACTTAAATATTAGGTTAACTTAAATCACATTCGTAGCTCATTTCTCATTTCTAGTGAAAGCCCCGCATCAGCAAGGGTATTTAAAATCGAAATCAAATAGTCTGCCGATAAATAGTGACCTATTTTATTGTTATTGGATATTAGTTACATAGGTGATAAACAAATGCTAATTTCACTGATTGTTTAAATTAACTTTTAAAAATTAACTTTTATAGGTTTTCTACGACAAATATAGGTATTTATATAAACTACAGCAAACTCCGATATCGTCAGATTTTTTATGATTATTCCATGTAGTCGAGAAGTAGGTATTGCATGTCATTAAAGTACTACTTACCTACTCCATAACAATCATTTACCCAGACCACTTCCTACGAAAAATTCTAGACACGTGCTTGCATGGAAAATAAAATAAATTAAAGCTTACCTTCTCTGCAATCTTCCCAGCAGGTTTGACAATGTACGGCACGCCAGCAACATGTCCAAAAATTGACGGCATCATTGCGTTAGTAAAGATCACTTTGACAGCACTTTGACAGGCGCACTTTTCCTCACTACGCACTTTATGCTCACTTTGACAGTTACAGCAACAATGGCACGCTCTGATTGGCTGAGAATTTTGACAATTCACACTTTGACACGAGCTGTCATTGGTCGAATTTTGAACGCAGTGCAATTTGTTAGTTTGAATTGACGTGCTTTTCATTTCAGTTCTGTTTTCGAGTTTTTCGGTTTCCTCCGTGTATAATTTAGGCTTTTTTGCTATGTCATTTGGAGTAGCTAGCAAGGGGGTTTTTCTTTTAATCTCTTTAGGTGTTTCTAGTAAATACGATTTGGCTTTGATTTGTTTTTGCGTTGAAAATGGGTGCACAAGTAAAGTCTTTTGGTTTTTGTTTTGGTGAAATTTTGAGTTAGAGGCCCCAGAAAGGGCCTCTGATTGACTTGCTGAATCCAATTTGATTTTGTTAATACCTTTTGCAATAAAATTTAACTAAGTTCACACTTAGGAGAAAACATAACAAACTTAATCACTGTAGCACTAAAAGTTATTCACTCAAGTTGTTTTAAAAAGCGATAAATAAACTGCAATAGTTTTAAAAACGTCGAAGTTTCTACACAATTATATTTTATAACCTCTTAATGTAAAGTTGTAAACAAAAGTTCATTCGCCCTTAGCATTGACCTGTAAACACGTGGTAATGTTTACAAACAAACAGGCAATGTAAACAATCTATTTACATCATTTTTAAACGTCAAAACCACTTTGAATCTCCCCACAAAAAAGCACTGCATAGATTAACCGAGAAAAACTTTGATATAATAGGAATAAAACTGAGTTTTCTTTCACAAATTACTATTATGTTTCATAGATGAATGTGAACACGTCCGTTCTGCTCAAGACGCGATTTTACACTGACGTTTAGTTTAGTAAGTAGGCGGAGATAGGAAGGCGTGGCTTAGCCCCGCCTACCGTCTACCGTAAAATTTAAAATTATGTATAGAATCTAGAATGGGTCTACCCAAGGTCTACCCTAAATTATTACTGCATTACTGCAACTTTATACCCATAAAGTTAGTGTTTGAGGCTAAGCTGCTAGATTTCGAGGGGATTTCAAAGTCGTCTGTGTATTTTTTTTCTTAGGATTACCTACGTAGGTAGGTTTGTTTGTTACAAAATGTTTTTGTTAAAAATGAAATTACCCCCTTTTTGATTGCAGATTGAATATTATAATGTAGGTCAGTATGTAAGTAATATAAATGGGGTAGCCAGAACTGCAGGATCGCGATTGAGATCCTAAAGGCACGTTTAGATGTAGAGTAGGTAGGTACTTTAAATATTTAGAATATTTGTTGTATAAATTAAATTGTATTAGTTCAAACATTCACTATGGGTGCGCCCACCACCGGGCCCTACACCCTCCACTGACCCTCGGACTACTATACAGAGTGATTTTTGTTCGTCAACGTTCCCGAAAACTACGGAATCTCCTCATCATCACGATCATTTTTCTCCACGGAAGCATACCTGGGAAGTATCCTAAGATATTAGGGTCCAAAGTTGAGTAAATAGACTGCGTTTTTCTGCATAAATGCACATAGACGCGCGTACTTAGCAAGATTTTTTCACGGGAAATAATTAATATCTGTCTATGAAAAAACTAGCATAAACACTGGACACTATAAATTTCGCCCGATCAAGGAATAAAAAAAAAATCAAAAAAAATAATTACATCATTTCGCAGCATTTTTTTTTTGGCATATACTTACTTTATTTGATGTATAGAGTACGTACCCTTCGTTAAGGGTGGCAACTGCAAAAGTCTATGCCCTCGGATCTGATAACTCATAACTGCGAAAACATGCACTTGCACTACCTACAATCGCCACGAGAAACCAGAACGGAGCACCTAGCATGCAAGATAATACATCGCACTATATCCGAAATCAAAAACTAGATTAATAATCTATTCTGCCGTCCATAAGCTATAATGCCGTTATCCAACACAAGGTCGGTTGCACATAACGGCATTATAGCTAATGGACGGCAGTATCTATACATACAGGATGATTTTTGGTCGTCAACGTTCCCGAAAACTACGGAATCTCCTCATCATAACGATCATTTTTCTCCATGGAAGCATACCTGGGAAGTGTCTTGTTTCTAAAATATTAGGGTCCAAAGTTGAGTAAATAGACTGCGTTTTTCTGCATAATTGCACATGACGCGCGTAGCAAGATTTTTTCACTAGAAATAATTAATATCTGTCTATAAAAAAAACTAACATAAACACTATAAATTTCGCCCGATCAAGTAATTTTTTTTTTTATATATTTTTTACCCAGCATTTTTTTTGGCATAAACTTACTTTATTTGTGTATAGAGTACGTTACGTACCCTTCGTTAATGGTGGCCACAAAAAAACATCCTGTATAATAAAAATGTAACGGATCGCTGTCTTTACATGGAAGATATATGAGAAAAACTATTACAGGAGAATGGTATAATGGTATCAACGCAGTAGTACCCAAAAGAATGATTTTTGAAATTTTTGTCTGTTGGTCGGTTTGTCTGTGCGTTTGTGCACGCTAATCTCAGAAACGGCTGAACCGATTTCGATTCAGTTTTCAGGAATATATTGTGATAGGTCCCACTTAACATATAGGCTACTTTTTATCCCAAGAAAATGTTTTTATCCCGGATAATTTCGACATTTTGCTTCTCTGTAGTCCACGCGGACGGAGTCGCGGGCGTCCACTAGTTATACATATGTTCTCTAAAACCTAACTAAAACAACACATTACTACAGTTTTCGCAGTTATGAGTTATCAGATCCGAGGGTCAGTGGAGGGTGTAGGGCCCGGTGGTGGGCGCACCCATAGTGAATGTGTGTTGTCTTTGTTTATGTATATCATTGTACCTAATAAATTATTAACTATTTTATTCATATTATTATACATATATATTATTATAACAATATATTGCCTCCGATAGTTGGCTCTGGTACATAATTATGTGGGCATTTATTTAACTTACTCGTATGACGTCCTCCGATTATTTCGTAGCCTACTACGGTTTCGTAGTAGGTAGGTATATTTTTAACTCACTTCAAAAAGAGAGGTTATAATAGGTTTATTTTCAACAGATTTTCAAGATTATAATACAATTATAAACCATTATGTAATACACATTCCTTGACGGCTTAGAAAAGGTTACATTATTTCTCGATCGATAGATTTGTCATCGACGCGTGTGCTCCAATAGAAAGCAAAAGCAAGTGAGCGCATCTCTACTTAGTTTATGAGTCAGTGTTTGACATAAATGTGGCATTCTCCCGCGCACTCACACACAAAATTTGTAAATCATCCATAATCTCTCTCTGCCCTTATCCCATTATTTATGATTTGGCATTTGTTTTACGGCCGGCGGCCTGTCTGACACCAACCCGAGGGTATGGTGGTTAAGTGACAATTTTTAGAAAATCCGTAGATGAAATAAATTCAGTGGTACAGGGATTGAGGCCTTCCTTCACACACAATTAGTGAGTGTTTGACGTAAATATGGCATTCTCACTAAATCTGTGCATTATCGCAATTGCATTGCTTTTGCAACGGTGTAGGTATGTGTTTTAACATAGACAGTTGATAAGTGAGTGTGTACTTTACACACCTTTACCCACTTTCTTGGTGATTACGGACTTGGCCAATGTAGGTATGAAAATAAACTTTCGCTGGTATTCTAAGACATATTGCCCCTTGGCCCTCACTGGAGGATGTTTTACCTTGCCTCCTTGACATAAGGATTATTTTTCCATGTTTCAGAACAGAAGTGTTTCGATTTTTCCAATGTTTAGATAGTCTATCTAAAGGATAAGGTTGATGCTGTCTCTGTCTTTACCAAGTTTTAGAGAGAGACAGCATTAAAATTCATCAGTTAAAAGTTCATCATAAGTATAATCAACTTCCTGCTTCCATCCATTTATGGAGTCCGCGCAATATGGTTTGTTTCGAAATTAACATTGCCAAAGATTAGGCATTTGTTTTACAGCCGACTGCCTGCCTGACACCAACCCTCCTCGGGTACAGCTAAGAGACAATTTTAGAAAATCCGAGCATAAAATAAATTCAGTCGTACAGGCCCGTGACTGGTATCGAACTCACGCCTCCCGTCTGAAAGGCGCACGTCTAAACCATTGGTCTATCACCGCGTGAAGTTTAGAACTATCTGTCCATTTAAAAAATCTGCCCTTAATCAAATAATGGTTAAAATAAAATAAAAATATTTATAAAGAATAATTTATTTAAGCGTATAAATTAAACATAATAATAGGGTCCATGCCGGCAGTCACACTTAAACCTAAACCTAATCTTAGTCAGGTCTATCTCTCTCCGTCCTTAACATAAATGGCTGAGAGAGAAAAGGACAGGTAGGACTAATTTTACGTTTAGGTTTAAGTGTGACTGCCGGAATCGACCATTTTAACAATAATTATAACTTGACTAAGATAAATTTATAAAAACACTTCTCCATTAATATAATCCGTTAGGATATGGTTGATCGTTTCATCTTTAAACATTGTGCTGAGGGATTCAGCTTTGTTTGCCGAGATTTGGCTTATGTATAGCTATCGGGGTGAATAATAACGTTGCCAATATGTAATTTAGAAAAGAGATGGTAAAATTCGTCATCCGAGTAATTGACCCGGTGGCTCAGTGGTGAGAGCGCTGGCACGCGGAATGCAGAGGTCGTGGGTTCGATTCCCACCCGATTCCCACAGACACCTTTAGCATGGCGGGGGACAGATGTGAATCATCGTTACATATAAAAGGGTGTAAGTGAATTTTAAACTTAAATCACTTATTTCAGGAAAAAAAAAAAACTCGACTGCGTAAAAATCTTAACCCCAGTGTCACTGACTCATCAGTCTTATCTTAGACTCTTATCATGTCTCATGACTACGATGAGTCTTATAAAAAAATATTAATAAAGAATTTTTTTTTTAAATCACCCGAGTGTACATTTTCTTTCATAATTTCTGTCTGTATATAATTGTATGTGTACAATAAAGAATAAGAATAAGTTCCAGTCCCTGACCCAAGATTGCATTACAGTACATTAGTAATGTAGTACATTACAGTAATGCAATCTAACGGTCGAGGACTGGAACTGTGAGGTACCAAAGAGTCTCATGGTGCATTGAGGCAGTTAGTATGACATTAGCACTCTATGACATCTTATTACTCTATGGTGTAAGTGAATATTAAACAAAAAACAGACACAATCATCATCTTTAATCATCACCAGCCAACGCAGCGAATTTGTTAGCGACCGCCGCATTAACCTCATCATCGGATTCATCACTTTCACCATCATCATCGTTTTCATCATCAGTATCTTGTTCATCATCTGAATCGTCATCTAGGTGATGATTTTCGATATTTTCAACATCCTTGGTGATCGCTTGCACCCATTTCACGTATTTCATTTCATCGCAGTTTTCGAATTTATCTGTAAAAAAATTAAATCAAATCGTTTTATTGCGTACTAGTGACCCGCCCCGGCTTTGCTCGGGTGCAATACTATATCTACATACATATAAATCTTCCTCTTGAATCACTCTATACAGGGTGTAACAGAAAGGGTATGTTAAGCGAAAAGCTATGTAAATAGCCCACTGTAGAGATCCTATTTCCAAAATTTGAGACTCGATATCATATTTTTATTTTTCAAGATTGTATGGACATTCCAGAGTTGTTTCGGAATTCTTCATACTATCTGGAAAAATAAAAATGTGAATTTGAGTCTGAAATTTTGGAAATAGGTTCTTGTGCGGGACAGCCTGATTGATATACCTATGATGGACTGTCTCGCCAAGATGTCGATTAAGTGGACTGTATATTTAAATGAATAGGGCGCACTTGGTATAATATAAGAAAATCAAGAAAAACACAATATTAGAACTTCACTTGTATTGTGCACACACTTTATATGTTGCCTGCAACAGTTCTCTATAGTGGGCTATTTACATAGCTTTTCGCTTAACATACCCTTTCTGTTACACCCTGTATATATGAAAAGCTGCATCAAAATCTGTTGTGTACTAGTTTAACAGACAACGGGAAGAAACTTTGTTTTATATTATGTAGTATGAAATGAAAGTAACTCTGTCTGTCTCACTTTCACGCCAAAACCGATTTAAATTAAATTTGGTACAGAGATAGTCTAGAACCCCAGAAAGGACATAGGGCTACTTCTTATCCCGGGAAAATTATATTTATCCCGGATAATTTCGACATTTTTGGTTTTTTTGCAGTCCACGCGGACTGAGTCGCCATTTGCCCACAAGTTACCCATATATTACAAGTATCCACTACAAATACCCTTAATGTTACACCATGGAGAAGAAATAAAAGAGGAGTAGCGGCTAAGTATATTTTCATACAATAATAGTGTGCCGCGGAGCGGGGGTGAAGTATGGGACGAGGGGAGCATTGAACACTGTAGCCCTGCCCATTTACATAGAAACCACCTTGTAGTGACTAGTCAAACTACTTGCTCATTATCAATATGGTTCAAGATTATTTTACTAGTGCAATTACTCATCACTATATGGCAATATTATACTACCTTTTTGTAATAAAGTACCCTGATAAAAGCGCTAGTGTCTTTGTAATATTAATACGGTTACATTTCGGAGCACAAGCGTGTGGTTACAGCTCAGAACAATGACTAAAGCATAGAAGTAACTGAATTTTGACTAATATCGTCGTCGCTGTTTTATTATACGCTCATAACTGCATTAGAAAGAGACAGATGTAGGTTGCTCAAAATGCAAAACGTACCACAAAGCAAACGTCAATTTGGTTACCTTTCCTTTGTTCCTTGGCTACCTTTCGTACATGATACTAAGTTAAAAAGCTACATAACGTGTCAAGTTTTTGTCTATATCTTTGTTCATCGTATTTTACCGTATAATGTCTAAGACAAGATACGCTTTTAAAGTCATAAAGCTCTTTCTATGCTTTAGTCATTGTTCTGAGGGTTACAGCTACTGCGTTACACTGTCGCTGAAGCTCCGCCCCTATCATGACGTCATGGTCTCACGATTGCCACACGACTCAGTTCATAGTCCCACCTCCTCTTTTATACGTTCTTCGTGTGTACAATATTGTTTTTTTTTACCTTTATTCTGTGAGAACCCGGGCGGTCGTAACCACAAACATATCTTTCCATCGAGCGCCATACGTAGAATACTATTAGCTGCCCGGTACGTGTCTAATCTGAAAACAAAATTGTCATAAAAACACAAATTATTCAAAAAAAAAACCCTGACTGCGTAAATATTCTAAATATAGCATAATATCAGAACAATACATAGGCTACTTTTTATCCCCGGAAAAATATTTTTATCCCGGATAATTTCGACATTTTGTTTTAGCTGCAGTCCACGCTGACGTGGGGGCGTGTCGTCTAGTTTATTCATGGGTCATATACAGGGTGTTTGTGACAGCCAGGCAAATATTGTTATGGCAACTTCAGACCACGATTCTGAGGCGAAAACCACTGGAAATTTTCGCAGAAAAATTCAAAAAATTTCCGTTTTTGTTTTCCACGAAAAAAATAGTGTATTTCATTTAAGTAGGTCTTAGATAATTGATAAAAAAAGTTGATCTCAAAAAAGTTCAATAAACTGATCAAACCCAATGGAGAGTCACAAGTGATCCACAAATCAACAATGTGTCACACAATAACCAATATGACCATTTAATTAGTCATAGGATCGCGCGATATAATTAGCTCGGAAAGAAACGTTGCGGATAATCTAATTAAAAATGCATTTCCTACGAGTAATAACACTGACGTATAACTCAACATAATGGTACTTGTTATCCATTTCAGTATTTGCCTGGCTGTCCACCCACACCCTGTATAGCGTATAGCCTTCCTCGATAAATGGGCTATCTAACACTGAAAGAATTTTTCAGATCAAACCAGTAGTTCCTGAGATTAGTGCGTTCAAACAAACAAATTGTGAGGGTTGGTGCAAAGGGAAGCGCTCCCGGCACAACCGGGCCACTAGTTATAGTTTGGCCCATGTATATATACCAATCATTGTGAGAAATTTTAATATCGCGTTCTAGGATCTGTATTGGACTGTGGTTCTGTCTTGCATCCGATAGATACTACTAAAAAACCTATAGAATTAATTTTCTTTCTCCATAAAACTAGGTCATATTTCATACATAGGTCAACAATTAGATTTTTTTTTACAATTAGCTAGGCAAACATTTGACCGCCATCGTGCCTGATGTCCTAGGGTGCTACATGTTTGCCTAGAAAGTGCCTATTCACTCTAGCTTTGAAGAGACCAATGTTGTAGTGCTCGGGAAATACATCGGCAGGAAAATATTAAAATATTGAAGACACAGTAAAAGAAACTGTACAAAAACTGTATACTTTCAAGTTTTCGGCTCTACTGAATTTATTCCCTCCTTGAAACTGCCAGTTCTATTATATAGTTATTAACAGCAGCTATAAAGCTTACCTAGCAGCCTTCGCAGTAAGATACCCCCTCTTCTTGGCCCATCCGTCACATATATCTCTCGGAGACCAGACGTCATCGTTCTCAGGGTGACTCATACGTAATAACTTTGGCAGGTCCAGTCTTTCGGCTAGGTATCTGTTGGTATAACATTACTAGGATATATTACACGTAATAGATTTGTTTCGTCATTAAAGTCATGAAAGTCATAAACAGCAAAATATGATAACAATAAAGGAGAACAATAATATCAATAAAGGCATGAACGTCAAAGAATAACGGACATAGTGTTATGACTACACAGAGTGAAGCATTCATAGTAAGCTCGGCAAGGATATTCCATGGAGTAGTGATGTGTATTGACGCGTTGCTCACACACACATACAAACCATAGTAAGCTCGGCGCCTACTGGAAAATACGCACACATGGCCAACGCGGTGCGCAAAATCCCGTGCAGTCACAGTGTACGGGTTACCGTACATTGTTATGAATAAAGGTTATTATCTATCATGAAAGTCAAAGGAATGATCATAAAGGTCACATGAACATTTATTTACCAACTTTAAGGAAAACTTATAGACAACGTATGTCAGTGGTCAAAGAGGTAATAACAATCACAAAAATTGATCATAAATCGCCGTTGTAATCATAATGGTCCCTATATGTCGTAGTGACCACTTTGATTGTCATAAAGGTACCTTTAGTGGATATAAGGGTCACTACAATGATCATAACGCTCACTGTATTGTTCGTAAAAGCCACTATAATGATCATAATGGTCACCGCAATAATTATTATGTATGTAGATCACTCGAATGTAAATCGTATAAATATACCTCAGCTAATCACTAATCCTTAAAATAAAATTCGGTACACAGGTAGTCTAGAGCCTAAGATATAAGATTGTGCTGAGGGATTCAGCTTTGTTTGCCGAGATTTGGCTAGTGTATAGCTTTCGGGATGAAAAAATAACGTTGCCAATATGTAATTTAGAAAAGAGATGGTAAAATTCGTCATCCGAGTAATTGACCCGGTGGCTTAGTGGTTAGAGCACTGACACTCGGAATGCAGAGGTCGTGGGTTCGATTCCCACCCGGATGAGGAATTTTTTCCATTTCTTTATTAATACTCGTAATTTTATAATATAGGCTACTATTAATTTCGGAGTAAATATTTTTATCCCGAAGAATATCTACATTTTGTTTTCCTACAGTTCACGCGGCGGAATCGCGTGCGTTTACTAAAAAGCTTTATAGCAACACTATAACTTTCTATCAAGGGTTCGCCCACCACCGGGCCCTACACCCTCCGCTGACCCTCGGATCTGCAGACTCATGGTAAATTTGAACTTCTGAATAGTGACGCCTGATACAATTAAATATTTAACAGACCAAACAGTTCTATAACAGCGCTATAACTCACCGAATAGCCGTATAAAGCTCCCTAAGCTGCGCTATAGGGTAGGACCCCATTAGGATCTGTATGGCGCGGGGCACTATAAGTCACTAAACAGCTGTATAACTCTCCAAAAAGTTCTATAACAGCACTATTACTCACCGAATAGCCGTATAAGGCTCCCTAAGCTGCGCTATAGGGTAGGACCCCATTAGGATCTGTATGGCGCGGGGCACTGTCGACGGAAATACCAAGCCTGGACAGTCGCAGAGACGTACCTATGTAATAAAATAACCATTGTATTTAAATTCGTAGATGGGAAATATCAAAATTAATTTGGTAGTTTTTTTTCTGACATTTTATTTATTTACCAAAATCCACAGCACTTAACTTACTGCCATAACGGTCGACCATTGAGGCAGTCTGTATAGCATATGCACACAATATGATATTTCTCAGATTTTTAAACTAAATTTATATTTTTGAGTAGGGGATAAAAAACCCAGCAAATTTTTAAATTCTAGTACATACAGGATGATTTTTGGTCGTCAACGTTCCCGAAAACTACGGAATCTCCTCATCGTCACGATCATTTTTCTCCATGGAAGCATACCTGGGAAGTGTCTGGTTTCCAAAATATTAGGGTCCAAAGTTGAGTAAATAGACTGCGTTTTTCTGCATAAATGCACATAGACGCGCGTAGCAGGATTTTTTCACGAAAAATAATTAATATCTGTCTATAAAAAAACTAACATAAACACAAGACACTATAAATTTCGCACGAGCAAGGAATTTAAAAAATCTTTAAAAAAAAAAAAATCCCAGCATTTTTTTGGCATAAACTTACTTTATTTCATGTATAGAATACGTACCCTTCGTTAAAGGTGGCCACAAAAAAACACCCTGTATTATATTTCTGAGTAATACCAAATTAAAAGTTTTATATTTAAATAGTGTGCCTAAACGCTACTTTAACAATATGGCGATGCTGAGGTTGGTCGATGACTTCCCTCTTGAAATGTATATCGTGTACTCAATGTTTTGTACATAATGGAAAAGAGCAAGTCATTACAACCACAACCCTATACACGTTTAGAGACAGTTAAATAAAATACTAAAATGTATTACAAATTGCTCTTACCTAAACTAATCGAAAAATATTAAAGAATAAATGTCGACTTCGCAAAAATTTTGAGTCAGTGTCACTCTCACGATTACTATTATTACGATACTTCTCAAGGTCGAATGCGAAAAGCCGGCTCTGTGCCATAAAGTACATATACAGGGTGTTTGTGACAGCCAGGCAAATATTGATACCATGACTTCAGACCAGGATTCTGAGACGGAAAACACTGAATATTTTCACGGGAAAATTCCAAAATTGTCCGATTTTTTTTCATATTTTTAGAGAAAAAAACAGTTTAGTTTAATCAGGCCTAAGATCATTATCTTAGGCTAAACTTAGAACTAAAATGTATTTTTTTTGTTTTGACTTAAAAATAAAATATTAACTAAAAAACGATTTTAAAAAAAGTTGCCCTCAATAAAGTTAAAATAACTCATCAACTCTAATGGATACTCACAAGTGATCCAAAAAACAGCAATGTTACACACAATAGTCAATAAGCCCATTTAATTAGTAACAGAATCGCCCGATACAATCGGCGCGGAGAGCAAAGATTACTGATAAGATAATCAAATCAAAAATACATTTCCTGCGAGTAATAGCACTGACGTATAACTCAACACAATGGTACTTGTTCAGCATTTCAGTATTTGCCTGGCTGTCACTTACACCCTGTATAATACATACGAAAAACATAACCTTCCATCTGACGGATTCGGGTAAAGCACTCACCTGCGGCGTCAGGTATATAGTTTGAAAGTGCTTCGTATGTCCGGGAGTTTTTGACACTGACACCACCTTATTGCCCATTACTGCGTTCAGTAGAGACGATTTACCTACATTTGGCTGACCGACACAGCCTAGAGAAAAACATTATATAAAATTATCTGCAATAATATAATCCCACTAATATTATAAACCAGCGTGGTGACTATGAGCAAATACCCCCCACGGCAGTCTTGTGTCGTGCCCTGGGGGAGGCCTACGTCCAGCAGTGGACTGCAATACGCTGAAGAAGAAGAAGAATATTATAAACGCGAAACTTTGTACGGATGTATGTAAGGATGTTTGTTGCTCTTTCACGCAAAAACTTAATGAATAGATTTTAACGAAACTTCACAACAACATAGCTTACCTACCAGAATAACACGTAGGCTACTTTTTGCTGACCACCTGTCACTACTAACCGAACTTGTACATCTCAACTATACCCTCAAAATTGGTCAGAAGTGGCACCATGTGGTTCTATCGGCCCTTGGTGCTCTGCCTACCCCGTAAGGGATAAAGGCGTGATTATATGTATGTATGTATGTATAAAAATCCACTTTTACTATGAAATCGTGAAAAAATAACTACTGCTCCATACATTTTAGTGCAGTAGGTAGGTATAAAAGTTTTTTCACGATTTTAGTGACGTACGTTCGTACTTACCTATGGTAAGGACACCATCTTTGAATTTTTCATGTTTATAAAACGACGTGTCTGGTTTTTGTATAATTGTTTCGCCTGAAAAGAAAAAATCATTCAAAGAGAAAGTACAAATACTACATTTTAATACGGGGGTAGACTGGATAAAATAAAAGATGAAAGTTTCTATGGAAAATGGATAATTATTGAAGCTAGTAAGAACAAGAATAAATAAATACGATATTCGTAAAAATTTTACCGACTGTAAAAAACCGAAATATGTTATTTGCAGTAAAATCTATCTATATACTCGTATGAATAAAATCTATCTATACAGGGTGTAACAAAAAGAGTATGTTAAGCGAAAAGATATGTAAATAGCCCACTGTAGAGACAAAACCTATCCACAAAATTTGAGACCCGAAATCACATGTTTATTTTTCCCGATAGTATGGAAAATTTTTAAATATCTCAGGAATTTTCATACAATCTTGAAAAATTAAAATGTGATTTCGAGTCTCAAATTTTGGAAATAGGATCTCTATAGTGGGCTATTTACATAGCTTTTCGCTTAACATACCCTTTCTGTTACACCCTGTATACTCGGCGAAATGTATGTACGCCCATAACTTTTGAACTACTGCATCAAATTGGATGATTCTTACTTTTTTATGTTTGTTATTTCTACGATAAGGTTTGTATAAAAAGATCATCATCATCATCATCATCATTCTCAGCCATAAGACGTCCACTGCTGAACACAAGCCTCTCCCAAAATAAAAGATACTAATGTAAAATAAATAAGGCGGTGCGCAGTTATCGTATATACATAAAATAAAACTCAATCTCTTACCAACAGCCGCCTCCTCCCCTAACTCCCCTTCTGCTTCTATCTTCTTCTCCCACGCGGTCAGATCCACCGCATCTCCTACTAACTCTTTACACGCGTTCAGTATCTGTGTACCTCCCTCCATACACATACGTTGTCTGCCTTTACGACGGCGGATTTGTAGACCTAGGATGAGAAAATAGGCGGATATTGTTAAAGTGGCATAAGTAGAAAGGCCAGAAAGGGTCATTGCTAAAGGAGCGTACGTAATGCTAAAGATATAACCAAAAAATGAAAAATTGCAGGGCAATGACAAGAAAGAGATGCGAAAGAGACAACAGAAAGCGATTGGGGCGTATTGCTAAAGTAGCATAACCAAAGAGGGGGCATTTTGCTAAAGTAACACACTTCGTATGCAATAAAATATTTGATTTCATTTAATTTTAATCAGATAGGGACACATTGCTAAATGGACATTAGCACAAAAGGGCATATCAAAAAGGGGCAAATAGTAAAGATCTGAGTATAGTCGGATTTTAATAAATATGACATGATTATCATAAAATATAAGTAATTTTACCTCCTTTATCTTCGTTAGCTTTATGAAGATTATAACCGGGACATGACGTGAAGTAAACTACCTTCAATCTGCAAAAACATAATACAAAATAACTGTATTGGTAATAAATAAATAAATATTCACACACCACACAACACATTAACCTAGTACCACATTAAGATCCCTAAGGTCTTGTGTCGTGTGTACTAAGCAACGGTATACGAGTATAAATACATAGATAAGTATAATACACCAACATATAGCCAGAATGCAATTATTTTATGCCTAAAGAAGCGGTCGCAAGTTTATTTCTGCGTGTGCGTTTTGCAAATAAAGAAAAATATAACTTTTTTCTAAAAAATAAAATCTTAATTGAACAGCACCTAATAGAAGACGAAACTAAATAAAATTAGAAATGGAAAAATTCCTCACCCGGGTGGGAATCGAACCCACGACCTCTGCATTCCGTGCCAGCGCTCTTACCACTGAGCCACCGGGTCAATTACTCGGATGACGAATTTTACCATCTCTTTTTGAAATTACATTATTGGAAACGTTTTTTTTCATCCCGATAGCTATACACTAGCCAAATCTCGGCAAAAAAAAGCTGAATCCCTCAGCACAATGTTTTAATGATGAAACGATCAACCATATCCTAACGGATTATGTTATGGAGAAGTGTTTTTATCTTAGTCAAGATATTATATATTATAAAATTATTAATAATGAAATGGAAAAATTTCTCAAAAACTAAATAAGCCTGGCTAAAGCGGTAACACATACCCTGGACACGATTGAGTAAGATGCTCCTTCCAACCACACACCACACTGGCAGGTACTAAATCTATCTTGTTCAGGACCAGAATCATGTTTTTCTTCTGTTCATTCACCACATAGTTATATAATGATGGAGGAAACATCATACCCTGGAATAAAAGACATTAGATCAGTCTTTAACCTATAAATAATGTAACAGTAATAGTAGAATCATGCGGTCTGTCAAACCATAGAGGTATAAAATGTAGTCATAGAGTGCTAATGTCATACTAACTGTTTCGATGCACCATTAGACTTTTCGGTGCCACACAATTCCAGTTCTTGACACTTAGATTCTATTAGTGTAATGTATAGTAATGTACTACATTACTAATGTATTGTAATGTATAGCAAGTAATGCAGTCTATGTGTCAAGGACCACGTGGAATGGGAAGTGAGGCACCGAAAAGTCTAATGGTGCATGATGATGATGTATAGTAATGTACTACATTACTAATGTATTGTAATGTATAGTAATGCAGTCTATGTGTCAAGGACTGGAATTGTGAGGCACCGAAAAGTCTAATGGTGCATCGAAACAGTTAGTATGACATTAGCACTCTATGTCTACATCTTATTCCTCTATGGTCAAACCTAAGGCAAAGGCGCAATGTAAGGTATTTATTTGGTCAGGCCTTAATGTTGGTTTTGACATAAAGGAGAATTTACTTTAGCAGTGTCTGATGTATAAGCTATATAGATACCTGGCAAGTTTGTAGCGGAGCCATCTATCGGATGCAAGAGAGAACCACTATCGAATGCAAAACCTAGAACGCGATATCGAAATTTCTCATAATGATTGGAATAAATACATGGGCCAAACAATAACTAGTGGCCCGGTGGGGCCGGAAGCGCTTCCCTTTTCACCCCCCCCCCCCCACCTCCCAATTTTCATAAAAATCCGTTCAGCATTTTTTGCTTGAAAGAGTAACACACACACACATACATTTTCTCACAAGCTTTCGTAGGTGTTTATAATATTTGTAGAAAGGACTAGGAGACTGCGTGTGAAAAGGGAAGCGCTTCCGGCACCACCGGGTCACAAGTTATTGTTTGGCCCTTGTATATATTCCGAACATTGTGTGAAACTTCGATATCGCGTTCTAGGATTTGTATTGGACTATGGTTCTGTCTTGCGTCCGATAAGAGGCTCCGCTACAAAATATACATTCTATTCACAACCCCTTTGGGACCAAAAGGGCATTTTTTAAAATATTTTGGCTGTCAGAAAATCCCTAATCTTAATATATAAAAAATCCGTGTCACTGTGTATGTTCCGAATAAACTCAAAAACGAGTCAACTGATATTCATGAAAATTGGCATATATATGTAATTTGGTCCAACTTAGATGATAGGATTGTTATTATTTAAATTAATGGTCTTAATAACTAATAATTAATAAAAAACTGATCATCAACGTTGGTTGTTGTTATTAATCGTACGTTCCATAAGTCTGCAACAGATGGCGCCTTCTGAATTCATCTGTCTTTTCTGCAGTCCACGCGGACGGAGTCGCGGGCGTCCGCTAGTATCATAATATATTAATAACGAGTGGATGCCCGCGACACCGTCCGTGGACCGCAGAAAAAACAAAATGTCGAAATTATCCGGCATAAAAATATTTTCCCGGGATTAAAAGTAGCCTATGTGTAATTCTAATATGTAAGCTATATTATTGTGAAATTTCATCAAAATCCATTCAGTAGCTTTTGCGTGAAATAGCAACAAACATCTTTACCTCCTCACAAACTTTCGCGTTTATATTTATAAGAATAGTTTCTTTTTACAATTAGATAGGAAAACATTTGACCGCCATCGTGCCTGATGTGAAGCAATTTAAAATATTACTTACCGCATATCTAACATCCACTATCAGTAGTAATATATCACACATTTCTAAAACCCTCCACAATTGTCTCCACGTCTCGAGATTCAGCTCGAAATATGATACGTCTTGCCAATGAGGGGATGATTGCAGGGAATCTATGTAATTCTGGAAATATACATACATACATATAGACACGGCTGTACTATGGAATCATAATGGAAGGACATGCAGCTGATGTATATTCTAGTGAAGCCCCACATCTGCACAGGAACCAAGCAAGACTGTAGTGTGAAGTTTTTTCAAACATAGCTGTAATATTTAATACTAAAAAGAATTATGGTCGATTCCGGCATTCACACTCAAACCTAAACCTAAATTTAGTCCTACCTGTCCTTTTCTCTCTCAGCCATTTATGTTAAGGACGGATAGAGATAGACTTGACTAAGATTAGGTTTAGGTTAAAGTGTGACTGATATATGTATAAACGTATTTTTAAAGTAATAACAAGCATGCTGCAGTATCGGCTTCATCATACAACATACCTACATATGTTAAGATGAAAAAATATATTTTCGTTCCTTAAACAAGACAAGATCCAAGCCACATACCTTAAAATACCTCTGTTCCTGAGCATCCAACTGCACTGGAGTCATGTTATAGTCCCACGGAGGCCGACGTGGGAACGTCAGCTCTGATGGAAAGAATGTACTCGGGTCTACCTCGAGGTCTTTCTCTGTTACGGGGTTTAAAGCCTTGCTGGAATATGGAAAGGATAATAATAAGCCATGGTGTCGTAAGATAATAGTAGATTATGTAATTACTACTGTTAAAACTATAATTTTTTCTCCCTCTTTTAATCGTTCTATCTCTTTTCCTCGCCGCGGAGAGTCGTCGGCGTCGAGTTTTTTATCTGACAGTTGCCCAACGGTCGCCGGTAATGACCCGCGTCTCGACAAGTGAATTTTCGTGTGTGACAAACTGACCCTACCCAAAAGGAGTGCCCCTAAACCTAAAAGTGGACTGTAGTGAAGTGAAAAACCCTAGAACCCTACAAGAGATTCCGTGCGGAAGAAGAACGCGACCCCCTAAATCCCTAAACATTTAATTTTCTTGCCCCAGCCCCTTCTCTAAACAACTACATATTACAAAACAAAGTCTTTCCCGCTGTATGTCCCTATGTATGCTTAGATCTTTGACACTATGCAACGGATCTTAATGCGTTTTTTTTTTAATAGATCGATTGAATCAAGAGGAAGGTTTATATGTATAACTAGAGACCCGGCCCGACTTCGCACAGGTGCAATACCCTTTCACGCGGATAAAGTCGTGGGCGGCCACTAGATATAAATATAACATTGTGTAACCACTATTTGCTTAAAGAATTGGCTTATCTTAAAGTGTGTAACAGAGCTACCTATCGGTCGCAAAAATACAAATCCTAGAACGCGATATCGAAGTTTGTCCCATTGATTAGAATATATACATGGGCCAAATAATAACTAGTGGCCCGCCCCCTAATTACGTAAAAGCAATAGCAAAGCCAAAGCCGCGCGAACGCGCAAATCTCGAGTGTGTGTGTGCGCGCAACGAGCGCAAGGCGTGCTCCCGCGCCCCGCACCTCGCCCAGCGGACTCACACTCTCAAATATCGCGATAGCGCGGCTTTGGCTTTGCTTTTACGTAATCAAGGGGCCGGTGGGGCCAGAAGCACTTCCCTTTTCACCACCCCCACTAGTGTTAAACAAACTACTTACTGAGCATCTTCTTTCTTCATCCTCAGCTCAGCCTCAGATTCTCGGTAGAACTTGAGGGCAAACTTGTTGGACTCCCTCCCGCCTCCCTGCCTCCCTTTACTAGGCTGATAGTTTACAGAGATCATTTCATAGTCATTTGAGCCCGTTGATGCTGGAAAAACATTCAATTCAATAACCTTTATTGCTGATAAATTTATTTTACATAATAGTTGCAGACATCATCATCATTTACAGCCCTGAGAAGTCCACTGTTGGACATAGGCCTCCCCCAACAACCTCCACTCCGACCGGTTGGAAGCAGCCTGCATCCAACCGAAGCCCGCGACCTTGGCCAGGTCGTCCGTCAACCTTGAGCTATGTCGGTGATATTTGTATGTTGTAGACATATTCGATTTAATTATAGTTAGCTGTGTGTCTTTGTACACAAAGGTCTCCTCAAACTCCTACAACTAATATCTTGATGAGTAGCCTCTTAACCACAATGGACAACAAAAATGATTATTTATTTGCTCAAAACATGGTACAAAAAGTTAACATTACAATATTAGATCAGAGACATGTTTTGCCAAAAATTGTGGCATGCAAATACTTAATTTATTCTATTTAAGTTATTTTACCAACTGACACTAATATCTTTTTATATAAGTATAACAGACACCCACAACACTGTATGGGAAAAATTTAGTCATGTCATCCTAAGCCCATAGTATTATGCAAAGTTTGAAGTAGATTGGATTTCTATCTACAAATAAATAAATAAACCTACCTTTCTACAAAGTTAAGTGCCTATAGTCAATAGGTATTTGGAGGATGCCTATGTTCAGCTGTGAACCTTCGTGGCTGATAATGATGATAATTAGTAGATAACACAAGTATTCTAGGTACTTACTAGGCATAAGGAACGTAGGTGCTTTTTTAGCTTGAAGCTGCTGCTTTTTTGCTTTGCCGCTAAATGGCGTCTTCCGTCTAAATTGCGGCATGGTGATTCCTGATTATACACAATAATCAAATTTTTCCAGTGGTTGGCAGTAAATACCAGTAAAATTGAGATCTATTTATTTATTAAACTTTCCGTTATGTGTTCGTCATTAATTTTGTAAAAACACACGTGTTTAATCAATTAATAAGTGCCGAAACATGCCTGTAAAGTTTTGCAGGTACACTGAAAGTATGGAAAAAGAACACCATATTAAATTCTTATGTACCTGAACAGCGACTACCTATTGCAATTCTAACAGCTCACATGCAATTCAAATCTTGTAGATATCGTATAATATCTTTTGAAACTTTAATACAATACACAAACCAAGTAGAGATGATACGAAACGAAACCGACATGAACTTTTCACGAACGAAAATACGCAAAAAAACAGTCTGACTTTGACAGCTTTTTAGGGTTACGTAGCCACACAGCAAAATGTAACCCTTGTAATATAATGGCTTATCTTGTTGGGCTTTTTCTGATAGTGCTCTACATACGGCAAATAAACAATTTAGGACAAATTTATTTATAATATATCGTCTAGATTATGTCTTGTTTAATAATTATATCTGTGCGATTGTCAATACCTTTTAGTTGCCGTCATTGGGAGGTTTTTGCCCATAGTCACCACGCTGGGCAGGCGGGTTGGTGATCGCAGTGTGCTTTTTGGACTATGTTGTCTACACGGGAGGCGCTGCTGCCCACCTCCCGGAACCCTTAATCGCCTCGTACGATACCCACGTATGGGGTGGTACAAACTCTACTCTGCCGGCACCACGCGGCTTCTCGAATGGAGACCGCGCCTCGGCAAGCGTAACGTTGGGTGCCCTCCGGCCAGATGGACCGATGACTTAAAGAAGACGGTTGGTAGTGACTGGATGGCAAAAACGGGAGATTGAGCCATGTGCAGCAGTGGATTGCAAAAGACTGACGACGACGACGATTGTTAATAAAATACGGCTACGGAACAACTGTGTATAGCACGACATACACTTGGCATATTATTAGATTAGGTTTTTTTGTACGTCTTTATTAACGGCATTGAAATTGTTTATGATTCGTTTCATAAAACTATCGTACTTTTTGCTACGCATTCAGAATGATAAAACAAACGAATCCGTTTTTTAATCATAAATAATAACACACAGAACTAGTCAATTTTTTTGTATACTCTTTCTAAAAAAAATCACGATAAATATGCTGATTCACAGTCGAATGGTATCGTTATGGCTGTAAGATGTTCTTGTCACTTACTCATTTTTAATAGTAAAAAAAAAACTAACATAACCTAAAAAATCGGAATCGCTGGAAGGGTCCAGGTGTAATTTTTTTGTGAAATTAAAATTATTTGTAAATGGCTCATGTCGGTAAGGTGACAATAAGTCTATAGTGCGTGTGCATGGTTTTAAGGTAAGCCGAGTAGCGATACGATCTCTTCATGGGCGCATTAAGTTGTTTCTGCAATAATTTATTTACTAAACACTTGTTCTTGATTGTACTCATCATTATCATCCCATAAATTAATTCAGAAATCATTTATTTACTTTAAAATGCTTCATGTTATAAAATAGCGATAATAATTTTGTTTTTATTTAAAAATTGTACTTTATTTACTTTAAAATGTTACCGCTATCGTTATTGAGGACAGCACAAAACCATCCCATGCTGGTGGAGCTTAAAAATGGCGAAACATACAACGGTCACCTCGTCAGCTGTGATAACTGGATGAACATCAATCTCCGAGAAGTTATTTGCACATCAAGAGACGGCGACAAGTTCTGGAGGATGCCTGAATGTTACATTCGGGGCAGCACCATTAAATACCTGCGAATACCTGACGAAGTTATTGACATGGTAAAAGAGGAGACCCAGGTGAAAGCGCGTAGTCGCACAGACATGAACAAGGGTCGTGGAGGTCAGAACATGAGATCTGGACGAGGTGGAAGCAGAGGAGCCTTCGGTAACAGAGGACGACCGGCACCCTTAGCCAGAGGTGGCGGGAACACCGGTCGAAACCCCCAGAACAATAAAAATAAAAAGTAAACTGTTAAGGATCTCCTACTCTTAAGTTATTGTAATAAATGTAAGTCTGGCTAAGAGTTTTGATGTTTCACTTGGTTACTACAATGTAATATACCTTTTTAGGCAATCTTTCTTCATTCCAAACTATCATAATAGAACTTCTCAAGAGGTAGGCAATCTAATAAGTACCTACTTTAAAATTCTATTTGAAATAGGCTTACATAGGTAAATTCCATTTCAGCTTGCCTCTCTTATAAAGAACATAATAAATACAAGCCTACCCTCATATCAATGTTTTCTCAAGCTTTAGCCATCGAAAGTTAACTCAAACTGTGGGGTAAACACAAACCTTTTTATGCGGCATAACACTAGCAGAATCTATGAGAATTGGCCGTTTGATGACAGTGTTACAGACTATTGAGTGGTTCGTGCTTACCCCTCTGAAGTCAAAGAGTACAAAGTATAACCTCTCTCATCTGTTGCCCTTAGGTAGTTACTATACTACTGAGAATAAAGAATCAGTGTTATGAGTGACTCATTTCTAAGTTTAGGTATTTTAATAAAAGTGAAAAAAAAATAAAACCTAATAAAAATGCAAGGATAAATAAAATTTTCCATAATTTATTTTGTATAAAGCTTACTATTGCATGTTATGTTCCATAGAAAATAATCATCAATAGATCCAGCTTTGCTAGGAACAAACATTGAGGTTTGGCAGTGGCAGCACATAAGATCTATCTAGCCCCTCCCTCCCTCATACATCCATTGCTATTGCAAATTTTGACATGACAAGCCAACAAGCACATTGTGCAGAGGGTCAAATCATTGTGGTTGTTATTTAGTAATTGCAGATTATATACAGGTGGACACTAGGGAAAGAGGCAGGCCCAGATAACTATACAACCACAAATATACATATATAAGTACTGTCGCCTTCGATCAAATATAATGGTAGATGCAGTCTCATACTAAATCAAGCATAAACGATGTCACCGCATCAACACTTTATACATACTTATACAGATCTAAACTGTTGGAGTTGCTTATAATTAGAAAGACTTAAGTTGGGTCATAAGTATGTTAAGTTAAACCTTATATCTTACTAATAAAGTTGTAACACATTTGCACCTGATTCTGACATATAGCCATTTGCGTTAAAGCAATAAACCAATTACACAGTTCAGTTTATTACCAAACACAACTAAAAATATTTATCAAGGAAAATAACTCTAATGCTATTTAAATAAAGTATAAAATTGCAAATTTAATATAAAGGTGTACAATAAAATACCTGAACGATTTAAAGAGTTAGCCGCTAACAAACTTAAAACTATGTTATTTCGGTGGCTTCTACAAAATACATTCTATTCTATGCAAGAGTTTTTCGAACATAAAGAAAAATGACGCTATAGGCACAGCCTGTGTTAGCCCTGAGCTGGGCCCTTGAATGATTGCATGCTACTGCTGGTAAAATTTGTAAGTTAATATTATTTTTTAATTTTATTTTTTTCATTTAAAATTTTAAAATCAATTGTGATTGCAATTTTGTAAATATACCAATGTAGTTATTTTGAAGTAGGTAAAACTTTTTCTTGCATGCTGTATGTTTATGGCTGTATAGGAGATTCTGTACTTATATAATCCACCACCTGTAATGTACCCTATACAATGGCAAATAAAGAAATTCTATTCTAAGAATTAATACTCGACTTGTTACTTTTGTTTCGCGCTTACCTTATCGCTGCCGCTAGGAACATAGGAATAATGGAGTCACAATCGCATATAAACATTTTTACTGTGAAATTTTAGTAATTTTATTCCCATGTTTAGACCAGGAAATTGAACAAATTTATGGAATGAGCCTAGGTTAAAATATACGAAATAACCCAAAATTCTTAGGTTTAAAATAAATAAATAATATACTTATGCATAGAAATATTAAGCTTTTTACAAGCTTTTTTTTATTTAGTCTGACATTTCCCGTTGTCTGTAATCAAATCGTGCAAGTTAAATTTGATCCAGTTCCTGGCTTCCGATTGAGCTGAAATTTTGCATGCATGTACTATAAATCGGATGTCAAAACAATGACGTTTCCACATCTTTCCATACCAACCTTGTTCTATCTATGTAAGGTCGGTGTCGTTTTCAATTATACGAAGCGCACCGGTGTGCGAAAGGGATAGTTGCGAAGTAAGAAGTATTTGTAATTGATATAAAATATTCAGTAATCAGGAAAAAAGACATGTTTCCATGAACAAATTATTATCAATATTGATTACAAAACAGTACTTACTGAAAATATAACATCCATCTTTTTTTTTTTCATTTTTAATATGTAGTTTTAATAGTTTTTCACGGCATACTTTGGCATCGCGAGATGTTTAAACGCTAGCGAGGCTTATTGTGACTGACGCTAAAAGAGTGCCAACTTTTGATTTATGCCTTCATTTGGCGGTGCCACTTTTCGTGCGTATATCGTGTATCTACTATTATATTTAATCGAAGACTGTCGCTATAATATTGTTTGTTACACTATTTTAAATATGGCAAACTTGTAAAAAACACACTAATTACATTGTAGGTACACTTAAAACTAAGAATTGCATTGATTAAATAAATTGTTTTTATACATAAGTGTTCCTTTACATTTCATTAATAAAAGATAATAAATGTAATTTTTGTGTTCAAAGTCAGTGTGATAAAAAATACATACACCAGTGTGTATTACACACTTACCTACATACAAATATTACCCTCCTTTTGGTGCAGTCACGTAAAAAAAGTAAAAGTAAAACGAATAACTGTAGCAGAGCGGTAATATTTGTTCTGCTAGTTTTATCATAACTCAATACATTGATTAAAAATTATTTTCCAAGCTTTTATTGTACTGTCGTGACATTTGTAAGTCCATGTTACATTCGTAGGTATACGAAAAGGTTGACGCCCGCGATCGCGTGCGCCTCAGTATTATGTACAGACTTAAGAACATTCAGAGGTAATATTAAATTGATATTTATTTTTGTATGAAAGTAAAATGTGACAAATAATCAAAACTCGTAGAACAAATGTCGTTGGTTATGATGGTAGCTACCTAGTCTTGCGAGGTTATTGATGTTTCCAAATTAACCCTGTATAGGTATACATGGGGCAAACAATAACTAGTGGCCCGGTGGGGCCGGATGAGCTTCCCTTTTCACCCCACATTTAAAAGTAGTCTCAGACTTGTTTTCTTAAAAAAAAAAAAAACCTATATCTATACAATATTATGCACAATTTCTATTTTGGTTGGCTGCACTGCCATGTCCTGTATGTTGGTAGCTATGTTCTGTTGGTAGTACTGCAAATGGTTGGCCAGCTCCGGATAGGGCTCCTGTTTCTTCACTGGTGGTAGGGCTCTTGGCTGATGAGTAAAACATTCTTATATTAGATACTTACATCTACACACAGTTGTTCAAGATATATAATGGGCATCACAAAAACGTACAAAAACAAATTTCAACAAGCAATTTGGTTTTTAAAAGCCACTTCTATCTAATTTCATCGTGATATTTGGACTGTGACCGTTTTTGTAAAAAAAAAATGTTTTAAGCCATTCTAATGCCTACACTATTTGTGTATTGAAAAATAAAAATAAATTTAGAAAATTTAGGAATTTTCCTTGAATTTTGGAATAACTTCAGCGGTTTTCGCCTCAGAATCATAGTCCGAAGCGGGGATGTTGCGAATATTCGCTTTCGCGTAGATTTGGACATCTGCATCCGGAAAAAACATGAAGGTATAAAAGAGCAGGTGGGACTATGAAGTGAGTCGTGTGGCAATCGTGAGGCCATGACGTCATGATAGGGGCGGAGCTTCAGCGTCAGTGTAACGCAGTAGCTGTAACCACACGCTTGTGCTCCGAAATGTTACCGTATTAATATTACAAAGACACTAGCGCTTGCATCAGGGTACTTTTTTTACTAAAACGTAGTATAATATTGCCATATAGCGATGACTAATTGCACTAGTAAAACAATCTTGAATCATATTAATAATGAACAAGTAGTTTGACTAGTCACTACAAGGTGGTTTCCATGTAAATGGGCAGAGCTACAGTGTTCAATGCTCCCCTCGTCCCATACTTCACCCCCGCTCCGCGGCACACTATTATTGTATGAAAAATACTTAGCCGCTACTCCTCTTTTATTTCTTCTCCATGGGAAATAATCAATATGGGTGAATTTCAACAACCTCGATTTTTGACTAATTACGCTGGCGAAATTTTATATCCACTTTCTATAACTTTTTTGTATTCGAAGTAATAGCTAAAAATATATAATATTCAGTCATATGGTACACATTTTTAAAAACGTATTATTTCTTGAGATATCTGCATTTAAAAATTTCAATCGCCACCGATATTATTATCAAACCACCGAAATTGTTAATCTCTCCACTGAAATTTATTACAACCAGCGGAATTATAAATACAGGAGAACATCATACGAATTACCTATTTATTTATGTTATAAGAATATGAAAACTTTAGATTTTTCGTTTATTAGGTGGTAATAATGTTTATCATCATGATTATAGCTTAGAAACTATGATAACAAATTTAAGGAACACGTTAACAGTTAGGGAAATATTTTATTACATACTTTAAAATGCTTCCTAGTGACTTTTTTCTTAGCATAAAACGTAGTGGCCATGGTATCTCCTATAAGATCTCGCAGTTCTGACTACACCATTTCAGGAACCTAGCCGTATTTATTTATATGTACGTAAAAATCTTTGAAAACCAGAAATAAGGATCATTTCTTTTCACATTTGAAAGTGCACCTCGTTAGCTACCTTTATATATAAGGAACACCCCATCCGGAAATTCACAGTGTCGGAGATATGACATTTTTTTTAAATCTCCTTTTAGATGAGTAGAATGGCATATAAGAAATAAATCACATTTTATACTTTGACCTCCCAAAAATCTATCAACATGGAATGGTCAAGCTAAATTTGTTAAATGTTTTTGCCAATTAAGCCCCTACTCTTTCAAAATAATATACTGCGTCATGCGTACCCTTTATCAAACTAAATTCCTTATTTAATAAGCTACTCAAAAAGGTGTAATTTATTATGAGAAAGCTTACTAGTAGCTGACCAATATAGGTTTCAAAAAATACATTCCGTGGCGCTACAGCCTATAGCAGTGTTATATTAAGGCAAGTAGAATGTAGAACTCTTCTGTTATCATCAGGCGTACTTGTTCAAGCTACTCGGGTTTATCGCAAAGTTACTCGGGTTTATTGAAGCAATTTTGGGTGGTTTCCTTGAGTTTGAACCGAAGGCCAAGTCATAATCAATATCACAAAACGTGGGATTGAAGTAGATAATAATTATGTGCATGAGCACACCTACTAGGCCAGTAGAACATTCAATATATAGATATTTTTTCTGAGAACAGTCAGGACTCAGAAAAATATTACATTCTTATTGGTCAGCTATTAATATTGAGAGATGAATCTTAAGTGCCTGGAAGAACTTAGTTCATTTAGGAACGGTTTCCTTCCTATGATCTTATAACGTCTACTTGTCGATATGTTGGCTTATGCTGTCTATCGATTGACCTACAGTGCTCAGACTGCATCAGGAACACCATTAGGTATGCTAATCGCCTACCAAAAAGGAACTGGACAGTAAAAATGCCGGCCATGTTAGTCGTTTAGACACCGAAAGATAGACGAACAGTGCAACTGGCTGGATGCTACAGAGCGGCTGCCTGGGGTAGGAGTAAGACGATATGGAGGTGGCGGTATGACCTCGATTCGAGTTGAACTGCATCATGAAAAGGCCTTTGGATAGCACTAAGATTCCTATGCTATAATATATATATTATAATGTCAGTTCATCAGTCATCACCTTTGTATTTTTTAAATTTGACTACAAACTTAGGTTACTTGTTAAAAAAGGTTGTCGCGCCATAGGATAGCACTTTTAAAATTCTTATTAGTCAGCTGTTGGTAAGCTTTTTCATAATTATACCTTTAGTACTCATAAACACGAGTAAGTGTGCGAATTACGTGAAATAATTATTTTGAATGAATAGGAAAGAATCAGGAAAAAAAATTATAAACCTTTTGGTAATTGTACTTTGACAATGCCAAGTTGATGTCTGTTGTTTTGTCTCCAATGATTATTTATTTATCTAGTTGAATTACTGAAATATACACGTATTTTAGTTTTTTATGCATTTCCATTTAATAATAAGGTGATTTTAAAAACATTACAAAATGGGGCATAACCCTGAAGCCGTAATTTTTTTTTAATGGGTGAAGGTAGAAAATGGGCTGTACTTTTACATCTCAATAGAAATAATACCCGTTTTCCAGTCATCCTGTATACAAAAAGACAAAATATCAATTACGGTGACATTATTATATTACGGTGGTCCTCTTTTTTGCCACCGGAGCCACTGGAGTTGCGACACCGTACTTAGAATTAAGTAACAAATTTCAAATTATAACGGACACTATTATTTTAATTGTAATAATTCATTTGCAATTACGTCGATACATCTAATCTTTAATCATCTGTAAAATTTCTTTTTAAACAGCCTTTTAGTTTTTTAAATACACATGACACCGTTATATGATAAATTTGTATTCCTGCGCCACCGCAGGTTATACTTACGTTTTACGGGAAAACTGTTCAGTGTATCAAATATCCTTGTACTTGGTATACGATGGCTTGTCAGAGCTGTGCGGGGAAAGATAGCTTAGCATCTATCTCATTCATTATGATGAAATAGTGTAATGTTCAAAATGCGCCAGCGTTATTGACTTTTTCCGCGGGACATTTTTAAAAAGCTGTTACAGGTACTACCGGGTTAAGTTAAATTACTGCTCATGGTCTAAATAAAAGTGTTATTTAATGTATTTTTAAAATATGTATGTATTCTGTTAAATTAATTCACCCGAAAATTTAAATAGCCAAATTTATTTTTGCAAATGAAGTGGGGACATAGCACCGCAATTAGATTTAGAGCCTTTGATATTTTTTTTAATGCGTAAACAAATAGATTTTGGTCTTAAGTTTTAAACGTTAGTCTAGATCACTGTCTGAACTTAATGAAAAAAAATTAATAAATGTGCATTTTGCACTTTCCACTACGATTTTCATCCACGCCGCGCTAAAAACGTACCTGGGAAATTCACCCATATGCATGTGATACTTGCCGTCAACATATCAATAATTGCTTGGCTGTCCCTTGCACCCTAGGTATAGTCGTATGTTTTAGCAGACTCATCATAACATATTAGTCGCTTCCATCTGTCTGCTTGCTTAGATCCTTTAAACAGGCAACGGATTTTGGTGCAGTTATTACATAGATAGTGATTATCATAGAGGAATAAGATGTCATAGAGTGCTAATGTCATACTAACTGTTTCGATGCACCATTAGACTTTTCGGTGCCTCACAATTCCAGTCCTTGACATCCTTGATTCTATTAGTGTAATGTACTACATTACTAATATATTGTAACGTATAGTAATGCAATCTAAGTGTCAAGGACTGGAATTGTGAGGCACCGAAAAGTCTAATGGTGCACCGAAACAGTTAGTATGACATTAGCACTCTATGTCTACATCTTATACCTCTATGGTATCAGTATCAGCATTGTATGCGATTCTGGGGCGGGGCCAATCTTGCTATCCCGGATAATTTGGACGTTTTGTTTTTCCAGCAGTCCGCTAGTATTACTATATTTATGTACTAGACGACTTACCTTGCTGCGTTTATTCTCATGCATCATCTTCATATGTTTGTATATGCTGGTCTGCCAAGTGAATGTAGCGGGGCAGAGTTTGCATTTAAAACTCTTTGTGGTCGACCGGTTTGTGTGCATCGCCCATACGTGCCCTTTCAGGCGTTTTACTGTCTGTGATAAGATAATTTTTGTCTAAAGCTAGAAAAGCTATCTATACATATAATAAAAATGTAATGGATTGCTGTCTGTACATGGAAGATATGTGAGAAAAAATATTATAGGACACCTTTATCAACGCAATAGTACCCAAAATAATGATTTTTGGTATTTTTGTCTGTCGGTTTGTCTGTGCGTTTGTGCACGCTAATCTCAGAAACGGCCGAACCGATTTCGATGCAGTTTTCAGGAATAAGTATATTGTGACAGGTCCCACTTAACATATGTATAGGCTACTTTTTATCCCGGATAATATCGACATTTTGTTTTTTCTGTAGTCCACTCGGACGGAGTCGCGGGCGTCGACTAGTTTCATAATATAATTAACTTGTAAGAATATTTATATAACCCTTTCACTCGAAAAAATACTGAACAGATTTTGATGAAACTTGGCAGTTATATAGATTGTACATATAGGTTATAGGTCCATCAGAATAACATCTAGGCCAAACTATATCATACCTTATAAGACTTCCCACATATTTCACATAGATGCTCTCCATCAGGTTCCTTATTCCGTTTGCCTTCGTGTAAATTATTCATATGTGCCACCATAATTTTTGCAGTTTTGAATGCCTGTAATCATAACATAGTATAAAACAAAGTCGCAAAAAAAATGTTTGTCCGTATGTATGCTTATATCTTTTAAACTACGCAACGGATTTTGATACGAATTTTTTTTAAATAGATAGTTCGATTCAAGAGGAAGGTTTATATGTATTTGCATTGTACCCATGCGAAGCCGGGGCGGGTCGCTAGTAATACACACAATAACATAGATACATAACATAAACACGGCCGTGCTCCCAAGATGGGGGTAGCCAAAACTGCTGTAATATTACAAAAATACGACAAACAATTGTTAGGTAACATGTTACAAAAATAGCTGTAACAAGTAGAAATGTAACAATAATACCAGAAGCAAGTAGAAAATTTCTTTAGTGAATAATAATACCTAGATTAATAAATTCTGAGTTTTCTTCATCTTAACATCTATAGGTAGGTACTTATAATTATTATAAATAAATATTAAATATTAACACACATCACAGACCTAGTCCCACACTAAGATCCCTAAGGTCTTGTGTCGTGGGTACTAAGCAACGGTATATAAATACATAGATAAGTATATAAACATCCATGACTGGGAAACAAACATCGATATTCATCACATCAATGTTTGCACCTACCGGGATTCGAACCCAGGACCTATGGCGTCGCAGGCAGGGTCACTACCAACTAGACCAATCGGCCGTATTGTTATACATACCTTAAAACATACATGGCACTGGTATTTGATCCTCTTAAGATGATCCCAATCTATATGGTCGACCATACACCATTTGGTTGCGAATTTCTTCCCACAATAAGTACAAGCGTGACTGAAAATATGGTTTTACAATATCAATAACTGATCAGGATATAGACATAATGAAAATGGCATTGATTAGAATGTATCCTAATGTAAATGGCATTAATAACAATGGATCATAATGTAAATGGCATTAATAAGAATGGATCATAATGTAAATGGCATTAATAAGAATGGATCATAATGCTAATGACTAAAATGAGAATGGATCATAATGTACATGGCCGAAACGAGAATGGATCATAATGTAAATGGCATAGATGAGAACGGATCATAATGTAAATGGCAAAATGTTTACTACATGTGTTGGATTAGTGTATCTGTCACTAATAAGTATAAAAATAATATAACGCAGGATAAAGTTGATGCTGTCCCTATCTTGATCAACTTTTAGAGAAAGATAGCATAATCTTTACCCATAGATGGCTATGTGATCTTTAGAAAAATTGGGCCTAAATATATTTTTTACCTTAATTAGATGGTAAATGTAAATAATTTAGATAACTCACTGGTATGAGTCCTCAGGTACATGCCGCTTGCTCAGGCGCATGTGATTTGTATAGCAGTCACGACTAGAGAAACTTTTGCCGCATTGTCTGAAAACAACATTTCAATAAGATTAGGTATGTCAAGTGAAAGATGTGGGGAGTTGGTGAAAAGGTATAAGCGCTTCCGGTCCCACCGAGCCACTAGTTATTGTTTGGCCCATGTATAGTATACAGGGTGTAAAAAGACAACGTTGTTATTTTAATACCTCGTATTCTTTGTAACTTAACGATAATTTTTTTCTATGGAACCAAACCTGGGAAACGATTTTTTTTTTATTGCCAGCAATGTATTCGATTGACAAATGTACCTACAAAACTAACATTTTTAAATATTAATATGGTGTCTTTAAAAAAAAATGTTTGTTAACTGTTTCCAGATTTTTAAAAAAATGCTGATATTCATGTAACTTTGGACCTCAATATCTTGGAAACCCGTGGTTTCCCAGGGGTGCTTCCATAGAAAAAAAATGATCGTGATGTTACAAAGAATACGAGGTATTAAAAGAACAAAGTTGTCTTTTTACACCCAGTATATTCCAATCGTTGTGAGAAACTTCGATATCGCGTTCTACAATTTGTATTAGATTGTGGTTTTGTCTTGCGTCCGATAGGTAGCTCCTCTACAAAAGGGATGTAAATGGGTTCAACTAATATCTTAGGACCCAAAGTCAACCTCACCTGCCCGTGGTGCACCCTGCTATATAACGGACGAGGCTCTAATGCTAAAAGCTTATAATACTTATTTAGAATGACTCGGTAAAATTTTCCAAATGGATTCATTACCGGTAGTTAGATTATTGTATAGCGGTAGGCTATTTTTCAATGTGAAGTTAGTTTCTTAGGATTAGTTTGATTGCACATGTTACCCATTATAGGTAAAAAAAATCTCTTTATTTGCTTGGCTTGCTGGAAGAGGTCTCGCCATTGTACATGCATCTCTTCTTTTATCCTGTAATTTATAATTTTTTGTGTGTGTGTGTGTGGGGAGTGGGTGAAAAGGGAAGCGCTTCCGGCACCACCGGGCCACTAGTTATTGTGTGGCCCATAGTATATATTCCAATCATTGTGAGAAACTTCGATATCGCGTTCTAGAATTTGCATTCGATTGTGGTTCTCTCCTGCATCCGATAGATGGCTCCGCTACATGTGCAATAAAGAATACGAATGTATGTACATATTTTGCTGGCACATCACACACCATATGCTAGTTTTAAGTTTAATTTTGTATTGTTTATAGATTGATGTTTACTATATTATGTGATGTGTGTTGTTTTAATAAATAAATATTTTTGTATTGTATGTAATAAATACCTGCATTCATACAACGCCCCTGCCGCCCTTTCGCGGTGGTTCCTCATATGTCGCGCTAGATTCCGTTTCCATTGGAACGGCTTACCGCATATCGAACACGGGTATGTTACACCTTCGTGAATTACACTGTCAAAGAAATAATCTACAATATACAGGGTGTAAGTGGCAGCCATGCAAATATTTATATGCTGGCCTCAGATCATGATTCTGAGGCGAAAAATACAGAAATTTTTCAGGGAAAACAAAAGTGCAGGTCGTTTAATTAGGCCTTAGATAATGGCTAAGTGATCATCCCTCATGGAGTCATTAGTAATCCAAAAAATCGCAATGTATCGTAAAATATATCATAGCCATGTTGTAACAAAAGGGGCAAAGACAAAAAGCTTTGAAAATAGCCCACTACAAAGAAGTTATCCACAAAATTTGAGGCTCGAAATCACATGTCAAATTTTTCATATAATAACTCAGGAATATTCACATAATCTTTGTAAATAAACTTTAACACAAACTATACAACTATACTATACGACATATACACAAAGTATACGACCGTTTACACAAAGTATACGACCTTTTACACAAACTATACGACATATACACAAAGTATACGACCTTTTACACAAACTATACGACATATACACAAATTATACGACCTTTTACACAAACTATACGACATTTACAATACTTACACATGCGCTCGATAGCTCTTCTTAGAGTGGAACACCTTACTACATCCGTTGCATGGAAGGAATAGTTTCTCCTTGGGTTTATCGTCCTTATTTGCTGGTTGCAATCTGAAAAAAAAAAACATTCTGAAATTCTGGTTACCTTACAACTCAAGTAAAAGATATCGATGTTTCTTATTTACTTTATACAAAATCTATTCTATTACTTCGTGCATTTTTATATTGTTTCTTATATGGTGTACTCGTATATGTATTGAAAAAATCAGCCCTAAGCTGAATTTATTTGCTCTTGTATAGGTACTTACTTGAGATGGTATTTGAGAGTCATTTTGTTGGCGAATACTTTTCCACAGCAATCACACTGCGGTCTCTCCTGATTACACACACCTCGGTGATAGATCAGACGAGACTTTGTACTGAAAAAGAAGAAATACACACATTGTGTGGGTGTGGTGAAGCGCTTCTGGCCCCACCGGGCCACTAGTTATTGTTTGGCCCATGTATATGTTACTGGCAATCTGTATAAATGGAAGAGTTATCTGTATAACTTGGGCAGAAGTGTGCAAATCACACACCCACTTTTCACCATTTAACCTAATAATTCCCACGTGGTAAGGCGTGAATCTACCATCGCTTTTCGCTCACAAATACAACAATCCAGCGACCTCTATTTAGGGATCGCCCGCCACCGGGCCCTATACCCTCCGCTGACCCTCGGATCTGCCTACTCATGATCACGAGCACAAGACACTACAGTCGCAACGAGAAGCCAGATCCAAGCACCTAGCATGCAACCATAAATACATAGCTGCTAATCCGAAAACCAATTAAAATTTTAATCGACATATGTTTCGCCAACACCCGTGGCATCATCAGGATTAGTTTTCCATGTTAGTTCTATCTACCGAACCAACTAACTAACAACTAACAGCGACCATCGACATGGATATTAATATAAAAAATTGATAACATACCATATTTTATAAAATTATCAATAAATTTCATTTTTTTGACATCGCTAATGGTGTCGTGACATTATTGGCATCGCCATTGAAGCTTTGACACTTTTTGTCATTTTTGACACATAAAATAATAATTTGACATAAATCTTGACCACATACCTGAAGCTTTTGTTACAAATAGGGCACTGTAAAGCCTCAATCGTTCGATGCATTCCGGCATGTTGTAACATTACACTCTTTAAAGCACTTGTAAAGTTACAGCGTTTACATCGATACGCGAGTAAATGTAAACCGCGATGCGTTGACAGATTATCATTAGTTAGGAAGTAGGCTTTGCAGACATCGCATTGGTGGGAGGATTCGCTTTTCTGCAAGGCAAAATTAAATACACACTTAATAATATAGATAATATCATTAAAAAATATATATAAATGGTGTTTGTTCTTTCTTTCGTTATAAATGCGAAAGTTTGTGAGTATAGATGTAGATATGTATATGTGTGTGTTTGTTACTCTTTTACGCAAAAACTACTAAACGGATTTTGATGTAACTCGCCAGGCATATAGCGTATGCCTACATCAAAAACACATAGGCTTGTAAACGTCATTTTCAACATCATCAACACATTTAGGCCCTAAAGCGTGCTCAAGAAATTTGTATGTATATTTTAGTACATACATGATGGGTCTGGCGCAGTTGGGCAAAAATGCATTTTAAAGAGCCATATATTGGACAAGTTTAGAACAAACTTTTAAGCTTACCGGCTTATGTTTTCCGTTCATATGGACGTTCATCAGTTTTTCAGTATTAAAGCCTATTATACAATCGTTGCACCTGTAAATAATAATAATACTATTTCACATTGAATAATATCTTTTAAAAGGGCACCTTGATATGGCATTAAGAATTTAGGGAAAACGGTGTAATCTATACATATAATAAAAATGTAACGGATCGCTGTCTGTACATGGAAGATACCTGGGATATAATATTATAGGAGACCTTTATCAACGCAATAGTACCCAAAACAATGATTTTTGGATTTTTTGTCCGTTTGTCGGTTTGTCTGTGCGTTTGTGCACGCTACTCCCAGAAACGGCTGAACCGATTTCGATGCAGTTTTCAGGAATATAATTGTGACAGGTCCCACTTAACATATAGGCTACTTTTTACCCCAGGTAAATGTTTTTACCCAGGATAATTTCGACATTTTGTTTTTCTGTAGTCCACGCGGACGGAGTCGCGGGCGTCCACTAGTGTAGAATATAATTCAAAAGCTAGTAAACATTTCCAAACCACAACCATATATCAATCTAATCATTTATTCGACATGAAAGACTTACTTGTAGAATGTAATTTCTTTTAATGTTACTTTATATAAATATATACTTATTTGCTATGATCTGTCAAGTCTTTCGAGGCTTTAAGGTCACCTACGTGGAACCAGTAACAATTATGATCGCCTAAAGATGAAATCTAGGAGAACTGCTAAAGACAGTTCTCCTTTATGTCAAAACCAATGTTACGTTTGACAGACCGCATGATTCTACTACTATTGTTACACTATTTCAAGTCATTGCTTGGGAGAAAAAACTAAGTATGTAAAATATTAACAAAAGGAATCATAAAAACTAATCAGTTAATCAGTATTTTTACCTATGTTTCAGCTTAACAAATACATCCTGAAGCACATCCTGGGCTCTCATCTCCCACATCTCATCTTCAGTCATAGTGAACATTTCCACTAGGTCTTCTGGTAAGTTTCTCAGCTTTCTGCTCTTCTTCTGGTCTTTTGTGTCTTCTGATTTTATGAACTACACACAATGTGCGATTACTTAGGAGAATATAGGTACATAAATATATTTGTAACAGATTTATCTAGTCCCATAGCACATAAATAAATAGAAATAAAGTCTTTTGAGGGGTACTAAGCAATAGCCCGTGTTGACAACATACAAAATACAAACTGCGGTCACCAACCCGCCTGCCCAGCGTGGTGACTATGGGCAAATACCTCCCATGGCAGTCTACGTCCAGCAGTGGGCTGCAATAGGCTGATGATGATGATGATTAAGCAATAGCATATAAATATGAAAATAATTGGATAATCATCTAATTCTAATTTATTTTAATTATGCAGGGTGTAAAAAAAAGGTATATGGACTAAACATCCTGTGTATGTGTTTGGATGGATTATACAGGATGTAACAGAAAGTTACTTATCTATGTATTTATATACCATTGCTTAGTACCCACGACACAGGACCTACGGTATCTTAATGTGGGACTAAGTTAATGTGTTGTGTAGTATGTGAATATTTATTTATATGTGAAAGCTGGTCTATTATACAGGATGTAACAGAAGAAATAATGATAAGCTATGAAAATGACCTACTATACAGGGTGTAATAAAAGAGGTATGTTAAGCGAAAAGCTACGAAAAAAAAAACTTTGTAAATTATACTATGATGAAATTAATTTGATATGAATTACTTAACTACTAAACAAAATGTTACTTAAGCACTCTCTGAATAAAAGGCTATTATTATTATCATTAAAATATTCCCACTGAATTAATTCCAGTCGCTTGAGTGGTATATTTTAACTCGAAAAGCTGCGGTAGGCTCGCTCCTTACCATGTGAACTATATATTTTTTCTTTTAAAACAGACACAAACTTACCTTTTCCTTCTTCCCCTCCCTCCGTTTATTTCTCTTGTCTTTCTTCCCTTTCTTCTTCAGTTTAGACAGTTGAATATCATCATCAGATGAGATATTCTGATCCTCATTATACTGTAAGTCTGCAGTATACTCGAAGGTATCCTGGGAGTAGTCTGGGTCTAGCTTTGGACTAGTGTAGCCTAGATTTTCTGAAAGAGACCAAGTAATGGTGTAAGTATTTAGTCCTAACTGTGGGGGTGGTGGAAATGAAAGTGCTTCTGGCCCCACTGGGCCACTAGTTATTGTTTGGCCCATGTATATATTCCAATAATTGTGAGAAACTTCGATATCGCGTTCTAGGATTTGTATTAAACTGTGGTTCTATCTTGTGTCTGAAGTTTGCAATGGATTTTGATGCGGTTTTTTAAATAAATAGTGATTCAAAAGAAAAATTTATATAGTATCAGCATTGCACCCTTCACTAGTCCATCTACCTATCTATCAGCATACTAAAAATGTTAGTTTCCGAAATCATGCAGTTACCTATTTTATAACAGACTCCACTTACCATCAACATTCTCCACCTCGTCCTTCACATCAATATCTATCTGCATCTTCCATTTATCGCAATCAAAAGGCACGGGGTACTCACTGCTAGTGTCTATGCTGCTTACCAACAGCCTCTGATGAGCATAACTCTTGAAATCATCTACTGAATTCAGGAATTTGTGCTGTAAATGAAATTATTGGAATCAATTCGCCTTTTTTAAATTTATATATATTATATATTACTTGAATACAGTGCAAAACTTATTTCTAAATTACAGTCCTACAAAACTGTTATAACAGTTTGTCTGAGGCATCAAGGAGGTCTCATAGGTGCCTTTAACTGGTCTCATACCTTGAAAGTGTAATATAGACAATTCATTTTTTGAAATCCCTTTCCATTAAAATTTGTCAGGTTGAGATAGTGAATTTACACAGATGGGTAGTTTATCCATTAGTAGTCATGTGCTATTGCGGGGCTACACCAGCAGCGGTATGATAAATTTGGTGAGAGCGAGATGTCTCACTTTTAAACGGCAAATTCACAGAGCTATTAATAACTAGATAAACTAAGTGTATGTACTTTGCATGTAAAAAAATAGACTTACGGAATTAGAATAGACAATCGTTCTTGAGCCAGGACTGAATGAATTAGGGCTGATAGAATTGATTTGCAATACCTTTTTACACACCAAATAGAAACACTTGCCTTGTCTAGTTATTACTTAGCTCTGTGGATTTGACCTTTAAAAGTGAGACATCTAGCTCTCACCAAATTCATCATATGCATGCAGAATACATCAGCTGTGTCTCCTTCAATTAGTGTTGTAACAGTTGCCTAAGGAACTTGAGCGTTCTCTCAGGTGATAAGCTAGCAACTTGTCACTGATCAATTAAATCTGTACCTGCTATGCTAAACGTGTCTGCGAGATGTCTCTTATGATTTGGCTGTTTGGTTATCCTATTTTGAGTACCAAAATAAAATAGAAACAGGTAAGTACAAACCTTGTTGGAGTAATTAATAAGAACTTCGTAACTATCTAGAATTTGTTTTTGGAATCTTTTAATGGTCTTAACATAGGCTAGGCATTCCCAGCACACCTGAATAGTTAACCCATCTGGAACCTGAAAAATGTTTTTCAATTATTATCAGCTATAAACTTCATCATTACTTATATCTTGTTTGTAGTGTGTATCTACCAGGATCTACTTACTTGACAGATTCTCAACATTTTTTATACTTGAAAAGCGCATCATTGGTTTTTTTGTTCTTGTTTACATTCTGTTTATAATACAGAACTTTGATTTTATAGTAACATTTGGCTTATATAACATTGTGAAATACATTTTCCGGTATATAATTGTTTTTAGATTGAATATTAAGCGATACTTACATCAATATCTGCGACTAATCGAAAACATTCCGTAACTTCGTTGCAATAAAACATTTTACGATTGTAATTTAAACACCCCACACAGATCCCGTTCACATTGTATCCCTCTATATTTATGTTAATCTCCTTCATATCTGATATTTTAATTCACTTTCAGGCACAAAACATTGATTAGCCAACAAAAATCTTTAAAAACAAAGGAGACTTCATTGCTTTCTTTCGGCCATTTTGTTTTGATTGTAAATTAAGTTTTCAAGGTTGGTTGTTAAGTTCTGTCGCTTTATAATTTGGTTTGTCTGGTACAACTTTTTTATTTATAATAATACTTAAATAACAGATACTGCTACATAATATTTATAACAAATGGAATATACTTTTAAAGCTAATTTTATAAACACATGAACTTTAAGATCATTAACACTGAATGAACGTTTCAAACGTAGAAAAAATCGAATAGTTACCTAATCTTCACAAAGTTTTTGAACATCACTCTTTTTCCTTGAAGTTGGCAATCTTGTATAAGTGTTGCAATAAAAAAATATTATTTGTTTTCTGGTTTGATAGATTCATAGGTTGTAGAAACATTATTTTGGTATGATCGGATTGATTCTGTTATATAATTCCTTTTCCAGTCAAGAGTAACTTGCAGATTTTTTACGGTTTGAGCACGAAAAAGGCCTACCCACGTAGTCGGGTATATCTACTGCGTCCCACCGCTACTATACAGAGTGTTTTTTTGTGGTCACCTTTAACGAAGGGTACGTATTCTATACATGAAATAAAGTAAGTTTATGGCAAAAAAAAGCTGGAAAAAAAAAAAAAAAAAAAAAAAAAAAAATTCCTTGATCGTGCGAAATTTATAGTGTCTAGTGTTTATGTTAGTTTTTTTTTATAGACAGATATTAATTATTTTTCGTGAAAAAATCCTGCTACGCGCGTCTATGTGCATTTATGCAGAAAAACGCAGTCTATTTACTCAACTTTGGACCCTAATATTTTGGAAACCAGACACTTCCCAGGTATGCTTCCATGGAGAAAAATGATCGTGATGATGAGGAGATTCCGTAGTTTTCGGGAACGTTGACGACCAAAAATCATCCTGTATATTAAATTGTATGTTAGGAAAATTTCTATAAATTAAAAAAAACTATTTCCATATAGAACCTTCTTGTAGATTAAACTTAATTTTCTGTATGTAAGTAGGTTCGATGTCTACCTTATGCAGGATCATAATTATTTTGTAGACACGGCTGTGGTCCCGTAATGGGGCAGCCAGAGCCACGATTAGCAGCGATTGGTAGCGGTTTCATTTTGGGGAGCGAACATAGAAAGTAACATATAAAAAGACCATCGACAAACAAGCTGTTAATGCTTTCATGTCGAATAAATGATTTGAATTTTTTAAAGCATAGCGACGACATAGTATCTAAATACTTAATCAGCAACAAGGCGGTAGCTTATCGCCTTAGAGAATGCCCCAGTCCCTTAGTCGACTCTTACGACTTGCACGAATGGAGATGCAGCTGATGTATTCTAGTAGAGCACCAGCACAGGATAACACGTTTATGTAGGTAGGTACTTAGTTTATTTGTATGCTTAAATGGTGGAAATAATGCAAGAACAATCCTAAAAAAATATAAAATATATTTTTATAAGTATCACAAAATCTTTAAAAAAATTACTTTGGTACTTAGCTAGGTACATCAAAATAAAATTTTGCAAATATAAAACACTACCTAATATTAACAAAATTATGCAGTCGGCAAGATTTTTTCCTTCTTATAATGAACCAAATGGTCACATTCCCGTAGTCGCTGCGCAGCTTGTTCGGGTGTGAGGTCTCGTTGCGCCTGCGCCAGCATTTCGTAGCCCACCATGAATTTCTTGACACTAGCTGATCTGAGGAGGGGTGGTAAATAGATGCCATGCAGCAACCAGTGTGGGGAGTCTCCAGGAGTGGCTGTTGGTCCAGTTGGAGCGCCTAAAAAAATTAAGTAGGTAAGTTCATTATGTTCTCGGATATTTATTATCATTCGTTAACTCTTTCAGTCTTGATGGTTAGTGTCACTAACCACCTATTTCTGATTTTTTTAATTAAAATCTATGCCATCTACTTATAATCGGTTGAACTATCATGAAAGTTCGATTCATGCTTGACAAGATACGACCGAACATACCGCCAAATGAAGGAATGACAACTCAATTTAGTTGAATTGAATATTGCACTTACGTAATTTTAATTGCGTGTTTTATAAAAAAAATAACAGGTAAGTAAGTAAGCTTTTATCTTCAATGTTTTTTATTAACTTTATTCTCATTTGTCTGTTTTATATATATTTACATGAAAGTACTACTACTCTTAAGTTTTTTGCAGTGTATTCACATCGAAATGCGTAAATTATCATTAATAGTTTGTATCAATAGTCATGGTGGTTAGTGGCACTAACCACCTCATTTTTCGAAAACTTTAATAAATAATATTTTTTCCTACTTTTTATGATTTTTTTATTGTTTATAATGCTAAAACTTACATACATATGTTAAAAATATTCTTAATCTAAAAGCGTGACGGAAAGAGTTAAATAAAATATGCATTTGTAAAAAGGTGAATAAAAACTTTGTTGTTAGTTCTTAGACAATGTAACAACGTTTGGCATCGAATGAATTGTAATTCATCACGTGACTTAAATTGATGAACGCGAGAACTATTAAAGCAAACGTGACAGTGATGAACCTCTAACAGTTCGATAAAAAAATAATGTTACAAGACGATGTATCTGCTTACCATGCCAACCCATGCTGTAAGGAAAACTGCACTTAAAAAGATTATCATATTTCGTGGTTAACAACTTCATTATCTCGGCGAGGCCTCGTCTCTGACTTTCATTGAGGTCGGTTAATCTTTGTGGTTTTCCGTTGATGGGTAAGAGCATCGTTTCGAATGGCCACTGCGCCCAGAAAGGCACTAATGCTACCCATTCCGCGTTCTGGATTACTATTCGGACCTGAAACAAGATAATAGTCAACTCACAGATATGGAATCAATGTGAAAACTACTCGGTATGATGATCTCCGACAGTATTTCGGCCAAGGCGACCAACCTCTGCGGAGATTGGCCAGGTAGGTACGCAGGAGATATTATAGCGCAAAAGTGTGTGCGCAAACACAGATGCACTCTCTATTCTGTTACTCTCATTGTCCGATGGGACGCAAAGCCGACACGACCGGAGAGAGATCAGGCGCAGGACCAACGGTTTTACGAGGCACGAGCTAAGTGGCAACTTTGCAACATTATAATCTGTACATGAAATAAATTCATTGGTACCCGTGACTGGGATCGAACTTAAGCCTCCCGCTTGGAAGGTGCACGTCTTAACCACTGGGTGATCACCTCTTAAACTCGGTACTACCGTACTCGGTATACATAGATATAAATAAAGCTTAGTTTTCCTCAAAAACGTTAGTTTTCACCTTTCGAAGGTCCCACTCGAACTTGATCGCGCTCATATTTTTAATTTCAGTGACAATAATAACTGCTAAACGTGAAGTCATTGGTTTAGACATCTTACCTTATTATTCAATTCTTCTTTTACATAATCAACTAGCATACTTCGTCCGTTTTTAATGTAATAATCTTTTTGGCATCTGTAAAGTAAAAAAAAAAATACAAAACCCGGATTTTCTTTCTAAATTCAATGAAAATAAAATTGCACAGTCCACATTTCCGGAAATTTTATAAGTTCCTTGGTACAAGAGTAGGATTTATTCATAATCTAATTATTGCAACTCTAACATTCAAAAACTACCAAAATAAAAAAAGGCGGGAAAGCAATGTTTTTTTGCCACCCCGAAAAAACTTTTTATGTCTTTCTGGTTATTTAGTTAGTAGCCTGATTTACGAAAGTGATTTTATTTTTATTTTTATATTATTGTGTTTGCTTGAGGGTCTAGATGAAGGGAAAAATAGCTAAAAAAATCACAATGATTTTTAATTTCGTTAGAAAGAATATTATACATTTTTTTTTTTTTAGTTTATCCCGAAGGAAAGGCAAGGGGAACTAAGCCCATACAGCCTAATCATTGTTTAGTAAAATGTATTCGGAATTTATGATGAATGACAATGATGATGAATGGAAACGTCGGAAAAATCCTCAAGAACAAGTGTAAAGTTAGTCAAAATGAAAAATTATTGCAGAAACAACTTACATGCACCCATGAAGAGATCGTAATCCGGCTAAAGTTTTACTCGGCTTACCTGCGTATAAAACCATGCACACGCACTAGATTCACACCACAAGTAATCAAAATATAACTTATCTACCAGAAAACATCACCTTACGGACACATGCAAGCCATTTACAAATAATTTTAGATTTTCACAAGAAAATTACACCTGCACCCTTCCAGCTTTTCCCGCCGAATCCAGAATATTATACAACAGTAAAATACGAACAGCCAACCTATAAAAAATAAACTAATAGTAATGTGAACATTCGGTTTAAAAGATTGGTATCAAAATTGAAACTCTACAGAGGGTGGCCAAATTATTATACTCAACTGATTTTTTTTGTCATATTTTCAAAAGTACTAGCTAAACCTTACTTTATAAACTATTAGGTACATTATTTTTTCTTTTTAATGATTGGTTGCACCTCTGACAACACTCTACATATTCTGGCAACATTGTTTTTAAATAATTTTAAACGTGACAGACGTCAAAGTCAGTGTCAGAGTCAGTGTCCGTTGAAATTTCTAAATACAAGCTTCTCCTCGTGGTTGTTAACTTTGGTAAAAATTATAGATTTCATCTGTACTTCTAGGTAAGTGTTATTAAATTATGATATCTTTGAATGATTGCATATGTTTAGTGATGTTTTCTTGTGTGAATACTTTATTAATGGGTGTTATAAAGAAATAAATTAAAAAATTTGCTATGCAGAGATGGGGAAGTGTGCTGACCTGACACCAAGGAAAAAAGCCAAAATTTCCACAATGTTGGAACATTGTGAATATACCCAGCGTCAAATAGCTGAATTACTAAAAGTATCGCAGTCCAGCGTTCGTAATATTAAGAAAAATTTGGATGCTGGAAAATCGATCGAGATGAATCGGTTGGGAAGGTGTGGCAGAAAGCGTATTACTACACCTCGAACAGAGCGGGAAATTCGTCGTATTACTTTAGAGAACCGTCGAAAACCTCAGCATGTTATTCAAAAACTATTAAATGACTCTGGGGTTCAAATATCAGAAAGGACACTCAGAAGAAGATTTTTAGAGATGGGACTGAAATGCTGTCGACCACAGAAGCCAAGACTTACGGCTGACATGAAAGCTAAACGTCTGGCTTGGGCTAAAGAACACCAACATTGGACACTGGAAGACTGGAAACGGGTTGGTATAGTTAAAATACGATAACTTATATGGAGTTTTTTTTATGATTATTAACATAAAACTTTCTTTTTGCAGGTTTGCTTCTCAGATGAGTCATCCATACAAATTCTTCAGGACAAAACTGAGTTTGTTAGACGAAAAATTTAAAGAGGACTGTATTGTAGAACGTGTAAAACACCCTACTTCAGTTATGATATGGTCTGTCATAAGCAGCAAAGGAACTGGAAGGCTATACATCGTTCAAGGAACCATGCGCCAAGACCAGTATAAGAAAGTTTTGATGGAAAAACTGGCCCCACAGACAGCAGAATGGTTCCCAGATGGAAATTTCATATTTATGCATGATTCTGCACCCTGTCACAAGGCCAAATCTATCACCAAATATTTAAAAGATAATAATATCAACACTTTGAACTGGCCTGGTAACTCCCCTGACCTGAATCCCATTGAAAATGTGTGGGCAGTTCTTAAAACTGAAATATCCAAAGAAAAAATTGTAACCAATAAAAGAGAGTTGATTGAAAACATAATCAAAGCATGGCACAACACTCCGAAACTGCAACAAGTAGCTGTATCATGTATTGAAAGCATGCCACGTCGCATCCAAGCTGTAATAGCAGCAAAAGGCGGAGTTACTAAATATTAAAATATTTTTTTATTCTTATTTTAGTATAGATAAGGAATAAACTGAAGTTTTAAATGTTTATTTATATTTGAAATATGTTCAAAATAATAAAAAAATGTAACAATAAAAATAAAACTATGCAAGAACAATAAAATATTACAAAAATACAGAAAATTTTGCTTGAGTATAATAATTTGGCCACCCTCTGTAGGTTATTAAGGGATAAAATTCGTTATAAGTTTACCAAAAATCACCTGTTTTTAATTCGAGCTTCATTCGGTAAGAAACTGGACGTCCATATTTGGCAGTGAGGGTGCGGGTTTGAACAGCCCATGACTGCACCTTTGTTTTCAAATATTTGCACCCAGGTGTAGCGGCGACCGAGCTCTTTCATTTGGTTTATCCACCTGCAATGTACTTTTTGAATAAAAAAATTCTGTCTAGGTTTTTTATTGTAACTAAGGTTCGTATTATGTAGACTAGTAGACGCCCACAGCTTCGTCCGCGTAAACTTTAGAATACCCGCCATTTCTCGTTACCGTGGATCCTATCCTATCCTATTTTATCGGATGTCTACGTCATACAAAGAACACCCGTTTCAGGTCTCTGACATTAGTGGTCTGTACATCTGTGCATTGATCCGTTAGTCAACCAGGACAAAATATTTTATATGTACTTACTTATAGTATGCGTAGATTAGATTAGATTAATTTATTGCATGTCACAGGTTATATAGATGTTACATAAAATTAAATATAGTAGGTACATGTGACGCCCTGTAAGGGCACGGCAAACAATAAGACCAAGTAGTGGCCACTTTACTTAAAAATATAATTTTGTAATATGTAATAGGTACCTATACTCGTAATTCAAATCCAATTGAATAGGTTCCTATAGATAGATAGAAAATTCTTTATTACACTATAAAGTTATACAAAGGCGAACTTAATGTTACATAGCATTCTCTTCCAGTTAGCTATAGTGTCTATGCAGGTACATTGTAAGTGACCCTGTCCGTCTGCCCCGCCATAGGTGTACGACCTAACTAGGAAAATAATGATGTGCTGAATATATAAATATTCGTTTCTAAATCATATATATGTTTCTATAATAAAATTATCTTTGGTTAGGTTAGGTTTACTTTATAGGCTACTTTATACCTTACCTACCACGACAAAAGAGCTCCGTTGTCTCATTACGTAATAGCGTATAGGTATACCTATAGCAAATGTTAAGTAGTGGATAACAATGCAACTGCGAAATTTGTACAATATAAATAATGTCAAATTCTTAAGATTGCTGTTTACCTACTTACCACGAAATTTACCATCCATCAGCGAATTATGCACAATTTTCGCTATCACATTGCTTTTATATAGTTGGGAAATATACCTTCATATTACCGAGATTATTATATCAAGACCTAATCTTAGAGTAGAGAGAGAGTAGGGATGATATAAAGTAAGGAATGTGATATTTTGTTGCACTTACTCAGCGCCGGCCCGAAGTACGTAAATTTTAGAATGGAGCGAGATCCAATTATGGCGCCTCTCCTGTATGTTCCTAATAATATATACTTATATCTTTACCATTTAGGCGCCCTCTAGGATTTGGCGCCTGGAGCGACTGCTCCGGTCGCCGTATGGGCGGGCCGGCCCTGCACTTACTCATCAATAACTGCTACGATCTCGTCAACTGACATCAATGGTATTGTCATGGTAGAGTCAGGATGGAAGCACATCACCCTGAAACATATAATACTGTAAACGCAACGGTAAAAACATAACCCAAGAGATGCTTGATGATTTATTGGCACATTAGACCAACACGACTGTGTTCTCCAAATGGGGGTGGCCAGAACTGCAGAATCCAAGAGATCAGTGACTAGTTCTAACTAGCTCACTAGCTGAGAGAACGCCCCATAGTCGGCACTTACGACGTGTACGAAAGGAGATGCATCCACACACGCACAAATTTGTCCTCAAATTGCTATCGCTCTACACCTACACCTGCTAATTCTAACACCTGTAGCATAGAGTGCTAATCTCCTACTGACTGCCTTGATGCACCGTGAGACTTTCCGATACCTCACAATTCCAGTCCTTGACACTTAGATTGCATAACTTTAATGTAAAGTAAGGCAATCTAAGGGTCATGGACTGGAATTGTGAGGCACCGGAAAGTCTCGTGGTGCATCGACGCAGTTAGTAAGTAGGACATAAGCACTCTATGACATCTTATTCCTCTATGCCTGTGGTATGAAGTATATGAGAGATACATCTAACATTTATACATTAAATTCTTAGATCTTTATAATGCCTAGACAAGGTATATTTGTGAAGATGTTAGGTGTAGGTACCTGCAAGTGCCCTTCGCCTGTGCAGTCCTGAAGAGCTGATGCTCACACTCCGGAGGCTCGGGAACCTTCTCCAATAGGGCAGGAAAGTCATTCGGAAACACGTACGTGGATGTGTAGATTGGATTCCGCTGTGTCAAAAATATAGTCAGATTACGTAGGTATAGTAAATTTAACGTCTGTATCTTCTTCTATCTATCTAATACTAGCGACTTCGTAGCCGCCGGGGCGGATTGCTATATAGCCTATAACCTACCTCGATAAATCACTCTATCTATTTAAAAAAACCGAATCAAAATCCGTTACGTAGTTTAAAAGATCTAAACGCATACATTTGGTATACAGATGGCCGCGTGGTGCCGGCAGAGTAGAATTCGTACCACCCCATGTCTGCCCGTGAGTATCGTACGAGGCGATTAAGGGTTTCCGGGAGGCGGGCAGCAGCGCCTCCCGTGTTGACAACATAGTCCAAAATACAAACACCCCCCATGGCAGTCTTGTGGCGTGCCCTGGGGGAGGCCTACGTCCAGCAGTGGACTGCAATAGGCTGATGATGATGATGAAGCATACATAGGGACACACAGTCAAGGGAAGCAACTTTGTTCTATATTTATGCTATGATTATGATATGTATGAGATACTTACCTGTCCATTAGCTCTCAAAGCGCCAGCTTTCAGAGGATTATTGGGATCCTGTGGCTGATCCTCCACCACATCCTCAGTCTGTCCGCTCCAGGGTCTGAGGCAGCGGTGAGGGGAAACCAACACCCACTCATCTTTTAAGGGATTGTAGCGATTGTGCTGATGCTCTGGAAAGATAACATGACGGTCGATTGATGTAGTTGGTAACTGGCAACGCTGCGTCATAGATTCGTTTCGTTTCACAGTCGTGGAAGTTTCTATACTTATCTATCTATTTATATACCGTTGCTTAGTACCCACGACACAAGACCTTAGGGATCTTAGTGTGGGACTGGGTTTATGTGTTGTGAAGTGTGTTAATAAGTATTTATTTAAAAAAATATTAATAAAGAAATGGAAAAAAAAAATATTTATAAACATACTGGTGTGTTTCAAAAAATGGTGTTACAAGAACTGCATATTTAGAATAGATAGGAGGTTAGTCATCGATTTGCTTCAATAGGAAGCCTTCATTTTCGCGCGTTCTTGATGGAAGTATTGCGACAACGAACGTCAATGCAAAACGATCTTACGTAAGAGTCCAGAACTGCGGGATCGACAAGGAGGCCCCACAGCTTAGCATGACGTAGCAGATTAAAGGTCAGTGACAAGTGCTAGCTCATCGCCTGAGAGAACGCCCTCGAGTTCCCAAGTCGACTCTTACGACATGCACGGAAGGAGATGCAGCTGATGTATTCTACTGATCAGCACAGGTTTAGAACAGATACCTAACCACAATTTAGGTAAGTAGGTATCTACATATACTGGGGACCTAAGGTCATTGCGTCAATAAATATTCATTACGATAAACATGTCTCTTTCAATCAGTTATCGGCAGACATTATTTATCTCAAACTACCGACATGTCTGCCTTCTCCATTAATATTTTGAAGCATTTGATTAATGTAGGACCAATAGATTAAATTGATTGGTATTTCACGAGTAATTTTATGCAAATTATTTGCAATCTGTGCCCGAAAAGCGGCGGTAGGCTCACACCTTACCACGTGGGACTTAATAGGCTAACTGGAGAAAAGTGGGTGTGTGATTTGCACACTTCTGCCCAACCTGTTTGGGGGATTATGGGCGTGACTATATGTAGGTATGTACCTACCTATAGGTATACATATATTTGTGATTTCACTATTTATTAAGGGACCAAATGACATCTTATTTTAGACCCAAAATCTAGCAAATAAACATTTTATTGTTAACTTTATAAATGAAAATGCCTAAATGTCGGAATTACGAGTGATCCCTGGACACTAACTTTTTTTTTAAAGATTTTAGAAAAATATATTTAATTATCATATTGTGCCCGACATAATTGTGGCCAACAAAAAATGAATTTGATTGAAGATATTTGATTTCTTAATTAATTTCTAACCTAACCTAAATTAGCATTGGGTAGCAGGTACCTAGATAGCTTCCTATTGGAGCAAACAGAATAACTTTAGTCTCAGCAACAAGCCTAGCATGAAAAACACGATATGATAAACCGATTTATTGACATTTAGCCGGTCGAAATGCGATAAATATAGACGCCATGTTGAATTTTGTATATAGAGATAATACGACATCGTACGTTACGATATCAATGATGCGTGGTCATGCTAGGGGGGCAGGTGTGATTCGATCGAGATATAAAGTTAATTTGTCTAAGGCTCCTATGCTAATGTAATGAGTATTACCTTTATTTATAGATGTTTTAATTTTTTTTATCGAAGGTTTAACTTATATTTAGATAAGACCATAATAAAATTTATGTAACTTTAAAATTGCGTTAACTTAATAAAGAAGCGGTGAGATAAAACTTACCAATTGGATTGAATTCACCCATTGTGTTAATACTAAATTAATATTTAAATAACAACACGTCCGTCTCACATGAGATCTGAATAACAACTGTTGTAAATTGATAGATGTATTTACCATTTTGATAACAGTGGCTGTTTATTACATGATCCAATGAGTAGGTTAGCTGCAGAAGCGTAAGTTTACAAATTCTCGCCAGAAATATTGATGATAAATAAATATTCACACACTTCACAACACATTAAGCTAGTCCCACACTAAGATCCCTAAGGTCTTGTGTCGTGGGTACTAAGCAACGGTATATAAATACATAGATAAGTATCGAAACATCCATGACACGGAAACAAACATCAATATTCATCATATCAATGTTTGCAACTACCGGCATTCGAACCCAGGACCCATGGCGTCGCAGGCAGGGTCACTACCTATTACACCAATCGGCCGTCGTGATAGGCTGGTAGAAAGCTGCATAGCATTAAGTCCGCCATTGTACAAACCGTTGGACGTGCAATAAAGTATTTTGCTATTATTATTTCATAACTGAACTTGTACATCTCGACTATACCCTCAAAATTGGTCAGAAGTGGCACCATGTGGTTCTATCGGCCCTTGGTGCTCTGCCTACCCCGTAAGGGATAAAGGCGTGATTATATGTATGTATGTATGTGTAGCGTTCAGATGGATAATTCAATAAAAACCGCTAGATTTCACTGTGTAGGTAATGTTTATTCGTGTAAATTCAACCACTTGTTACCACGACGGGAGACGGGAAAAGACAAACGGAAAAAAAGCGGGTGGGGCTGTGTCGGGGCACACGGCCGTTGGTTTTAACGTGAAACGTCTATGTTAGCGAATCGCTTTTAAAGTAAAAGATTGAAATGAAAACAAGATGGACGCTGTTTTAAGTATTTTAATAAAAAAAGAACAGGTACGTAATAGAAACATAAAATACATAGCAAATGTTTATATATTTATTGTCACTTTCTGGTTATTTTAAATAGCAGCCGCCCACGACTTCGTCCGCGTGAGGGGGCGTTGTACCCGTGCGAAGCCGGGCAGGTTGTTGTATAGACTGTAGCCTTCCTTGGTAAATGGGCTATCTAATACTGAAAGAATTTTTCAAATCAGGCCAGTAGTTCCTGAGATTAGCGCGTTCAAACAAACAAACAAACAAACTCTTCAGCTTTATAATATTATTAGTATAGATATAAATACTGTCCAAATTACACTTATTTTTGTATAAATCAATCGGTTCAAATAAACTTGACAAACACACGAAAGAATCACCACGCTATAAAGTCGGAGTCACGAGTTACACTGAATAGAAACAAGCGTGAGCGCCGGTTTCGCACAGTTATCGCAGTATCCCTCCCCCGCCCCCCCGCTTGACCCCGACACGAACTCAATGTCATAACAGCGAGCTGACTATATAAGTGAAATATTTACACCACATTTTGTTTCTAAGACCAATAGTTTTTTAATTATTAAGGTACGATGATATAGACCTTTTCGTTACGGTCCAGTTTTTAAACCTGGTACCCGTATGTGTCGGCGCGATTTTAAAGACGTTTCACGTCAAAAATGGCTGACAACCATTATCCAACCAGCAAATTCACTCGAGTCAGCTGTCAAACAGTGACACTTGACAACCTCGTCTAAAAACTGAGTTTGACGGCTGAGTCGGTAAAACTCAGGGATTTGGTATCTCCTCTTACATTTCTATGGTAAAACTAGTTCTACAAACAATTTATCATACTTATTTTATTCGTTGTTACATATGTTTGTATTTCACAAGATGCCATGAGTAGGTAGCTATACCGAAAGACAATGCATTACACCGCGCCGTAGGGACAGAAAAATCATATCATGAGACCTAACATATACATATGGCTGTGTTTCCAATAGGATAGCCAGAACTGCAAGTTCACATTGGATATCCCACAGCCATTTTTTTTTTTTTTTACAATTAGCTAGGCAAACATTTGACCGCCATCGTGCCTGATGTTAAGCAAGATGCGGCCTAGGGTGGTACATGTTAAGCATAGCGCGGCTGCATGTAAAAGATCAGCCCCCCTAGCATGACCACGCATAGTGGATATCGTATCGTACGATATCGCATCGTCTCTATAGAAAATTCAACACGACCGGAGAGAGATCAGGCGCAGGACCAACGGTTTTACGTGCTTTCCGAGGCACGAGCTAAGTGACAATTTTGCAACGTTAAAATCTGTACATGAAATAAATTCGTTGGTACAGGCCCGTGACTGGGTTCGAAATTACGCCTCGAATAAATAGTAGGTAAGTAAAGCAGTATTCGTAACTTAATTACGTTACGTAAATGTTTAATCTATGTTTTGTTGTTACGTGAGCACGATGTATACTCCATTACATATAATAAGTCCTATGCCTGATTTCGGAACTAGCATCTTTTGTATGCAGTAACACAGATAATGTAGTCATACACATAGTAACTAGCGACATCATTCTAATGAACTATTCAGTGAAACGCACTTTACAGCGCGTGGATTTGAGAGTGTAGAATTATTGTGGATAGGTATTGAACTTATGTTCAGTATGAAATGTCGAGAGAATGGTTGTTTTTATTTACTCGTATTAAAGTTTTGATAATGTTCTTTATCCAAATAATTTAAACGCGATATTATAAACGCAAAAGTCTGTAAGTATGAATAGATAGATGTTTGTTAATCTTTCACGTAAAAACGGCTGGAGCGATTTTAATAAAATTTGGTATGGAGTTATCTGACACCCTGGATTAACACATAGGCTACTTTTTATCTCGGGAAAATATTTTTACCCCGGATAATTTCGACATTTTGTTTCTTCTGCAGTCCACGCGGACGAAGTCGCGGGCATCCACTACATATTAAAATTATTTGCAATAAAATCTACACATACGTACTAAAATTAGGGCTACTAAATAAAATACATACATTTACCTATCTACATTCTTCTTCAGCCTATTGCAGTCCACTGCTGGACATAGGCCTCCCCCAGGGCACGTCACAAGGCTACTGCCACAGGGCGGTTTTGTCCATAGTCACCACGCTGGGCAGGCGGGTTGGTGACCGCAGTGTGATTTTCGGACTGTGTTGTCATAGTAGAATGAGTGGGAAGAAGGCTATCTCCGGCCCAATCCGCGACATAATTACCTACCATACTTGCCTGCCTCAGGGTTGTCACTTTTAGCTAAATATTAATTCAGTGCCTAGAAATTGGCCAGGGGCGGAAAGTTGTATTTTTTACTTGTGGTGTCAAACACAGCAATAAGTTCTCCTGCGATTATCACACATTTTTCAAATGAAATTGTATTCACTATGGGTGCGCCCATTCCTTGACAATTAGTGTAATGTATAGTAATGTATTACATTACAAATGTATTGTGACGTATAGTAATGCAATCTAAGTGTGGAGGACTGGAATTGTGTGGCACCAAAAAGTCTAATGGTGCATCGAAACAGTTAGTATGACATTAGCACTCTATGACATCTTATTACTCTATGCTCCCGGTAAGTACAATGAATTTATTATTATTACATTATTAGATAAAAATATATCTGAAGATTAAGTTCTATACAGGGTGTAACAGAAAGGGTATGTTAAGCCAAAAGCTATGTAAATACAATGAATTTATTATTATTAATTTGAGTCATTATTAGATACCCCTTTTGTTAAAATATATCTACTTTTTTTTTTCATAAATATGAAGATTAAGTTCTATACAGGGTGTAGCTTGGCTTACAGAAAGGTTCTTTCGCTATATGTTAAACCTTAAAACTACGCCAATGCGGTTTAAGCTAAAAGGAAGGTGTAAATAGCCCAATGGGTGGTCTATAGAGATCCTACACACAGAGCTTAGCCAGAATCCAAAATTTAAAACTCGAAATCACATGCACGGAAGGAGATTTTATTTATCAAGATGATTTGATTTTACAAACCGTTGGACGTGCAATAAAGTATTTTGCTATTATTATTTCATAACTGTATGGACATTCCCCCTTGGTGCTCTGCCTAGTTGTTTATATGTATGTATGTATGTTTGTATTTCGGAATTCTAAAGACAATCATACGCCGCACCGTAGGGACAGAAAAATCTGGAAAAATTTTTTTTTTTTTTAAAAAGGCAAACATGTGAATTTGAGTCTGCGCGGCTGCAAATCAGCCCCCTTTGTGGATATCGTATCGTCTCTATACAAAATTCAACATGAAATAGAAATAAATTAGTTCTGACTGGGTTCGAATTATGCCTCGAATAAATAGTAGGTAAGTAAAGCTATAACTTAATTACGTGGGCTATTTATATAGCACCAAAAAGTTTTCGCTTAACATACAATGAATTTATTATTATTACATTATTAGATAAAATATATCTGAAGATTAAGTTCTTTTGTTACACCCTGTATATTCCCGAGTTGTTTCGGAATTAAAAATAAAAATGTGAATTTGAGTCTTAGCTTACTATTTATATAGCTTTTCGCTTACTTTTTTTTCTCATACTTTTTTTTTTTCATAAATATGGATGTCAAGACCCAGGCTTGTAAGAACATCGATGCTCATAGCGCAATGCCGTTGTGACGTCACGATGTGACCTTGCAACTGGGTCAGTAGGAGTGCCCAGGGGTATAGATACTACTTCCGACCTCATGATGGTCATAGGCCAAATGTAGCTTGGTTTATATCCATTTGCATTAAGCCAAGTAATTACCCGTTGACTGTCTTTCGCTATGTATGCTTAGAACCTTAAAACTACGCAACGGATTTTGATGCGGTTTATTTAATAGATAGAGCAATTCAAAAGGAAGGTTTATTATGTATAACTAGGAACCCGCCCCGGTTTCGCACGGGTGCAATGCCGCAATGGGTGGTCGGCCGCTAGTATTTTAATGCTGAATCGACAATTTTATAAATCCATACACACAGAGCTGGGGGTAGCCAGAATTGCAGAATCGCAAATGACATTCCACAGCCACGTTCAGCATAGTGGGCTCATATAAAAGACTGGTGACTAGTTGCTAACTTATCGCCTGAGAGAACGCCCCCGAGTTCCTTAGTCGACTCGTACGACATGCACGGAAGGAGATGCAGCTGATGTCTTTATGTTTAATAATAACCGAATAACGAACAGATGATTTGATTTTAAGTCTCATTGAGGTGCGGCGATGATAGTCCCGCCCCCTGATTACGAAAAAGCAAAGCCGAAGCAAAGCGATAGCGAAAATTGTACAATATTCGCCTTGAAATGTCAAAGTTCCTTTGAAATTCATTTTACGTAATACGAATTTGACAAGCAGTCAGCGATTTTTGTACAATTTTCGCTATCGCTTTGCTTTTGATAGTTAGGTAATAAGGGGGCCGTGCGCCTTTTAGTCGGAAGACGTAGTTTCGATCCTCGATCCCAGTTATGGTCCCATATCACTTCTGTCACACCCTGTACAAAAGGGCCCAAACTAAACTAAGTAGTGGTCAGTGTGCGTACATAAAATAACAATATTTCTCGATCGATTCCATAGAGGTTCGTTATCGAATCGTTTTCTTAACGAACTCTTAATTTTATCTCTTCAAATCACGTGATGACGTCTAACCGGTATTGAACGAAATAATGTTACATTGTCTTAGTACACAGATGAGGCCGAAAGCTCTTCCTTTTTCACCCCCAAATGGATTAAAGTTGACCTATACTCAGCTCTCTTTTAGGGTATTTATCGCAGGGTTTCCAGCATTGCAGGTCTTAATGCCGCAGTATTCCGTAGCACTACGTCATGTACTCTATGTAGAGATAATTCTAAGCAGGGCTGGCAAAAAGGAGATGCAGTACCTAGACATCTTCTATCAATCTTCTATTATATAAAGGAAAGTCATGTTAGTTACACTATTTATAACTCAAGAACGGCTCTACCCATTTGGCTGTGGTGAGGAGGTAGCTTAGAACCAGGAGACGGCGATAATTATGATACTTAAAAAAAAAATATATATCTTGAATACATAAATCTATCTATACATACAGGATGTTTTTTTGTGGCCACCATTAACGAAGGGTACATACTCTATACATCAAATAAAGTAAGTTTATGCCAAAAAAAATGCTGGGATTTTTTTTTATTTTTTTTTATTCCTTGTTCGTGCGAAATTTATAGTGTCTAGTGTTTATGTTATTTTTTTTATAGACAGATATTAATTATTTTTCGTGAAATCCTGCTACGCGCGTCTTTGTGCATTTATGCAGAAAAACGCAGTCTATTTACTTAACTTTGGACCCTAATATTTGGAAATACTTCTCAGGTATGCTTCCATGGAGAAAAATGATCGTGATGATGAGGAGATTCCGTAGTTTTCGGGAACGTTGACGACCAAAAATCATCCTGTATAATAAAATTGTAACGGATCGATGTTTGTGCACGCTAATCTCAGAAACGGCTGGACCGATTTCGATGCACTTTTCAGGAATATATTGTGATAGGTCCCATTTAACATATAGGCTACTTTTATCCCGGGAAAATGTGTTTATCCCGTATATTTTCGACATTTTGTTCTTTTCTATGGTCCACGCGGACGGAGTCGCGGGCGTGTACTAGTACATACATATAATCACGCCTTTATCCCTTACGGGGTAGGCAGAGCACCAAGGGCCGATAGGACCGCATGGTGCCACTTCTGACCAATTTTGAGGATATAGTTGAGATGTACAAGTTCGGTATCCCGAATAATTTCACTATTTTGATTTTTCTGCCATCCAAGCGGACGGTGTCGCGGGCGTCCACTAGTTATAGATAATATGGCTTTAATATGGTCGATTTCGACCAGCACACTTAGACGTAAACTTAACTTTAGTCAGGTTGGAGGGACAGCTCCATTCTTAACATAAATGACTGAGACAGGTAGGACTTATTTTACAGAATTGACCACCATGTCTGATAAACGGCCGATTGGTGCAGTTGGTAGAACCCTGCCTGCCGCGCCATAGATCCTGGATTCGAATCCCGCTAGTTACAAAACATTGACATCGCCCCCTTCTTAAAGAAAACAGTAAATAACAACTTTTCAGGATACGAAAAAAATCTTTTGTAAATGCACGGGAATGCTTCACATTTGACTATATTTTGATATGGGTTATATTGTGTGAGTGCCTAGATAATAAAAAACTATGGCTACTTTGTTGTTCTTCGTATTGGCCTTTGGTCTTCTCCGTACTCCCAACATGTACTTAGTTATGTATCCAGCCACAATGTATATTCCTGCCAAATTTCATCATTTTTGGTCGATTAGTTAACCCGATGATGGTTGGCGTCAGGCAGGCAGCCGGCTATAGATTAAACGCTACATATGCCAATATGAGTTTCGAAATAAATTATGTTGCGTTGACCCTATAAAATAAATGATGTGATAAAAAAAAAGAAATAAAAAAATAAAATAAAGGCAGGAAGATGATGATTGGTTGAGTAGTTCTCGAGATTTCTTAATAAATGATAACTTTTATGATTTGTTTTCAAAATGGAGTAGCTAGAACTGCAAGATCGCAAACAACACCCTACAGCCACGTTTAGTATGGCGGAGAAGCAAAGGATCAGTGACCCGTGAGTTCCGAAGGAGATGCAGCTGATGTATTGAAGCTCCGTCTCAGCATATTCAAAACACATGTACTTGAAAAAACAACAAAAATTAGTCGAATCATTCTTTACATTTAAAACCCCTAAACGACGCTTGAAGCTTTATAATAGGCGAAACACCGTCCTTATAAGACCTATCTAAAACCATAGACTAAAAACCAATCAGCTGATATGACCTTATTCGAAATTCGGAACACCACAACAACCTTGCCAGCGCGCATGAAGAAAAAAAAGTGCCGCATTACAAATAATTCGAACGAATTTCGAAAATGTTAGCGCTGTATGCGCGCGCATTCACATCGACCCGACATGCCTTATCTCCAGTGTGGGTCTGACCGTCGACGCGGCCGGCCGCATGTGATATATGGGCGAGCTACAGTTCCCCGGCGCTCCAAGCGTCGTTGATGACGAAAGGAATTATAGGGCTCCGTTCAGGCGCGCCCCTCAGTACAGATGGCCAGGGCCGCAGGCACCGCAGCCGTCGGCCTTCGCCCCGTGGCGCAGGGCTCCAGCCCCGCCGCGACCACCGGATTATAGGCGGAGTGCTTCATACCCTGGCAAGCCTGAAGAACCATACCAAGTAAGTACTGCCCTAAAAAATCCTAAACACGACTTAAAATTCACATTTGTGACAATTAAGTCGTATAAAACTCGTTCAAATCGCTGTTATAACGCTATAAGTGCTAAAAACGTGTGTTTTAGGTTGACGTGTGTCATAATTCCGTCTATAATGGAGACTTGCACAGCATTTGCGTGACCTATATACAGTAGAGCCTCCCAGATTGTACGCAAGTCAGATGGTCGCGCCACGCACACTGACAACTGCCCCTAATCAAATGTAACCTACTTATGAAATGTCGGACAATTTTGACTGTTTTATCATACTTGAGTGCCTAAATTGTGATGAATTATAGATGACTTCTTATATTCGTTGACTTGTTGAGATTACGTGTAAGTTTTCAGGCTATATTCAGCATCTTTCATGAGTTGGGAAGGGGGTGGATGTTGTGAATGTTTATTTATAGGATCTATCGACGCAAATTAGAGTGCATCAAAACATTTTTTTTTATACAAACATTAAATTATACTTATTTTTAATGTTTGGTAAATAAATGAAATGAAATAGGTACCTTATAAATGCAGGTGCTCTATTAATGCACTTTTGTTCGAAATCCGACTATTTATTAAATAGTGCACTGACGTGGTACATAATGTTTAAAAAAACCTATATTTATTACTGATATATCTATAGGTGTAACTACTTATAGTTAATTGATGATTTAAATAACGTTAGAATCAAATTTGATTGGCCTTTGTGAAACTAGCGGTAGTTTTAGCCATTCTAAACTAACTTTGACATACATTTAAGTCGATTTTAAGTTAGTTACAGATACTTATAGCTCCCTATGTGATAATGATAAAACAACTTAAAATACTATAACACTTTGACAGAATATTTAAATATTATAATTTTGCTGTTTTTAAAGTGTCTTTAACTTTTAGATGTGGTAATATAATTTCACATTTTGGTTTTTCCCAACAACTTCTTTTTTTTTACTAATTTTGTTTTTAGTCTATGGTAAATACAAAAATGTTTGTTGATACTTCGTAGTCCGTAGCAGACTACGGTGAGGACTCTCGTAGTCACTCTTATTATGATCGAATCTATTTGATCTATTGCTTATTCCCAGAGGTCTACGATTCTATTAGTCTCTAGTTTCCAACGGGTCTTTCAAAAATTTAAGTAAAATAAAAAAAATATCGCGTTCATTCCAAAATATGTATAGTATAAAAAAATTATAATACGCGGTGATAGCCCAGTGGTTAAGACGTGCGCCTCCCAAGCAGGAGGCGTAAGTTCGATCCCAGTCACGGGGCTGTACCAATGAATTTATTTCATGTGCAGATTTTAATGTTGCAAAAATTGACACTTAGCTCGTGCCTCGGAAAGCACGTAAAACTGTCGGTCCTGCGCCTGATCTCTCTCCGGTCGTGTCGGCTTTCCGTCCCATCGGACTATGAGAGTAACGGAATACAGATTGCATCTGTGTTTGCGCACACACTTATGCACTATGATATCTCCTGCGTACCTGGCCAATCTCCGTAGAGATTGGTCGCCTTGACCGAAATACGGTCGGATATCATCATCATCAATCATAATATCAGTAATGTAAGTATAGGAAGGTATTCATTTATGAGTAGATTTTTAACTGTAAATTCATGGATCCAATGGAAAATTAGATATTATCCGTTAGTATTTAAAGTCGTCTTCAGCCTATTGCAGTCCACTGCTGGACGTAGGCCTCCCCCAGGGCACGCCATAAGGCTACGGCCATAGGGGGTTTTGCCCATAGTCACCACGCTGGGCAGGCGGGTTGGTGACCGCAATGTAATTTTCGGACTATGTTGTCAGTTCGGGAGGCGCTACTGCCCACCTCCCGGAAACCCTTAATCGGCTCGTACGATACCCACGGGCAGACATGGGGTGGTACAAACTCTACTCTGCCGGCACCACGCGGCATAGAAATTAAAGTATGAACATATTTTTTTTAAGAGTCATAGATACAGATTCCAGATGCATTTATTTATTAGCTGTTGCATTTACTAGGCGCGTCGACTTCAATATCAAAGTGAACTTGCAGTAGCATACTCTGTGACTCTACTTATTAATATATACATGATTCCCAAAATGGGGTAGCCAGAACTGGAGTATCACGAAGGAAATCCTGCAGCTACGTTTAGCATAGTAGGGCCAAATTGAGAATGTTTTCACGCAAAGAATTTCACGTAATCGTAAGATTGTACGTCATAAAATTTAACTGTTGATAGTGTTGCAAGTGAACGTAAATATTTGAATTTTTAATTGAAAACTCAACGCAAGTGAATCGTCACACTCGAATATTGTCTATTCTATCTATACATATAATAAAAATGTAACGGATCGCTGTCTGTACATGGAAGATATATGAGAAAAAATATTACAGGAGACCTTTATCAACGCAGTAGTACCCAAAACAATGATTTTTGGAATTTTTGTCTGTTTGTGCGTTTGTGCACGCTAATCTCAGAAACGGCTGCACCGATTTCGATGCAGTTTTCGGGAATATATTGTGATAGGTCCCACTTAACATATAGGCTACTTTTTGTCCCGGGAAAATGTTTTTATCCCGGATAATTTCGACATTTAGTTTTTTCTGTAGTCCACGCGGACGGAGTCCCGGGCGTCCAATAGTGTGACAATAAAATCAGACTTGCTTTCACCTACGTGTCATGTGCTGATGCGGGGCTTCACTAGAATACATCAGCTGCATCTCCTTCCGTGCATGTCGTAAGAGTCGACTAAGGAACTCAGGGACGTTCTCTCAGGCGATGAGCTAGCAACTTGTCACTGATCTATTACAGGCTATGCTATACGAGACGGTAGAATTTCCTTCATGATCTTGCTGTTCTACCTGCGCACACAGCTGTGAGTGTGTATATATATGTGTTTACTGTATTCTGCTGACAATTTTTGTAAAAACATGTACAATGATTAAGTACGGCAACGTTTGCTTTATCTGTTGCCGTGAATTATTTAATAACACCTCTTCTTGGTATAATATTACAGACTATATGAAAAATAAAAGCAATATTATTAAAAATTACAATTAAGGCGTTAGATGCAGCTTACAGAACACTATGCAGCTCATGTACTTTAGTGAAGACTCGAGTTTGACATGGTTGCCATGACAACCATGATTTTATAGTTCGTTTCATGGTTTCACCGTATAGGATGAGGTATAGGACCTTTGGATGATGGCGGTAGTTGATGATGATGATCTCCGACCGTATTTCGGCCAAGGCGACCAATTTCTACGGAGATATTATAGTGCTCAAGTGTGTGCGCAAACACAGATGCACTCTCCATTCCCTCACTCTCATAGTCCGATGGGACGGAAAGCCGACACGACCGGAGAGAGATTAGGCGCAGGACGAACGGTTTTACGTGCTTTCCGAGGCACGAAGCTAAGTGACAATTTTGTAACATTAAAATCTGTACATTAAATAAATTCATTGGTACAGGCCCGTGACTGGGATCGAACTTACGCCTCCCGCTTGGAAGGTGCACGTCTTAACCACTGGGCTATCACCGCTTTTAACCTTTACCGTTTTTACCGCTTTGGCGGTAGTTACTACGTATATGAACACATTTTCTGTGTCACTGTTAAAAATGTTAGTTTTAAAATCAAGCATAGGAGTTATTCTATAAAACGGACTCTATATATTATGTTATTACTATGTATTTCTATTCATTCACTCATAGACACGTTAGGTTACATAATCGATACCACCCACACTGGGTACGTCACTACATTTGTGGTGGGCGTACGCCTAGTAATTTGTGGACATGTACGTATTTTGTTTGCTATTTTTAGGGTTCCGTACCTCGAAGGGTAAAAACGGAACCCTTATAGGATCGCTTTGTTGCCTATATATGACTGTATAGGTGCTGTGAAAAAATCAAATTTCTAAGCTAACTCAGTCAAAAGATACGGCTGTTTATGTAGCAAATTGTCGACTCTCGCAAGGGAGTCAAAACCTATAGGGTACTTCCCGTGAACACAGAATCTTGAAATTTGGTACGAATCAACGTCATATAGCTCAGATAAAGGAAAAATATTGCAAAAACCGTAAATTTTTAGTTACGTCATATAATAAAACAGGTTTCCACGGAACCCTCGGTGCGCGAGTTAGACTCGCACTTGGCCGAGTTTTTTTTTTTGTTTACATCTATCTATGTACACGTGTGGCTCTGTTCCCAAGATGGGGTAAGCAAGAACTGCAGGAGTACTGAAAACCTGCAGGTTTAACGTAAAAGATTAGTTGAAACTAAGCTCATCGCCTGAGAGAACGCCCCTGACTTTCTTGATTGACTCTTACACGGAAGGAGATGCAGCTGATGTATTCTAGTAAAGCCCCCACATCAGAGTTTTTAAAGGATACTAGTTTTTGCCTGCGGCTCTGCTGGCGTGGATGTCGCGTACCTATAAATAATAATTTACGACCTATTTTCAAATCTAGCGAATATACATTATAAAATTTCATAAGTCAACATGTTTCGGAGGAGATTGGTAACAAACACCGCGGTCCGCGACACGAGAATTTTATATAAGGTCTATCCAAAATTAGTGATTATCTTTTGACATGAAACTAGGTAGGTAAAAAGAAAGAACTTTCACTATGGGACAATATTGAAAAAAAAAAAATCAGCTGTTCCGTACAATCTCGAATAATTACTGCACTGAAATGTATGGAACAGCTGATTTTTTTTTCAATATTTCGGAGTTGGCTACCTAGTTTCGTGTCAAAAGATAATCACTAATTTTCGATAGACCTTATTTATATATTACACTAGCGGCCGCCCACGACTACGTGCGCGTGAGGGGGCATTGTATCCGTGCGAAACCGGGGCGGGTCCCTAGTTATAGATATAAACCTTTCTCTTGAATCACTCTATCTATTGAAAAAAACCGCATCAACATCCGATGCGTAGTATGAAAGATCTAAGCATACATACAGACAGCGGGAAGCGACATTGTTTTATAATGAGCAGCGATGATTAGATTTACAAGTAGGTACGAGTAGTTCCTACAAATGGGACCTCATATGGATCTGAATGCTGGGCCGTAAAGAAGAAGGATGAAATCAATTGCATGTAATCGAGATGAGAATGTTGAGATGGATGTGTGGAGTTACAAGAATGGATAAAATAAGAAATGAGTATGTTGTTTTCTGTTCCCTACAAAAGCCAAACATTTTTAAAACAATGGAACTCTTTGCTAAATACAAGCCGACAACATGTCGGTTATGCAATTCCATCCGGCACGTAAGGAGAGAATGAAAGAGGTTTGCTAATAGTAATGATTTCAGTAGGTTTTGAGGTAACTACCAATATTTTTAGTATAATCTTTACCTAATTTGTGGCTACAACAGAAGGAAGTGAAGTGAATACGGCGGGAAAAGCTGAAGGGAATGGATGTAATTTTTTTGTGAAAATAAAATAAAAATATATGTATATGGCTTGCATGTGTTCGTAAAGTGATGTTTTCTGAGAGATAAGTTGTATTTTGTTTACTTGTGATGTGAATCTAGTGCACGTGTGCATGGTTTTATATGCAGGTAAGCTACGTAAAATTTTTGTCGGAATATGATCTCTTTAGGATCAAATTTAACTTGCAAGATTTGGTTACAGACAATGGGACAGGTGAAACTAAATAAAAGCATATAACAATAAACATGATAAGGTTCTCTATAGTGGGATATTTTTACAGTATTTCGCTTAATATAGGTAAGTGGACGGCCGTTTGGTCTAGTAGGTAGTGACCCTGCCTGCGACGCCACAGGTCCTGGGTTCGAATCCTGGTAGGTGCAAACATTGATATGATGAATATCGATGTTTGTTTCCGAGTCATGGATGTTTCTATACTTATCAATGTATTTATATACCGTTGCTTAGTACCCATGACACAAGACCTTAGAGATCTTAATGTGGGACTAGGTTAATGTGTTGTGTAGGGTGTCAATATAAAAAAAAAACCGGCCAAGTGCGAGTCGGACTCGCGCACCGAGGGTTCCGTACAAACCTGCAAGGTTTACAAAGTTCGTTCATTACGACAAAAAATATATATTTTGTAATGTAACTAAAAATTTAAGGTTTTCGGAATTTTTCCTTTATGTGTGCTATAAAACGTTGCTTCATGCCAAATTTCAAGATTCTAGGTCGACTGGAAGTACCCTTTAGGTTTTGATTCCCTTGCGAGTACTTGCGAGTTTCAAAATATGCAGCTTAAATTGCTGTTTCTTTTGATTGCGTTGACATAGAAGTTTGATTTTGCTACAGCTTAAAGGTATTATAGACCTGAGTATTTGGTATGAATTTCAATTTAATACCTCTACGCGTTTATGAGGAAATGGGTAGTAAGTTTAAAATTATTTAAAAAAAAAATATTATGTGATGTAACTAAAAATTTATGGTTTTCGTAATTTTTCCTTTATCTATGCTATAAGACGTTGCTTCGTACCAAATTTCAAGATTCTGAGTTCACGGGAAGCATCCTGTAGGTTTTGATTCCCTTGCAAGTGTCGAAAATTTGCGGCATAAACGGCTGTATCTTTTGATTGCGTTGGCTTAGAAGTTTGATTTTTTCACAGCTTCAAGGGACAGTAGACCTGAGTAATTGATATAAATTTCAGCTTCATACCTCCACGCGTTCCTGAGAAAAAGGGTCTTGACAGACGGACGGACGGACAGACGGACAACAAAGTGATCCTATAAGGGTTCCGTTTTTTCCTTTTGAGGTACGGAACCCTAAAAATAGTACCTTTTTTAGTAAATGAAATTGTATTAGGCGTTACAATTCGGAAGTTCAAACATTCACTATGGGTGCGCCCACCACCGGGCCCTACACCCTCCACTGACCCTCGGATCTGATAACTCATAATTGCGACAACAGGCACTTGCACTAACTACAATCGCCATGAGAAACCAGACCCGAACACCTATTATTATGAACCTCTAAAACCCAACACATTACTTATTACAGAAGTAATGTGTTGGGTTTTAGAGGTTCATAATAATTAGTGGTTTACTAATTTATTAATTTCTATAATCCTGAGGATGCCACGGTTGTTGGCGAAACATATGTAGATTATTTATCTAGTTTTGATTTCGGAATAGTGCAATGTATCGTCTTGCATGCTAGGTGCTCGGATCTGGTTTCTCGTGGCGATTGTAGTTAGTGCAAGTGCCTGTTTTCGCAGTTATGAGTTATCAGATCCGAGGGTCAGTGGAGGGTGTAGGGCCCGGTGGTGGGCGCACCCATAGTGAACCTTTTTTAGTTACAAATACTAAACAGTATAGATAAAAACAGTATAGGTAGGTACATACATATAGTCACGCCCATAATCCCCCAAACAGGTTGTGCAGAAGTGTGCAAACTACACACCCGCTTTTCACCTGTTAGCCTATTAAGTCCCACGTGGTAAGGTGTGAGCCTACCGCTCCTTTTCGGGCACAAATACAACAATCTCGCGACCGGTAACGAAACGTCTACGCTTACGTGCACGCATACGCATCCGGTGTGCTCGAGGCTTTATGCTATAGTTTAATTTGAATCCAATTTGCTTTGCTGTCAAAAGTCATATATAACAAGGATTTGACAGATATTCAATTGTATTTTTAACGTATATTTATAACGTTTTGCTGCCAAAAGTCGTGTCTACGCGGTTTATTAGTAGCACCGCTATTTTTTACCTACTTATCCTATGTACGCAAAAAATAATTATTACATACATACATACATATAATCACGCCTTTATCCCTTACGGGGTAGGCAGAGCACCAAGGGCCGATAGAACCACATGGTGCCACTTCTGACCAATTTTTAGGGTATAGTTGAGATGTACAAGTTCGGTTAGTAGTGACAGATGGTCATCCCATCGCCTACAAAACACCAAGACCCTCTTGTCCCTCTACTGACTTGTACAGTATGCCCGGGAAGAGAAGCAGCTGTAGTATTATACGTTTGTTTTTTCACTCCCAGAGCAGCATAGAAGAAAATAATTTATTATATGGGCTAATTTTGAGGTAAGGTATCCAAAAATCAAGATAGTATATTATGTACTTAACTACATAATGGTAAAACGTATTCTACTGTACACAGAAAACACAAAAATAATATACACAGGCGAGCTTATCTCGAACAGAGATTTCTTTCAGCCAACCAGTCATCGATCATCTCATTATCTTCTTGTCCTTATTATTCATTGGATCGCCGTAATATGATTTCCTTCGAAACTAAAACTTCGAAATTCGGCGTTTGTTATACGGCCACCTACCTGACGCCAAACCTCCTCGAGTATAGCTAAGTGACAATTTAAGAATATTAAAATTACTATGTTGGTACTAATATGACTATGAATCTGATATATACAGGATGATTTTCGGTCGTCAACGTCCCCGAAAACTACGGAATCTCCTCATCGTCACGATCATTTTTCTCTACGGAAGCATACCTGGGAAGTGTCTGGTTCCCAAGATATTAGGGCCCAAAGTTGAGTAAAAAGACTACGTTTTTCTGCATATCTATGAAAAAACTAGCATAAACACTGGATACTAAATTTCGCCCGATCAAGTAATTAATTTAAAAAAAATTACACTGTTTCCCAGCGTTTTTTTGCTATAAACTTACTTTATTTAATCTATAGAGTACGTACCCTTCGTTAAGGGTGGCAACGAAAAAACATCCTGTATATAAAAGAAAGTCGTGTTAGTTGCACAATTTATAACTCAAGAATGGCTGTACCGGCTTTGGCTGAAATTTGGTAGCTTAAAACCAGGAGACGGACATAGGATATTTTTTATCCCGGACAATTTCGACATTCTGTTATTTCTGCAGTCCACGCGGACGGAGTCGCGGGCGTCTACTAGTTACTACACAAAGTATTATAATGATGACTACGAGCGCGCGTAGCATCTTGAGGTCGGTTACTACGCCGACTACGGATTGCTACGAGCGTCTACGAACGAAACTTGAAATAAATATAGTTTCTTTGACAGGGAATTTTTATATTTTTTATTGTCTTTGTGTAATTTATGGATAAGGAGATTGAGCCTTGTGGCGTGCTCTGGGGGAGGCCTACGTCCAGCTATGGACTGCAATAGGCTGACGAGAGAGATAGATAAATGATGCTGTATATCTCTCTGTGCACGTCGTAAGAGTCGACTAAGGAACTCATAGGCTTTCTCTTAGGATTTCAGCAACTTGTTAACGATCTTTTATTGGGCCTTGCAGGCTAAATGTGGCTATAAAATCTCGTTTACGACTCCTGTAGTTTTAGCTGCTGCCTTTTGGGAATATAAACTGTAATATTAGAAGTAGTTTCAAAATTTTGTAACTTGTTTTTGTCACGAGGATAAGTATGTTGGAAATAATTTTTTATTAAATTAATTTCATTTAATTAAACTAACTCCGAAATCGTAATAAATAAATAAATCATGTGTTCCATGCAAACTGCAATCACCTCTATAAGGTCTTTTCAAAATAGTGATCATATTTTGACACGAAACTAGGTAGGTAAAAAGAAACAACTTTCACTATGAGACCTACTCCGAAAAAGTGAAAAAAAAGCGGGTGGGGCTGTGTCGGGGCACACGGCCGTTGGTTTTAACGTGAAACGTCTATGTTAGCGAATCGCTTTTAAAGTAAAAGATTGAAATGAAAACAAGATGGACGCTGTTTTAAGTATTTTAATAAAAAAAGAACAGGTACGTAATAGAAACATAAAATACATAGCAAATGTTTATATATTTATTGTCACTTTCTGGTTATTTTAAATAGCAGCCGCCCACGACTTCGTCCGCGTGAGGGGGCGTTGTACCCGTGCGAAGCCGGGCAGGTTGTTGTATAGACTGTAGCCTTCCTTGGTAAATGGGCTATCTAACACTGAAAGAATTTTTCAAATCAGACCAGTAGTTCCTGAGATTAGCGCGTTCAAACAAACAAACAAACAAACTCTTCAGCTTTATAATATTAGTATATAGATATAAATACTGTCCAAATTACACTTATTTTTGTATAAATCAATCGGTTCAAATAAACTTGACAAACACACGAAAGAATCACCACGCTATAAAGTCGGAGTCACGAGTTACACTGAATAGAAACAAGCGTGAGCGCCGGTTTCGCACAGTTATCGCAGTATCCCTCCCCCGCCCCCCCGCTTGACCCCGACACGAACTCAATGTCATAACAGCGAGCTGACTATATAAGTGAAATATTTACACCACATTTTTGTTTCTAAGACCAATAGTTTTTTTAATTATTAAGGTACGATGATATAGACCTTTTCGTTACGGTCCAGTTTTTAAACCTGGTACCCGTATGTGTCGGCGCGATTATAAAGACGTTTCACGTCAAAAAAATGGAACAGCTGTTCACTTTTTTCACTATTTCGAAGTAGGTCCCATAGTAAAAGTTGTTTCTTTTTACCTACCTAGTTTCGTCAAAAGATAATCACTAATTTTATAAAGACCTTATATAAAATGTACACACGTAGGTACATAAAATCACGCCTCTTTCCCTGTGTGGTAGGCAGAGATCATAGATCTCCATTTGCTAAGGTTCTAACAAACCTCTTTCGCTTCATCTACTTTCATGATATTCTTCATGCACGCTCACACCTGTAGGTAATTTTTAATAATTATAAAATATAAATAAGAAAATGAAAAAATTCCTCATCCGAGTGAGATTTGAACTCACGACCACTTGCAAACCGTGCTTTCGCTCTAACCAACTGAGCTATCGGGTCAATTAACACGGATGACGAATTTTACCATCTCTTTTAAAATTTCATTTTTAATAATAGCAAAGGATCTCTCGGCATGAAAGCCTCATAGTCCTATTTTTTTTAAACACACCACCTTATACCAAACACACCCTGTCGACACCCAAACAGCCGCATGACCCATGACCTAGTTCCCGCGCTCAATGCGCCCCGCACTGCGGCGCCCTGATTGGCTGACGTCAGTGCTGCCAGTAATACGCCGGTGGTAGGGTTTAGTAGATTTTTTGGGGATTTTGGTAGTTTATTTTTGGATGAATTTGTGATGGATAGAGTAGGTATTTGGGAAAGATTTTTATTAAAAGAGTATGGCTGTTGATGACCGTCGCGTCGTGTGATTTGGCCGTAGAGGCGACTTTATGTACCAGATCTTCTTTGTGATCCTGCACTTTTGGTTACCTACCCTATTTCGGAAACATAGCCCTGTGTTTTATGTAATCTCTACGGAGATTGGTCAGGTACGCAGGAGATATTATAGTGCATAAGTCAACCACTGCCATAAGATAACAAACAGACATATAAATCTCATCTCTGCATAGAATTAGTATTCAAATGACGGCCGACTGGTCTAGTAGGTCACCATGGGTGCTGGGTTCGAATCCCGGTAGGTGCAAACATTGATGAATATAGACGTTTGTTTCCGAGTCATGGATGTTTGTATACTCATCTATGTATTTATATACCGTCGCTTAGTACCCACGACACAAGACCTTAGGGATCTTAACGTGTTGTGTAGTGTGTGAATATTTATTTATTTGATTCATACATTATTTCAATTATTTGGGAGGCGTACCTTATAGGTTTTCTGAGATTATATTGGATTTTTTTTAAATATGTAGAGAAAGAAACTTAAATAAATGACTAATTAAATTATGTAGGTACATTTCATAATATCCTTAGATGATAATAACGTCACTGGGTGAGATCCAAATAAAAAAAAACATCACAATTTATTCTAAGATCGATGGTATCTCTTCTTCGCTTTCATACTACGTCGTAATTATATCTATTTTTTTCTGCTCTGTAATCAAATTCTACGACACACTTTTATTATAATTTTTATCTACTTATGTATTCAAAAATTAATTAGGTTAGATAAGTCATATCTGTGCAGTTCAATAACCTGAGTATACACACATCCATATATACAGGATGTTTTTTCGTCGCCACCATTAACGAAGGGTACGTACTCTATTGGTTCGCTTCTTCATGTACTCTATACATCAAATAAAGTAAGTTTATGCCAAAAAAATAATGGGAAACGATGTTAATTTTTTTGTTTTTTTTTTTATTACTAGATCGGGTGAAGTTTGTAGTGTCCAGTGTTTATGCTAGTTTTTTCATAGACAGATATTAATTATTTCTCGTGAAAAAATCTTGCTACGCGCGTCAATGTGCATTTATGCAGAAAAACGCAGTCTATTTACTCAACTTTGGACCCTAATGTTTTGGAAACCAGACACTTCCCAGGTATGCTTCCATGGAGAAAAATGATCGTGATGATGAGGAGATTCCGTAGTTTTCGGGAACGTTGACGACCAAAAATCAACCTGTGTTCTCAACAGACCGCTGTGTTCTCAAAATAGGGTAATAAGATCTCCTACGCCATCCTGCAGTTTACCATAGCGGGACTACAAAAGATCAGTGACAAATCGCTAGCTCATCGCTGGATAAAACCTGAGTTCCTTAGTCGCCTCTTACGTAGGGTTACCAGATGAAAAAATCAAAAGACCAGAGAAAAGGCCTGATTTCCATGGAAAAGTCCTGAGATTTTATACAGTTAAAAATTTTTCTTTCTAAAACGTATTATTATAGTTTTATACACTGCGGATCTAGCTCACGCGTTGCAACTTGCACATCGCACTCGAAGCGGCGTGGCGGGGCGGGGTTGTTACTAATGCATTTAATAAATAAAAGCAAATTAAAATAACTATAACGTGTATAACTGAGAGAAAATCACCACAGATAATGTAACCAATTAGTGTGCCTAGTGATGTGCACGACATGTAGTGTTGTGCCAATAGCAAAACAAGGTGTTTGAATTTATAAATACTACAGTTACCTTAGTTAGTATTTTTAGTTTGTTTCACTTGGATAAATAAGTATAGACTTTAACTAGTTGTTACCAAAAGAAGATTTTTGTTAGTTGGTTACACTTTTAGTTAAAGAGATCTTTAAAAGTCGTGATATATCACGAGATTTGCAAAATCCGGCCGCAATCCTGAGAAAAGTCGAAAAATCTATAGCAACTATGTATATGTGTCGTGGCCATATCGTAGAATTGATAATTTCTTGAAATTCAATGTCGCATTTCAATTCAATTTGACCAGATCATTAAATCGTCTACATTTCACGATTTTGTCATCCACGTTTGGTCAAATCGTATTAAATAGGGTGTCCATAAAATCCAGAATGTGGTAAGAGCTTATTTATGGTAACGGTATGATTTTTTGCTATAAATATCACAATCTATAATATTAAAAAAAAAAAACATAAAAGGCTTTACAAAAGCGATTCGCTTCTGGCATAAAATGCGACCATTTCATGATAATACTCGACCATTTTGTGAAATGATCAATTTTACGATATGGCCACGATATATGCACTATCAAAGCATGTGCTTTATCACAAGTATATTATCAAATCAGTTTCCCGGTTTCTAACCGCTAATAATTATTGAAGTGATAGCAATCGCATGTTTAATCGCATGTTAAATCGCACTCAGAGCGTTTCGTCTTGTCACTTGAAGAAAAACGCTAAAACGCCACCGTGGTCGAAAATGAGTTATCATTCTCATCGGTAGCCTTTGCAGTTCATTTCTGGACGTAGGCCTACCCCAGAGTACGCCACAAAGCTCGATCTCTCTTTTCCATCCAGTCACTACCAGCCGCTCTTAAACTACTTTTCGACTTTTGACAGTATTGTCCTCAACAAACGATATTGGTGTCCAATATACATACATATGTATGTTCCCGAAGTGGGGTAGCACTAGCCAGAAATGCAGAATTAAAAAATCCCACACAGTACTCGACTCTTACGACATGCAGGGAAAGAGATGCAGCTGGTGTATACTAGTAAAGCATCGCACAGGTGAATCAGAGAGAATACAAACAGAATCTAAATGCTGAAATCCTGTAAGAGCAATTTTTAAATCGCATAACTATTCGTAAAACGTAGGTATATAGGTAGTACATCGGCTCCGCTTATCAGTTGCATGTACCTAGTCGCTCAAGGCTATTTCATATTGTTTGTGGCTGAATAACACTGTTACGTATTTTCGTTAAGTGTGTTTACATACAGAATGTTTTTTGGTTGGACGTTCCCATATATTCGTACAACAGAATCTCCTCATCATCACGACCATTTTTCTCCATGGAAGCATACCTGGGAAGTGTCTGGTTCCCAAGATATTAGGGTCCAAAGTTGAGTAAATACATATATATGTTACATATAGTAAAAGAACTAATCGGTAAGATCTTAAGATTTAAGTGTAAGTCTTAGGATTTACCGACATGAGTTGGTAAATGTAAGTATTTCTGAATACGACGATGTTTTCGAGCTTTTACCATTCGAATTCACTAGGTTTTACCACTGTCAGCTTTTTTTTTTAGGAATAAAACATGATTAATTCTTAATTATTTACTTTGAACTATTAGACAAAACAGGTACATAGTATTTTAAAGGTATCACAAACTAATACCAACTTATTTAAATTATTCTGAAAAAACACATAACGTATATCTCTGAATATCTCAATCTCTATCATATCTAACTGAATCAGTACTTCTCTATTTGGAATTTAACAACGACATACAAAACATAATGCTTACAAAAGCTAGTCAAACTTAATTATTATTTTTTTTATTATTTGGTTTAAAAGTAAAAAAAGACAATCAAATGTGATTGATTAATAGGTAAGGTACCTAAAAAAACATTTCACTTGTTACAACAAGGATTGCTGCTGTGGCATTTAGAATTACAAAGTAATCCTGATGATCTGCAGGTGCATTTTTTCGTCGAGCATTTTTTTTGACAATTACATTTTTTGAATCCTTGTCCTCCAGTTAACGACAATTTTCCGACAACTTCTCGAAGACTCACTTCTTTATCCGTAACAATTTCTTCTATCTTTATAAAATCTTCAGAGCATGCGGCGAACTGATTCTTGGTGTAAAGCTGTTTTAGTATTCCCATTTTGGTACCTAGTTGGTAAAACTCATTGTCCTTTACGTCTACACAACTCGTTTCAGTTTTAGCTCTGTCAATTTCAGGTACTTTCAGTCTTACATTTTGGCCCACTTCCACATTTGAATATTTATCAGCTGACATGGTTTTCATTTTTTCAGCTTGGTTTTCCAAATTAACTTTTGCTTTTGTTCTTATTGTTTGAATAGATTCTTTTTTTGGTATTGGATCTTGTTGAGCTTGAATAGCGCTTTCTGTCTCTGAATCGGTTTGTATTTGAAAGTTAGATTGGTATCGTACCCCAGTGCAATTCTTTTTCTTGTGTTTTGTTGTTCACATTTTTACTGTTTCCTTTTTTTATTCCTTCTGAGTCATTACCAACCACGTTTTTTCCTTGTTTTCCTTGTTCTATCACGAAGAAACATCCTGATTTTAATAGTCCAATCATATCTTTAGGAATAGCTGATGTCGCAATGCCCATTTTCATTGGACTACCAAACATAAGGAGAGCATTTGATTCCCTCATGATATGCTCGATTTTTCATGGCCTGGATAAATTTCAAGCCTTCTGACCACTTTGTAATCTGATTGGTTTCCAGCTGAGCATATTTTCTATGTCTTGATTTGCACGCTCTACCGATCCTTGCATGCCTTGGCTTTCCGTGTAGATTGTACGTCTGGCCACATAGAATAAATTTTCAATTATTTGGACCATTATCGGAATGAAGGATGTTCGGCGCTCCAAAAGTGGTAAAAATATCCAATAGATGATATGCGACTTCAGTTGCGCGTTTAGTTTGAAGTGCACGAAGGATTTTAGTCAGATGGTCTTGATAAACTAATATAAATTTATAATTCCCGTCAGGATTAGTTTGTAGATCTATGAGATCTACTTGACAACGTGAGATTTCACTATGAAGTATAGGCTTAATGACAATACCCTTTTTCAAAGTCTTCTGTTTCTTTTGACACATAATTTCAAATATGTCATGATAATCTTGCGGTTACATTCTTTGAGCATCCTTGTTCTTCCAAACAGCAAAATGCGTTTCTTCGAGAATGTTAAATAAATCGTCGTAATACATATAATTTCTCCATTATCTTCCTTCATATTAGCTTTTCTTCGCCGCCTATAGTCAAAATATCATAGCGTTTTATACGCCTGTAATGAACAGCTTCCTTCTTTTTAATGTTCTTTGCAGGCGTATTTGTCCTTATCGAGATAAAAGTTATTATCTTTCTTGTTTGCCACAAGCTCGTCCATTATTTCATAAATCTTTGCTTCATTATTCATTTTTATTCACAAATAACTTTTAAACACCAAAAATACAATTAGAAATCAATTTATCGTGCGAGTTCAAACGTGTCAAACGAGCGACTGAGGCGAGCGGATTGGCGGAGACGGTGCGCGGGTAGCGGGAGCGGCAAGCTACAAGTCGATGCGCTGAGCACGTTATGACATGTTTTGTTTTTCAACATTTACCGTGCCGTTAATGTAAATCCTAAGATTTACCAACGGAATGGTAGTAAAAGTTCGAATCGCAAATCTTTTGGGACATTTACCATTAGGAATTGGTAAATCTTAGGTTTTACTGGAATATCTTAGGATTTACTGCAGTTCGAGCTTTTACAGTAACATATACATATAATCATGCCTTTTGAGTAAATTAAATATACTGCGTTTTTTTTCATAATTGCACAATAACTATCATAATTAAAATTTGGCTATTAAACACTGGCCAATAAATTCCACTATAAATTCTATAAATGGGAAAAAAATAAAAAATATTTACATCGTTTCCCAGCAATTTTTTGGCATAAACTTACTTTATTTGATGTATAGAGTACGTACCCTTCGTTAACGGTGGCAACGAATAAACAACCTGTATACCTACACGGCTGCATTCCCAAAAATAGCCAAAACTGCAAGATCACGAAGAAGATATAAAGCCACGTTTGGCTTAGCGGGATTTATTTTTCTTGATGATTAAAAACATACAGTTTATTGCTAACAGGTAATCTTACTAACATACAATACATATAAATATACACTTCTGCAGGATTATTTATTTATTTATTATGATTATGATTAATACGGCTGAAGTAGCCATTTACTCTAATATATATGTCATGTTATTAGTTTGTAAAATAATCAAAGATACAATCATTAAATATATCATACATTAATCGATAGAAACAAAAACACACAATAGAAAAAATAAGAGCCAATCATGTATCCATCCATTGCCATAATGAGCCTCATACCACAGCTACGTTTATCATAGCGACATAGTTAATGATCAGGGTAAAGTTGCTAGCTTATCGCCTGAGAGACTGTCTGAGTTCCTTAGTCCACTTTAGCGATATGCGCGATTCTGCGAGAAGATGCAGCTGATTCATTCTAGTGATGTAGGTGTATTTAGTAATAGGAATGAATTGCATTCGGGTTATTTATTTCGCGTAAACTTGTACTTGTTTTACTGTATAAGATGAGGTACGCATTATTACCTATCATTATATCTCTGCCCCCCTAGCATGACCACGCTTCGTGGATATCATTGCGTACGATATCGTATCGTCTCTATACAAAATTCAACATGGCGGCTATATTTCTCGTATTTTGTCAGGCTTGTTTCGCAGGTCATGCTACTTGGGCAGGTAGGTTAAAAAACGTAGATAGCATGCTATGACGTGCCACAAAAATATATGTATAGAGATTTTTCTCACTATCTCCATTATCTCGTCATCTATCAAGATATATAATATCTATCTATGTTGAATCTATTTAGTGACACATTTTGGACGAAATCTTCAATTTTTAAACTACTTGTGTACTTAGTTTTAAACAATAGTACCTGTATTGCTGCGGGGCTTCACTAGAATACATCAGCTGCATCTCCTTCCGTGTACCTACTTATAATTTAAAACCTTAAAAAATCGCGGTTTTTGAAACTCCCTTTACTCATAGGGATTAATAGAAAGAGTTTATGTTTCCAACCCCAAAAACCCACCCCTCACTCAGCTGTTAGGGGCGGAGGCGAGGGTTGATTGTGACGTCACTGGGGCAAAGTATAAGTAGGTGAAGACATATTATTAACGATATTAAATATATATGATACGAACTTGTACCCTCAAAATTGGTCAGAAGTTGGTGCTCTGCCTATCCCGTAAGGGATAAAGGCGTGATTATATGTATGTATGTATGTATATTAAATTCATATACCGCTATAGGTACATACGTCTGTGTTCAGGAAATGGTGTAGCCAGAACTCAAGTCAAGTTCAGCATATCGAGGATATATCTAATTATTAAAAGGTAAAAAAGTAACCCTTGTAGGATCACCCTAATATCACTTTGTTGAAATTCCGTAGTCTTCGGGAACGTTGACGACCAAAAAACATCCTGTATACCTATATTTATGCAAAATTTCTAGAAGATAGATTGAGCATCTAAATAAAGCGTAAAGACATTCTGCGTAGTTCACACGGACGAAGGCGAACCTCCCCCTTATTACCTAATTAGCAAAAGCAAAGCGATAGCGAAAATTGTTAATTATTCGCCTTGAAACGGCCAAGCTGTGAAACTCCCTGCCTGAATCCATGGGGAACAGGGATTCAGACAGGGAGTTTCGCAGCTTGGCGAATATTTTACAATTTTCGCTATCGCTTTGCTTCGGCTCTGCTATCGCTTTTACGTAATCTGGGGGCCTATAACTTTGCAAATATTTTACAATCACGGCTAATTCCCATATCTTATTTGGACAATTGCCTGAATATTATCTATCCAAAATCTCACGAACCTTACTTTATCGGTCATAGCATTTTTTTACTTAGTTTTTCATTTTTACACTCCACAAACTTATCTAATAGATCTGATGATGGCGCTACTATCGCATTTTCTATTGTTGCCGAAATAGAAAAGTTAGTTCCAATTTTGACCACCGAAACACATAAGTTTGTAACACAAGTAGGTTATCTTACACACCTGTTAAAATAACAATGTTGAACAAACTGTATGTTGTTAAACGAATTTGAGCTTAAAGTTTGTAGATTTTAAGGTTTCATCTGGTATTTAGTTAGTTTTCTAGATGTTTTTAAGTACTTGATTGTCCTACAATTGACATCTTTAAGAGACAAGTAAAGGCATACTACCTTTCTCTTCCTTAGTAGGTCTGTCGGTTATTTTATTATTGTAAGATACTTTTATTGTAAGTCTATGTAGGTTAGGTTTATTATATGTAGATATGTATTATTATTTAGGTATATTGATATTATGTAGGTTTATGTAAGTATATTTATTTGGTATTGTGTACACATACAATCTACCTTTTTCACCCAACTTTCGCTATCTCAAGTGGTTTGCTGGAAGAAATCTCTTATAGGGATAAGCACGCCTTTGTACATTGTCAATGTAAAATGTTTTTCCATATAAAATGTCTGTGTACAATAAAGAATAGAATAGAATACTTACTAAACTTACACCTAAGTAGTAACATCTTTCTTTGTGTTTTGTAAGAGATCCCAGAGTCACAGTTAGCAGAGCGGAGACAGATATAAAAGATCAGTGACAAGTTGCTAGCTCATCGCTTGAGAGATCGTCCCCGAGTTTCTTAGTAGACTCCTACGACATGCACGGAACGAGATGCAGCTGTTGTATTCTAGTGAAGCCGTGCAAGCAAAGGCTTGCCACCATAATATGTGAAGGTAGAGAGCTCTACACAACAACAGGTGTAACTTAAGTTACTATAAACATATGGTCGTAACATTTTCACATGCTGTACCTTATCAAATTTGCGGGTAAAACTGAAATTTACAAGTTTATCGCTGTGAGATAAGAGCCAGCTTACGAAACAAAATGTGCGGTAAATGTTACAGCATTTAACGATCGACTAGTAACTAAAAAATGCCTAAGTAACGTTAAATAGACATTCATCATCATCATCAGGCCACTGCAGCTGGACGTAGGCCTCCCCCAGGACACACTCCCGTTTTTGCCATCCAGTCACTACCAGCCGTGTTTATTATCCATACATGCAAACATACATACATATAATCACACCTTTATCCCTTACGGGGTAGACAGAGCACTAAGGGCCAATAGAACCACATGGTGCCACTTCTGACCAATTTTGAGGGTATAGTTGAGATGTAAAAGTTCTATATTATCTATATCTATATATATTTACATATAATAAAATTGTAATGGATCTATGTTTGTGCACGCTAATCTCAGAAACGGCTAAACCGCTTTCGATGCAGTTTTCAGGAAAATGTTGTGACAGGTCCCACTTAACATATACTTTTTATTCCGGGAAATGTTTTTATCCTGGATAATTTCGACATTTTGTTTTTTCTGCAGTCCACGCGGACGGAGTCGCGGACGTCCACTAGTAATATAATATAATTATAATTCCCCTTATTACAAATTTCTATGTAAATTTCGAGAAACCATTTTCAGTGGACCTAAAGGGAAGCCACCGTCAAAATATCACGTTTTTAGCTTCAGTAGTTTTTAATTACTGTCAGATCAATGCAACTTGTAGTGCGTTTGTCTTTGTATGACGTGGGCATCTGATAAGGAAGGATGTTTAGATATTTTCTCAATTCACGATTTTTAGTCTTGTAATAAGTTTCTTAGCGGATATGCGATATACAGAATGTTTTTTCGTTGCCACCCTTAACGAAGGGTACGTACATTATACATCAAATAAAGTAAGTTTATGCCAAAAAAATGCTGGGAAACGATGTAAATTTTCTTTTTAATTACTTGTTCGGGCGAAATTTATAATGTCCAGGGTTTATGCTAATTTTTTCATAGACAGATATTAATTATTTATCGTGTAAAAATCTTGCTACACGCGTCAATGTGCATGTATTCAGAAAAACGAAGTCTATTTACTCAACTTTGGACCCTAATATTTTGGAAACTAGACCCCTCCCAGGTATGCTTCCATGGAGAAAAATGATCGTGATGATGAGGAGATTCCGTAGTTTTCGGGAACCTTGACGACCAAAAATCATCCTGTATATGTAGTCATTTTATCAACAACTCACCTAAAATTGTAGGTACACATAGATACCTATCAGCTGAGAATTCGAGAACTCCCATCTCTATATAATCTTATCTATTATTCCTTATCTTATTTCACAAGTACAACATAGTGTCTTCCACGTGATCACTGAATTTTCAGCTCTAATCTAATGACACAACGGTGATATGAAACGCATGTGGCTTCAGGAGAGCCGATATGACTCAGTTTTAAGAGTAAATTTGGAATTTTTCCTAATTTTCGTGGATCTTCTATGCTGCTCTGGGAGTGATGGTGGTGTACCTTTTTTGTGCCACTGCATAGAATCTTGTTTGGACTCAGGTTCATAATGATGAACTACAGCTTTCAATCTCCCCGGGCATACTGTACAAGTCAGTAGAGGGACAAGAGGGTTTTGGTGTTTTGTAGGCGAGCATTCTCGGCACCCACCTTGCACTGACTTTGGTCATGCCGAGATGATCGTGAAGAATTTTAAATATGGTTGTATCGGATACTCCAACCATTTGCGAGCTACATCTCAACTATACCCTTAAAATTGGTCAGAAGTGAAACCATGTGGTTCTATAGGCCCTTGGTGCTCTGCCTACCCCGTAAGGGATAAAGGCGCGATTGTATGTAAACCATGTATTTGGTGGATCTAATACCTACCTACATAATGTATATATTTTCGTTTACCTAGTTGATGCTGTCTCTACCTTGGACAAGTTTTAGAGAAAGTCATTACAAAATTTATCTGAACAGCGCGGTTGGAAACATTGGAACTGCTTGCGCTGTTTGACTGGTGGGATTTCAAATAGTAATGGCCCGATTAAAACAAAACGTTGTATTAACTAATAATGAGCTACTTAACCAGTTTATCTACTCATTTATTAATTACCTACCCATAATATAAAAAGTCATCTTAACTCGTACTATTTTTTGGAGTCCGGTGCCAGCTGCTTCTCTTCCCGGGCATACTGTACAAGTCAGTAGAGGAACAATTTTGGTGTTTTGTAGGCGATGGGCTGACCACCCACTACTTTGTTAATCGAATTTGAGATACATCTCAACTATACCCTCAAAATTGGTCGGTTAATTTTTTTTTTCTAAAAGTCAGTTTATTTCTCGATGTTGTGTTAATGCGTTGTGGACTTAAATAGATATACTAGTTTATACATGGTGATTTTGGTCGTCTTCCTGAAAACCTACTCCCGATAAGCATACCTGGGAAGAGTCTGGTTTCCAAGAGTCTGGTTTCCAAGGGTCCTAAGTTGAGTTATAGACTGTTTTTTCTGCATGTATGTATTTGGTAATTAATATCTGGATCTAATACCTACCTACATAATGTATAAACTATTTTCGTTTCGTTAATGGTGGCCACCTAGTTGATGCTGTCTCTACATTGGACAAGTTCACAAGCAACAAGTTAGAGTTTCCAACCAATTTTAGTCATCACCGTTAAGGAGTTCTGTAAATCATTTATCAAGTAACACGTTAGCCCTACATACTACTAAATAGTTTCCATCGACCAATTGCATACTGTCTCCCAAACCGTAAGGAGTTCTTGCGCTGATTCAAGTAACACGTCACCCTACACACTACTAAATAGTTTTCATCGACCAATGCTGTACTGGGAAGGAGTTTTGCTTCATCATCAGGATTTAACCCTGAAGCATATACCTAGTAAGACATGATTACGTAACAAAAGCACCATACGAGCATACAATTTTCGGTGGTTGCCCTAGATTTCTCCTGGATCCCATCATCAGATCCTGACCTGGTGAAAATGGGACACCTCAAACGCATGGGAAATATCGGTGAGACGAATTGTTCCATTTAATGGTACCTCACTAAATAGGAGGCGTAAATAAAGCCCAGCAAAGCTAAAAAAGCCGAGTAAATAACTCTCATTTCTAAAAAAAAAGTAAAAAATTTTACCCAGTGTCACTCTTACCTCTCATGCTCAAATATGACAAGCCGTATACCTACGCGAACGTGCCATAGAAATATACACACACTCGAAAAACATATCCCTTCTTCTGGCTAAGTCGGGTAATAAAGCATGGAAATGTTTCCAGCCTAGCATGACCAAGCATCGTGGATATCGTATCGTCTCTATACAAAATTCAACATGGCGGCTATATTTATCGTATTTTGACATGCTAAATGTCGATAAATCGGTTCATCATATCGTGTTTCGCAGGTCATGCTACTTGTGCAAGTAAATGGTATTAGCTGGAGAAAAACAAAAGACTAATGACCAATTTCAATGAGATCCTAAAAGATTTGCGTCTGATCTTCCCTGTTATATTATAACAGGGCATCACGGATAGGCGAGGTTATACAGGATGTTATTTCGTTGCCACCCTTACGAAGAGTATGTACTCTATACATCAAATAAAGTAAAATTATTAATAAAGAAATGGAAAAAATTCCTCACCCAGGTGGGAATCGAACCCACGACCTCTGCATTCCGTGCCAGCGCTCTTACCACTGAGCCACCGGGTCAATTACTCGGATGACGAATTTTACCATCTCTTTTTGAAATTACATTATTGGAAACGTTATTTTTTCACCCCGATAGCTATACATAAGCCAAATCTCGGCAAACAAAGCTGAATCCCTCAGCACAATGTTTTAATGATGAAACGATCAACCATATCCTAACGGATTATATTATGGAGAAGTGTTTTTATCTTAGTCAAGATATTATATATTATAAAATTATTAATAAAGAAATGGAAAAAATTCCTCACCCGGGTGGGAATCGAACCCACGACCTCTGCGTTCAGTAGTAACTTAATACCAAAAATAATGCTGGGAAACAATGTAATTTTTTTTGAAAAAAATAATTAATTACTTGATCGGGCGAAATTTATAGTGTCCAGTGTTTATGCTAGTTTTTTCATAGACACATATTAATTATTTCTCGTGAAAAAATCTTGCTACACGTGTCTATGTGCATTATACATATGAAAATTATACATGCACGGTTAGCAACAATATAGAATAAGACAATAGAAATAGGGGAAAAATAGACACAATAAATAAGAGTAGGTAGACAGGTAAGAACACACGTGTATAAGAAAAGAAAGATTTATTTTGGGTCCTTTATATAATTAGTCAGTTGCATGCCGAAAAAAAAGCAGCTAACTCTTTAGTTTCCTTTTACACTAAAAAGGCTTAAAAAGCAAAGGGATTGACGGAAATGAGTTTTAGATGAGCACGGAAAAAGAATTACGGTTTTAATATGGTTAAACAGACATGGCTATTTTTACCCAACTGCGCGATGCAAAGCAGTGGTATTGTGTTTAACAGCCTATGTATGTATGTATGTTTGTATGTTCCTTTGAAACACTACACAGACCAAACGCCTGGGCCGATTTTTATGATTCATTCAATCGATTCCTCTTAGTCCGGCGAGTGTCACTAAAGACATGACGTTAGTGAAAATCCAATATGGCGACTACTGGACGCCATTTTGTGAAAATGAGAAAATTAAAGTCGACAAACTATATCGAGTGGGGTATCGTTGAATAGTATATAAAAATCATTTTTAGGTTTCTCTCAAAATTTTTCGATTCTTCCAACCGTTTGGGATCTATATCGATTTAAAGTTGCATAACAACCATTCTCAAATATACGTTTATAGACAGCAGCAAGACGAAAACTTCTTGTTGAGCATGTTTCTTGAAGCGTACCTATTAGTAGCTAGGTACTCATAACAATAAAGTATAAAATAAAAAAACATAATTTAAAAAATCCAAAAACCCGACTGTTTAAAAAAGAACCAAATAATAAAAAAAAAAACTGAAAAGGAAAAAACAAGCATTTAGATATCCGGTGGTCTAGAATTCTATAATATTATTACGGAATGAATACTATTGAAGAACATAAAATATTTTCTAATGATCGTAACAACTTAACAGTTGGGATCCATTATCCGACAGCCAAGCTAATATTTCAATGGATCCTGGCTGTTCAGTTGTTATGTTACGATCATTAGAAAATATTTTATGTTCTTCAATAGTATTCATTCCATAATAATATTATAGAATTCTAAACCACCGGACATCTAAGTGCTTGTTTTTTTCCTTTTCATTTTTTATTATTTGGTTCTTTTTTAAGTAGTCGGGTTTTTGCATTTTTTAAATTATGTTTTTTTATTATAGTTAGTTATTTTCAACGGCCATATATACTATGTTGATGATGATGTTGATGATCTTGATCAAGTTTTAGACAAAGATATCATAAAATTTATCCTTCAGATAGATAAGATATCTAACCATTTAAAAAATCGAGTCCAATTGGGTATTAGAAGTATTTCTAGTGAACGCCGGCGACTTCGACCTCGTGGACTGCAGAAAAAACAAAATGTCGAAATTATCCGGGATAAAAATATTTACCCAGGACAAAAAGTAGCCTTTGTGTTAATCCAGGGTGTCAGCTAACTCCATACCAAATTTAATTATAATCGCTCCAGCCTTTTTTACGTGAAAGAGTAACAAACATCCATCCATACATCCATACTTACAAACTTTCGCGTTTATAAAATTAGTAAGACTAGTAAGATGTCCATATACACACACGGCTTTGTTTGGGGTACTTAGGTAGCCAGACCTACAGGATCACGAACAAAATCCCAAAGCCACGTTTAGTATAACGAGGCCAGAATGTAACGATTGTCTAAAATAAACAGATTTCATGTTTTATTTCAATTTATTAAATTAGTATTTAATTGGTCGTTTTATTCAAAATTCTTTACCCCCATTAAATTTAAAAACAAACTATTTTTCTTCAACCCTACCAAACGGTAAATCCAACGGTATTCTCCACACAACAGGGTGTATTCTAGCCCGATGCGGCATGATAGCGCAATGCCGTTCTGACGTCATAATGCGTACCCTGTATATGGGTCAGTAGGGGTACAATGGGTAACGATTGCAAATACACCTTTACAGCTGTTATTGGAAGAAATTGCATAGAAAAGTGTAGTTGGTAGTGTTGATGATATCTCAGGGATGTTTTTTAAGGGTTTAAAATACTAGTCAAGCTGAAGCAGGACTTGATTTGGGATACATCAGCTGCATCTCCTTCCGTGCATGTCGTGAGAGGAATTTAGGGGCGTTCTCTCAGGCGATGACCTAGCAACTTATCACTGATCTTACATCGCATGACCGTAGGTTCTCCTTCGCGATTGGCTACCGCAATCTGTAAAACAGCCATGTACCTATACCAAGTATAAATTGTATTATATCGTTAATTATATTATGTTAAACGTGGTTATAAGATGTCCTTCGCGATCGTGTAGTGTTCTGCCTACCTCATCTCCCGTTTTCGCCATCCAGTCACTACCAGCCGCCCTCTTTAAGTCATCGGTCAATCTGGCCGGAGGGCGTCCAACGCTTGCCGAGGCGCGGTCTCCATCCGAGAACCCGCTTACTCTGCCGTCCATCGGTTCTACAATAATTGAGGCCACCAGAACCAGAGTGGCCCAAACCACAATTTGTGAAAATATTAGTTAAGCACGACCATGCCCCTTTCAAACCCCCAAGCTCAAAGCCAGAGTGGCTCAAAGGTAATTTCAGAAAACAATCATAGATGACATAAAAAAAATATGTTGTGGCATCTTGATTCTTATTAAAATATTAATAGAGCATAGTATTTTGGCATATATCCACATATTCGTATTTTGTATTTGGGTCACTCTGGTTCTGGTGGCCTCAATTATGAGGAGTAATTAATTATTATAATACATAAACAGGTTACATTTCGGGGAGTGTGCGTTAGGATTTCACGACCTAATTCCCCCAGCACCCTTCTACCACCGGACGACCAGGGAAACGTCAAGGCGACACCGCTTCACAGTTGAAGTGCCGAAAACTCGTACTACGCGTTTTGCTTCTACATTCGTAGTGCGAACGGCCAAGTTGTGGAACTCCCTGCCTGAAACCCTGTTCCCCATGAACTATAATCTTGCGGTCTTCAAGTCGAGAGTGAACCGGTTTCTTTTAGGCAAGCGCGCTCCATCTTAGACTGCAGCGGTGCTTACCATCAGGCGCGTTGTGGTCAAACGTAAGCCTATTTAATATTAAAAAAATAAAAAATATATGTTTTGTTACAGGAAAGAGCTGGATTGGACAGTATGCGGACCCTGGAGCATTATCTAACCGACATCATGAACACGTCAGATCACATGAAAGGTATGTTTTAATGTATTTACTTGTAATATTGACGGCCGATTGGTGTAGTTGGTAGTGGCCCTGCCTGCGACGCCATAGGTCCTGGGTTCGAATCCTGGTAGGTGCAAACATTGATGTGATGAATATCGATGTTTCTTTCAGAGTCATGGATGTTTATATACTTATCTATGTATTTATATACCGTTGCCTAGTACCCACGACACAAGACCTTAGGGATCTTAGTGTGGGACTAGGTCAATGTCTGACTATCTTTCCACCAGAGATGTATTTCAAATCTTAGTTTTAGTGCATTAGTAATATTTAATTAAACAATGTTGAAGAAAGAAAATTAAATAAAATTCATATTGAGTAGGTAATTCATATTGAGTAGGTAATTACAATAATAATTTTACCAATGCAAATGACGATATTTTTAGAACATAGATACCTGCCTACACATTTTAATTACCTGTCTATCTATACCGATAAAGGTAATTACATTAATACTGTTATTCATCATCATCATCATCATCATCCTATTGCAGTCCACTGCTGGACGTAGGCCTCCCTCAGGGCACGCCACAAGACTGCTATGGGGGGTATTTGCCCATAATCACCACGCTGGGCAGGCGGGTTGGTGACCGCAGTTTGTATTTTGGACTATGTTGTCAACACGGGAGGCGCTGCCGCCCACCTCCCGGAAACCCTCAATCACCACGCGGCGGCGCCGGCAGAGTACTGTTATTATATGACATTATTTAGAAGTACCTAGCGCCATCATCCAAAGGAACTATAGTGCGCACTCTAGTTCCGAAATCAGGCATATTATACTAAGTTATTGTAAGAAACGGACTCTGCCTGCTCTATTCTATTCCTAGTTATGTAACCTGTTGGTAAATGGTTAGTCACGATATTGCGTTGTTTAGCATGTATTATATTAAGTACCTACATATGTAAATGCAGGTTTGAGTACAAAAATAAAACCTCCAAACAAAATTTTGATAGTCAACTGTTATCGAATATCTCTCTTCGCCACCGAGTAATTGACCCGGTAGCTAAGTGGTTAGAGCGCTAGCACGGTAAGCATAGGTCGTGGGTTCGATTCCCACTCGGGTGAGGATTTTTTTTCATTTTTTTATTAATAACTAGTGGACGCCCGCGACGCGCCACGCGTCCGCGTGGACTACAGAAAAAACAAAATGTCGAAATTATCCGGGATAAAAACATTTTCCCGGGATAAAAAGTAGCCTATATGTTAAGTGGGACCTGTCACAATATATTCCTGAAAACTGCATCGAAATCGGTTTAGCCGTTTCTGAGATTAGCGTGCACAAACGCACAGACAAACAGACTAAACGAGAAACAGACAAACCGACAGACAAAAATTCCACAAATCATCGTTTTGGGTTCTGTTGCGTTGATAAAGGTATCTTATAATATTTTTTCTCATATATCTTTCATGTACAGACAGCGATCCGTTACATTTTTATTATATGTATAGATTTTAGAATATCTCTCTGTCTCTTTGAAAATAGAGCTTCCAAAAGTCCGAGATTTTTTATCGATAAATTTTGGCAGCAACTCTTTTAATTAAATTTGATTATTAAGGGCCCTAATAGGCTGAATTGTGAGGGTGAAATTTACACACTTTTGCCCACTTTTTAGGAGGTAATGGCCATGACTATATTCTACACCTAATACTACCTATGTACTACTACAAACACTTATAAGTAATATAATCTGGCATTACTTTTTTAAACGTAACCTATCTACTTAATAGGCACGGTATGTCGTAACTCGTAACAGCTACATTGTATTTCACACATAAATAAAGACATCTAAAGGCGGGAAAAACAAAACTTTTACAAATAAAACACAGACGATCTGAAACCAATGCAAAAAGATACATAAAAACATGACATTTCAGCTTGGCTTGCTGGATCAAAACCGTTTAAAAATAACCAATAACCACAACTCAAATTTATTATTACGCCAACTCAACGTTATTCTAAAGCCATTAGACAAATGCAAGGACTCTGTTGTTTACGGTATAAGGACTAATTTCATTCTGGAAACGCAAAGGTGTACGTCTAACATCTAACGCGGTAATGTTCAAGGAGCTATGTCAGGCTGAACTGATCTCTAAACAACACCTCGTGACTAGCTGTAACACCAAAAAACTGTATAAACCGACCGAGTTAAAAACTCGTGAGGATAAACGTGTGAAATAGGAAAATTGTCCGTTCGAATAATGTCGGATTGGTATAAACATTTTAGGCGGCAGAATTTAGTAGGCCATCCTAATGTTGTATTTTTGGCGCAATCAATGTGCTTCTAAAATGTTTGGGTAATGACTAGAGAACAAACATTGCATCTCTATTAAAGTTAAAGCGCTTTTAGTGCTGTATTTGTTGGAGATTTATAGTATTCTGATATAAGTTGTGTAAATAGAGTTTTGTTAACTATGTTTATAGAATTATTTTTATGTAAAAATATACTATTTATTCTCCAAAACTACAGTTAAATACTAAGTTAAATACTAAAACTGCAGCTGCAAAAAAAAACATTTTGTTTAAATATTAGGTACCTACTTATAACAATTATAAATATTTAGAGGACATTTATTAGTATTATTTTTTGGATATTAACTAACTATTATTAACTAACTAAGTTTAATTAGGTTAAAGGTTACCTGAATATTAAAATAGATTCATATCCGACCAAATCAACTGCAGGATGCATTTCTATCTCAAATTCACTGCAAGACCTTCGGTATAATAAACTAATAACCATAAAACTGTAATGTACTTATAATAAATATATCTATTGGTAACCATGAATACTGTCCTAAAAAAAGCAGTAAGGATCAAATTAGAAGTGACCATTAAGAGGAGGCAGACCTTATTTAGCATCTTTTTGATGAAATATGCTGAAACGGGTGCATGTTTGTTTAATGTGAGACTATTACACTATATTCTTAGTACCCTTAACTATGTCATGTAAAGCCAAAAACATGATTTAATGATTTTCGCTCGATAGTTTTGTTTTTTGAAATCGACATGTCTTTTAGTCATTTTTACTTTTATTTCGGCTATTACATGAGGTAGGCGTTTAAAATAAATTCGGATATCAAGATAATAATGATAGTAAACTTTTGTAAAGCCAAAATTAAAAAACAATCATAATTGAACACACAATTAATAAAAATCTTTTTGAGACTTACGCCCTTTACTTCTGAGCTCAATCAGTTGTTTAGCGTGCAAGCGATATTCTACTCTAATGCTTACTGAAAAGCGTTAAATAGTAACTTCGTGCCCGCTGACGCTCAGTACCGCGCTGTGCGCCGACGACGTAGGGTCTATGTCGCTTTCGCCCACGGCAGTGGCATTTTTTATTATCTTGTGGTGTAGGTATTACTCGATTGAGTTCGGACTAATGGGAAATAAAACTAAAAAATATGTTTCCAAAAGGAAGATGGCTCAACGTTGGAGAGAATTTTCTAAAAAGGGGAGAGAATCAAAGGTGTAAGTAGCTATAATCATAATTAGTAAGTATGTAAAGTTTAGTGCTGAGAATGCATTTTATAATGGACAGCAGAAAAAACAAAATGTCGAAATTACGGGATAAAATATTTACCCGGGATAAAAAGTATAATGTGTTATTCTGATACGTACTTACCTAAGCTAATATAAGGTCTTTCCGAAATTAGTGATTTGCCTTTGACACGAAACTAGGAAAGTAAAAAGAAACAACTTTCACTATGGGGCCAACTCCGATATAGTGAAAAAAAACAGCTGTTCCATACATTTCAGGATTTTGCGTGATGAAGTAACAAACATACACACTCACACACATACAAACTTTCACCTTTATAAATTGGTAGAATTCCTTTGAACGATGGCGCTAGTTGCTTTGTTTATCTATGTAAAAGTCTACAAAAGAAATTAGTTCCGAAATCACACACACAGCATGAGAAGTATTCTATAAGCGCACTGCTTTACACATGAAGCACATACACAAATTTATATACATTTACGAGTATATGTAGGTACAATATCTTTCACTCACCTAAGGAACTTACTTACTACTACAGGTGAGGCATAAATATTGGAATAGGTATGTGGATTAGGTATTTTTCAATACTAGTCGGTACCTAATACAACGTGATTAGGTCATCATCATCTTCCTGCCCTGTTTCCATTTATTTGGGGTCGGCACAATATGTACTTTTCTTCCATTCATCCCTATTATCCGTCATCTCATGGCTCACTCCCAGTACACGCATATCCTCCCTCACACAGTCCATCCAACATTTCTTTGGTCTACCTCTTCTTTATATCCATCCACACTCATGCACAAAGCTCTCTGTAAAATATGCCTTTCATCCCGTCGCTTTACATTATAGACTCATAATATAGCTTTACATGCCCGTACCAAGACAGACGGTTACTTCGTAACTTGTCTGTGATCGGCGCAACTTTCAAACTTCCTCTTATATACACATTTCTTATTTTATCCATTCTTGTAACTCCACACATCCATCTCAACATTCTCATCTTGCTTACATGGAATTGATTTTTATCCTTCTTTACGGCCCAGCATTCAGATACAAGACGACATTAGGTATCGCATAAAATATCATCTTATTATGAGAAATCAACCGTAAGGCATAGACTATAAGTTTCAATTTTATTATTTAGCAAAAATACTACAATATCATTAGAATATGAAGATAATTTTCACCGTCTCTATCAAGTTTATAATAGCCCAGCGGTTACATCGGCGGAGTCGAAAATCAGATATTCCTGGTTCGTATCCGGGTACAGACAAGACTTTTTTTCCTTTTTTTTTTACAAAATTAAAATCCTTTATTTAAACAAAATATGTGACACAAACTAAAAACAATTTAACTAAATATTAAAAATTTAACCTAATATAAAAAATGCATTTCGCTATTATCACGATATTTTCTATTTCCACAACTATTCTTTCTACGTAGGTATTTATTAGATAATGGATCATTCACCGAAAACCGATACTAAATATTCATCGAATAAAGATTCTACGTATTTATCTAATACGTAATGGATCACAGTAATGGAACGGCCATATTGCATAAATATTAGTATGTATTAGGTCGAACAGGTACGATTTTTACCTAATCCGACCCATCTTTACTTACAACGTAGCATCTTCGGCAGCAGTTCCTTACAAACAAATTGTGCCGAACAAAAAGTCCTGGAGTCGCCCGTCAAAGTTTATACCGAACTAATACCACCTGTAATGTTTGAAGAAAAGTGAGTGAGAACCTACCTACCTGCTATAATTTTGTTGTTTTTGCTCACTTGTTTTCACTTTTGGCTACTAAAACTTTTTTGATATTTTTAAACTCATTTCATATTTTAGCTCTCCGATTGACAGTTTGATGGTAAGTACCTAACAGATGAGGTGGAGCATAGAACAGAAGGTATTTTACTGTATAAGGTAAATAGTACATATATATTTCTTGGGGAGTGTAGAAGATTAGTAAGAAAAATCATTTAATTTAATTGTATAGTATTTAAACGCACATCAAATAAAATGATTTTTTTAGTCACAAATAATTGGAATTCGTATCAAAATTACTGACTGCACAGCAAAATCCTCAAATGAGAATATTGCTAATCAAACTGCAATTTATATTTGTGGCATACGCATACCGCTATTTATCTTTAAATAAAGTTTTTTTTTATTTATGCACAGCTAATATTGCGAATGCACATTATACATACCTGTTAACCCTTTATTTTTAAAAAACACCTACTATTTATATTTAACATACAGCAATTTACCTAAATGAAACGGCATTTTTTACATAATCATCTTAATATTAAAATTTGTTAAGTTACTACTTGTAACATTTTAACATATTGACTCACCTAAAAGCCTTTTTAAAAGCGATCTACATGAGTAAATTGGTCCCATTTCACATATGTATCGGATACTATTTTTTGTGATATATGTACAAAAATAAATCTTTGATATCTACCATTAATTCGTTTTATTCAAAACTTCCTAATACTTGTTGCATTGGATGAATTTCATACATAAATATAACTATGATGCAGGTAATGTGTTCTATTGTATGAATGATTTTTTAACATACCTATATTACTTATTAATAAATTAATTAATTTAATTTAATTGTATTTTGCAAACAAAAATAAAATAAACATAACATTGAAATCAATTATAATAACGACTCTATGGGTTTTTATGTTCTCTGCGTTTGACCTAGCGTTGACCCGCCTGCTCGAAAGCGCGCGAATTTCGAATTTTAACACTACGCAGATCTTAACGCGTATCCTTGCATTGCGGGTGGCGGGGTATGTGGGCGGAGCAACCGTGGGACTTTTATTTGACTGCTGGCTCTTAACGGTCTTAATTGCCTGTTATAAAATATACTATCAAAAATTTCCTCTCCGCTGTAGTTTTCCACGAAAATCTATGAAGCGCTTTACCGCTATCAACCCATACATTAAGAGTTGGCAGCATAATAGTGCAGTGAGGAAAGAGCGCGCGAAGGCGGCGCATGCGTGGTTCGTTCGGAAATTAGACTATTTTTTCGGCATCAACACAGTGGACACGACAGTATTCTATTTTTAAAGTTTTGAGAATTTCGTGCACGCATCGTAACGGAGTGCAGTGAACTTTCGTTCGAAAAGTTTAGAGAAAAAGTGGAAAACCTTCTTTGGTACCTATTTTTATACTTTTTTTATTACCTTCTCTGATTTTATAGGGATTTATTCATATTAAACGTAAGTGCTTTATGATTAGAGATATGTAATAACATTGCGATTTCAAAATTATATTACCTATGTCATTTATATGATCATAGTATTACATAATTTGTGCTTAGATTACGGGATAATATAGGTATTTTATTTTATAAATAATAATTATATCACTTATTTACCAAGGTTTATATGTATGTACGTATTTATTATTAAACAAATACGAGTAAGAGAAATAGAGGCATATTGATAATTATGGTAACACTGATAAAGAAAACTTATCAATAGCTATTTAAAAAAAAATCATAAAATATTTATCCAAAGCTTAAAAATATGTATATTTAAGTAAAACATTTATTTATTAGCATAGTAGAGTCACTAGATTAATCTAGTTAACTAAAAAAATATAAGTAAAAAAATATTTAATTATAATATCGATATTTTCGACAGCAATAATTTCACAACCCTATCAATATAACTACACCATTGATAACTTAATATTATAGACGAGACAAAAAAAGATGGCTGATATACAATATCTAAAGCTCGTATTTTAAGTGCAAACTCTCCTTTAAGTGCACTCGGTTGAGTGTGACGAAAGTTTGAGTTTATTTACTATAGTCTTCTCAATATGAAAGACTTTAGAACACTTCGTTTAAACACCAATGAGTAGGAAAAAAGGGTGAAAATATTCATGGGACGAGCTTCTTAAGTTGCAAAAGTAAATAGAAGTCATCACTTGTTATGTATTAACGCTAGTGCATACAAAATAAGTTATTTTATTTACTTACATATATATTTAAGTTCAAGAAATCATGGCTAAGCAAAATTCTATCTATCTATCTAGAACCTAATCTCAAAATTTGAGACGAAATCAAATGTTTTAGGTATATAATTTATGTTAACTTTTCAGTACGAGTATGTGGGATTTATCATTGCATTTATTTCATAAAATACGTAAGATACTATAAAAAAATCCAAATAATTCAGTGTTTCTCCATTATTTACACTATTTTCGTTTCAGAAGTTCGCATTTCACTTTTTTCCTTGCACCGTGTAGGTATGTCGATTATAAGTAGTATAAATTAAACGTAACGTAAAATGCAACCTGATGTTGTTGCATAACTCACAAAGTACAATGTAGGTAATGTAAGCAGGCTAAGTAGGTTCTTATTAAAAATGCAAACATTTTTTTACAATAGGCGAAGGAATTGAGTAACATAGTGCCAATCCTTGACATTATGCACAAGGCAATTGTTAAAATACTAGGTTTAAACGGTTTAAAAGTGATTTTTTTGTATAAAAGTGGGTTCATTTGCTTTTTATTGGTAGATACAATTTTATTTAGGTTCAGGGGCCACCGTATCTACCCTACATAATATCTATACATATGGGTGTATTGAAGCGGTGATAGCCCAGTGGTTAAGACGTGCGCCTTCCAAGCGGGAGGCGTAAGTTCGATCCCAGTCACGGGCCTGCACCAATGAATTTATTTCATGTACAGACAGATTTTAATGTTGTAAACTTGTCACTTAGCTCGTGCCTCGGAAAACACGTAAAACCGTTGGTCCTGCGCCTGATCTCTCTCCGGTCGTGTCGGCTTTCCGTCCCATCGGACTGTGAGAGTAACGGAATAGAGAGTGCATCTGTGTTTGCGCACACACTTGTGCGCTATAATATCTCCTGCGTACCTGGCCAATCTCCATAGAGATTGGTCGCCTTGGCCGAAATACGGTCGGAGATCATCACATATGGGTTGTATTACCAAAATGGGATAGCCAGTCAGAACTGCATGGTCACGAAGGGGACGCCACGTTATAAGCATCAGATCAGTGACAAGTTTGCTCGCTCATCACCTGAGAGTACGCTCTTGAGTTCTTAAGTAGACTCTTACGACATGCACGGAAGGAGATGCAGCTGATGTATTCCAGTGAAGCCCCGCATCAGAAAATGTGAACATGTACAAATTGTGTTAGAAACGTGTAGAATTGACAATGGCGACTGGTTAGCGTGACGTGACCTTCCGCGCTTATTAAAAAAATGCCGCATTGCCATGCCAATGTGGAGTACTTACAAGTAGATGTTCTAACTAGCGATGGTCGGTCACCTATTCGCCTGCCCAGCGTGGTAACTATGAACAAAATCCCCACTATGGCAGTAGTCTTGTGGCGTGCCCTAGGATAAGCCTACGTCCAGCAGTGGACTGCAATAGGCTGAAGACATGTATGTAAGGCTATTGGCTAGGCGCATGGCACGTGGCGTTGGCAAAGCTGCATTGATTTTCAAACACAGCTCCTCTCTGTTACCGCTCCATGTATTGCTACCGTACTAAGCAGGTACGAATTCACATCACTATGTGAATCAGTGGATAGTTCGAGCACGTAAAGTGCGTGCTTGAGAATTTTCTGGAATTTTCTATAATTCATTTTTGTACACAGAAAACACAAATATAATTATAATGACAAAGATAATGTTTAAAGATGATCTTTTTTCTCTCGGTTTTCGTGGAAAAAGAAGTAAGTCTTTATTTACTGGGAAAATGTTATTATTTTTGAAGAATCAATGACTATATGGCCTATGCATAATGCGTTACTGCATGATATTCCAAAGTTGCTTAGTAAAATTAATTGTCCATATTGCCTGGAGAGATAACTAGTTCTGAACGGACAAAACTGGAATGACTAATTTTCGCAGTATGTCCTCACAATTTGGGTCCTTTGCTTGGGAGTATGCATGCGAACTATTGTGTTTGTGGTATGGTGTTTATTATGTATTTGTTATTTACAAGTTTTGTTATGTATTTTATATGCTTTCTTTCCTATATTTGTATGCCAAAATGGCGGAGCACAGAGAAGCTAAATCTATTATTGTAATAACATTTTATACCTGTGTATCACAAATAAATCAATTTGAATTTGAATAAAAATGTGATTTTGAGTCTCTAATTTAGATGAAAGGTTCTTTATAGTGGGAGATATTCATATAATATTGCGCTTATACCTATTTCGTTAAAATCTATACAATAATATACATAGAAAAAGTTGTGAAAAGTCGTCCATGTGCACAGCATGTTATTTAATGTTTTTACGAGTACTACAATAAATTATCTATCTTAGACCGCTTTGGCAGTTTTCCAAGATAGGGGTACTAACTGTTGTATAATTTGTAATTAATAATATTGGAACAAACAACATAAAAATTTAGACAAATTACTTTGTCTTTGATGAAGTATCATAGACTAATCTAGAAAGAAATCACAGGATGCAGTATATTAGATATAGCATATTTCCTGTGTTGATGCGGGGCTACACTAGAATGCATCAGCTGCATCTCTTTCCGTGCTTGTCGTAAGGGTCGACTAAGGAACTTAGGAGATGAGCTAACTTGTCACTCATCACGGGCTGTAGAATAGAAACACAGCAGTGTGTAGTAGGTAGGTATGTATGTCTATTTACTTCAAACAAAAAATTCCTATCCACCTAAAACCATCAAAATTTTATTCCATCTTATAATAAAGACTACGTTATTCTGAAAACATAACAGTATACAGTAAATAACAATAGCAAGTCCCAAGTTCGCACACACAGTGATTGTCTAACAACGGCCTTGAGTGATGCGCTTACAAAAGAGTTACACAACTACTAGTGACGTACCAATGGTCAGCCGATGTCGATAGGGGTCAAGGTCAATGCACTGATTATCGAGATGGCTATCGATATGTCGAAATTGTAGAGCAAATTTGGACGGCACGATAGTTTGCATTATTTTATTGTTGTTGTCAGCATTTATAATATGAAGGCATTTTGTTTAAATGTTAGCTTTTGTATACCTATAGCTGGAAGGCTGATTCAGTGTTTTGTATATAAGCCAATTTAAATCTTATTAGATACCTAGTAAAATTGCTAGGTATCTAATAAAATTACTAAGGCGAACAGCCGTCACTATTCTATCGTTTTTTTTTTTAAAAAAAGCATGGCTCCCGGTTGGCAGCAACTTTTAAATAAATAATATACATGTTCTGTAGGTTTAATTTAATTTAATTTAATTGACCCGGTAGCTTAGTGGTTAGACCGGCTGGCACGGTTAGCAGTGGTCGTGGGTTCGATTCCCACTCGGATGAAGAATTTTTTCCATTTTCTTTATTAATAATTTTATAATTAAATATTTTATAAAATTATTGATAAAGAAAATGGAAAAAAACTTCACCCGAGTGGGAATCGAACCCACGACCGCTGCAAATCGTGCCAGCCGCTATAACCACTAAGCCACCGGGTCATATTTAATAATTTATTAGTTAAGCTAAAGGTTTAAATACAATGAATAATTTGACCTTATGAAAGTAAGTAATAGCACATTTTCAAATTAAAAATAACTCCAAAGTAACAAAATAAAAGATACATCAAAAGACATAGGTTTAATTTATGGCCTTTCACGTGAATAATACTGAACGGATTTTCATGAAACATGACAGTTATTTAGCTTATACATCAAAACACATAGATAGGCTTAATTTATAGTCACGCGAATTAAGTCGCGGGCACCAGCTAGACTACAAGTGTGACACCAATTATTTAAGAGGTCAAGGTGTTTATATCGATCGCTTATAGGTAGGTAAGTAATAAACAAATAGTAGATAGCATGATTGAGTAATTATTGATTATATTTTAATAGACGTGAATACACTTTGGGAGATCATAAAAATATTAATTGCCTATTGAATTTAATGTTTTGAAATCGAAAACAAACTTCAGTTTAACGTTTTAATGATTATTTTTTTACATAAGAGTAAGAAAAATTTATTATAATTAAATATACAGCGCAATGTTTCAGCACAAACGTGAAATATTGTGGGGGACGGTATAATATAATGATTAATCTAATAGTAGGTACAAAAATATAATAACTTTGGAATAAAATTAACGATTTATAACATTTTACATGAAATTTTTCCATAATTCAGCGTAGGTTTTGACGCTCCATGTCAGCCAACTTGTTTTTAACTTTATTAACAAACACCTCTAAAACTGATGCATACCCATATTATAACAAAAGAAAATTATTCAAAACACCCGAACTCTACTTAAGTGGGGAAACAATGGAAACATTGTAAAATTCACCAAACTTATGTCGTTACGTGTTTTAGCCTGTTATGGAATTGTTTGCTGAAACTAAAACTCCCTTTTGTACCTAAACGGGTCAGGCACAATTCTGCCATAGGCTCCCAGTGTGTACCCTGAAACTTAATGTATTATCTACATCAAACTATTCTGGAATATTCTCAGGCTCTGGCCAGCTTACAGGCTTTGATAGCATCGTATAGCAACTTAGTCAATCCAATTTTGGTTTTAAACTTTATAAATTTAATTTTAGTTTTGACTGATGCGGAGCTTCACTTGAATAGGTCACATCAGCTGCATCTCCTTCCGTGCATGTCGTAAAAATCGACTAAGGAACTCAGGGGCGTTCTCTTGGGCGTTGAGCTTGTCACAGATCATTTACGTCTGTTTCTGATTTGTCAGATATGGCTGTAGCATCTCCATTTTAATCCTCGAGTTCTGGCTACCTCATTGCGGAAGCACAGCCATATGTAATTATGAACATTTGATTAATAGCAATGATAAAAGTATTTAAAGATTTTCGACAAATAAATGTTGACAGACAATGTCGATATATTTTTTAAATAACTTATCGATGAAAACGCAACGTTAGCACATCACTACATCCGTCTAGTTGCCGATCGGTATAATTTTCATGGCGTGTGTTACGTATTACTTACGGTTTTTCACTAGAATACCATTGACTAGAATCCTATCTGAGTTCTTATAAATAATTATTACATTTGAAAATCGTAATTGAATAACTTACGTTTTGAAGAACAAAAGGTATGGTATAAAAAGTAGTATTTTGTTTTGTAATTTCTTCAACATTTTGTTTTTTCTGCAGTCCACGCGGACGAAGTCGCGGGCGTCCACTAGTTTATTTTACATACAGATTGTACCTCCACGACTACGCTCATAACTTTCAAAACAAAAACAATTGCGCATCCCTATGATCAGCGCAATGAGGGCAATGTTCTATGCTGAAAGTTCTAACTGATAGATAAATAAATGGGGACATCCTTAGATTAATGATTGGTCTTCGCTCCGAGCGAATTATTATTCTCAGGGGACATCATAAACTTTAGGTACTTACCCTTCAAATATCTGACCATTGGAAATCGGAAAAAATTGGATAAATACTTAAAGGTACCTACTTACTAATTAAAATACCATATGTTACTAATCTGTGCATGGGCGGACGAAGTCGTAGGCGGCCATATTCGTAACTATCCCTACAGGGCGGTACAAAGGGAGTCACAAGGAGAACAATATTTTACGTATAATTATAGTCCACAAGTAAACACAATTAACTTGTTTGGAACTTATCTAAGTTTAAAATCAATCTAAGGTTGCATGATACAAGATATTGTAGCCTTATCGGAAACTTTCGTGACTTATTCTAAAGCAAAATCACGTTTGTGATAAAAATATCTTCTATCGATTTAATATTGGAATCATTGTGTTGAAATACCTTTTATAAATACCATTATACATATCGAGGGGTAATAGGCTAATTGGGCTAAGCGCCATTTATACAACTTTACAGGAGAGCGATTTAAAGTTTCAAATTTTCGAAAAAAATTCATAACTTTTTTGTTTGTTGTCCTATCGAGATAAACCTGATATTTATGGATAAAGAAATAAAATACGCATCTTCTATATTAATAACCAAGTTAATAATGTCCTTATTTTAGAAAATAGATGTCGCTTATTGCAAAATGACACATAATCAGTTTTATTTAGGGTAGGGATAAAAGATTCAAGCGCCAACGTTGTCGTCTATTTGGGAGAGGCTAAATGATTCAAGCGACTTAGTATTGCTCAAATAGCAACAAGCTAAATGCATCAACCGCCTTATCCAAATAATATCAGATAGCGACTAAATGTACCAAGAGTCAGTTATCATTTCATGTGATGCTAGGTAAAATGGCCTAAGTGACCATCGGAACATATTTAGCTTTGGTCTAAGTCCACGTATTAGAGGAAGCTTTCATAGGTATGGCGTTTATCACATCTTCAAAAACTGAGCAAAATAATAATTATAGTAATCTTATGAGATATTCATGATAAAAAAAATAACTAATAATCAAAATTTGCTGTTTTATTAATTATAATATAACATAATAACATTAATTTACCCATCTTTATAATTCGTAACACAAACAAATATACAAATCACAAAACCTTTTTAGGAAATAATAAAAAACAAAACTTCTAACTTTGTATTTAAGATAATAAAATATGTAAGGAAAATTAACAAAATAATAAAAAATAACGAAAATTTTAAGATAAGCAACGTGACGGTGATCAAGATAAACAATAGGCAGTTTAAAATTTTAACAAAACATAAAATATTTTTCTCCTCGAAGAAATTAACAATAACGCGGCGTCCATGATAGCAATAAAATACCCTGAAATCAAGTTTTACATAAGTACTTATTACTAATATCTAGTCTTAATTACAATAATCATTAAATCACAGTTTTACTCATTTTAAAATACTAATCAGATAATTTCACAGTAATTTCTAATTTTTAAAGTAACAATTTTTTAAAACTTTTATATAATTTTTTTTTAATCAACCCCTTTCGTAACTTTATCTTCTAAATAAATAAGAAAGCAGTTATTTCTAAAACAACATTTTAATATTTATTTTATTTCTTCTTCTTCTTCTAAATCTGTATCTAGTAATTCGTCTCTACCATTAAAAGTTTGAAATTTACGATATTCCTCATGAAAAATTCTTGGTATCACATGTGTGTCACATAGCTTTATAAGATCACTGTATTTGGCCTTTGTAATAGGTAAAGAGCTCTTATATTTAGAATTAAAAACTTTAGGCCTTCCATAAATCTGAACGATTTCTTCCACTGCATCATCCTTCATGCTGAATTTTATTTTCATTATGTTTGGACTGGATTTTTTGAATGTTGCAATTCGTATTTTGTTTATTTTACCTACCAAATTCCCTTTAAATATTTGTCAGAAAATTCATCAAAACTTTTAAAATCGCTGTGATGTAGACTTTCCACGGAGTATGGTGCTGGTTCCTTGCGAGCAAGTTGACAGATAGTTTGCCACTGTGATGGGGCCCAAACAGTGGTATTTCGAATAGAACTTTCTATTGTTGAATGCATGCTATCAACTGTCATTTCAGTATGCCCAGGTAAAAGGTAGTTCATTTGGATTGTCTCAAGATTTTTAGACTGCAACAGGGCATTGTGTACGGCAGTTAAAACGATTCGGTTGCGGTTTTGCCCTGGGCAGCAGTCTGAGTACATAATCAGACTTCTTATTGAGTTACGAGAATCAACCTCATGGATGTATTTTTGGAGAATCGTGGAAACTTCTATGCCACCCCTCTTTCCTTCAGTTCCCCCCACACATAGCAATACCCTTTCTCGTGATGCTTTCATAAAACACAAGTTATATACAGCATACTTCCGAGTATAAAATAAAAGAATGCTATTTCCGTGTGGCGTGTTCAACACTTTCTGAAGATCAAATGACGTGCATAAAATAGAAGGATTCTCTTTTCCCATTTGTCTATGACATTCAAGCCGGTGTTTAGATGCATCCTTTTCCTCTAAATGAGCTACTAATTCAGGACACTCTGTTACATTTTTCCCTTCATATCGCAAACATTTCACACATTTGTCTTTTTTAGGAATATGAAAACCAATGTTGAAATCTGTATTAAAAATATCACGAAAATTTTTTTCACTAACGACGTCAACTCCTTTACCTATGCGTTCCTCTTTATATACGCGATAAATATTTTTTATGTTTTTGTATTCTGTAGGAAGATACAGCTTCGTAGAGTCTTTTCGGCTGTAATGCGATGGAAGTGCTGGCAAATCCTTAATAAAGTTTATTGCAGATTCCTTCACTACACTAGTGGTTTTGTTGGTAGGAATTGCGTGACCCCTGGCATCAGCTTTGGACATCCCAAATGTTGCGTTATTTAAGGTGTAATTTACAAAGCGATGTGAAATGTCTAAGGTATTTAATAAAAATTTTAAGCATACTTGTCGTCGACCTTCTCCCTCATTGATAAAATAATTATAAGTATTAGATCTGTAACTAGATGATTTTGATCGTTTTCTTTTAATAACTTGTTTTGTTGACATAGTTACCAGCCATTCCCTTTTTGTTTGGTTTGTTAGATTCCAAAAATATGAGAATAAATCTTTTCTTTTTTTGACGTGAAACGTCTTTAAAATCGCGCCGACACATACGGGTACCAGGTTTAAAAACTGGACCGTAACGAAAAGGTCTATATCATCGTACCTTAATAATTAAAAAACTATTGGTCTTAGAAACAAAAATGTGGTGTAAATATTTCACTTATATAGTCAGCTCGCTGTTATGACATTGAGTTCGTGTCGGGGTCAAGCGGGGCGGCGGGGGAGGGATACTGCGATAACTGTGCGAAACCGGCGCTCATGCTTGTTTCTATTCAGTGTAACTCGTGACTCCGACTTTATAGCGTGGTGATTCTTTCGTGTGTTTGTCAAGTTTATTTGAACCGATTGATTTATACAAAAATAAGTGTAATTTGGACAGTATTTATATCTATACTATAATATTATAAAGCTGAAGAGTTTGTTTGTTTGAACGCGCTAATCTCAGGAACTACTGGTCTGATTTGAAAAATTCTTTCAGTGTTAGATAGCCCATTTACCAAGGAAGGCTACAGTCTATACAACAACCTGCCCGGCTTCGCACGGGTACAACGCCCCCTCACGCGGACGAAGTCGTGGGCGGCTGCTATTTAAAATAACCAGAAAGTGACAATAAATATATAAACATTTGCTATGTATTTTATGTTTCTATTACGTACCTGTTCTTTTTTTATTAAAATACTTAAAACAGCGTCCATCTTGTTTTCATTTCAATCTTTTACTTTAAAAGCGATTCGCTAACATAGACGTTTCACGTTAAAACCAACGGCCGTGTGCCCCGACACAGCCCCACCCGCTTTTTCTTCTGTAATTTCTCCACACTTATTACTACACTTATTATCTACACATGGATTTGGTTTTACTTGTTTTTCATTAACCTCTTCACCACTTTTTTTAATGTACTTTTTCCCTTTATTTCTTGATTCCCTACGAATATTTCTTTTGTTTCCTCGTTGTTTTTTTAACCCTACGTCCCCTACTTTTCCTTCTACCGCTGTGATTTTTTTCTGATGTTTTTTTCTCTTTTTTCTTTCATTCTCATCATCTGATGACGAATCATCACCAGTGTCTTTCCATGATGTAGAGTCCCACACAAAATCTTCATCTTCTGATAGGAAATCAATATGACATTTTTTAATGACACAGCTAGCCCGTTTATGTGTATTTTTTGTAACAATAGTATCACTGGCTAAATCTTTATTACCTGAATCTTCATCGTCTTGTAAAGATTTTCGCAATACCTCCATTTCTTGTTCTGGTATTTCTTCTGTCAGTGTGGCTTGTAATTGAGCTTCTAAGTTATTTTCTTCCACAGATATTTCTTCTTGCTGAATTTGTTTCTGTAGTTTTTCTTCATTACTTTTTTCTTGTATTTTTTCTGTTTCATTGTGGTTTTCTTCTATATAATAATAATCGTTGTTTCCTTTAGTGGTCATCATTTCAATCGGTTGCATCTTTTCAAAGTCATCGTCATCCTAAAATATAAAGAAGTTGCTTAACTTATATAACTGGACAATCTTTTCAGCTTATAGATAAATATAGTAAACTGCTTGCTTACTTGATTTTCTTCAATTTCAATATTAATTTCAATATCGTGCATAATTTCACGACATGCTGCATTTTGATTCCTATTATCTTCCATGATTTCTACATTTTCTTTGTTCTGCTTCTATGAAATAAAATATTGATGTAGGCAATTTAAATTCATCTTTCAGTAATTTGGAAGTCTTTCGCTCAAGGTTTTTAGAAAAAAAAAATTAAGAAACCTCAACATTTTTGAAGAAGCATCATAATTTATTTTATTTTCAGTTCAAAGTATGGGGAACCCCGCAAAATTACCTATCTTTTTTGTATTTTTGTGTGAAAATTTTAATGCGGTTCACAGAATACATCTATTTACAGTTTCAGAGAAAATTGGCTGTGACATACGGACAGACAGACATGACGATATTTAGTTTTTGTATGGGATTAAATAAGTGAATATTTATTATTAAAATAAAAAGTCAACTAAGAATTTTGAGAAAGAACTATGGCGGTTCTTGAGATACAGCCTGGTAACAGATAGACAGACGGACAGGCAGCGAAGTCTTAGTTATAGGATACCGTTTATCTTTTGAATATGGAACCCTAAAAAGCATCTAAGTAAATTATAATTACTAAGATTTAACGTACCATATCGACAACTGTTTGTTGGTATAAGACATCCTCACATTGCCTCCGACTGAAATTATCTTCCATAGACACTTCTTGATTCTCATTCAAATTATTTACAATAAGCAGATTTTGATTTTGTCTATGATAAGAACGACTTCCTAAAACGGTGACATTATTACTTTCAGAGTTCAAACTATTCCTGATAGACATATTTGAGTTACTAGGCATAGAGTTTTCTTTGAATTCCTCCACATTATTCTCACCTAATTTAGGCGTTGATAGGCTCTTAACCCTATTTTTATAATATTTTTTCCGTTCTGACTCCATAATCACTTATCTGAAAAAGACGAAACAAACAATAGATACACTTCATTATGTAATAAGGTTTATAGATAATGCACAAATTATGGTTTCTTTCCAAAATCGCATGTTACGTAAACTGTGACCCGACTTCCGTTTGGTTTGTATATTTGGTTAAGCTTACAAACAAGTTTTCGTTAGAGGTTAGAACTATCTTTGTCTAAATTATTATACCAAAAAGTCAAAAGAACACTATACTTACATTAAAATTGCGTTTCTGCGTTACACGAGCCTGTCGCAGTGACACGCACACGCCCAACTACACTCACGTCTCGCGATCAACTGACTGAAAAAGTCGCCACCTCCCCGACCCGCAAACGGCACAAGCGCCCGCGTCGTATGATATAGTATAAAGTATTTAATGTTAACAGTGAAATGAAAGAACTTTTATTGTATTAACCGACATGGGGTACATGACTTCATAGAAAACAAAAATAGTTTAACCACCATTGTATTTTTATTATGTTTAAGGAAAAATGATTCAAGTCTTACATGTTTTTAACAACTTTGTCATAAACGACATTACTCAAAGCAAAAGATTAGGTAATATTGAAATAAGAGACTATCTAAAATTATTCGAGATAGTTGTCAATTGATTTAAGCGCCATAAATATAAAATTTTCGGATGTGACTAAATGCATTAAGCGACATGTCTCTTATTATTGGGAATGAGGCTAAATGGTTTAAGCGACTTGCTTTATTGAATTTGGCGTGAGACTAAATGCTTTAAGCGACACAGCCCTGCACATTCTGAGTGAGGCTAAGTGATACAACGCACTATCGGCGTAATATTTACATACAGGAATAACGAGTGATTCGCCATACGTTTCTATTTTTGGTCAAGGAATAAAAGCATAAGCGACATCTCAATAGTTCGTTAAATGGCACAAAGTCCACCATCCTTGAAACATCGACAATTTACGTCGCTTAAGCCATCACTTTTTAGAAATGGGGCTGAATCTTCGATTGGTATAAGCGCCAAAAAAGTACTCAAATCGCCGTGAAACCCGGCTCAATCGACGCAGAAAAATTCGCTGATTCCGAATATATATATAACTCAGTTTCGGCCAAAGTGGCGCTTAATCCAATTAGCCTATTACCCCTCGATATATACAGGGTGATTTTTGGTCGTCATCGTTCCCGAAAACTACGGAATCTCCTCATCATCACGATCATTTTTCTCCATGAAAGCATACCTGGGAAGTGTCTGGTTTCCAAAATATTAGGGTCCAAAGTTGAGTAAATAGACTGCGTTAAAACCTAATGTGTAAAGTAAGTAATGTGTTGGGTTTTAGAGGTTCATAATAATTAGTGGTTTACTAATTTACTAATTTCTATAATCCTGAGGATGCCACGGTTGTTGGCGAAACATAATATGTAGATTATTTATCTACTTTTTTGATTTCGGAATAGTGCAATGTATCGTCTTGCATGCTAGGTGCTTGGGTCTGGTTTCCCGTGGCGATTGTAGTTAGTGCAAGTGCCTGTTGTCGCAATTATGAGTTATCAGATCCGAGGGTCAGTGGAGGGTGTAGGGCCCGGTGGTGGGCGCACCCATAGTGAATTATGTAATTTAATAATTTGCTAAGTTATGCCTTCTGTATAATTCTCATGCATGACGTCTTTTATTTGGGTGTAAATTCTTCTTCTTCTTCAGCCTATTGCAGTCCGCTGCTGGACGTAGACGTGTCCCAGAGCACGCCACAGGGCTACTGCCACTGGGGGGTTTGGCCCATAGTCACCACGCTGGGCAGGCGGGTTGTTAACCGCAGTGTGATTTTCGGACTATGTTGTCAGTACGGGATGTGCTGCTGCCCACCTCCCGGAAACCCATAATCGCCTCGTACGATACCCACGGGCAGGCAGGGGTGGTACAAACTTCACTCTGCCGACACCGCGCGGCTAAATAGTCTTTGGTCGCGGATGTAAATAGTCTTTTAATAAACTATTTATCTGGGTTTAGTCTTCTTTGGCCAATAGGTAGTTTTAATTGTATTTATACTTATTTCTTTGTATTTGACAAAAAATAAATAAATCTAATATATAAAATTCTCGTGTCACAGTGTTAGTTACCATACTTCTCCGAAACGGCTTGATCGATTCTTATGAAATTTTATAATATGCATATTCCGTAGGTCTGAGAATCGGCTACTACCTATTTTTCATAGGGAACTATATTTTCTGTCACCAAAATTTATATTTGTCATCAAGTTGTATCACCAAATAATTAGATCTATCGCCACGATATTCTACTCTATTATTAAGGAAACAGAAAACGACTTCAATTGGTGACAGCTTAAATCATACCTTTTTTCATACTCCTTCTACGCAATAAGCGACATCTACCCGAGCGGAACCGCGGGCAACAGCCAGTATATAAAATACATACATATTGACATATTGTACTTTATCAAGAAGGTATTCCATTTTTTCTTAACTAATGAAGTGCATTACGTGTTACAGTGAAATTATTTATATGTGAAGTGTGAGCTATGCTGTTATAATTTAAGAACTGTTTATGTTAAAAAGTGCAACTATGATAAACGAACACATGATTAGTAACATGGCGTACTATGGTAAGTATATTTAAACATTATTTTAATGCTAACCGTCATTTATCGAAAGTTAATAAAAACAGTATTTGACGAAGACAGGTATGGTAAAGCAGAAGCGCTATATCTTTAAGTTGGGCTGGTTCTTTGTAGCTATTTCCATAGCATTTCGCTTCCAATATCACTTCTGTTCCACTCTGTATACATAAATAGGTACCTACCTACTTGAGCGCAGATCATCACGATTCTATAGAGAAAAAGGTGGTTATACAATGTACAAGAATTTGTGTTACAGATTCTGTGCAATCTCTTAGCAATGTCATAATTAACTTTATTTGTAAAGATAACGTGCTTCAAATAAATTAAAATCGCATTTAATTTAAAAATACCCCACAAATATAGGTCATGTCTAGGTTCTGCAGCAGTGTGGCCTACATTCGGTTGTCATGGAAACACGGTGGCCATATTGCCGTAACCATGGTTACCGCGCATGCGCGCTTTCAAATGTCAAAGTGATAGGCGTGGTGATAACAGATGCAAGTTATGATGCTCCGGTGGCCGAATCTGGAACTAATGCATTTGCTTCTGAATTGGTTTGGAAAATTTGCATGCGACGTAGTAACTGGCGCTATGACTAGCCATGTTAAATGTTTGGAGTTATTTACAATGCAAACTTGCTTTGAAAATAATAATGAATTACATCGAGAACTTTATCGTGACTCTACTAGATATGACAATAATAAAATATGAAATTAATCGTATTTAGGTATACAGTGCCTGCTTGGTTACTGAAAATTCAGGCATCTGTTTTTATTCACAACGTAGTTATAGAGGTCGAAAATGTCGGTCGCTTTTTTGCTCGACTAGGGTCCTACATTAGTCAGAATATTTTGTCTACCTACCTACCTGTTTATACGTAAAACATCTGCCTTTTGTAAGCTCTGGTGATTATTATAAACACCTACTTACTTATTTCGAATGAATTGATTTTTTTTAATGGTGAAATTCTAGAGAAAGGTCAGGTCAAGAGTACCCTAAACCGACGAACGTGCATGAAGAATATCATGAAAGTAGATGAAGCGAAAGAGGTGTGTCAGGATTGTAGCAAATGGAGATCCGTGATCTCTGCCTACCCCTTCGGGAAAGAGGCGTGATTTTTATGTGTGTAATTGAAAACATTTCCCATTGGATTCATTACCACTCTCTACATTCTTTAATTAGTGTCCGAAAAACAGCGGTAGGTTAACCCCTTACCACGTATGTGTAATTTGCACACTTTTAGGTGTAATGGGTCTATACAGGATGATTTTTGGTCGTCAACGTTCCCGAAAACTACGGAATCTCCTCATCATCACGATCATTTTTCTCCATGGAAGCATACCTGGGAAGTGTCTGGTTTCCGAAATATTAGGGTCTAAATTTGAGTAAATAGACTGCGTTTTTCTGCATAAATGCACATAGACGCGCGTAGCAGGATTTTTTCACGAAAAATAATTAATATCTGTCTATAAAAAACTAACATAAACACTAGACACTATAAATTTCGCACGATCAAGGAATTTAATTTTTTTTTCTCAAAAAAAAGAATTTTTTTTCCCAGCATTTTTTTTGGCATAAACTTACTTTATATCATGTATAGAATACGTACCCTTCGTTAAAGGTGGCCACAAAAAAACATCCTGTATTTTCATGCTCAATATAACATCGCTTGATAATGCATCGATGATTTTGGAGACCGTTCCGTTTGGAGTTCGGGCGCATTTTATCTATCGAGCACCGGACGAATAAATTATGATGCAGTTTTGATAACAAGTCGCTTCCGTTATGATTGTCTATTGCTTATTTTGGTACTAGATGTCGAATAGGATCGCACATTCAATTTGACATGTTTCAGATGTAGTGTACACAGCAAAGACAATTGTCTTTGGTACACAGTCTGGATATAGTTGATTTGGCTGTATGATCTGACTTTACCATTGCCTGGCAGTTTTATAAGAAACCTGATAATATACTCGTACTCTGTGGAGACGCGATGGTGGCAAAAGTAATATCTGTAAAACTTAATTGTAAAATATGAAACAATATGTTAATTCTATAAAGAGTAACTAAAGTTTGATTCACGGTAATGCCGTAGGAAATTATTTGAGTATTCTACACCAGATTCCATAGTTGCTGTATGATGAAAGGACCATACAAATATTTGTATGATCGTTCGTAACCGCTCTAAAAGTGTTCAGAAATAAAAGACTAATAACGATGAACGTATAAAGAACAACGGATGTAATGCTGATTGAAGCACCGAAATGGCGGCGCGTTAGGCATGTGTGCGTATTTTCCAGTAGGCGCAGGGCGTACTATGGTTTGTATGTGTGGGTGGATAACGCGTCAATACACATCCCTACTCCATGGAATATCGTTGCCGAGCTTACTATGAATGATTCATTCTGTGTAGTCACAACACTCTTTCTAATAACTAATATACAGGATGCAGTGAAGCCCCGCATCAGCGCATCATCCGATCAGCTGCATCTCCTTCCGTGCATGTCGTAAGAGTCTAAAGAATTTAGGGGCTAGCTAACTTGTCACTGATTTTTAACATCTGACCCCGCTTTGTAAAACGTGGCTCTGAAATCTCATTAATAATCCTGCAGTTCTATCCGGTAGGGATACCTGTCTACACACCAGTGTGTATATAAGGAAGAGAGAAAGAAGGAAAGACATTATTTATTCAGCATTAAAAATGTTTCACAATACAGCCAAACAGAAAAACATAATTATGCCGAAATGGACCCAGCTCAGCATACAGCTGCAGACCAAAACAGATGGCCTGCAGCGCTGGTTTTCAGCTGGACCCGTATATGTATGTACCTATATGTAACTTACAATATAAGAATTTAGTTTTATCTAATAATTCTTCAAAACAACACATAATACCGACAATACAACGAATGTATTGACCTGTAAATGCTGCAGATACGCCGGAAACCAGGTCAACTAAGAGATTAACATGGGAAGTGTACAGGTCCGTACAGGGTGTATAATAGCTTATGTACTGCAATGCATCTGCAATGCTGAGAATCACTGGGCTCCTGACAACACGAGATAGGGATGATTCTCATTAGAGCGGGTCGTGCCCGGGGCGGGCCGTGTACGTTGCCCGGACGGGGCACGGATTAAACACGTTACATACATTTTGTATGAAACAATTTTTATTACTTACACCGTGCATTATCCGTGTCCTGCCCGGGCCCGCTCGAGGTTCAACTACATCACGTATGTAACGTGTTTAATTCGTCCGGGCCACGTACACGGCCCACCCCGGGCACGGTCCGCTCTAATGAGAATCATCCCATAATCAGCTGTTCAAATGTCCGCCATGTTGTTTTAGAATCATTGGCGGGAGATTATCAGCTGTTCAAATGTAGATACACCATATTGTTTTCTAGTTATTTACTTACATACACACAGCTGTTTTCCCTAGCCAGCTACTTACTACAAAAGAATATAAACATCATTTAAGCAAAACATTGCCTAAATTTGACGGATATTCTATACATTTTTCTGTCAAATGTCATATTTAAAACGAGTCTAACTTTAGGCGCTCTTTTGTAATAACACCGTTAATTTTTAGCGTACCCACAGACCAAGTAGAGATGCTAACGCATGACGGACGTCTTCTATACATTTGGTTTGAACCTTATGGAGCAAAATACCCACTGGCACCAGGGATTTGGTATCTCTAGGGATTTGGTATCTCCTTTTTTTAAAATAGTTTATCCCGAAGGAAAGGCAAGGGGAACTAAGCCCATACAGCCATTATCTTTAGTAAAGAATCTGAATTTATGATGGATGATAATGATAATGATGAATGGAAACGTCGAGAAAATGAAAAATAATTGCAGAAACAACTTACATGAGCCCATGAAGAGATGGTATTCACACTAAAGTTTTACTTGGTTTACCTACGTATAAAACCATGCATACGCACTAGATTCACATGACAAGCAAACAAAATATAACTTATCTACCAGAAAACATCACTTTACGGACACATGCAAGCCATTTACAAATTAATTTTGATTTTCACAAGAAAATTACACCCGCACCCTTCTAGCTTTTCCCGCCGAATCTTTGGTATCTCCTATGACTAGCACCGATATTTTTTTATGCGTTACAAATGGTAGGCAAAAGAATCATTTGTACGGACTATAGATTTTGTTCTCTGATTACTACCCGTGAGCGTACCTAGCAAGGTGATTATCACACTGCCACGCACCATGCAGCGTAGCGCGTGAATGCTTTTTCTAACGTTGCTTGTAAGTATCTCCGTTTATATAGAAAACACGCACAGTCCAACACACAGAAAATGCATCCACGGGCGTTCATGCAGGTCACGCCTAATGCAGCGTGGTGCGTGGCAGTGTGTTTATCGCCTTAAAGATGAGTGACAAGTTGCTAGCTCATCGCCTGAGAGAACGCCCCTAAGTTCCTCAGTCGACACGCTTACGCGAAAAGCTATTCAACAGAACAGTATGAGCAGTGTTACTTATATATGTTGTGAAATTAAATTTCCGATAAAGACTTAGTTTTGGGATCTAATTTTAAGACCTTTTATAGATAGATAGATAGATCTTTATTGTACCTATTACAATTTTTCTGTGCCAATTACCTACATACAATTTGTAGTAAGAATTTCGTAGATTTTCTACTTATATAAAAATAGATAGCTTTATTTTGGCATAGCAATGTGTTTTTGTTTAGTGTCGCATGGATAGACATGGCATGACTTATGAGAGCCATGTTTTTTTACTTTTACTCTGTAATTGTCAAATTCACAACAACTAGTAACAGGTTATATTTCTAATTTGATATCAAACTTATTATTACACAAAAACTAACCAAGATCGAGTGGGACTCGCGTACGAAGGGTTCCGTGCCATTATCAAACATACATACCTACATATAATCACGCCCTTATCCCTTACGGGGTAGGCAGAGCACCAAGGGCCGATAGAACCACATGGTGCCAGTTCTGACCAATTTTGAGGGTATATATAGGTTGAGATGTACAAGTTCATTTAAAAAGTCGACAAAAAACAATATTTACATTATTCCGTATCATAATGGAGATTGCATAGCCACGTTTAGCATGGGGGGACCTTAGGAGGGGACAGATGTAACTAAATAAAGATAAACTGGATAAACTTGAAGCATCTCTTTCTTCTATGCTGCTCTGGGAGTGAAAAAAAACGTATAATACTACAGCTGCTTCTCTTCCCGGGCATACTGTACAAGTCAGTAGAGGGACAAGAGAGTCTTGGTGTTTTGTAGGCGATGGCCTGACCACCTGTCACTACTAACCGAGCTTGTACATTTCAACTATACCCTCAAAATTGGTCAGAAGTGGCACCATGTGGTTCTATCGGCCCTTGGTGCTCTGCCTTCCCCGTGAGGGATAAAGGCGTGATTATATATATCTCTTTCTTGATCAACTCTTATAGAAAGACGGCATCAATTTTAGTCTTCAAATAAGCTATCTGCCCATTTGAAATATTAGCCCTAAATCAAAAGTCAAATACTCGGAAGGTAGCTACGTGGCCACAGTTGGTCAAATCGACCAAGCATTATTCATCATTCATTGTTTTTAACAGTGAAAGTTCACCATTTTCCCATTTGAACAATTTCAATTGATTGTAACTCTTTCTAATGGCTTTTGTAGTGTTATGCAAGTGCTTATTTACAAAGACCCTACATCGAAAGTCGGCCATATTTCTGACACTAGGATCTTACATAAGTGTATATTGTGTTCAAAAAGAAAATAATAATCAGTAAAAGCCTGGATAAAAGTGTACTCAGACGATATTAAATAATCGATTTTTAATACTAATACCTAAAAAACTTTATATACCCATCAATCAAAATAGACGAAGTAGGTAAAGTTTCTGAAGCTCATATATATCGTAGACACCCAAATCTTTTAACACCCTCGCGCATGCGCGACACGTGCGGGGTTAAAAACCCTTTCAGTTGGTCCGATGTTAAAACCGTGGAGCTAATTACTAGTTTGTCGTTTTTTGTTTTTTAACTATTTATAAATATACACACACTGTATTGCCGAAATGTTGTAGTCAAAACTGTACAATCATATACAAGACTACGGCCACGTTTATTATAGTAGGGATGTAAAATATCAATGACAAGTAACACCCGGGATTGGCCCACCACTCATTCCCGCCTCTACAACTCCTGTGAGCCAGGATCAACAGAGGCGACCAGAAAAATGCATGACATAGCATAGAAAATCTTCGGGGGGACCTAACTAGAGCGACAATAAAGCATAAAAACAACTAGAAAAACGGAATGTGAAGTACGAAGATAGTTATGCTTACATTAAGCACTGACTGACAATATTATTACAATTGGAAAATACGGCTCTTTATGTTACCTATGAGTTATTATGCCAATAATAAGTGTGACAAAATTCTTTGAAGACACGAAAATTGACAAGTTACGAATACTAGCTCTCACTAGCTCATTGTTCGAATACCATTAAGGCGGTGTGATCAGACAAAAGAGGCATTTTAGAATCGATTTTTTAAATACTTGTCCGATTACCACAGCTCTAATTTTTTTATATGTTATTATTTAAATCTTTATCAAGTTTGTAGCCAACGTTGAAACTCAATTACTTAAAAAATTCTCGATAGAATTTCGATTTGAAAATTACCTTTTTTACGTTCTTATAAGCGAAATATCTTGAAAACTATTGTGAATATCAACACGAAACTTGCATAGTTGTATAGCGCTTTATCAGATCTAGTTTATGGCCAAAGTACATTTTTTGTAAATTTTGTAGATAATTAACAATTAATAAAAAACACATCTACAACTACGCTGTGTTCTAATCCTTGCACTGGCCAGTCTCGCTCGGAACATTCAGTACCGCCGTGACCACTGTCAACGCCGGTTCTGTGCTTGTTTTTTCGCGCGCAAATACATAATATAAAATACTATATTAATTTAGTAAGTAGACTTGGGAAATCGTAGTGTAACAAAAGTTAAAAAAAGAGAGACCTTACGTAAAAAAGACTTACGTAGAAAACGTTAAGTACCTACCTACATAGATACTTTATAGTATGTTTTAGATTGTACTAGCGCCCGCCCATGGCTTTGCCCGCGTGAGAATGCATTACTCCCGTGCGAAGCCGAGGCGGGTCCCTAGTTACATTATAAACCTTCCTTGTGAATTACTCTATCTATTAAAAAAACCGCATCAAAAAAATCCGTTCCTTAGTTTGAAAGATCTAAGCATACATAGGGACAGACATCAGAAAGCGACTTTGTTTTATAATATGTAGTGATTTCGTATTTAAAAATGATATTCATAAGCAGGTAAATATGTTACGTGTCTATTTTACCATTTCTATGACCCTAGTATAATTTTATATATCTACTTAGTTTTTTTTTTAGATCCACAAAATCCTGGGAAATAAATCCGGGATTTTTCCGAACATTTTGTGCAAAAGTTTACGTATGTTAGTATAGTATAAATAACTTAGTATCAATAGCAAATATAACAAGTAGCAGTATATACAGGGTGTAACAAAAAGGGTATGGTAAGCGAAATACTATAAAAACAACCCACTGTAGATAACATATCCCGAAATTTTTAGACTAGTAATCGCATGTTTATTTTTCAAGATTGTATGTTCATAATATTCCTGAGTGGGTTAGGTGTTCTCCATACTATCTGGACAAATAAATATGTGAATTTTTGTCTCAAATTTTGGTGATAGGTTCTTTATAGTGGGTTATATTCATAGCTTTTCGGTTAACATACCCCTTTTGTTCAGAAAGAAAGAGAAGGGAGAAAAACAGAAAGGGTATGTTAAGCGAAAAGCTGTATAAATAGCCCATTATAGAGAACCTATTTCCAAAATTTGAGACTCGAAATCACATTTTTTATTTTTCAAGATTGTATGAAAATTCCTGAGATATTTAAAAATTCTCCATACTATCGGGAAAAATAAACATGTGATTTCGGATCTCAAATTTTGTGGATAGGTTCTCTATACTGGGCTATTTACATAGCTTCTCGCTTAACATACCCTTTTTGTTACACCCTGTATACACCACTTTGGGGGATAATGGGCGTGACTATTATGTATATACAGGGTGTTTTTTTGTGGCCACTTTTAACGAAGGGTACGTATTCTATACATGAAATAAAGTAAGTTTATGCCAAAAAAAATGCTGGAATTTTTTTTTTTTTTTAAATTTAAATTCCTTGATCGTGCGAAATTTATAGTGTCTAGTGTTTATGTTAGTTTTTTTATAGACAGATATTAATTATTTTTCGTGAAAAAATCCTGCTACGCGCGTCTATGTGCATTTATGCAGAAAAACGCAGTCTATTTACTCAACTTTGTACCCTAATATTTTGGAAACCAGACACTTTCCAGGTATGCTTCCATGGAGAAAAATGATCTTGATGATGAGGAGATTCCGTAGTTTTCGGGAACGTTGACGACCAAAAATCATCCTGTATGTATATGATTTCAAATTGTTTCGAACATAAATCCCTCAGTTGCCCGCGAATCCCTAGCTGTCCCGCGACTTCGTCCGCGTGAAACAGTGACTTTCTGCAGCATTTTAAATTAAGATTTTTACGATTTTTAAAAGAGCTGTTTGTTGCATATTGTCCTGCTTGATAATCATTATGAAGTTGTACTCGCATATTTGTAGTGAGACAAAACTTTTAAAAATGACGTAATTTCCATACAAACTTTCATCCCCTATTTCAACCCCTTACATCCCTTTTTTGCATATGGCGCGCAGTGCTTGGTAAGTTTCTTACTTAATTCTCTGTATTGTTCTGTTCTATATTTTTATTTTCTGAGCCCTAAGCTTTTTTCCGATGTCATCACACAAAATTTTTCACCCCCTATATTTAGCCCCTTTAGGGTATTCTTTTACAAACTTTGAATGTCGTATTTATTTATATCTAATGAAAAGACTAAAAAATAACTTTTAAGCTTCTAGCTTAAAAAATGACGTAATTTCCATGCAAACTTTCATCCACTATTTCAACCCCTTACATCTCTTTTTTGTATAAAAAAGTAGCCTATGTCCTTTCTCAGGCTCTAGACTATCTCTGTACTAAATTTCATTTAAATCGGTTCAGTAGTTTAGGCGTGATTGCGTAACACACAGACAGACAGAGTTACTTTCGCATTTATAATCCGAAGAAAGAATTTGAAGATCATATATTAATACCACTTTGGGGTAGAAGAGTTATAAATAATAATGTGTATTATCCAGCAACTGCAACCTATAACCGATCATAGCTATTTGTTTAGGAGATATTTTTAATTGCACATCAAATAAATAATCGCTCATCAATTTAATCTCATCTTTTATATAATTTATTACATACATACATACATACATATAATCATGCCTTTATCCCTTACGGTGTAGGCAGAGTACCAAGGGCCGATAGAACCACGTGGTGCCACTTCTGACCAATTTTGAGGGTATAGTTGAGATATACAAGTTCGGTTAGTAGTGACAGATGGTCAGCCCATCGCCTACAAAACATCAAGACCCTCTTGTTCTTCTACTGACTTGTACAGTATGCCCTTTATATACTTTATTACAGCAATTAAATTATTTTAGTACAAATAAACTCAATCTTTTACAAAACAACTACAGCAGATAATTCGAAAATACATAATATCAGCCCAACATAAACTGTTTTCCTCGAATGCAAGACAAATTAATACCTTTTGGTACAAAAATACTACAATCTCATCATAAATACTGACTGCACATCAAATTAACCTTAGCGCACAACTAGTATAAGACGAATGACGTTTTATCGGTGTAACAGTTCCCTTTTCATACAATGATAAAAATAATAAGTTAGGTTAGATTAGAGTATGACAAACAACGCACGAGCCGAGCGAGCGGAACGAGCGTGCCGCGGCAGCTGCCGGTGAAGTTTCAGAATCGAATTGATGAAACGATATTTTAGTGTTGATCTCACTCATTATGTTATGTTTTGTTTATTTAATTCGGCCTTAGAAAATGGCTTAAAAACAAAAATTTTACCAATCGACGATTTAAAAAAAACCAGTTACGCTCAAAAAGTTCAAAAACCTGATCAACCCTAATAGAGAGTCACAAGTGATCCAAAAAACAGCTATGTATCACACAATAACCAATAAGCCCATTTAACTAGTCAATATCGCCCGATACAATTGGCGCGGAAAACAAACATTTGGTACGGATAATCAAAATAAAAAATGCATTTCCTGCGAGTTATAATATTGTCGTGTAACTCAACCCTATAGCACTTGTTCAGCATTCCAGTATTTGCCTGGCTGTCACCTACACCCTGTAATTTTTTTAATTATATTTACAATTTACGCAGTAAGCAACCCAGTTACAAAATTGATTATACAGGAAAGAAATTAAAATCCCGGCAATTAATCCCGAAATCAACCAGAATACGGATGGCGACAGAATAAGGATGTCCGCGGCAGATTGCGCTGGTTGGGGGGGGGCGCCCCGCAGTTACGTCTACCTCAACCCCCTCAAATACCTAAAATTCGTCTATTGGAGCGCCTTAAGGTCCTTAGTCGACTCTTACGACATGCACGGAAGGAGATGTAGCTGATATACAGGATGATTTTTGGTCGTCAACGTTCCCGAAAACTACGGAATCTCCTAATCATCACGATCATTTTTCTCCATAGAAGCATACCTGGGAAGTGTCTGGTTTCCAAAATATTAGGGTCCAAAGTTGAGTAAATAGACTGCGTTTTTCAGCATAAATGCACATAGACGCGCGTAGCAGGATTTTTTCACGAAAAAAAATTAATATCTGTCTATAAAAAAACTAACATAAACACTAGACACTATAAATTTCGCACGATCAAAGAATTAAAAAAAAAAATTACAAATAAATTTTTTTTTCCCAGCATTTTTTTTGGCATAAACATACTTTATTTCATGTATAGAGTACGTACCCTTCGTTAAAGGTGGCCAGAAAAAAACATCCTGTATTCTAGTGAAGCCCCGCATCAGTACAAGATCGAAATATCTTTAAGCTTGTTTTAGCCAATGGCGTGTACGTAACATTGTAAGCTTGTTATTACGTGCTATTTCACACCTGTTACCCGATAATATGTAGGGCATGCAACTAGAGTTATACCTATAGGTATACAGGGTGATTTTTGGTCGTCAACGTTCCCGAAAACTACGGAATCTCCTCATCATCACGATCATTTTTCTCCATGGAAGCATACCAGGGAAGTGTCTGGTTTACAAAATATTAGGTTCCAAAGTTGAGTAAATAGACTGCGTTTTTCTGCATTTCTAATGCACATAGACGCGCGTAGCAAGATTTTTTTACGAGAAATAATTAATATCTGTCTATAATAAAACTAACATAAACACTAGATACTATAAATTTCGACCGATCAAGTAAATAAATTTTTTTTTTCAAAAAAAATATATTTTTTTCCCAGCATTTTTTTTGGCATAAAGTTACTTTATTTGATGTATAGAGTACGTACTCTTCGTTAATGTAGGCCACAAAAAAACACCCTGTATAACTAAAAACAAATTATGTTAGTGGATTCGACTAATAGACTATTACATTAATTCTTCATTCCACACACATCAGATTATTGCAGTCCACTGCTGGACGTAGGCCTCGCCGCATGGCCACAAGGTTACTCCTATAAGGTTGTGCTACTCGTATAAGAGTTGAGACAACGAACGTCGATGCCGACGATGATTGCCTAAGCCCCTATAACTGCAGGGTCACGAAAGAGATCTTACAGCCACGTTTAGTATTAGCGAGGTCAGATGTCACACTTAAACCTAATCTTAACATTAGTCCTACCTGCCCATTGCTGGCTCAGTCATTGGTGTTAAGAATGGAGAGACCTGAGTAATTACAAATTCACGTTAAGTGTGACGGTCAGACTCGTCCATATTACCTACTAAGTAAAATAAAATAAAAATGATGATGATGATGATGATCTCCGACCGTATTTCGGCCAAGGCGACCAATCTCTACGGAGATTGGCCAGGTACGCAGGAGATATTATAGTGCACAAGTTTGTGCGCAAACACAGATGCACTCTTTATTCCGTTACTCTCATAGTCCGATGGGACGGAAAGCCGACACGACCGGAGAGAGATCAGGCGCAGGACCAACGGTTTTACGTGCTTCCCGAGGCACGAGCTAAGTGGCAATTTTGCAATATTAAAATCTGTACATGAAATAAATTCATTGGTAAAAAAAAGCTTGTAAATAGAGTCGCAGGGAAGAGTTATTGCGCAATAACTAGGTAACCTAGATAATAACAGGATTAACTATACCTATAATAAGAACGCAGGTAAGCTACTACTTTAAGACCTATTGTCCTTCGTACTTAGAAAATGTTTACGAATAATCCTATAGACCAGCCTTTCCCAAAGTGTGCGATAACGCCCCCTTATGGGCGCTGCAGGCCTCAAGGGAGGCGGTAAGAGACCCAGAAAAAAATTGGGGCATTGTGTAGAGACTTGGGGAGTTATAGTAGTTTTAAGTAGGTGAAAAATGGGGGCGCTAAAAATAATTTATTCACAAAGTGGGAAGTAGACAAAATAAGTTTGGCAGCCGCTGCTATAGACTATGTTTGAACGTGTTTACACACATATACACACGTGTGTGTTTCCGAAATGGGGTATTTATTTATTTATTTAGACATAAGTTATTTAGACTTACAGAACATACATTAAAATCAACAATAAATATTCACATAATATTCACACACCTCACAACACGTTAACTTAGTCCTACAGTAAGAATAAATGGTATAGGAGAGTTAAATGATATAGGAGAGTTAAATGTTATAGGAGAGTTAAATGTTATAGGAGAGTTAAATGTTATAGGAGAGTTAAATGTTATAGGAGAGTTAAATGTTATTGGAGAGTTAAATGTTATAGGAGAGTTAAATGTTATTGGAGAGTTAAATGTTATAGGAGATACTACAGCCACGTTTAGCATTTCCTTCCTTTTCTTCTCCTTCCTCTTCTTTCGCGAACTGGCCGGCGCCAGTGGCAGCTCAAGTGGCACGTATCACAATATATTCCTGAAAACTTTATCGAAATCGGTTCAGCCGTTTCTGAGATTAGCGTGCACAAACGCACACACAGACAAACCGACAAACAGACAAAAATTCCAAAAATCATTATTTTTGGTACTATTGCGTTGATAAAGGTCTCCTATAATATTTTTTCTCATATGTACAGACAGCGATCCGTTACATTTTTATTATATGTATCAGAATAGAAGATATAGATAATCTATTTGACCATTGGAAATTTTTTATTGGCCCTTGATCGAATATCTGCTTCGAATATCTTTCAAAATAAAAAAAATAATTTAAATTATTCGAATATTTAGCTCTAGGATTATTAATTTTAATCAAATAATTAAATGAAACGAATACTTAGTGCAAAACCATGAAGTGGTTAGTCTGAGAGAACGCCCCTAAGTTTCTTAGTCGACTCTTACGACATGTACGGAAGATGCAGCTTATGTATTCTAGTGGAGCCCCGCATCAGTACAGAATCTATTTAATTTAAATAATTGAAATTTTACGTCTGGGGATAAAGCATACAAATAAAGGGAGTTTCGGGACGAATATAAAAATAAATTTGAACGTTTAAAAGCGAAGAAGTTCATCCCGGATTTTAAATTATTTTCACTTTTCTCAGGGGAAAGTATTTTGTTTCATACAGTTTTTATTATGGGTTAGGGATTCTATGCATGCATATATGTATTTATCTTTGACTATGGATCTAATAGACAGACAGCTAGCGTGCCGCCGATAGGGACGGAATATTGTGTCCATGGATAGAACTGATAGAGAAGATAGAAATTTAGGGTTACCAGTAAAAGGAAAAGTGCCCAATCACTTGCGATGTACCTATCTTATTTAGCTTACATTTCGAGAAGAACCTTCTGCATACAAAGTATCAGAAGGCCAATCGCGCTAAGCGACATTTTTATTTTTCAACTGAACGTTTTTAGTTATGCTTTACAGCTTTGGTAAATACGTTCAACAATAGCGCGATTGCCCTCCTAGGGTCTCTTGAAGGTGTTGCAAGATCACCAGTAACCTTTAAAGTTAACATCGTGTTTGAACTTTTACTACTAACAACAAATAGAGACAATATATAGTCGATTCTGACAGTCACACTTAAACATATAGGTACTCAAATTCAATCCAATTTAAATAATGTATATAAAATAAATAGTTAATATTTTTAAGAAACAGTCTTTAATACCTAAATAAGTTACATATTAATTCCAACGGAAAATATTTACATGTAATACTTGCTTGTCTATTCTGTAAGTAAAAATTATTAATCAATTTCATATTTACTATGGTTTTATACTCGTATGTAGGTAGATCAGAAAGAAGTGTGGTATAAATGAGGACATGGTGACGAAGGTTGAGAAGGGTATGTTAAGATGGTTTGGGCATGTGGAGAGGAGGAGTGTAAGTAGACTGACAAAGAAAGTGTACGACGGAAGAGTGGATCGAAGGGTTGGAAGGGGAAAACCTCGCTGGACCTTCACCGATCAAATTGGTGAAATTCTAGAGAAAGGTCAGGTCAAGAGTACCCTAAACCGACGAGCGCGCATGAAGAATATCATGAAAGTATGCATGTATGTATAAGTACTCGTATGCGTGTGCATGGTTTATACGCAGGTAAGCTGAGTAAAACTTTAGCCGGAATACGATCTCTGCATGGGCCTATGTAAGTTGTTTCTGCAATTATTTTTCATTTTGACTAACTGTTTGTTCTTGAGGATTTTCCCGACGTTTCCATTCATCATCATCATTATCATCCATCATAAATTCAGAAATCATTTACTAAAGACAATGGCTGTATGGGCTTAGTTCCCCTTGCCTTTCCTTCGGGATAAACTAAACAAAAAAAAAATTCAATTTGATGTTTTTGATTCAGTATCGATTGAAACTTATTACTTCACGTGAAATAACACTAACAATACATTTCGGCATTAATCTTGAATACATTTGGGCTGGAAATTATTACAAAAACAGGTAGTACTTACAAATGAAATGATGTGCTGGGTTGTTTTGTTTCCGAGTCAATATTATAGCCTAAAACAGTACACCGCACCATGTTTTTGTTCATAATAACGAAAAGTGGGTTAATCACACTATTTTGTTTATCCTAGAATTGGAATTTTGCTTGTAATTTATATTTTTTTCCAAAATATAAAGCTGAAAGTAAAATTCACGATGTTAGCTGTCAAGTTTGTTTAGCCAACGAGAAATGGCTAAGCACCGGAAAAGCGGCACGGTGTCGAAACCAAAAAATAAATGATTCTTACTCATATCGATACACTACAATTAGCATGTTTCTGTCCTATTCTGTGCGAATGCGACGGAAGATTACTTCTTCTATACCATTCTCTTTCTACGGTATTTATACTGGAAGGGCTGGTTTTTCCAAACCTCAGATAGCCTATCTTAGGGTTGTCAACCGTCCTGTTTTCCCAGGACATGTCCTGCTTTTTGGGGTATCCTGGGCTGTCCTGGGTAGTTTTTAAGCATCATCCTCAGTTTTAGAGCCCTGACCTATTCCCTATCGGCAGATTTTCTAAGGGTGCCGATATCAGGTCAACGTCTAGTACGACGATGCAAGTAAGCGTCAGCGGCACCTTTATAAAGCTTAACGACCGAACACTGAAACGTCCCTCAAATATCTAACGGCTGCTTAAATGTTTGAGTAGCTCTTAAATACAAAATTCGTATTCTCAAACGTCAATTATAAGCATGTGTAAAATTTAAGTGGGCCTTAGATTAAGTTCTACTCAAACGCCACTCAGTGTAAAATATCGTATACTGGAAGGCCACTCAGTTGTATTTAGCTGTCAAATGAACTGTCAAACTGATTTTAGCATTGCTTACATTTAAGAGTGGTCGAGACTTTGACTATGAATCTAATAGACACAGCTAGCTAGCGTGCCGCCGACAGGGACGAAATATTTTATCTATGGATAGATCTGATAGAGAAGATAGAAATTTAGGGTTACCAGTATAAGGATAAAAGACCATTTACTCTTTCTACGGGTCGAAAGGTCTCCTAAATCTGTGATTGTTTTTATAATAATGCATTAAAATAATGTCTTTATCATCGTTATCTTCTCTTTTCGACGTGGAAAGACTTACCGAAATGAAGTTGCAGCGTGGATTGAAATGAAACACATTTATTTATATACCTACTTGCTCATTCTCAAGTAAAGTCAATTGCACAAACTAAGTAGAGATCAGTCAAGTGCCACTCAAACCATAACGTTTCATTCTACGACAATTGGTCGCATTGCTTACGCAGATTTTCGTGATATATTTAATGTTAAATATCATGATATTGTAAAATAAGGAATAAAATTGTGTAAAAAATAGATTAATTTTCATTTTATATAAATTAAAGTAAATTATGTGGCCATAATATATTTTTATATTCGCACAATGCACGAGGCACCCTGAATGTTGCCAGATGTTACCACGAATTTGCGCGAAATAAATCATTTCAAGGCTGCTTAGGTGATCATGCCTTCAAATCGTTTGAGTAGCCTTCGTGTATACTACTTTAATTAGATAGATGCTTAAATTTAAGAGCTCTTTACGTGAGGATAGTATTTGAGTGACGATTGAGTATTTGGCCGCAAAAGAAGCAAATACGTAGTCGCCGGCACTGAATGTGTTAAAGACCTATGATTTGAAATTCGCACGCCACTAACTTCCTACAATCGCATTGTCACTGGGCTCGCACATGTATAGTCCTGGCTTTTAATCGAAATGTCCTGGTATATCTTCTTTAAATCCTGATTTCAAAGTTTTGAGATGGCAACCCTAGCCTATCTAAAGTATAAAGTTAATGCTGTCTCTATCATGATTAAGATTTAAAGAAAGACAGCATCAACTTTATTCTTCTGATAGGCTATCTGACATTTGGAAAAATCAGCCCTTAATGCTGTAAAAATAGTCCATTCTATTGGATATATATACAGGGTGTGTGTGACAGCCAGGAAAATACTGAAATACTGAATAAGTATCATTGTTTTAAGTTATACGACAGTGTTATTACTCGCAGGAAATGCTTTTAAAAAATTTTGATTATCCACAAAGTTTGCTTTCCGCGCTAATTGTATTGGGCGATACTGTGACTAGTTAAATGGGCTTTTTAGGTATTGTGTGATACATTGCTGTTTTTTGGATCACTTGTGACTCTCCTTTGGGGTTGAAAGATAATTGAACTTTTATGAGTGCAATATTTTTTTTAAATCATCCGTGGGTTTAAATTTTGTTTTCAAGTCATCATCTAAGGCGAAAATTTCAGTGGTTTTCGCCTTAGAATCATGGTCTGAAGTCGCCATATCAATATTTGCCTGGCTGACACTTCCACCCTGTATGTCAGCTACCCGCCTGCCCAGCGTGGTGACTATAGGCAAATATCCCCATGGCAGTGCACAGCCTTGTGGCGTGCCCTGGGGGAGTCCTACGTCCAGCAGTGGACTGCAATAGGCTGATGACGATATGTTAGCTTATAGAAAATAATAATAGTAACCTATCCCTCTAGCTAGCTACTATACATTCATACATTACATACGTTTAGCAATCAGAGGACGCGATGGAGGTCGCCTATAATAGACGACTTCCTTTGGCGTGCTGTGTGCTAGTGTGTACCTACACATGGCAGGTTGTAGTATTCGTGTTTTTACAAGTTGTTTACACAGTAAAAATTATAGGTACTAACTCTATACGAATTTCACGATATTACCTACTCGCACACTACTAGTGAACGCCCGTGACATCGTCGGCGTCGACTGCAGGAAAAACAAAATGTCGAAATTAGCCGGGATAAAAATATTTTCGCGGGATAAAAAGTAGCCTATGTGTTAATCCAGGGTGTCAGCTAACTCCAAACCAAATTTTATTAAAATCGCTCCAGCCATTTTTACGTGAAAGAGTAACAAACATCTATCCATCCATCAATACTCACAAACTTTCGCGTTTATAATATTATACTAGGAGGACTATGGAAAATTCTTTCGTTAATATATGTATAACATAAAATGTTGTAAAATTGTCACTTAGCTCGTGCCTCAGAAAGTACCTACGTAAAACTGTTGGTCCTGCGCCTGATCTCTCTCCGGTCGTGTCGGCTTCCGTCCCATCGGACTATGAGAGTAACGGAATAGGAGAGTGCATCTGTGTTTGCGCACACACTTGTGCACTATAATATCTCCTGCGTACCTAACTAATCTCCGTAGAGATTGGTCGCCTTGGCCGAAATACGGTCGGGAGATTTTCATTACATAAAATCTCATTGTGTGTATTATTATTTAGATCTTAAAAAACACGTCTGTATTCAAAACTATAGGATCTCCACTTCGCGAAAGAGATCCTAAAGGAATAATATAGTTCATTACCTGAGAGTAGGTACTCCACTGAGTTCCTTAGTCGACTCTTACGACATGCACGAAAGGAGATGCAGCTGATGTATTCTAGTGAAGCCCCGTTTAGCACAGGACAAGTACATAGGTAAGTACTATATTATTATTCAGACTGTGTAAATTGTGCATAATAAAAAATACTAAGTACATTATTTCAACAAAACTAAAAGTAATTAAATATTAACATATCACCTAGCATTTGTAACGCGAAAGTTATTAAAGGGGTGTTCTTTTTCCCAGGGGTTTTGCCTTGACAAAACATTCGTATACTTACACGGTGTAACACAAAATGTGTGTGTTTATCGAAATGCTGTGAAATAGTCCACTATAATGAATCTATCTACATAATCATCATCATCATTCATCATTTCAACCCTGGGAAGTCCACTGCTGGACATAGGCCTCTCCCATCAACCTCCATACCGACCGGTCGGAAGCAGCCTGCATCCAACCGTCACCCGCGACCTTGGCCAGATCGTCCGTCCATCTCGCGGGTGGCCTTCCCACGCTGCGTTTGCCGATACGTGGTATCCACTCTAGAACTTCTCTCATCTACATAATATGAGGCTCAAAATCACATGTTTACTTTCTTGATAGAACCTATGAAGAAAAAATGGAGTAATCGAAACTACAAAAGACCACATTCACGTTTAACAGCGAGGAAAAAAATGGTCAGTGATAAATTGCAAGCTTATCGTCTGAGAGAACGCCCCTGAGTTCCTTAGTCGACTACGACATGCACGGAAGGAGATGCAGCTGATGTATTCTAGTGAAGCCCCGCATCAGCACAGGTGAATATCGGCAATAATGTTTTTATTACTAAAGAGAATCTTTTAATTTGTGCCGTAACAGATGTAATAATATACCTGGGTACATATATACCTACTTACCAATGTCATTCATTACGGTTAACTGCGCCAAATGTGTCGCAATGCTGCACATAGTATTATATATATACCTTTATAATACTTTATTCGTCTTCGTCAGCCTATTGCAGTCTACTGCTGGACGTGGGCCTCCTCTACGACACACCACAAGGCTACAGCCATAGGGGGTTCCTTGCTTATGATGAGTCGCTTGAAGAATTCAGGAGCGACCTCAGGCGATCACCAACTAGTTACTGATTATTTGGATACATTTGTCCGCGCTAAACGTGACTATGGTATCTCCTTTGTAATCCTGCAGTTTTATCTACCCAAATTTTGTGAACATGCTTCTGTGTATTCATATTGACAATACGTTGATCATTATTCAGTTAGTTTAGTATGTAGATAGATACTACATGAGCCAAAGATCAAAACATGGCCAACGTGAAAATGTAATTAATCGGGAGGGTCTTGATTTTCTTTATAACTTTTTAACATTTAGTTATTTTTAGCAAATAAAAATCTTTTTACTTACTAACGAATAAAAAAGTTAGTAACAATATAGTTATCGATATCCCATTCGATAAAAAATCCAAAAAGGTTTTATTTGTCTAAATCATGGCCTACTGGCAGTTTTTCAAAAATTTCACATTTGAAAGTTGTCAAATTTCGAATTAGTCAAAATTCAATTGTCTTTTTTCATTCGTGGATCTCGTGTTGACTTTTCGTGTTAGTAATTATTTTTTATGAATATTATGTCGGTGCATACGATTCCTTTGGTTACACCGTTTATTCGAGGCCCAAGGTTCCCGTATAGAAAGAGTAAGTTTACAATATTTTGTTACTATGTAGTTCTAGCCCAAAATTGTTGGTAACCGCATGCGGCATGCGAAAACGCATTGCAGTATCGCCTATCTAACTAGGTAACTAATTTGCAATATTCCCATAGAAAAACCGTTATTTAACATTAGTTTTTACATAAATATATTTTCCCGCCTGCTTCTATAGGCCAAATAAGTCATAGCCACTTTTCAATTCATTTGTATATTTTCCTTTGATTATAATTATGTATAAATGCTTACTGATTACTTAGTCTAAGATATTTTCATTACTAAATAATCTTTTATTTTAGTACCAGGCCATCTTTTTTACTTTTATCTAGGTACTTATATCGGTGATCAATACTGGTAAAAACCGAACAAAATCATGACCTAGGAGAGCGTTTTTTGCCGGATCACGGCTATATTTTTTGTTTGACTTTGAGCTCTGGTTGCGAAAAAACGAGGTTATCGAACCATGGTTACTAGATGGTCACGATATTATTGAATTACATAATTTATTTTATAATAAGTCGTAAGTAGTTACTATGGAACTAAATTTGTACGCTCTATGGCGCTGTCAGTCCTTCGCGTGGCCTTTAAAATGCTTTATACAATTTGTTTTTCAAACTCTAGTTATTTAATTGATTTAAATATTTAACTGATCTAATGAATACTTAATAACGGTATTGTACTGTCATGTGTTTCTTTATTTGCAGTAGACCATCATGTAAGCGGTGGTTTTCTTTAGATTATCCCTCTATCTGGGTACCAAGTTTTATAGATATCCGTCTAGCCGTTTAGACGTGAAAACGAAACTCTTTGTACGTTTTTACAGTTAGGTTTCTTAAAATGATTATTTACTATTTGTGGACGCGGTCACTAGACAGAACATCCTTTCAGTTATTAAAAATGTTTCCATCCCGAACCTAGGTTTGTGACCTCAGGGTCAAACAGAGCGTTGCACCCTCCTTCGTTCCTTTTTTATGACCCCACCACATCAAACGAAATGACGGACATTTTCCCTCTACATGCAGAAAACTAGATGTATTCTCTTTGGATACTAGTTTATTTATATTATTTTATAAGGACTTTTCACATTCTTCTATGCTGCTCTGGGAGCGAAAAAAAAATGTATAATACTACAGCTGCTTCTCTTCCCGAACATACTGTACAAGGTTAGTAGAGGGACAAGAGGGTCTTGGTGTTTTGTAGGCGATGGGCTGACCACCTGTCACTACTAACCGAACTTCTTGTACATCTCATCTCAACTATACCCTCAAAATTGGTCAGAAGTGGCACCATTTGGTCCTATCGGCCCTTGGTGCTCTGCCTACCCCGTAAGGGATAAAGGCGTGATTATACCTATATGTAGGTATGTTCACATTTTAAAAACGATTTGTTAATGTTATTTTGAAACTGCGAATGTCCGCGATTCGTGCGTAAGAACTTTGTAGTCTACTAGTGAGCGTCCACGATTTTATATTTGTCAACTTGACAATTCCCGTATTTCTCGTTCCCGTAGGAATTTAGGGAATACCTTAATAGGAGGCTTACGTCATACAAAGAACCCACCTTCCAGGTTTAAGGTATCATGAATAGTTATAGGCAAATACCCCCCATGGCAGTCTTGTGGCGTGCCCTGGGGGAGGCCTACGTCCAGCAGTAGACTGCAATAGGCTGAAGATGAAGATGATGATGATGATGATGAATAGTTATGCTTAACGTGGCTTTAGGATATTCGTTATGCCTGCAGTTCTGATTACCCCATTTAATGAACACAGCTGTGTATATATGTACGTACATAGACATCAGCCTATTGCAGGTTACTTCCTTCGGGTGCTGTTGACTAGGCCTTAGCACATCCCCAATTTGGTCTGTCTAGGCTCGTCTGGGGCGACCTCTCCCAGCATTGGCACTCATTTCTGCCATATATATCTCTTTTGTCAATCTTCCATCCAACCTTTCCAAATGACCCAGCCATCGAAGCATGCCTTTCTCTATACATGACACTGTGCTACATCCTCTACTTAAATTTTATCTCTAGATTTGTCCAGGATTAATTAGAGGCGCACGCGGTTATCTAACGCGGTCTTTAAATAAATAAACTTGGCTCGAGACCAAAGTTGTTTATTTTTTTGGTAAAGTCAATGACTGCGTCTGGTAATACATCTAAATGTCACTTTCTGTAGTCCCTTATCAATGTTATGAAATGTGCAACAAAAAGGGATTTTAAATGAATTGTTTGAATATTTTTCTTTCGTTTATTTTAGCAAGCGTGCACTGCAGTAACCGTGCATTTGGGTGGCATAGTTATATGCATAAGAGACATATATACATTGATACATACTTAAATATTAATATATAGGGATGCATATATGCAACGTTATAATAACGGACGACAACAGCCGAACGTTCGCAAAACATACTCTTTACGGTGCCGACGTGTGAAATGTTCCTTCTAATCTCGACCGTTATAAGGCGGCACGGCAACCATTGTGGCGGCAACGCTTTAATAGGGCCATAGCTTTTTATATGTATAATATACTTATTTGAAGCGGTGGTTAAGACGTGCAATTTCCAAGCGGAAGGCGTAAGTTCGATCCCAGTCACGGGCCTGTACCAATGAATTTATTTCATGTACAGATTTTAATGTTGCAATAATTGTCACTTCGTGCATCGGAAAGCACGTAAAACTGTTGGTCCTGCGCCTGATCACTCTCCGGTCGTGTCGGTTTTCCGTCCCATCGGACTATGAGAGTAACGGAATAGAGAGTGCATTTGTGTTTGCGCACACACTTGTGCAGTATAATATCTCCTGCATACCTGGCCAATCTCCGTAGAGATTGGTCACCTTACGGTATACGGTCGGAGATCATCATCATACTTATTTCAAATGAGTCGGCAAATAAAATTGTCCCACACTAAGATCCCTAAGGTACCTACTAAGCAACGATACATAAATAAATACATAGATACAATACATAGATAAGTATAGAAGAAAACATCGATGACTCGAAAACAAACATCGATATCCAGCAATGTTTGCACCTACCGGGATTTGAAGGTAGGTGCGGGCAGGCTCACTAACAACTACACCAATCGGCTGTCAAGTGGCTAATCTCTGGCAGCATTATCGAAATACGATCAGAAGAACAGTATTAATAATTCCATTGAGCGTCGCCCACCACCGGGCCCTACACCCTCCGCTGACCCTCGGATCTGCCGACTCATGGTCACGAACACAAGACACTACTGTCGCAACGAGAAGCCAGATCCAAGCACCTAGACAGTAGTGTCTTGTGTTCGTGACCATGACTTGACAGATCCGAGGGTCAGTGGAGGGTGCAGGGCCCCGTGGTAGGCGACCCCTCAATGGATATTTGAACTTCCGAATAGTGACGCCTGATTCAATTAAGTAATAACATATTAACTGTTTCCTTGTTACAGGCAAGTCGCCGTTCTTTCCCGGCGTGGAGGACGCGGCGGTGGCCAGCGCGGCGGGAGGATCACCGTCCGTGCCGGCTGATCAGACGCAGGATGTCGTGTCTAGACTCAGCGCAGCTGGTAAGTTCTTTTGACTTAAGTTCCTCTAGGTGAGGCAGAGGGCTTCCACGGTTCAGAGTTCTCCGCCATCTCGCACGGAAATTACGTTGCAAAAGCAGAGCTATAGCAATGGGATCGCGAAAATTCAGTGGGCAGACGCCATACACACATAATATTACTCTCAATTTTCGCGATCGCATTGCTTTTGCAAGTTACGTAAAGCTTTCTGGTTGATATATAAAGTTGTTACCAAACCAATCGACCGATCCGTCGCCGTGACTCGTTGCTTTAAACTAGTAGTTACCCCTTATTGTAGGAACGATAAATAAATAAGAGATGAAATCCAGCCCCCCTAGCATGACCACGCATCGTAGATATCATATCGTACGATATCGTATCGTCTCTATACATAATTCAACATGGCGGCTATATTTATCGTATTTTGACAGGCTAAATGTCGATAAATCGGTTTATCATACCGTGTTTTGCAGGACATGCTACTTGGGCTGATGTATTTAGAATTTATTACTATCAAAATACAATACAAGATGACAGAAAACACAAGTTCTATTAATGTGACAAATGGGCACGTTTTTCTTTGCACAACTCTGAAAAATCTGTTTGTATAAATATTTTTTTGGTAATTTTAGTAATTTTGGTTTTTTTTTTGGTACGCGCCGCGTACCCCTTGATGCAACCTTGCGTACCCCTGGGGATACGTGTACCACTAATTGGGAACCACTGCTTTAAACTAATCGATATACGTCCACCGGTATTATCGACTGAATTTATCATCAGTCGAACTGTTTATAATGATTATAGACAGATAGACTGTAATAAAAATGTAACGGATCGCTTGGATTCACATGGAAGATATATGAGAATAAATATTATAGGATACCTATATCAATGCAATAGTACCCAAAATAATGATTTTTTGAATTTTTGTCTGTTCGTCTGTGTGTTTGTACACGCTAATCTTAGAAACGGCCGAACCGATTTCGATGCAGTTTTCAGGAATATATTGTGACAGGTCCCACTAGGCTACTTTTTATCCCGGATAATTTCGACATTTTGTTTTTTCTGTAGTCCACGCGGACGGAGTCGCGGGCGTCCACTAGTAGATAAATAAACCATGCAAGCGAGCACATCACCAGCACATTACCAGCGCATCACTGTCCATGGAAAGGCATTGTTCAAAAACAAGTGCTCTGTGCCACCGGAATTCACAAAATAATCGTTTATACTAAACTTCCTATCAATTATCTCATTCATAATATTTAAAATTGATACTCTACAATACTTGATATTTGAATGCGTTCCCATTTTGTGATAAACGACATTGTTCTAGATTTGACAATGTGTTACTCTTCCTTTATTGTTTTTGTTACCGTCTCGACCCAGAAAGTTATAACATTTTAAGCTAGTCATATAGTTGCGTTGTTGAGTAGTAGGTATTTGGTTTATGTTCTATAAAATATTATAACTTCCTCATGAGGTGACTAGGTATGTAGATACTAAATTCTCAAATATTCACTTGAAAAGAAGCAATATTCTAATAAGTAATTCTTATCTAATATCCTATCCTGATGCGGTGCTTCACTAGAATATCACCTACATCTTACTTGCATGTCGCAAGAGCTGATTAAAGAACTTAAAAGTTTAAGTTTAAAGGTTGGAGGTTAAAAAGGTTGGATGGAGGTTAAAGAAGTAGAAAAAAATATGACTATGCAAACGTTTCGGTGACAAACCTCTTATCATTTATTATCTATTATATTATGTATTCTATCTATGTTTGTCTAAGGCCCCAAGCTACACAGGCGTGTGTTTATTTATTTATTTACGGAAGTAATACAGCCGTTTCAATATTAAGTAACTTAAAAGTACCTAAATATCTTGACGCCATTAATGATACTTCACATAAAAAGCCTCGAATCATGACAATATTTAAGGTCATAACAAGAAAAGTTAACAAATTAAAATAAAATAAAAATATATATGTATGTATGTATTCTCCAATTTCAGGTCTGTCAATGTGCGTGAGCGCACTAGGGTCGCCCGCGCGGTCGTCTCCCGTGTCTGCCGGCTCGGAGCACGGCGAGAGATTCAGTCGGAAAGTGTTTGTGGGAGGTCTACCGCCGGATATTGATGAAGGTAAGGAAACTCATCACCTTTCTGCCCTTATTCCAACCTCACGCCAACCCTCCTCGGGTATAAGTGCCAATTTTAGATTATTAAAATACGTACATTCAGTGGTTACAATTGACTTATTTGACGACCCAGTGGCGCACTGGTAATGACCCTGCCTGCGACGCTTATAGTTAAGCATTGATAAGATGAATATTGATGGATGTTTCCGAGTAATGGAAGTATCTACACAAGACCTTTGGGATCTTAGCCTGGAACTAGTTTGATGTGTTGTAAAGTGTGCCTTTATGTATTTATTTATTTATACTCGTAGGTTTCTGTAGAATAAGGCAGAAACAGCTCTTCATCTATTCAAAGCTATAAGTAGTTTACTAGGTCAACAATGCCCTCTCTACGGTGCCGACATCAGTGATATATTCCTTTACGGATACGGACTTATAAGACGGCAGCGCGCTTTCCTACAAAATTTCTTCATTATTTATATATGATCTTTAACCAATGAAAGTCTAAAGTATAAAGTATGATATTATGTAGCTGGTTTAAACATGATTCGAGTCAGATATAGGCATTAAAACATGAGCCTACATTAACCCTATCCCACAAAAAGATACCATCACACACACGATAACAGTGGGAATCAATAGCCAAGCCTATCGCAACCCCAGCTTGTCACAATAGCTTGGCCCAGTTCGCCACAATGGCTGCCGGTGACCTGTCACTGCCTGATAACTGAGACATCTGGGTCAGATAGGCTGGAGATCTGGGGACTGAAGCCTCTCGTTCCATTTCTCTGAGACTACCTTTAAAGCTTATTGCCACTGGTTGGGATGTTGTTACAGAACATTTTATATGACGGAAGGTGTTCTAAGCTAAATTTACTACGTTTTTTGAGGATAGAAATTTAAATTTCTAACAAGAAGGGATGGTAAACATTAGCACACTCGTACTTGTGAGATATGAATGACGTTAGGCTGACCCTAACTTTTTAACCTAATTTCGTTCTTTCGGATTCTTTCTACTTCTAAATAAAATAAGGTAGGATAGTAACGACGAACATAAACACTGACGTCATATAAAAATTCGACCCCGACAGCCGACAAGTGTGAACGAGCTCTTAGGCTAGAATGATTTGGTCTGAATGACTAACAGATCAACGCATAGTCTAAACCTGTGACCTGAAACTTGGAAAAGTGTGATCTTTGTATTTGACGTGGGCATCTGATAAGAAAGAATGTTGTTTCACTAACAGATGCGATGTCACAGCCAAAACTACAATATGAACTAAAACTATGCGACGTAGAAAGTACTACTCGTAAAAGAAATTTTCCTAAAATTTCCACCTGAATGTGAAAACCTATAATACAAATAAAGCTTACGCATGGGCCGCAGCTAGTTTCCAAAGTAAACAATTGCTAGACTACCTTAGTTTTTCTTTCCTTGGCATACCAGTTGTTGTGATACGGTTGCCAGGCAACAGAAATTGTCCACTTACACCAGCGGTGCCTCTCATTGTGTATTCAGTATCGCCTATTTGTGCCTATCTAGGTCACGGGCGATGCAGCTGTTTTTTTTTCAAGTAATTGCCGTTTAAGTATAGTTTATTGAATCGATTTGGATGGCTCGACAAAACGCTTGAACGCTGTTTGCACACCGGTGAACAGTAGGGTAAGCCTTTATACGAGTCGTAACGCTATCGACTCGCAAGCAAAATCTATGAGACATGACAGTGCGACGATAGCTCTACGGACTATTAAAAGGTTTGTGCTTGCCTCACTAAGCTAAAATACAGAATAATACATAACTCCATTGTAGTGTTGAGAAATATACTTACACCTTGAACGTAAAAAGAATAACGGACAGAGTGTTGTCAATACACAGAGTGAGGCATTTATAGTAAGCTCGGTAACGATATTCCATGGAGTAGGGATGTGTAATGACGCGTTATCCATCCACACATACAAACCATAGTAAGCTCGACGCCTACTAGAAAATACGCACACATGCACAACGCGCCGCCATTTCGGTGCTTCAATCTGTGCATTGACAGCATTACGTCCGTTGTTCTTTATACGTTCATCACTTACACTGATCGTACATCTACAAGTTTGCGATAACGGTGTAGGTAGTCGTAATCAAGACTGAAAAGGGCGTTTTCAGGCGACGAGCTAGTAACTTGTCAATGATCCTTTACAGTGTGTTCAACAAGAAAGTGACCAGTATTATTAATAAAAAAAAAAACACTCAAATTGTTTTGATATTTTTTTTATTAAAGTACATATTATTGGTGATTACGCAATTACTTAATACTTAGTCCAATCGCCGTCATTATTGATAATAGCTTGACACCTTTTATCCATGCTTTTAACAAGGTTCTCGGCGTACTCCCGTGGTAAAGATCGCCATATCTTTTTAATTTGATAAGAAAGTTGTTTTTCAGTGTACACTGGCTTTCCTTTGAGTCGCATTTTCATGTAGGACCACACGTTTTCTATAGGATTTGCATCTGGGGACATTGCCGGCCACTCCATTGTTGTAATGTTATTTTGCTGTTTCCACACACTGCACAGTTTACTACGATGTTTTGGATCGTTGTCTTCCTGCAGCACCCAAGTTGTTGTATCTGACCCATAAAACTTTTTAGCAGACCTTATTAAGCATTTTTAGGGTTCCGTACCTCAAAAGGAAAAAACGGAACCCTTATAGGATCACTTTGTTGTCCGTCTGTCCGTCCGTCTGTCAAGACCCTTTTTCTCAGGAACGCGTGGAGGTATGAAGCTGAAATTTATATCAATTACTCAGGTCTACTGTCCCTTGAAGCTGTGAAAAAATCAAACTTCTAAGCCAACGCAATCAAAAGATACAGCCGTTTATGCCGCAAATTTTCGACACTTGCAAGGGAATCAAAACCTACAGGGTGCTTCCCGTGAACTCAGAATCTTGAAATTTGGTACGAAGCAACGTCTTATAGCATAGATAAAGGAAAAATTACGAAAACCATAAATTTTTACTTACATCACACAATATATATTTTTTTAATAATTTTAAACTTACTACCCATTTCCTCATAAACGCGTAGAGGTATTAAATTGAAATTCATACCAAATACTCAGGTCTATAATACCTTTAAGCTGTAGCAAAATCAAACTTCTATGTCAACGCAATTAAAAGAAACAGCAATTTAAGCTGCATATTTTGAAACTCGCAAGTACTCGCAAGGGAATCAAAACCTAAAGGGTACTTCCAGTCGACCTAGAATCTTGAAATTTGGCATGAAGCAACGTTTTATAGCACACATAAAGGAAAAATTCCGAAAACCTTAAATTTTTAGTTACATTACAAAATATATATTTTTTAATAAATATAAACTTATTACTTTTTTCCTCATGAACGCGTAGAGCTATCAAGTTGAAATTCATATCAAATACTTAGATCTAATTGCCTTTAACCCGTGAAAAAAAAAAAAAAAATTATAAGTCAACGCAAAAACGCAAAATGTACTTTTGCGTTTTGCGTTTTTGCGTTGACTTATAATTTTTTTTTTCATTGTAATGTTATGAATTTCATTTTGCAATAAAAATACCATAGTTATGACTCGATTGTCGTAATGAACGAACTTTGTAAACCTTGCAGGTTTGTACGGAACCCTCGGTGCGCGAGTCCGACTCGCACTTGGCCGGTTTTTTATAAATCTTGCACATTCTTTCGGCATTTAGAATACCAGTAAACACAAAAAGGCAACCAAATCCATGTTTGCAGAAACATCCCCAAACATGTACTTTTATAGGGTGTTTTACTGTACGTTGAAGAAATCTATTATGTTTACTGATCCAAGCTTTTGACAGAGAAGACCATGCCCAGAAAGAAGATTCATCTGTGAAAATAACACTGCCCCAATCTCGATCCAAATTTTCCTTTGCCCAATTGAGTCGTTTTTGAACGTGTTTTTCAGATAATAAAGGTTTCTTCAAAGTAGACCGAAAAGATACTTCTTTTTCACGCAGACGACTACGGATTGTATTTAGGGATATATCTATTCCTTTCTGTCGTAGTTTTGATTGGGCAGAACGCAATGAAAGTCCTGGATTATCTTGAAAAAGACGAACAATCGCGTTGTCCTGGTTTTTAGTTGTCACTCGGCTTGATCCCCTTTCTGGTAGGTCGTCCACGTTCCCAACCTCTAAATATCGCTTCACCCATTTCTTGACGAAACTTTCAGACCTCTTCATGTATTTAGCAGCCGATTTGTATGATAGTTTCGGTCCTTTAGTATGATGAACAAGAAATACTGCTTCGTACCGTTTCAAGTATTTTTCACTCATCCTCACAATTAACAATTCACTACAATTAATAATGGTAAACACCAATAGAAGTTATATTGCGTATCAGCACACGAGTCAAAGATTGCTATAAAGAAATTAAAAGACAAGCCTGTGTTGTATTTAATCTGTATAATAGCGGTCACGTTCTTACTGAACACACTGTACATCAGGTCCCCTTATTCGTGGCTGTTCGATTTCCTTCACAATACTGCCTGGCTACCAATATTTAAACTTCCCTGATTGGTTTGCTGGACGAAATCTCTCTGTACATTTTCTTTTTAAATATTTTTTTTGTTAATGCCATTTGTTTATGTGCAATGTCTACTTATAGGTAGACAATAATAATAGTAAGGTAGCCCAAGAGGGACTTTTTCTGTACGTCAGAATGGCTGGTTGTCTGTGGCGTTGGTCTACCATATCTACCAATAGTATTGGTACTATTGATACCATACCTTACCGTGGTTTCGTTCATCATTCATTTTGGTATTTATTTATTTAGAACACCAAACAGCGCAACAAAATTAATATGCTAAATATAAAATAACCTTAACATGAGTCAGGAAACAGGTGTCCCTAATGTAACATAACATTTTTACACTGAGCGGACAATTCTAAATTCTTATAAGTACAATAAGGTTTTTGTAAATAAGCTAAGATACACAAAACTAGCTATGAAAATGTTAGTGTGACCAATCTCTGACACGCAGATATCAGTCAGAATAGTACATTGTTAAAACTTACAATGGAAGGCAAGAGAGGTCTTGGTACCTACACATGGTATGAATGATGAACAGGACGGTCCACGCACAAGTTTGCAATGAGCTTCTATTTTATACGTCTTCCCTTACCTGCTGCTGTATTTAATGAAGTCTTATCTATCTTTCCAGATGAGATTACGTCGTCTTTCCGTCGCTTTGGGCCGCTGGTCGTGGACTGGCCCCACAAAGCCGAGAGCAAGAGTTACTTTCCGCCCAAGGGATATGCGTTCCTACTGTTTCAGGTATGTTCATTATCACATTTAGGATGTAATAAAAGGGGTATGTTAAGCGAAAAGCTATGTGAATAGCCCACTATAAAGAATCTATTTCCAAAACAGACTCGAAATCACATGTTTTTCCAGAAAGTATGGAGAAATACTACACAACTCTGGAATGTGATTTCGAGTCTCAAATTTTGGAAATAGGTTCTTTCTCTATAGTGGGCTATTTACATAGCTTTTTGGAGAACCAGATGTAAAAGATAATTCATTTGTATAAAACGTTTCTTTCCTTAGATCTACCTACTAGCTAGTTGTTATAGGCTTTCAAAACCCAAGAAAACACTGGTAAAGACACTTCAATGCATGTCTCCCTCCACATTTCAGGACGAGAGCTCAGTAGCCTCTCTAATGGAAGCGTGCATAACGGACGACGAGAAGCTTTACCTCTGCGTCTCGTCCCCCACACAAAGGGACAAGCCCGTGCAGATCCGGCCGTGGAGACTGGCCGACGCGGACTTTGTACTGGATGCTAGCATGCCGCTGGATCCCAGGAAGACTGTGTTTGTGGGCGGCGTGCCACGTCCTTTGAAGGCTGGTGAGTGCTATGTGATCTGCTGTGATCTAAATCCTAAATACTTGATTGTCTGCATTTTCGCAATAAATTTTTCTTGACTTTCCCACAAGAAGTGTGAACGTTCTTAGCGAGTGTTATTCTCTCAGGTTTTTCACGTCCTTTGTGAATGATCTTATTAGATGTTATCCCCATGTTTTTGGAATCTGCTATGATCAATCTCTAAATAGATGATATTCCGTACTTTTCCAATGGATTTTCCCTGATTTTTCCCTAACGAAGTCCCTTGAATGCTGGTGAAGGTAGCCCATTGATATGTAAAGATTTAAGCAAGTAGGTAAGCTAGACTTCCATGCTTTTGTGGTAGAATTTATGCTCGATGCCAATATAGGTATTCCCGTGCTAGGAACACTCTGTTTGTAGGTGAACTTCCACGTTCTTTGACGTCTCCTGTGATCGATTTTGTTAGACGTTGCGTTATTTCATGTACTTGCGGGTAGGTGTTCACTATCTTTTTGGATGTTTTACCATATTATCATTTTTGGTAGATTTTCAAGATCTGAAAGAGACAATTTAGTTCCTTAAAAGGCTGATAAAAACAATTACTCCGATCGACCTTTCTGAGTTTTTAAACCATAATTTTTACTACAATTACTTAGGTACATGAATACATTTAATGTATCTTCTATACTATATCTTCACATGTATATCTGTGTCTTCGCAGTGGAGCTGGCTATGATAATGGACCGGCTGTACGGCGGAGTCTGTTACGCCGGCATCGATACCGACCCGGAGCTGAAATACCCCAAGGTGAGACTACATACATAATATCCCAAGGAATAAGGATATCATGGGATCCACCTTGTTCAGCTTTTGCAGTCCACTGCTGGACGTAGGCCTCCCCCAGGGCACGTCACAAGGACACAAGCCATAGGGGGCTATTGATGGGATTATGGGAGTCGTATTTGAGCTTAAGACGTATCATTAAATTCGTCATACAGCCAATTCAATAACCGATCTCGAGAGATTTTTGCATATTATAAGATTAAATATTCCATTGGTTTCATACAAAATTTCAAATTAGGAATTTTTAAAATCCGAGATTCTTTATGATCTCTTATTGAAATTGGCCGATAGTGACAGTAACTGAACACTGGGTTAAAATTTTTAGGCAGTGAGGTTTTTATCTTTAAAAATAATAATGTTCACTATGGGTTCGCCCACCACCGGGCCCTACACCCTTTACTGACCCTCGGATCTGATAACTCATAACTGCGAAAACAAGCACCTACCATGCAAGATAATAAATACATCGCATTGATTTCGGAATAGTGCAATGTATTATCTTGCATGCTAGGTGCTCGGATCTGGTTTCTCGTCGCGATTGTAGTTAGTGCAAGTGCCTGTTGTCGCAGTTATGAGTTATCAGATCCGAGGGTCAGTGGAGGGTGTAGGGCCCGGTGGTGGGCGCACCCATAGTGAATGTTTGAATTCGGATTGTAACGCCTAATACAATTTCATTTAAATAATAATGTGTTATTGTACATAACCAATTTATCTGGTATGTTTTAGGGCGCGGGTCGCGTGGCCTTCTCCAACCAGCAGTCATACATCGCGGCCATTTCTGCGCGCTTTGTGCAATTACAGCATGGAGATATTGACAAACGCGTTGAGGTACGTTTATTGGGGATTTTTAATTCTTATTCCTTATTGTACATCATCATTTACAGGCCTGGGAAGTCCACTGTTGGACATAGGCCTCCCCCAACAACCTCCACTCCGGCCGGTCGGAAGCAGCCTGCATCCAACCGACACCCGCGACCTTGGCCAGATCGTCCGTCCACCTCGCGGGTGTCCTTCCCACGCTGCGTTTGCCGATACGTGGTATCCACTCTAGAGCTTTCTGACTCCATCGGCCATCAGTTTTTCGAGCTTTTTTTATATTAAAATAGGCTTACGCTTGAACCATAACGCGCCTGATGGTAAGCACCGTTGCAGTCTAAGATGGATCGCGCTTGCCTAAAAGAAACCGGTTCACTCTCGACTTGAAGACCGCGAGATTATTGTTCATGGGGAAGAGGGATTCAGAGCTATCTTCCTTATTGTACACAAATGAAGAAATATTACATGTAATTGGTATACAGGAGAAATGTAGGTACAATGGCGTGCTTTTACCCCTTCAAGAGATTTCTTCCAGCAAACCAAGCAAAAGTGACGAAAACAGAAGAAAAGAAAAAACTCGGACATTCTCTGATTCCTTGATCATTAACATCTGTCTCCGCTATGCTGTGGCTATCAGGTACTCTTTATAACCCTGGTAGTTCTGGTGGTGCCGGCAGAGTAGAATTTGTACCACCCCTGTCTGCCCGTGGGTATCGTACGAGGCGATTAAGGGTTTCCGGGAGGCGAGCAGCAGCGTCTTCCGTACTGATAACATAGTCTGAAAATCACACTGCGGTCACCAACCCGCCTGCCCAGCGTGGTGACTATGGGCAAAACCCCCCTGTGGCAGTAGCCTTGTGGCGTGCCCTGGGGGAGGCCTACGTCCAGCAGTGGACTACAATAGATCCTATTTCGGGAACAAAGCCATGTCTTTGTACATGTTTGACGAGTATGCAATACTCTTGTTTCTACAAAGGTATTGTGTTGCAGGTGAAGCCGTACGTACTAGACGACCAGATGTGTGACGAGTGCGCAGGCGCGCGATGCGGCTCCAAGTTCGCGCCGTTCTTCTGCGCCAACGTCACGTGTCTACAGGTACGTGCATAAATAGATAAATATATAGCCATAATGATGACATAAATACCTAATTGATGATGATGATGATGATCTCCGACCGTATTTCGGCCAAGGCGACCGATCTCTACGGAGATTGGTCAGGTACGCAGGAGATATTATAGTGCACAAGTGTGTGCGCAAACACAGATGCACTCTCTATTCCGTTACTCTCATAGTCCGATGGGACGGAAAGCCGACACGACCGGAGAGAGATCAGGCGCAGGACCAACGGTTTTACGTGCTTTCCGAGGCACGAGCTAAGTGACAAATTTTACAACAATAAAATCTGTACATGAAATAAATTCATTGGTACAGGTAATTATTTATAATTATATTTTAACCGCGTGGTGCCGGCAGAGTTCGTACCACCTCATGTCTACCCGTGGGTATCGTACGAGGCGATTAAGGGTTTCCGGGAGGTGGGCATCACATTGCGGTCACCAACCCGCCTGCCCAGCGTGGTGACTATGGACAAAACCCCCCTTGTGGCAGTAGCCTTGTGGCGTTCCCTGGGGTCCAGCAGTGGACTGCAATTGGCTGATGACATACATTTTAAAAACATAGCCCAACAGCCGCAGTCGGGTAAATAAGGCTTGAAGTGTGTTTTGACAATCCAATATGGCGCTTGCAGTACTACTGCGAGCATTGCTGGGCGACGATCCACTCGCGGCCGGGCAGGGAGTTTCACAAGCCGCTGGTTAAGGAGGGCGCCGACCGGCCGCGCGCCGTGCCCTTCCGCTGGTGTTAGTGCGTGATGTGCGTGGCGTGCGTTATGTGCGTGGTGTGCGGGACGAGCGGGGCGTGATGGGTTTTATTGGGTGGAGCGCGTTTTGTCTGTTATTTTGAGAGATGATTCCGAGATCTCAGATTACGAGATGATTGCTAATTTCTAAGTTCCTTTGAGTGATGATTAGGAAGATGTTGCCATCTGAACTAGAGTTTTTGTCACAGAAAACTATGCATTCTATATTTCAAGTCTCGTAGGGGTGGTCTGTGTTTCGATGAGATCGCTCATTTAGAGCAACAATGACACAAGTAAAAAAATGTTAAATCTGGCCAAATCACACAAAAAATATCTTCACTCCAAATGAAGATGTGCAGTTTCGCTCATTTGTCATGTTGTGTCAATGTTGCTCCAAATAAGTGGTTTTATCATACTTAACAAGATGTTAGTTTCTAAATCTTGCACAGGAGTTGATTTATGAAACGAATTCTACCTTAAGACCGCAAATATTTTGGGTAGTCCATACTGCATGATTGATTAAAAAAATTCTATTGCATGCGAAATTAAGTCAAAGCTCACGTTGAGCGAATACTATTATAGCAATCACGTAGAGCTCTAAAATCAACAGAATGTATCACGTTCCGTGTTGCCACGTGCGTAGCGCAAAATACTACCAACACACGCCGCAGTCCCTACAAAGGAATGTTAAATAGCCTCACCAAGAATTAGACGTTGGGTGCAATTTTAATTAATAATTCCTACACAGTCCAGTTATGCGGTAATGATAGTTAATTTTTCACAATTTTTAATATAATGTTTTATCTTATTTCTAGAGAAAATGCATAATTGAGCTGTGTATAGCCCAACACGCGTCAGTAAGAAACGGTATGGAATGTGAAATATTAAAAAGATTGCCAGAAATATCTCTAGAATTCTACCAAAACCTACCATCATCACTATGTATCCCAACAAGTATTTCTGGCAATATTTTCCAAGCTTATAATCTAGGTGACGTTTGTTCTTGTCAACATTTTATAGTACTTTTACCACGATGTAGTTAATATTACTAAAACGCAAGCCCAAGATAGATTTCACAGCCTAGACGTGACGAAATTACATAAAATGTTGAAAAATTCAAGGAATACAACTCGAATTGACAAAGGAGTCCAATCACATGAAGCAACACTATCCAATGTAAGCAAAATGTTACGAGATAAGCAAAAATATTAATGCAACTACAAAGGTTTTCATATTTCTCTTTTGCCTACAACAATGTTGCCATTCTAAAAGCAATTTTACATTTGGTAGTTTACGAAACTGCAAAATAGAAATATTTTATACCTTATTTCGATTATAAGCAAATTATGTATCCGAAAATCTTAGCTAAAAATCCGCGATAAGCTCTGTCTTGGCACACTATACGACATTACACGAGCTAATTTGTCGCAAGTGTGCACGGTCACTTATAATAAGATTATTATGTAAGACATAAGTGGAATAATATCTCACTTCAAAGAAACATTATTGTACCTGTGTAGATAGAATGAATTTCTCCTAATTTAGTAGTTTTTACTCTTACATGTATTTTTAAAATAGCTTTGGTTTAAGGATTGGTTTCGGATTGGATAATGTTGCGATTACTTGGTGTTTTTTAAAATAGTTTTTGCAATAATTTGTTTAGTACTTTACTATGATGGTGCAAACACACTATTCAGCATTGGCTAGTTGACTTATCTCACCAGGCCATTTCTCTTGGATTGGGAAAAGATTACCTACTTCAATTCCAATATTCTGCTGCTAGCGAATTAATATATGTTGTAGAAAATCTATAAATTTTTCTCAATGGTCAGATAGCCTATTAGAACAAAGTTGATGCTGTCTCTCTTACAACATCAAATTCATTATTCAGATAGACTATCAGACTATTAGAAAATTCGGTCCTAAAGTAAATGATTAATTTCATAATTATTTAATAATAATTAATAATTTTATAATAATAGTTTGTTTAATTTAATAGATTTGCTAGCGGTAGATGAGAGAATGGAGTCGAAATGTTCCACTTTTTTCACTCGGGTGGGAATGGAAATAGATCCACTTTCACCACCCATGAGTATAGCCAGATGGGATAAGTGGAATAGCTGATCTTCAGGGGAATTTACGTAACTTGCAAAAGTAAATTTTTGCGATCGTATTACTTTAGATTTGCTATTGCAAGTTACGTAATCAGCCTACCGTTTTGGGTGTTTTTTATTTGTCGTTTGGGCTGGCTAGAATGTTGTGGGATTCACACATTTTCAGGCAAGTTAGAAGATTCTAGAAGGTCTATTCATTAGCCTTGGTTTTGTTCCTATGCGATCGTTTGGCCGTCAGTCGTATATTTTCCTGGGAGGCGGTAGGGACTGGGTTTTAGTACAAACAGAATCGTTACCAATTTTGGCTGTAGTCGCGCTCACTTCTCGAGCGTTCTCTTTATATTTTTAGCGTTAAAAAGTTATGATAAAAAAAAACTATTTTTTGGATTCGCCGGGATAGTGCAATAGAAGGTAGTTTAGTATCTCTTATATAAGAATAATTAACCAAATATTATCTAGAGTTAATGACGTTCACGATTTTTGCCTTTGCCTGGTCACTTTCGATTTTTCCGTTTGTGTTCGTAGGTCCGGTCGTATGAGTTTCGGACACTTGGTGTCCGGTCGTCCCGGAGTTTGGAATTCCGAGTTTGAATTTGATAAATTTAGCCTAAGCTGTTACGTTTTGATAGAAACATGAAATTTTTCGATGGCTTTTTTGTGTGTACTTAAAAATCTAAGGTAATAAAAAAAATCGGATACACACTGTGTAAGTCGGACGGCGTATCCCGATAGACCACGGCTGCATTATAGACTGTAGTAAAAAAGACTTGCGCGAATTTTTTGATGATTTTTCAATGATTTTGAAGCGGTTTTTTCGTGTCGTTTTCGGACTAAAACAAGTATGTGAGGCTTGTTAGTGCCTTGGAGTGATGGCGTGATCGGTGTACCTATACTGACGTCCCAACTTGGCTTGTTTTCTAAAGAGACTAATGAGCTATAAACTGCAGTCTCTTTATAAAATGATCTTAGTTCACCACAAATAGTGTCAACAAAGCGCCTGGTTATGGTTTAAACTATAAATTTTGCCGCGCGTTTCAATACTAAATACTTATTTAGTGGACGATAACTCGTATCGAAAATTAAGAATTGGTCCCACTGTCAATAAAAGTAGCTAATTCGATAATAATGAGCGTGTAGTCTCTAGAAGTAAACCGTGGACAGTGGAATCGGCTCTCCTCGGATTTTTCTAATGGTTAAGTAGGTACAATTTGTATTAGTAGAGCATTTTAGTAAAATAATAATAATTGCCATATAATTGGAGCATGCATTATACGACTTTGCGTATCGTTGTCAAAGTTATTTATATTATAGTTCAAATATTGCAGCTTCTAGTTACTAGTAATAATTGATGGAAAATAATATATATTTTCTTAATATTTAAAAAAGAATAATAAAATGTATTATATAATTGGAAAGATACGCAAAGTTGTTTAGTGCGTGTATAGAGTTTACGCACTCCGCGTGCCTCTTAAAGTAAATAGTAAAAATATAGTTTCAGTACCTATTGATAAAAATAAATAGTAAATTAAAATTATGGAAGCCCTGGAGCCATTTTCTTCCTCTTGAAATTTGAAATTTTCTAGGTCATTAGGCGCGCCGCGTTTAATATTAAGGAAAAAAGTCTCGTGGAATTATTCGTTATAATATTTTTGGCTTCGACTCTCAGGATTATGGAGACTTTAAGCTTTTCTGATCCAGATGATGTCAGATTGAATATTATGGCGATTCATTCGCGAAATTAATTCCTCCTCACTACTTATATTTAATTTAAATCTCTACTCGGCACTCTCAACATTACGAAACCTCTTTCATAATAATATATTTTATTTTTAAGGACCGATTTAAGGTAGCGATTTCTTATTCGACAGTTTCGATTGCATTTTAAAATTTACTTTGGTAGATTTTTCTCTACTTTTGTGACAACACTATTTTTGTAACCAAAAATTTGTTAGTAGGTTTGTTTATCGCGACGGATGGCAGTTTTTATTTCGTTTATTTTGTAAATGCGGAGTTTATTTTTAAATTGTTTTAGTGCACTTGCTCGTTAGGTGTGCAATACCCATTTTGATGGTTCTTTTGAATGAAATTGCTCAATGTTTTTTGAAAGATATAATTATTTGGAAGTGCCCCCTCTACCCTCCTAGTTGAAAACGTATAAGATCGAGACGCGTGAGTGAGTTAGTATGTGTATGGTCGCACTGTCCCATTTTGTATTTTTGTATTTTTATAAAAAAAAAAGAATCGTAATTGTGAATTCGGATGTGGTTTTTTACTTTACGCGCAACGTTGTAGCTGTGAATCGCTTGGGTGGGATTATTTTTTGATACATAACTTAATGTCGTATAATTACGATATGCAACAGATCTTCAAGAATAATCACACTCGTATCCGTTACTTGAAGGTCTGTTAGAGCCCAGCGAATTTTGAAAAATGTATTAAATATTATAATATGAATTTAAATTGGTGTTAGATTAATTGGTGAACCGAGGTATGTTTGGGATATGTGGTCTGTCTGCGAGCGGTGGGTAAGTTCTTCGTTTTATCTGGATGTTGCCAGCAACTACTACGGTGCCGTTGAATGGTAGAACATGGTAGAAAAAATGGCATGTCTGCGATACCGTGGATATTCTGGATTTGAGCCGTTATTTTATAAGTCGATTGAAATATAGGGAGAAAGTTTCGTATTTCTCGTTTGTCCTTGTTTATCTTGATAATCTTTTATCTTGTTAAGGTTTTACGTAGTGTCTAGTGTTGTTGCTCTTTGTAGCGGTGCACAGCGAAAATACTGCTCTTTTGATTTATCCTCACAGCAGTTTTAGTTTTGAGTGTCTTTTAATTTGGAGGCATGGCTTAGTTTACCGTTTAGTAAAATGAAAATTTAATTTTTAGTTGATTTCGAATGGAGTTTAGTTGGACGCTGTGGGGAGACGTTTTAATGGTTTTTTTTGTTGTACCTAGTTCGTTAGTTTGTAGGTTGTTTTTGCTTGTTCCTTGTTTACCCCGTTTGGCGGGCTTGTTCTTGTTGTTTGTACGTTGTCTGTTTTTATATTATCTGTGACTGGGGCGTTCGGTAGAATATCTATTGTGTCGACCGTTTCGGAATTTTTAGCCTGTTGTCATATCACTGCGTAAGGCCATGCGCGGGGGGTGTGTAGACCAAGGTCTTAGCTATACATTGACGTGAAGTTTGTACTAAGTGGTAGCTAACTTTGAAATGTAAACGAATTGTTGTTGTTTATATATTTAATTACTAAAAGTCGGTGTTTCGTCCCCCTCGTGGTTCCGAGTGAAAGTTTTTCGCACTTTTTTCACTTATGCATTATTACCTATGTAAATAGCGGATCGGTCGTACGTTGAATTTCTTAGTAAAGGAAAATGGTAAAAAAAAATCCGCGAGAAAGCTGTTTTTTATAACAATCGCATCGGACGCGGACCGAAGATAGTAAAATTTTTCGTCATAGTGCCTCCGGGCGATTTGTAAAAATTCTCGTGCTAGGAGTTTTAGTAAAATTATTAATTATACAATTAAATGAAGATAAATAGCGAAGAGTAGAGCAATTCATTAAAAATAAACCTACCTAACTAGATTAATATTGTATTATGGAGATAGTACCTAAATATCTGTACCATTGCTAGACAATATTGTGTTTTTTATTATGAAATGTACCTATTATTACCTATAGCACAGTTTTTCTATCAGTAGTTTAATTAATTATAAATTATTAGTTTATGTACTGACGATGGTGCGTTGTAATTGTTTATATTTCTTGCCGAGGGACTTTCGGGTTTTGATCATTTTTCTAAATGCATCAAAAATGTTGGGAACCCCACCGAGACCTCGGCCGGTCGATGCCACACACAATATCTATGAAATAATTTGTATTTATCATAAAATATATTTTTATAGACTTTAGACAATTTCATTGACTTGTTATATAAAAGTTGTATTGACAAATTTTGTTGAAAACCGCCTGTCTGTAGTGCCTGGCTAACTTATGTAGGTAATATTATATATTCGACATTTTGCTTCATTCTCGAATAATTAGGTAACAAAAAAATGTAGCCATCTTCCCATAAGTTTGTCAAGTCAGGCACCGCAAACTCTAATGGTTTTTTTTATAATGAATTCTACTTCTTTTGCTGTGAAACATGTTTAAAAATTTGAAGCACGCATTCGGTTCGACGCGTTTTTTAGTGAATTTTAATAGACAAAAAATGACACTTAGTGAGAAGTATGTTAGATTAATTTTAAGCTTTCTTTTTTTTAGAAATAAGCACAGTTTAGAAAAATACATGCAATACAAGTATATCGGTATTATGTCAGTTTGCTATTCGTTCATTTGCAGATGATATTCCATTGTATTCTAAAAAAATACATAGGTATCTACTATTTGTTTTAATTTCAAATCGACTCAACTTAGAATGCCAAATTTCTTGAAATGCCAACTTCTCTAAATGGCATGTCAAGAAGTTGGCACATCAAGAAATTGGCATTCTGAGAAAGTTGACTATTTGCGACCGGTGGGCATTTTGCGAAACTGGTAGGTACACTAAGCTGAATCAGACACGAGTCTCGAATCCTAACATGCTATTGTAGAAATATTTTGTGGCTAGATGTCGAATCGAATGGTGTTTTAAATTTGTTAGTAGAAACTTGTAGTCCATTTAGTATTCGTTTTTTTTTTTGTAAATTTATCCTTTGTACATGATAGCCCAGTTGTTCAAAGTGCAATGAATTATTTTACACTAATGTGGAGATATTAAAATGAATTTGAAACTTTCTTTCTGTGTTTCATCTTGTAGTGTTTGCTTTTCGTTTGGACATGACTCGAATTTTTTATATATCTTTTTTATACTATTTTCTCCCTTCTTTTTTAGATCACTTGTGGCTTTTTTGTCGAAGTAAGTTTTTATTTTTGTTTTCTTGTGTGTTGTCACAGAACCTATTTTTGTAAGTACATTTTTTTGATGCTATATTTTCTCCATACTTTTTTTATGTGACCAAAGAGAATAGACATGTCCCAAAGACTAGCCCAAAAAGACATAAACGACTATATTGTCGTTGATTTTCCTATTTTTTTCTAACTTTATCTATGGAGAAAGTTTAGCTGTTTTGACGCTTTTTTAACCTTTTTTTTTGTAACTATATATCGAGCCTGATTGGTTAAACGTATTTTGAATATTCCTATTTATTTTTTACTTTTTGTATAACATTTTTTAAATATTATTTAATTTGTAGTTACGTTTTAATCACCCTAGTTTAGAGTTGTTTCAATTTTAATATAATTATTTAGTGTTACTTTTGTTCAGTATTTTAAATAGAGTTTTTATGTAGTGGATTACTTTTGACACTACAGTTTTAAATGGAATTTGCCAATAGAAATTGCTAATTGGCAGTAAGACAGCATAGTTAAGACTATTTATAATATTTAACATATTATAGTAAAATATTGTATTAAAGAAATTTATTTGTTCTTGTCAATAAAGTTATCACAAAAATTAGATAAAAATTATTGATTGAAAGCTTTATGGAGTTTTATAGTGTATTTTTTATACTACCCAATAAGTACTTAAAGCCGGGTTTATACAGGATGTTTTTTCGTGGCGTTTTTTCGTTGCCACCCTTAATGAAGGGTACGTACTCTATACATCAAATAAAGTAAATTTATGCCAAAAAAAATGCTGGGAAACAATGTAAATTTTTTTGAAAAAAAAAATCTTGATCGGGCGAAATTTATAGTGTCCAGTATTTATGCTAGTTTTATCATAGATAGATATCAATTATTTTTCGTGAAAAAATCTTAATACGCGCGTCTATGTGCATTTATGCAGAAAAACGCAGTCTATTTACTCAACTTTGGACGCTAATATCTTGGGAACCAGACACTTCCCAGGTATGCTTCCATGGAGAAAAATGATCGTGATGATGAGGAGATTCCGTAGTTTTCGGGAACGTTGACGACCAAAAATCATCCTGTATTAACAGTGTGTTAGTAATGAATTCGCATATTAACGTTATTAAAGCTAAGAAAAAATCTAAAAGTTAAAAGTATGCACATGGTTGGCCCTGGCTTTATGTACTCTTTTAGGTAGGTATGTACCTATATAAAATCCATATAGAAGCGTTTCTGTAGTAATAACTATTTAGTTGAAATTTTAGTTTTGTTCATTTTATTTAGTTCATTTATACCTACCCATCCAGTCCTTTATAGTCGTCGCTCTCTACATAGATGCATTTTTTGCTACACACAGCCGACACGGCTGTGTTTCTAATAGGGTAGGCAGAACTTCTAGATCACGAAGGATATCACACGGCCACGTTATTAGCCGAGCCGAGTGTTGAAGATCAGTGACAAGTAGGGTAAGGACACACGGACTGCAATTTAACTGCAAAATTGCAGTTCCGATGCAGTTTAAATGCAGTTGGCACGATCTTAATGAAACTGCAAGCCCACTGCACGTCAACGTGCCGTGTAAGTGTACACCAACTACAAATAAACTGTACGTTGACGTGCAGTGGGCTTGTTGTTTGATTGCAATCGTGCTAACTGCATCGGAACTGCAATTTTGCAGTTGAATTGCAGTCCGTGTATATTTACCCGTAGTTAGCTGGCCCCGCAGCATTATGCTACTAGCTACGGAACCCTACTCCTATTATAGTAGGAACTTTCGGCACATAATGTCAACCGGACGAATTCTTAAAAACGTCTACTTCTTAGAATGCCAACATCGCAAAAAGTCAACTTTTAAACTTGAATAATTTGAAATCGCTCGTCAATCCATACGGACATGTTACGAAAAGTTACCAATATGTAGGTATATCAAGAGTGACATTATGTATGAGAAGTTGACCAAATGCGAAGTAAGTAATTTTGAGAAATTTACATTTTGAGAAGTGGTCCTTCGAAGTTGACCATTCTAAAAAGTTGACGATTCAAGAAATGTAGGTTCCTCTGGTTGACAATTTGAGAAGTCCACATTCAGGAGCATAAATCATGTAATTACGATGATCTTATTGAGGATGTAGGTCCCGCTCTAGTTTTATCTGACCATGGAGGTGATGAGGCGCCTAACATTCCTTTATGCTCAAAATGGCAATTTTGCGATGCCATTAGCTTGCAATTATTCTCAGGCTCTGCCGTACTTTTACAGATTGTCCATTTTTTAAAATGCCAAAGTATCCAATTCCCAGATTGTCGCATTTCTCAAAATGTTCAATCAACTATAACGATGGGCTTGTTGAACAAGTGCTATAGTGCGATAGTATTTCTTAAAAATATTTAACTATAAAATTATTAATAAAGAAATGGAAAAAATTCTTCACCCGAGTGGGAATCGAATCCACGACCACTTGCAAACCGTGCCAGCCGCTCTAACCACTGAGCTACCGGGTCAATTACTCGGATGACGAATTTAACTATAAAAATTATTATTATGTACACCTACATATAAATAATGCAGAACAACGAACGAGGCTATGGCGACATTTTGGGAATAGGACATTTTGAATCTGTTAGACTTTTAGGAATTTGACATTCTGAACTTTAAGGCACATTTCTTATGATAACAACTTCTGATGAAGGGATGTATACAGATGATGAAGAGGAGGTATAGCCGGTAACCATCACTATGAACTGTCAAAAAATATGACTCGATACGGGGGCAAAGGGCAAACAGTAGGAGGGTAAGCACGAACGTTTCGAGGCACATAAGTCAAACGGGAGAGATCGATTAAGTCTACACTCCGACCCTCTGGCACATTCAAAACCCCGAGAGCTTTCAACTCGAGCTGACAAACCGCTTTTTGCCTAGGGATTGATGTCAACTATAAATAACAGGTTAGAAACTTCCACACGGTTTTTCTTTAGACCTAACCGTAAAATTCTTCATACCCTCAACCTCATGGCGGAAAGGCGCGCAATTCTCTGCAGTCCCTGATGACCTGAAACATATCGGCAGCTCAATAGACGTATCTCCAAGTCTCTGGATACGACATCCGGCTTTAATACTCGCTGCATAAGGAGACAATAGAGCGAAACCAAGGCTCCAAAGGTTCGCGAAGAATTATCTTTGGGCAAGCCATTGACGAAGCTGAAGACAGAGGACGGCAGTTAGCGTCTAATACCAGAGGTCTAAGGGAGATTGAGAGGTTCTATGGACAGTCTCGGTCAAACCTGTTAAGAGGAGCCAAGCTCACCCGACACTTACTGAAGACACCCGGATATAGCCTGTACGAGATTGCTGCCCTTAAACAACTCAAAAACAACAAAGCGCCGGGCGAAGGAATAACAAGCTTCTAAGAGCGGGTAATCCGGTACTGAAGGTCCTCCAAAGGCTATTTCCGTCCTGCTCGAAGGGGTAACCTGGACAGAAGTGTGGTGGTGCGTTCTTTAAAAAAGGCGATAAAGCCTCGGATATGACCCATCTCGCTTCTGAGATGTCTAAATTTTTTCAAGGGTAATCACGAATCCTTGCTCGCAGGTTTGATGACTTCCAGCCTCCCGAACAAGCCGTCCGAAAAGGGTTATACCATAGTCACCACACGCTACGGCAGATACAAAAAACGGAAGAGTATTCGGCCACTTGCCTAGCGTTTGGACTATGAGAAGGCCTTTGATTCGATCGAAATGGGCAGTGTTGCGGTCTCTCCAGCGGTGCCAATTGAACTAAGAAGTGCTGATGTATACTGCCACCATATGAGTACCGGAGCACTAATTTCGCAGAGGGGAGTGAGACAAGGAGATTATCCCCTAATTAACTTTTTCTCGAGGTCGGCATCAATATCTCATTACTCACCTTCGGTTCGCACACTCTTGATCGCTGATCTAAGCACAATGCTCGACAAGTTCCCAACAGGTGTGAAGATGAACATGGACAAGACGAAGATTCTAGCACTCCTGTACTGGTTGGGAGCTCGATTGTTGTTGACGGTATGTTTACAACGGTCAAACTAGGTAAGTCCAACTTTGAGAAGGAGGTAACTCGGCGAATCCAACTCGTGGGCAGCGTTCGGGAAAAAAGCTATTTGTGTCCAAATACGCCAGTTTAAGACGAAGGTGTTCCCAGTGCGTGTCCTGATGACCGTGCCGAGACGTCTCTAACTATGTGCCTCATAAAAAAGCTCAGTCGCAGAGGGGAGAGAGCATGCTTGGGACTCTCTGGGAGATCAGAAATGAGGAGATCCGCAGACGTCAAAGATCACCGACATAGCTGAACGGTCCAGCAAGCTGAAGTGGCAATTAGCTCGAAGAACTGATGGCCGATATCGGAAAGTTCTAAGTACCACGTATCGGCAAGCGCAGCGTGGGAGGCCACCCGGAGGTGGACAATGCCAGGTTGCGGGCGTCGGTTGGAGGGGCTTCCGACTGGGATAGGCACCCAGTGGACCTAATGATGACTATATACATATTGGAATAAAATTGTAATTTTGAATCGGATTTTAGGATTTTGACGATGTTTGTAACAACTTCTGCAGATGATGAAGAGGAGGTATAGCGCTAATCTCAAAAAATATAACTCGATACGGGGGCAAAGGGCAAACAGTAGGAGTGTAAGCACGAACGTTTCCTAAGTGCGAATACGTCTGGCGTTTGTCCCCTTTTGGGGGATAACTGTTTTTTTTTATAAAATTCTTCCAGTTGTCCCCCATGTCACCGGTGGAGGGGACAATTGGAACTTAAATTTTTAAATATCCCAGTCTTTTCACAAGAGGTTTTGCACTATAATGTTGCTAGAAGTAACAAATAATAAATATATACCTACCGTGGTTCGGATATGACGAGAAAATTTAAAAGCCTTAATTTTATCTTAACATATAGTATTTTATTTTACATAAAATAAAAAACTAAGTATGTATACTTTTTTCGTGATCCCGTTCCTCATTAGACACTAAAATGTTTTAGCAAAATATCCCCTCAAGAGAAAAACTAAAATTTTAAGTTTCGTGTCGTTGGTAGAGGGACATTTTTTCATTTTTTTTTAATTATAAAAAGTACGTAAAAAGGGGACAATGCCAGAGGAGCTTTCTAATCTATATATAGGTATAGGTACATATAATAAAATTGTCGGATCATGTTTGTGCGCTAATCTCAGGACGATTTCGAGTTTTCGGAATATATTGTGACGGTCCCACTTAACATATAGCTTTTTACCCCGTAAAATGTTTTTATCCCCGATAGTATCGACATTTTGTTTTTTCTGCAGTCCACGCGGACGGAGTCGCGGCCGTCCAATAGTCTTTACTAATATTTCAAATGCGAAAGACTATCTGTCTGTCTGTCATGCTAAAACTTCTGAACCGATTGAAATGAAATTTTGTACACAGATAGCCTGAGAAAGGACCATAGGCTTACGTAGGTACCTACTCTATACATCAAACAAAGTAAGTTTATGTAAAAAAAAATTGCTATCAATCTTCACTATGCAGGGTGTGAGTGACAGCCAGGCAAATACTGAAATACTGAACAAGTACCTACCAATGTGTTATTACCCGCAGATGTGTTATTATTAATGTATTTTTGATTTGATTATCAGTAATATTTGCTCTCCGCGCCAATTGTATCGGGCGATCCTGTGACTAATTAAATGGGCTTATTGGTTATTGTGTTTTTGATAACAGGGCATTTTCTTTCTTTGAAAATCATTTTTTGGTTAAAAATTTAATTTTAAGTCATTATCTAAGGCCTAATTAAACGAAGTAAGTACTTAAATTGATTTTTTTTTCCTAAAAATATAACAGAATGTTGGAAAATCTTGGAATTTTCCTGCGAATTTTTTAAGTGTTTTTCGCCCCAGAATCATAGTCTGAAGTCGTGGTATTAATATTTGCCTGGCTGTCATAAGCACCCTGTGTAGATTACCTCATGGGGTGAGCAGTAACTAGGGCAATGGATATAAGCTACCTTAAACGATCATTTCGATCTTTGATTTAGATATTACATATGGGTAAGCACGTAACGCGGCGTAGCGACTCGCTAGTTAGTTGGACGATAGCGTTACGGACTATCGAGAAGTTCGTGCTTACCCCTTCGAGAGTCCGTAACGATATCGTCTAACTGTCAAATCACATAGATTTTGCTAGCGAGTCGCTAGCGTTACGCCGCGTAAAAAGGTTCGTGCTTACCCCACTGTCCGTGTTTATGACTCCGCAGTACTTGACCAAAACCGTGTCTATCTTTAATCTAAAAAAAAAAAGTTGTAGATACAGTAGGTACCTATATGTGTAGGTTCAGGGTGTAACAAAAGGGGTAAGTTTTCCATTAACATTAATTAAATGAAATAACCCACTACTGCTAGTACCCACAATGTTTGCATCAACCGAGATTCGAATCCAAAACCTATAATCTACGACAGTCGAACATATCTATTCCATTGGGTGGTATGTATACAGGGTGTAACATAAAGGGTATGTTAAGCGAAAAGCTATTGAAAAAGCCCACTATAGAGAACCTATTTTCAAAATTTGATACTCGAAATCACATGTTTATTTTTCAAGATTGTATGAATCATTCCTGAGTTGTGTAGGAATTCTCCTTACTATCTGGAAAAATAAACGTGTGATTTCAAGTCTGAAATTTTATGGACAGATTCCTATTAGTGGGCTATTTACATAGCTTTTCGCTTAACATACCCTTTCTGTTACATCCTGTATAGGTCATCTAATGTAGAAAACTAGTAGGATTTACCAAATTAAACATACATATACGAGTACATACGTAGCCAGAACTGCAAGATCCTCAAGGTGATCCCACAGTCACTTTTAGCATAGCGAGCTTGTAAAAGAGGCTTGTATCAAGATGCTAGCTCATCGCCTGAGAGAGCGCGCTTGAGTTCCTTAGTCGACTCTTACGACATGCACGGACGGAGATGCAGCTGATGTATTCTAGTGAAGCCCCGCATTAGCACAGGCTTTTCCTTCCAACATATGTTGGATTGGATGTTACACTACCTACATGACTTTTGAATGGAATATCTGTTAAATTACACTGAGTAGGTATAGCTTAGAATAATGATTCGCTCCGCTCGTTCTACATCTAGTCAGAGCGGAGCGGAGACCAATCATTAATTTAAGAGCTTATACCTAGTAGATTTTTATTAGTAAGTTCCATAGCGTTTAACTAATTATTATCCAAGCTCATTATCCAGTTTATTGACAGATATTAAGCAAATAACCCTGTCCCAATAAAACGTTTAGTCATTACCACAGAACAACACCCAAAAACACCAGTTTAGACCCAATTTCAACTCTATCCCCTTCGTCATAAAGAGGGCCTGTGAGTTTCGGGATGGAAAGTTAAGTTGGGAAGAAGTCCCAAGCCCTTTTCTTGTGGAAACTAGCCCTGATTGGCCAAATGCATAATGCGCGCGCAATGTAATTCAAACGAGATTCACGCCCAGTTTTATATACGATGCGGGTTTTGTTCTAACACCGTTAGATTTGTGGGTGGGCACAACGCAATGTATGTGCAACTGTTTGTAATATCCATTTGGAATTCACTGGACAAACAGTTCAAGAAAGCTTTTGCGTGTCAGTTGCTGGGATAGTTGCAAAGTGGCTATCGGGCTTTCGGGTACAAATTGAGTGAAATTATTGGATTTTTTTGTTAATAGTACCTAATTTGTATTTTAAAAAGTACAAATGGACGTTAAAGTATTAAGGATAACTTGTGTGTAGCAAATTCAATATTTTTTGAAAATTTATTTAAACTTTATAATAAAAAAATACCGCCATAAAATGACGTAACAACTTTTTAAAAGCAACGGACAATTTTAAAACGGTAATAGCGTTTAAAACAAACAGCCAAAAAAAAACAAAATGGCTAACGTCGGAAAAATATTGGCGACTATAAAAGCTGTTATAACCAGGCTCGTTTTTGCAAGTCATGGTATAATAGCAATATGGCAGGTAACGGAGTTCAAGAAAAGCCTGGAGTATTGGTATTTAGCTGGTCCTATCCTGCTGCTGATCATCGAAGGTGTCTTCACATTGACCATCAAGGACAATCAGGAGTGGAAATGGTGAGTAAAAAAATCCTTTTTTATATATTTGCCCAGCGTGATAAATATGGGCAAAAACCCCCCTATGCCCTATCGCAGTAGCCTTGTGGCATGTCCTGGGGAGGCCTACGTCCAGCAGTGTTGCCTGTAGGTGTGGGTGTGTATAGATTGAGCTATTTTATATCACCTAGGTATTAAAATTTGTCCTGAATGATTTATCAACGCCGAGGCAAAACTGCTGAAGCTAGGAACATGATAATTATGTATTTGGACCGTGAATGTAACGTATAGTTCTACTTAGGATTCCCCGTTCTTCCCACGGGAACTGGAAATAACGTGGACGAAATCATGGGCGGACGATTATGTAATACCTATTATACTATACAAGGTGTAACAAAAGGGGCATATGTTAGGCGAAAAGCTATGTAAATAGCCCATTAAAAGGAACCTACCTACAAAATTTCAGACCCGAAATTACCTGTTTATTTTTCCAGTTAGTATGAAGAATTCCTAAACAACTCTGGAGTGTTCGTACAATCTTGAACAATAAACATGTTATTTCGATTCTCAAATTTTGTAAATAGGTTCTCCATAGTTGACTATTTACATAGCTTTTCGCTTAACATACCCCTTTTGTTACACCCTGTATTATACCTACCTACTTACATACATACCTATAGGATGTTGGTGTGTTCAACTAATAAACTCAAGGGCCCAGAGTCAACCTCAACTGTCCGTGGTGCACCCTGCTATTTAACGGACAGAGCTCTGACGATGACAGTTTATATTACCTACGTATTTAGAATGTCTCAGTACCATTTCTCATTGGATTTCGTTAACGTCGCTAGATTTTTTTACTTGTGCCCCTAATTACCGATCTATAGATTCATATTTCCCCTATGCTTTCTTCTATGCTGCTCTGGGAGTGAAAAAAAAACGTATAATACGTACTGTACAAGTCAGTAGAGGGATAAGAGGGTCTTGGTGTTTTGTAGGCGATGGGCTGACCACCTGTCACTACTAACCGAACTTGTACATCTTAACTATACCTTCAAAATTGGTCAGAAGTGGCACCATGTGGTTCTATCGGCCCTTGGTGCTCTGCCTACCCCGTAAGGGATAAAGGCGCGATTATATGTATGTATGTATATTTCCCCTAAAACGGCGATAACAATACATACTCATACCCAATACGATCAAATGCCTCTGAAAAAAACTACACGAATCGAGATGAAACATAAATAATTTCTTATTTTTACATTTCATTCGATAAATAAGTATGGACATGTCTGGTTATCTGGTTTATTACGTGATTATCTTGAAATTAAAATATGTACCTACTCAATTTTGCATCATAGGTAGGTAAACTAAAGAATACCTTAAAGTTATTTTAATGAATTTAACAGTTGTGCACAGTGACGCAGGGTTTCACTAGAATACATCAAGCTGCATCTCGTTCCGTGCATGTCGAGTCTAGGTACGAGTAACTCAAGGAAATCTTGGACGATGAGTTAGCAACCTTGATACTGATTATGTATGACTCGCAACTTCATCTCTAACATCAGGCGTTTAAACTGTGTGGTGATCCGTATTCAGGACCAAGCATTGTTACTACAGGGTGATTTTTGGTCGTCAACGTTCCTGAAAACTACGGAATCTCCTCATCATCACGATCATTTTTCTCCATGGAAGCATACCTGGGAAGTGTCTAGTTTCCAAAATATTAGGGTCCAAAGTTGAGTAAATAGACTGCGTTTTTCTGCATAAATGCACATAGACGCGCGTAGCAGGATTTTTTCACGAAAAATAATTAACATCTGTCTATAAAAAACTAACATAAACACTAGACACTATAAATTTCGCACGATCAAGGAATTTAAAAAAAAAATTCAAAAAAAAAATATTTTTTTCCCAGCATTTTTTTTGGCATAAACTTACTTTATTTCATGTACGAGTATAGAGTACGTACCCTTCGTTAAAGGTGGCCACAAAAAAACACCCTGTAGGTATACTACCTAAAATACAGGCTAAAGCCCGAAGACCTAATCTGACGTAATATGTTATATGTGGGTACTAAAAAACTAGAAGTTGAACCTAGTAGTTTAGTTTGTACCATCCCTGCCTGCCCGTGGGTATCGTACGAGGTGATTAAGCCTGCCCAGCATGGTGACTATGGGCAAAAACCCCCTGTGGCAGTAGCCTGTGTGCTCTGGGGGAGGCCTACGTCCAGCAGTGGACTGCAATAGGCTGAAGAATAAGATGAAGTTATCTAATGCTAAACATAGCATTCTCCTTCGTGATTCTGCAGTTCGGCTACCCCATTTTACCCAACACATCCTTGTATTTGTAGATGTTTGTATGTACCTATAGATTAGACAGTTTTTTTTTTTAATTGAAAAATAACCCGAATAAAATGGGCGATTCTGACCGTTACAATTATTTTCTTTATTGCATACACACACAAATATAAATTACAGGATAAAAGAAGAGATGTATGTAGTACAATGACAAGCGTTATCTCTAGAAGTTACTTAAACTTAAAAGTCACTGGACTGTCCCTTTCCATCCTTAACAAGGTTGAGACAGAAAGGGACAGGTGGGACAAATTATAAGTTAAGGTTTAAGAGTGACGGTCAGAATACAAAATCTGTGTCAGAATCGAGCATAAACAAAAAATGAGTACCAAATTTAAGCATAAGCTACTCGTACATGCAATATCACAGGTTAAGTTTTACACTGTAAAATGTATCTACGAGTACATTGGTTTCGTCTACAGTATATTCAAGGCGACGTTCTGGAAGACTGGTTATTAACAAAGGGGTACAAATGTCGCCTCTTCGATTCAACTCACCCTTTCTCGAGGCCAATGTCGACCTGACCTTGGAGGGAAGTTATTGGCTGACAAACCCTTAAGTTTCACAATGATTTTAGACACACAAATGAAATCATTTTATTGCATACTAAGTGTACATAACAGTTTTAATTGAGTAACACTGCTCTGGGTGTGAAAAAAAAACGTATAATACAGGATGTTTATGATAGCCAGGCAAATATTGATACCATGAGTTCAGACCATGATTCTGATGCGAAAAACACTGAAAATTTTCGCAGGAAAATTCCAAAATTTTCCGATTATTTTTCTTCCATATTGTTCAGGGTAACATGTGCAATTAATTCTAAGAAACTACAAAACTACATTTGACAGCATATTCATATAATGGTTGATAAAATTAGGCCTTAGATAATGAGATAAAAATAAAATTAGATAATGAGATAAAAATAAAATTTTAACCAAAATATGATTTTCAAAAAAAGTTGCCCTCAAAAAATTTCAAATAACTAATCAACCCTAATGGAGAGTCACAAGTGATCCAAAAAACAGCAATGTATCACACAATAACCAATAAGCCTATTTAATTTGTCACAGGATCGTCCGATACAATTCGCGCGGAGAGCAAAGATCACTGAAAATCAAATCAAAAATACATTTCCTGCGAGTAATAACACTGTCGTATAACTCAACACAATAGTACTTATTCAGCATTTCAGTATTTGCCTGGCTGTTACCCACACCCTGTATTACAGCTGCTTCTCTTCCCTGTACAAGTCAGTAGAGGGACAAGAGGGTTTTGGTGTTTTGTAGGCGATGGGCTGACCACCTGTCAGTATTAACTGAAGTTGTACATCTCAACTATACCCTCAAAATTAGTCAGAAGTGGCACCATGTGGTCCTATCGGCCCTTTGTGCTCTGCCTACCTCGTAAGAGATGGCGTGATTATATGTATGTATGTATTAGTACAATGCTTTGTCCTGAATGACTGACGGATCAATGCATAATTATTGTCCTCCAGTATTTATTTCATCATGGAAAGGTCGGGATCTCGCTAATGGACAAAGTCCGATACAAGATTATCCGGCAGAAGGTGACAGACGTAGTCCCGAAATGTAGCAGACCGAAGTGGCAGTGGGCGGGTCATATCTGTCGTAGAACCGATGGACGGTGGAGTGAGTGGAGGGTAGCGTTAGACGCCCTTCGGCTAGATGGACCTATGACTTGAAGAGGACGGCTGACAGTGACTGGATGGCAAAAACGGCAGATCGAGCCGTGTGGCGTGCTCTGGGATAGGCGTACGTCCAGAGGACTGCAATAGGCTGACGACGAAGCTTATTATCCATCTAAATGCATCTAAGCCGCAAAGTGTGCTGCTATGATGAATCCGATTCCGTTTCGGCTTCGTTCCGGCTCAATATTCTTGCGAAATGGCCCCCCTGAAACTTGGAAGGTGGTAAATGACATGATAGGCTTGTACTTTGTTTCCAGGTACTTCAGCGTTACGGGTATCTGCTGGATGCAAGGCGCTTCCAACCGGTCGTATTGGAGGTCATCAGAGGACGTCGAAGTTTAGCACTTAATGGCCTTAATTGATGTCTTTATTCCCAGGTTCTGTCCATCCGTCTTCATCTACCTTAGCCTGGTGGTACCAGCTATTTGGCTCATAGAACTACACAAGGTGGATACCAGGCTTCTCAACAAGACTAATGAAAATGATACGAAAACTGTAGTAAGTATATAACATATATACATACGTAGTTTCATGCCTGTCCCATAGGGGTAAGCAGAGACTACAGATCTCCATTTACTACGTTCCAAACATAACTCTTTCGCCTCATCCACATTCATTAAATTCTTCATACATGCTCGCCGGTTTCGGGTGCTATTGTCTAGGTCTTTTTTTCAGCACATCCCTAATTTGATCGGTGTAGGTTCGTCTAGGGCGACGTCTCCCTCTCCTCTCGCATTGCCATTCATTTCTGCCATATATATCTCTTTCTTTAATCGTCTTCCATCCATCCTTTCCAAATGACTAAACCATCGAAGCATACTTTTCTCTATCCTTGTCACTACGTCCTCTTTCACACCGCACAATTCTATCACACTATTTCTCACTCTATCTCGCAAAGTCACACCACGTAAGTATATAAACTTAGTATATAAGAAGGCATATAAAAAGGCTTCACATTAGCTGCATCTCCGTCCATGTCTTGTCATGTCAAGTCTACTAAGGTATTTAGGGTGCATTCTCTTGCGATAAACTAATAACTAGTCACTACATCATCTGATCGTGATCGTGAGCGTGATCGAATCAGAAATGAGGAGATCCGCAGATACGTACAAAGATCACCGACATAGCTCAACGGTCCAGCAAGCTGAAGTGGCAACGGGCAGGGCACATAGCTCGAAGAACTGATGGCCGATGGAGTCGGAAAGCTCTAGAGTGGATACCACGTATCGGCAAGCACAGCATGAGTAGGCCACCCGCGAGGTGGACGGACGACCTGGCCAAGGTCGCGGGCGTCGGTTGGATGCAGGCTGCTTCCGACCGGTCGGAATGGAGGTTGTTGGGGGAGGCTTATGTCCAACAGTGGACTTCTCAGGGCTGTAAATGATGATGATGATGATGATATCATCTGACCGTGCTATGCGAAACGTGGCTGTGATATCTTCTTCGCGTTCGTGCATTTTTGGCTACCCCATTTTTAGTAGTTATCTGTGCTGATGCATTACGGAAGATATTTACTGGAATTTATCAGCCGAATTATTATCGTTCCATGTATATCGCAAGAGTCAACTAAGGAACTTAGGGGCGTCCTCCCTTGAATCCAAAAATTGGCTTTATAAATACCGATGTTTGTTTCCTAGCTATAAATGTTTCTATACGTTCACTATGGGTGCGCCCACCACCGGGCCCTACACCCTCCACTGACCCTCGGATCTGATAACTCATAACTGCGAAAACAAGCACTTGCACCAACTACAATCGCCACGAGAAACCAGATCCGAGCACTTTCTATACGTCTAACCTATGTATTTATATACCGTATCTAAATACCCACGACACAAGACTTTAGGGATCATAATGTGGGACTAGGTCAATGTGTTGTGAAGTATGTGTGTATTATTTAACCGCTAGCTTACTTCCAGACGAATCTACCAATAGTGGTGCCGAAGATAGAAACGGAGACATGGGTGACCCTGATCGAGCAGTTTCTCATGCTCACCCTCATTGTGGGACGATGGCTGCTGCCGAAGGGAGACCTTACCAGAGACCAGCTCAGCCAGCTACTTCTTGTTTATATTGGTAAGGACCTGTCATTTAACACTGTGCTGATGCGGCGCTTCACTAGTATACATCAGCTGCATCTCCTTCCGTGCATGAGCTAGAAGCTTGTCACTGATTTTCTACATTTGAGCTCGCCATGCTAAACGTAGGTGTCGTACGAGGCGATAAATGGGTTTCCGGGAGGTGGGCAGAAGCGCCTCCCGTACTGACAATGACAACATAGTCCGAAAATCACACTGCAGTCACCAACCCGCCTGCCCAGCGTGGTGACTATGAGCAAAAGCCCCCTGTGGCAGTAGCCTTGTGGCGTGCCCTGGGGGAGGCCTACGTCCAGCAGTAGATTGGAAGAAGGTGCTAATCGTGCTGGGTTCAAGATATCATCTGCAAAATTGGGGAATATGCTTCTGGCTACCCCATTTTTAGAGACACGGTTAGGTATATGTATGTATGTATACAATGTTGACGGACGACCTGGCCAAGATCGCGAGCGTCGGTTGGATGCAGGCTGCTTCCGATCGGTCGGAGTGGAGGTTGTTAGGGGAGGCCTGAGGAGTCCAACAGTGGACTTCTCAGGGCTGTAAATGATGATGATGATACAATGTTATGTCGGTTACTATCCAATATATAAAAAAATCGGCCAAGGTAAAGTCAGGCTCACGCGCGAAGGTTTAAACGAAACACGAACAAAGAACTCTTAGTTATGGGTCCTATTTATTTGGTCCACTTTGGTTCATCATATTGCATCAGCCTATTGCAGTCTACTGCTGGACGAAGGCCTCCCCCAAAGCAGGCCATAAGACTACTGCAGTAGCGAAGTTTTTGCCTATACTCACCACGTAGGACTATGAACGCTAAAACCCTCTCTTTCTACACAGGCACAGCAGCAGACATCATAGAATTCTTCGACTCATTCAAAGACCAGAAGGTTGCAACGGAAAAGGTGCTAGTCCTGCTAACGCTGGCGATCTGGTCGTGGTCTCTCATGCAGTTCACCGTGGTCCTCACGGCTACGAAGTCGCGGAAGTCCAGGGGCACTGCTCATAGGTCTGACATGTACGTAACGTTTGCACGCAAGCCTATTGCACGATAATGCTTTGCTTAGATTTGATGATCATCATCATCTCGTCTGCCCCGTTATAATAATGGGGTCAGCGCAAAAGGGGTTTCTTATGAAACTCATTTGCCAGGGATACGATGATGTTAGAGCGAAATCTTAGACTTCTGATTATAGCAAACTAGAAATGCTTTCGCTTGTTATTGCTTTTCTATGTCCCTTTAAAAATTAATTTATATTAGGTAGATAGGGTAACTCCATTTTACCCCAGAAAGCCGCCCTACAGGCGATAAGCTAGCAACCTTAGAATAATGATTTTCGCTCGAGCGAAAACCTATCATTAATCTAAGGTTAAAGGTTATTCTCTATGATCATGCAGTTCTGCGCCACCGTATTTCGGGTACATATACGATCCTAGTAGGGCAGACTGTGTATTTTATTTACATAAGACCTTAGGGATCTTAATGTGGGACTAGGTTAATGTGTGTAAAGGTTTATCGTGTAAAATTATTATTTATTAATTTATTTTAAGACAGCCTGTTAGACCAAAATGGAATTACCCAGTCTTATCCCATTTTTTTAGCTAACCAGTTACTAGATACCTTCATAATTTCCTCCCTTCTTTCCTTACCTCTTTTTAAACCCCCTCCTTCCTCATCAGGACGACCAGCCGCGCCTGTTGCTGCTCCATCGAAGTCTGTGCCATCATCATGAACATCGCCCTCCAAGACGCCCCCTTCTTGGCCTTCAGGCTCCTCATCATCTGCCATTATCAGATCATCAATTATATGAACATCTTCTTCACTTGCAAGAACACTTTGGTAAGTTTCACATACATACATATATACATTAGTCACGCCCATTATCCCCTAAAGAGGTTGGGCAATTTACACACCTACTTTTCACCAGTTAGCCTATTCGGTCCCACGTGGTAAGCGATGAGCCTACCGCCGGGCACAAATTCAATAATCTAGCGACCGGTAATGACTCCAATGGAAAATATTACCGAGTAAATAAATACTAAATAGTTAGGTATTTTACAGAATGACGCTTTTAGCGTCATAGCCTCGTCCTCGTCCGTTGGTGAGACTTTCTTGTAATAAATTACGTAGGTACACACACACACATCCCCTGCATCAGCCTAATTGCAGTCTACTGCTGGAAATACGCAGCAAGGCTACCGCCAAACGGGAGGCTTCTGTCCATAGTCCCCACGCTGGGTAGGCTGGTTGGTGACCGCAGTATGATTTTCAAACTATGTTATCAACACTGGAGGCTGATGCCCACCTCCCGAAAATCCTAACTCGCCTTTTACGATACCCAAGGGCAGACATGGGGTGGTGCTATTCGAGTCTGTTGAAAAAATTACGTGATTGTTTTGAATCCTATGCCTGTTTCTTAGACACTTTAATTTTACATAAAATAATGTAAGTAAAGCCTTGTTTAAACATTGAGAATGGATGCTTTTATGGCCAAAAATTAGATGATTCTTGATGCTTGACATTTTATTTACATTTAGGTGATTCTTCTCCAAATCTACCGGCTTTATGTGCTACATCTGGAGACGGTTGAGGACGGCCACGAGGGTTCTGTATACAGGAAACATAAGAGCAAACAGAAGCAGAAGGATAAGAAGCATAAGTAAGTATTTACAGATACATACACCAAATATAAAATGTTCCCAGTACAGAGAACTGTAGGATTCAGAAATCCGACAGCGCCGCGCCGGCCCGAAGTAAATTTTAGAATGGAGCGAGATCCAATTATGGCGCCTCTCCTGTTTGCTCCTAATAATATATACCTATATCTTTACCAATTAGCCGCCCTCTAGGATTTGGCGCCTGGAGCGACTGCTCCGTTCGCCGTATGGGCGGGCCGGCCCTGCATACGGGCTATACTAGCTCATCATCGGAGAGAACTCCCCTGAGTTCCTTAGTCGACTCTTACGACATGCACGGAAGGAGATGCTGATGTATTCTAGTGAAGCCCCGCATCAGCACAGACAGTAAAATGACACTATCGAAAGTTCATAATATCAGTTAAAAGTTCAGTTAAATTGCCCACAATTAAAATAAAAACCGGCCAAGTGTGAGTAGGACTCGCGAACTGAGGGTTCCGTAAAAACCTGTTTTATTATATGTATGACGAAATAAAAAATGTACGTTTTTCGTTAATCTATGCTATATGACCTTGCTTCGTGCCAAATGTCAAGATTCTGAGTTCAAGGGAGTACCCTGTAGGTTTTGATTCCCTTGCGAGAGTCGAAAATTTGCTGAAATTTGCGACATAAACGGCTGTTTATGTTATAATCTTTTGATTGAGTTGGCTTAGAAGTTTGATTTTTTCACAGTTTCTAGGGACAGTAGATCTACGTATTTGATATAAATTTCAGCTTGATACCTCCATGCGTCCTGAGAAAAAGGGTCTTGACAGACGGATGGACGGACGGACGGACAACAAAGTAATTTTATAAGTGTTCCGTTTTTACCTTTCTAGGTACGGAACCCTAATAACAACACTAATAATTGCACTACGCTTGATACATTTTAAAAATTAGATCGATTGTGGGTAGCTGTCATTTTAGCCTACATAAATAAAAATCACAATAGGAATAGTAAAGCCCTGCATTACCAAAATGACCAAAATTATTCGTAATTGTAGGATTTACTAACCTTGAGGACCTTATAGAAGCCCTAGGAGCTCAATCCGAGGAGTTTAAGGGACTTTTTAGTTTATCACAACATATTTCATTTTCACTTTATCTCATCACCTGACCATTCCTCGAGGATGCGCTTTTCAGATACATAATCTTATACAGTTTCCCTTTTGATTTTATATTTAAATCACAAATTATCCAACTAATTCAAACCAAAACATAGAATTTGGTCTATTTTGAAGCGAAAAGTCATCCTTTTGACAAGCTCTTGTCATGTCACTTTTTCATTATATTACTCTTTTCGTACACTCAAATCTTTACAAAACTTCATGAAGAAAAAGAATTCATTTCGAATTCAAGAATTTGAAAATGGAGACAAAAATTCGTATATAAGCCATACAAACGGGAAAAAGTCAAGCATTCCGTCGGCTACTCAGCCAGAGCGAAGAACGGAATTATAAGGCCTTGTCCCGGGGCCGCCTGCCCCGGGACCCTTGCTGCACTTCGCCGGACTTCTACAGCGCGAACAATCCGCGCCCGCGTCGCGTTCAGTAATCCGCGACCGAGAAGATTCTTCTGTCCGATTCCAGTACCTACAACGTCTGCACCTGCATCTATAGCTGTGACCCGTTCGTCGGGTCTGGTACCTGCAACTCCTATCTGCAACTTCTACACCTGCATCTACAACAGTGACCTGGCTATCTGGTCCGGTACCTGCAACTTCTGCACCTGCATCTACAACTGACCCGTCCGTCGGATCCAGTACCTTCAACTCCTGCCTGCAATTACTACACCCGGGGGCGTGACTCCTGGAACGCCGTCGACCCAGGACCCTCAAGAGGACTCTGCTCACCGACTTCCTACACTTTTACACTCCACATTCCTTCATCCACGCTCTACTCACCCTCACTCACCTTCACGCATTGTTCATAGTGATCTCTCTTATATATTGTGTTATTTTGTGTTGTAAATAAATTCGTGTAACTCATATTTTCTTTTTATTTTGTTAGGTAGGTATTATATATATTTATTAGGTAGGCTAAAATTACTACATAACTGTAGCTACACGACATAATCTTGTATTGTTTACAATCTTCAGACACATCCATCTATCAAACTTTTACGTTTAATATTAACAGCTCTCTCCTGTACCTAAGTATAATTAAGTCAAGTTTTTTTTTTCTAGAAAACACAAAAGCAGCAAACATAAGAAGAAGCACGAGTCAGGCGAAACGTCCGTGTCTGTCATCAGTGACCCTAGGAGACATGACCGCGTCGAAGGTGGTAAAATCAGGTAAACACTACCGAATTAATACAAAACAGAGTAAACTACAATTATATTAAGAAGCTGAAGAGTTTGTTTGGTTGAACTAATCTCAGAAACTACATATCCGATTTGAAAAATGACTGCTTATACAGGGTGTAAAAAGACAACGTTGTTTTTTTAATACCTCGTAGTCTTTGTAACGACATTTTTTTTCTATGGAACCAACCCTGTGAAACAATAAAAAAAATTATGAAAACAAATCTGATTTTATTGCAAGCAATGTATTTAATAACAAATGTAACTACAAAATGATTTTTTTTTAATTTTGTAATTGCGTCTTTGAAAGAAATGTGTGTTAACCGATTCGAGATGGATTTATGTAAAAAAAATTGCAATATTAATGTAACTTTGGACCTCAATATCTTGGAAATCTGTGGTTTCCCAGGAGTGCTTCCATAGAAAAAAATAACCGTGATGTTACAAAGAATATGAGATAATTAAAGAACAACGTTGTTTTTTTACATCCTGTATAGGTACGAGTATAAGAAACGAAGTTGCAGATGTTAGCTTGTATTCTAGGTATTAAAGAAAGAAAGAAAGAAAGAAAACGTTTATTTTTCGCCACACACACACATAAAAAATTACAAGCTAAAATATATAAAGTGAGTATAATGCCGTAATCACTGCATATAGGTACTATACATCAAAACATTATACACATATATACATACATATTAAGTGCGGCCCCCTGATTACGTAAAAGCCGAAGCAAAGCGATAGCGAAAATTGTAAAATATTTGCCTTGAAATGTCAAAGTTCCTTTGAAATTCATTTTACGTAATACGAATTTGACAAGCAATCAGCGATTTTTGTACAATTTTCGCTTTTGCTTTTGCTAGTTAGGTAATAAGGGGGCCGATTTTACTAATGGTCGGATAACCTATGCGAGGGATAAATTTGATGCAACCTACATCTTGTTCAAGTTTTGGAGAAAGAAATCAGCATTCAGATAGGCCAGCTTACTATTAGAAAAATCTGCGCTAAAATGTGAATCAAAATTCACCATTAGGTATACCTAATAGACATAGATATAGTTAGCCGCTATATATTTAAAAGTGTACCTACCAACAAACCTAAACCTCGCCCCGAAACGCTGGGATTCTCAATAGTAATATTCATGGAGGAGTAACAAAAAGGAGATGCTCTAAGAACGTTCTATTTATTTAATTTATTTATGGCATGCCAACAACATACTATACATCTGTACATTATAAAAAATAGAGAACGGTCCAGATCTAAGGCACATGTCTCTTGCTAGCATACACATAAAAATTAATATTACTTACAACACAAAATAGAAAATTAAAAATGGCAGGAGAACTAACGCTATGACATCACTAAAGTGCGGACGTGGATTATGAAGCATTTAATTCAATAATACAATTTTATTTCGTAGGTTACCTATTTAGTATTAATTTACATGATTTAAACATATGACATTTATATATAATATATAATATCTTGACTAAGATAAATGTAAAAAAACACTTCTCCATTAATATAATGCGTTAGGATATACTTGATCGTTTCATCTTCAATTCAATTCAATTCAATTCAATTCTTTATTTGTAGTCATGGGTGGGTATATTATGTTATAATTTACAGAAGATTCTCCACAACTGCCTGCATGCTGCGGCGTACAATTTTTTTTTTTAAAGGCTTAATTTAAAAGCAATTCATAATCAATCACAATCAAATAGGAGTCATAAAATAATCAAATTTACATTAATACCAAAAAATAATTATTTACCATGTCCAAAAAACTTGATTGATGTCAGTGGTCAAATTCTATCATTTTTATATTCATCAAGAGAGTAAAATTAATTAAAAATAATAATAATTCTTTTTTAAAAGTGTCAGTATCTGAGCACTTTTTAATATGTAGTGGCAATTTATTATATATATGTAGAGGTACACATTCCACAGACACTGTTTCTAAAGAGTGCCGTTTTACCAGGCCTGGCATAAATGTCATAGCAATGTCTTGCTCTTTGCATTTTTACAAATAAATTTGGATTACGTTTGACAAACAATCTTTAAACATTGTGCTGAGGAATTCAGCTTTGTTTGCCGAGATTTGGCTAGTGTTTAGCTATCGGGATGAAGAATAACGTTGCCAATATGTAATTTGGAAAAGAGATGGTAAAATTCGTCATCCGATTAATTGACCCGGTGGCTTAGTGGTTATAGCCGCTGGCACGGTTTGCCGTGGTCGTGGGTTCGATTCCCACTCGGGTGAAGAATTTTTTCCATTTTCTTTATTAATAATTTTATAATATGACATTTGCTCAAAACATGATACAATAAAATACAATGACATCAAATTCTACAAATTCTTACTTCTTACGTGTCGTTGGTACCCACTTGATACTAAGCAATGGTGGTATATGAGGCGTTTTTATGATAATTAAGTCGTTTTTAACACGATACTTGGTAGATAAAAATATGCAAATCGTGAAAAACCTCATTGTTCCATATAAACTTTGACTTTTAATTCACGGATATTTTTGGACGGATTTTCAGGAGTAAAATTGTCACTACCTCGTGCCTCGGAAAGCACGTAAAACCGCCGCTCCTGCACTTGATCTTTCTGCGGTCGTGTCGGCTTTCCGTCCCATCTGACTATGAGAGTAAAGGAATAGAGAGTGCACTTTGTTCGAGCGGATACTTGCGCACTCTAATATTATATCCTGCGTACATGGCTAATCTCCAGTGATCGAAATACGACCTTGAGAGGGTTATTTATATCAGAAAAACACAGCTGTGTTTATTAAATGACGTAATGAATTCTAGCCGCTAAATTTTCCGATAACTTTGCGAATATCTCTTGTAAAATTATTACATTAGTATTCTCTAAGCCCTAAGGTCATCACCACCAACGATGGCTATCACAGCACCATCCTACACTTACTCCACGTAATGTACACTCAATAGTAATAACGACGCGACGGGGGAGCTTCGTCACCTTGACACCGCTAGGGATGAGGTAATGATATCGATATTACTTAGAATATCGATATTATTCAGAATATCGATAAGTTTATTAACAAACTAATTAAATTAGAACTTGTCAATAAAGTGTAGCGGAGCCACATATCGGATGAAAATGAGAACCACAATCCAATGCAAATCCTAGAACGCGATATCGATTAGGATTAGGTATTAATTTAACTAAAGGATTTTATCTCTAAGAACGGATAATGTCCTACGACCGAATTAGCCCACTGCGCAAGAGATATTATAATGCAAAAGTGGTGCACTCTCTATTCCTTATCCTCGATGGGACGGAAATCCGAAACAACCGGAAACATATCAAATGCAAAATCAAATATGCTATACCTATAGCCTTGTTATCCTGATATCCAATATCCCCCAAAGAGCTTCGGCAGAAGAGTACAACTTACACACCTACTTTTCATCAGTTAGCCTATTAAGTCCCTATTCTGATGTCATCATCATCATCATCATCAGCCTATTGCAGTCCACTGCTGGACGTAGGCCTCCCCCAGGGCACGCTACAAGACTGCCATGGGGTGTATTTGCCCATAGTCACCACGCTGGGCAGGCGGGTTGGTGACAAGCTACATATCTGCCAAGTTTCATACAAATCCGTTACGTCATTTTCGCGTAAAAGAATAACAAATATCAAAACATCCATTCTCACAAACTTCAAATTCAAATATCAGTGAAATCATCATTTAAATATTATTGTAAGTAGAATTTATTCAGTACTTACTTAATAAAAGTGAGTATTAAAAAATAGTGAGTAACCAGATGACGGATAATAGGGATGAATGGAAGAAGAGAACATTACGCCGATCCCAAATGAATGGGAACAGGGCAGAAAGATGATGACTTAAAATCTTACAAAAACAAATATTACCCAAAAACACCACCGCACCCCTAAACGGAGGGTGCGGTAAAAGGCTGACCCGACTACAATACTCGGGTGACCTGTATCACCCTGTATATATCTACATAATGGGGCGCCGTGTCATCTATACGTATCTATGTCTATGTTTTCGTGTCTCGTGTTACGTGAAATGCTTGGAGGTTATTTCCAATTGGCTTTATGTTTTTTAGGGTCGTCATTTAGGTATATTGTCTATAGACATTGCCGCAAGCCCAAGAAAAGAAATTGCATACCTACTTACTTACCTACATACCGTTTTATTTTTAACATGAGATAAGTATAAATAACCTCATTTACTTACATTTAAAAAAACCGACTGCGTAAAAAACTTTTTTTTTCTTACGGCCGAATACTGAAACGTCCCTCAAATATCTAACGGCTGCTTAAATGTTTGAGTAGCCTTCGTGTATACCACTTTAATTTGAGAGAGAGCTCTTTACGTGAGAATTGTATTTCAGTGATGGTTGAGTGTTCGGCTATTAGGTACTTACCTCTCTTCTATAACTACCCAGTATCACCTTCACGACTAAAGAAAAATCTAATGACACCTCTCAAGCTCAAATGGAGGCGTTTAGGCTCTAAAGCGTGCCAAAGAGCCTACCGTCGCATTTCGGGCACTATGAAAAGTTTCCGTGCCATAAATAGGTATCAGATTCTCGTCCGTTAAATAGCAAGGGTGCACCACGGACCACGGGCAGGTGAAGTTGCCATTTAGACTTTGGGTCCTAAGGTATCAGTCGAACTCAATTACACCATAGCTTTACATATCTAAATCTAGCACATTATAAACGTTGCACTTTTGCCTGTAATTAAGTTTATTCTCTGGCCAGGCAGGTCACTTTGTTTAGCAATGACAACACTCGACCCATTGAGCTATAGATAGATAAATAGTTCGTTTGTTTTGTTCGCAGTTCGTACTAATTTCAGTGTTGATTGTTCGTAGCAAACCTTGGTTGACCTTGGATTTGCTGGATTGGTTATTTGATGACAGTTTTTGATGTTCATGCGAGTTATTTATAGAGTTTTAATGAGCTTTAACGACCTTTTTACACACCAAGTAGAAACTCTTGTCTTGTCTAGTTATTACTTAGCTCTGTGGATTTGACGTTTAAAAAGTGAGACATCTCGCTCTCACCAAATTCATCATACCGGTGCAGCACATAGTCCGTCTTATTACAAAAAAAAAATAACATTGTTGAGCGTGAACGTATAAAGAATAACGGACAGAGTGTTCAATACACAGAGTGAAGCATTAAGTAAGCTCGATAACGATATTCCATGAAGTAGGGATGTGTATTGACGCGTTATCCACCCACACATACAAACCATAGTAAGCTCGGCGCCTACTAGAAAATACGCATACGTGCGCAACGCGCCGCCATTGCGGTGCTTCAATCTGTGCATTGACAGTGTTCTTTATACGTTCATGTTGTTGAGTTTAACTCTTGTTTAACTAAGCCAAAAGCACAATGCATATGGTCTTTGAGCTTAACTCATTCTGAGAGCTTAACACTAATTTTGACAGATAATTATTCCATACTAGTGGAGGCCCGCGACTCCGTCCGCGTGGACTACATAAAAAACAAAATGTCGAAATTATGCGAGATAAAAACATTTTCCCGGTACAAAAGTATTATTAGGCCTATATGTTAAGTGGGACCTGTAACAATATATTACTGAAAACAGCATCGAAATCGGTTCAGCCGTTTCTGAGATTAGCATGCACAAACGCACAGACAAACAAACAAAAATTCCAAAAATCATTCTTTTGGGTACTATTGCGTTAATAAAGGTCTCCTATAATATTTTTTCTCATATACCTATATTCCATGTATAGACAGTGATCCTTTACATTTTTATTACATGTATAGAGGAAGATATAGATAGCTAGAAGAAATAGCTTTTATTGTAAAATGTAATTTTTAACCAATCTCTAACTTTTGATTCGGTTTTGTAAACACCGCTTATAGTTTATTTACATTTATTTTCAGGGCCATCATACTGACGAATTCGGATGAAATTAAGGAATTGGAACTGTCAAAACTTTTCAAGGACCAAGTTTCAATAGAAAATGAAAAGAAAAAAAGGTAAAGTAGATAATTTATTTTATATTAAGGTAGGTTCTTCATCTTCTTGCCCTCGTCCCTTAATTATTTCGAAACTCACGTTGTCAAAGATTTGGCATGCCTGCCTGACGCCAACCCTCCTCAGGTATTTAGTAAGTGACAATTTTTTGAAAATCAGTAAGTACTTACATGAAATAAATTCAGTGGTACGAGCCGGTGACTGGGATCGAACCCAAGCCTTCCGTCTGAAAGGCGGAAGTCTTAACCATCCTATTTATAAAAAAGCAACGATCTCTAGTATTCTACCTTCTTCCAACAGCAAGAAAAAACAAAAATCCGAGTCTTCAGAAGAATCTCTGAACAACATTCATCATACCACCGACGATTCCGGCATTTGACATCATAAGGTCCGGCGGGACTCCCCAAAACGCAGTCCCAAGCACAAGGACAAGCACGAGAAACATAAAGAGAGAAGGAAGAAGAAGAAGCACGATAGCAGCGACTCCAGCGACTCTGATAGCTCGAGTTGAAAGACTTGTATAAGTTTGTCGGTTAAAATTTTGTATTTGGCTGTTTGGAGTCACAATGTTTATGCCAACGATTTTGTTGGCGGGAAATTTTGACAGTTGTTTTTTAAAGTTGGGAAATGAGGTTGGTGATTTTAAAAGTAGGTAACGTGTGTGTTATCTAAACTTATTGTAAACTTGTTAAAAGTTTTAATAGTATTAAAATAAATTAGAGATTTATATTCTACTCTAAAATAACCTGTTTGCAAATCTAGCAACTTAATTATGTAAAATCTTTAATGCGCTTATTAGTTATATGTAGGATTTAACAAATTAAGTGATGACCGAGGCCTTAACTACCACTAAACCGTCACATATCGTGTTTCTGCAGACTTTATAAGGTAAATAATAAGTACCTACTTTAGTAGTAGGTAACAGTTAAGTACCTACTTAGATATTACGATATAAATAAGTATGCCCCATAGTTTTTGAATATTTATAAATAATATATTCACTTTCATGTTAACTATTTTATTATCTACGTTTAGATATATGTCTAGTTTCATTCGAACTTCTTTCGGCGGGCAAAAAGGGAATTTATGAACGTAATAGCCTAACACGAATTGTGTAACTACTTATCTAAGCATATTTTTGTTTTATGATAAATAAATAAAATAACAGTGAATATTTTATCTATTGATGGCCGCGCGACTTTGCTCACCTCAGTTAATACATAGTTTGTGGGTGAGCTTGAAAGCTTACAACAATAAACATTTTTTTAAATCTATAAATAAATATTAATATTATTAAGCATGTATCATAAGTAGATAACTTTTAACTTGTTGGAATACTTATATTATTAGCTAGCTCCTAAGTTTAGTAGATTTTTTAATAAAAATTAACTCTAAAAAATAGTTTTCTTTGTGTATATAAATTCTTCCGATGCCACAACTTTTAACCATCCTACCCTCTATTATTTTTACTCTATTACTCATTCTATACTGGGATTACATAACACGCTTAAATTCAATAATTTTAACTTTATTTATTCATATGTACAACTTTAATAAATTAACTTAAAAATAAAAATAAACGACGTCATAAAACTCCCGCTATGAATCTTCTACAATATCGACGCCATATTTGTAATAGAATTCCCGCCAAAAATATGCCCTATCCGGAGTCAAAGGAGCAACATATTGAGGTTCCAAAGCTATGGCTAGATGGTGAGGATGCTGCAACCACTCCCCGCTAGATGGGTCCGGTGTAGGATTTCTGAAAATGGAATAGGCATTCAAATGAGTACCAACATAATAAAATTAACGAACCTTTTAAGCGTTTGCCCATACCAGGCTAGACCTGGCAGGCTTTGAAAAGACCTTTAGCTCTGATACAACTTTACTTACTACAAACTATGTTAACTGGCATGACTGGGATTTTCTATATCATCCTGCAGTTCTGTATAATGTATAGGTATGTATGTATAAAACTATGTTTTTACTTATACTTAGTTGTGTAATTGAACTTACTTAAATTTAGCGAAATTCGCCCACATCATAGTCATAAAGGTGACCATACGCGCATCATCTTCATCCATTGGCAATGGAAGTCTTTCCAGTTCAAAAATATAGAATAGCTCATCCTGATTGGCTGTAGCAGGAAGGCTGCTATTGGTCAACAACCGTCCCAAGTTTCTGTTTCCAATATAATTGAAGATATACTCGTAGATCGGAAGTCCAGAGTTGTTTGCATACATTTCACCAAACAACGTCATTGGTCCAACGAAAGAGAAATCAGAATTGAGATTTATTAATCCCCCAATCAACGCTTCATCAGTTGTTGTGTTAGAGAAATAGGTCTCTTTTAAAATCTTTCTGAATTCTTCTATTTCGTCTTCTGGTACGCTTAAACTACGTTGGTCGAGAGCTGAGTAATCTTCGTGTTTAATTCTATCCATTTGACTGGTTATGGTGTTATAATCCAGTGTACTTGTCAGACCTTCGACTGTATTCAAACCCACTATAGCTGGTACAGGGTTAAAACTATCATGGTCTTTTCCTTTAGCCAAAATATTATACGGAGTATCTGTCAAAAATGCTTCTTCGTCATCAAACATATCTTCCACGGATGGTATAAATACAGTTTTAGGGAACATTTGCTTAGAAATTGCCTCTTCAACTTTATTTATTGGCGTATCCTTGTAAACCTTAAGTAGTTCTTCTGGATCCACGCTTATAAGCTCTAAAGACTTCGCTACTTGACTGGCAGTACCTAATGGGTTAGGGTCAAAGGATTGTGGTGTAAAAGGACTTCCACTTTGAGATATTATCCCATGGAATAAGCCTTTAGTAGACTCAGATAATGTTAAGTATATGGCAGCAATACCTCCACTGCCTTGGCCTAAAACGGTCACTTTTTCAGGGTCACCTCCAAAATTCTCGATATTCTTCTTAATCCATCTCAATGCTGCCCTAATATCTTTCAAACCAGCATTACCAGGCGCCTCCTTTGTTCCTAAATTAAGGAAACCGTAAACATTCAACCTGTAGTTCAAAGTTACTACAACCACTTTATGACTGAGAAGATACTGAGGTCCGTAGAATGTTGGGGATCCAGAACCGACTCCAAAACCTCCTCCATGGAGGAATACGATCACTGGTACAGTACCATTAGCCAAACCAGTGGGACTGAATACGTTTAGGACGAGACAATCCTCAGTTTCACTGGGAAGAGCTAGGGGATCGTTGCAAGGGAACTGCGGGCAGATTATTGAACGCCGATTCGCTTTGAAGACATCATCGAAAGGTTCGGGGTCTTTTGGAGCCTAGAAAATAACATAGCGGTTTATTTAATAGTCCTAGAAGGGTGGTAAGTAGTAGATACTTATATAAGGTCTATCCAAAATAGTGATTATCTTTTGATACGAAACTAGGTAGGTAAAAAGAAATAACTTTCACTATGGGATCAACTCCGAAATATTGAAACCAACCTAGTTACGTGTCAAAAAATAAGAAATCACTAATTTTAAATAGACCTTATCATATTTATTTATTTAGGAAAATATGGTACATAAAACAAAACTTAATCTTAATAAGGTACAATATTAAGTACAATTCAAAGTTCTGAACCATATTGGGTTCCTTAGATTATGTACACGTTATGATCAGAGTGTTTGAAGTGCATTTGACATATAACATTTTTAAAACCAAGCTGAAAATTAGCACGTTCGGTAACTAGAGTTTTTAAAATTTAAAAAAGCTAACGCCTTTCCGCGCATTTAATAGTCTTGATAAAACTGTAACTGATTGCTATTTGTGCACGCTAATCTCAAAAACAGCTTATGCAGTTTTCAGTTTGGATCACTTAACTATAATGTATTTTTTGTTTGTTTGTTTGCGACTGCGAAATAAAAAAATTTAATCGTTCCACACTTATGCATCTGTCTGTAAAACCACACAACCTACTTAATTGTTATTCAACTGATGCCCATATTATGTGACATGTATGCGTTATCTTTTACAACTGGTTTTTTCGATTTGTTTTGATTTGAATGTGTGTGAAAGTGTTAGTGAAAACGGGACAGATTTGGGTTACATAAGTTACCGTCCGTCATCATAGGAGAATCTTCAACGGTACCAACATCATCATAATACCTACCTAGTATCGTAGTCGTAAGAGTGAACTCGGGTATACTCATGCGATAAACTAGCATCTTGTCGCTGACCATGTCCCCGCTATGCTGATTGTGGCACTGGGCTTTCGTTTATGATCCTGCAATTCTAGCTACCACATTTATTCGGAAACACAGCTGTGTCTGTATGTATTGTAAGAATCTTCAACGGTACATCGAATATCGTAGCTATTTTATGTTCGCTACATTTTATTTATTTATTTACTCTTAAGGAAGATTTACATGGAACAGAAAGGACGACAATAAATTGAAAACTCTCTGCACTGTTTACTATCTTTTGTTTCTATAGGATTTCTCGTGTGGGACAAGCACGAATCCATCTTGATACACTGAAACACTATCGCAAAATTTTCAAATCTCATAGATAAATAATAGCGTTAAAAAATTTGCTTACCCACAAGATATTAAAAATGGCGGAAAAATTGCTATGAAGTTTTTCAATAAACATATTACTTACCCGAAACTGGACAACTGAAGCGTAAGGGATGCCTGAATATTCATAATAAAGTTCATTGTGATCCAAATAACCTTCCACTTTCCCTTGCTGGGTGAAAACAATTTTAGTTTTCTCGTGTCCAAAAGCGAAACTCAAAAAGGCGGGAAAAAATAACAAAACTAAACTCCACCTGGCCATTTCCTTTGCCGCCACTTAAAACTATAACTTTGTTTTTAATGCCGACCGTTTTTATAGAGAAAGGTGGCTTGCCAAACAGCCAATGCGTATGAAAATAATAATTTTGAACTCTATTCATTTGTCGTAAGTAGCAAAGATGTTTTACTAAAGCGTTTTTAAAAGTAGCCGCTCGAATACGTGATTGGTATAGCACCTGATTTCTTTATCATTTTAATTGTAAATCATTGCATATAATATTGCTGTCGATCTGATTAATCTTATTAAGTAACAGTTAAATAATTACTGTAATAGATAGACAATACATAATAGATAACAATTTGTTATGATAAACTTTTTATCTATCGCCTTAGTTACCCTACGTAGTTAAACCATAAACATGTATTTAGGTATATTGTTAAACATTACACCTGTCTTTTAATTAAATAAAAAACCGTAACTAGGTAAGTAAGTATTCATTAAAATCATAACTACATAGTTGAAAAATTCTAAGCTTATCGTAGGGGTTAGCTTAGCGTCAGACAGATGGGCCAGCTATCAAAATTATGTGAATTTTTAATAATAAAATTTATGTACCTACTTACTTTCGAAAGAACAATATTGCGACTACATTGTTGACCCTAATCTAATAAAATTACAAGGACAGGTGGAGTCCGTTCCCTAGAAACACTCCTATGTCTAATTTCGGGACTAATATTTTTTGTATACCTACCTAGAGTAACAAGTACACATACCTACTAGGCTGAAGACAAAGACTCTTAAGAAAATTTAAAAAAAGATATAAGTACACAGGCGACGAGCTATCGAAAACAAAACTAAATACTTAAATCATTAAAAGGACTTGAAAATAATTTAATTCGATTTTATTCGAACTTTACGTTTCCCTCTCACATCGGGCGCTGAATGTGCTTTATTTTGAGACACCGTTGACATAGATGAGTTCCCCATTGTTGCTGCCGACTTTGAACCCTCAAAATCGCCCCCAAGAGTGGTCGCGGAATCACCCATCATTGTCATTTGCGAATCTGCCATCGATTTCAAAGTCATTCTTGACTCACCGCCTCCATAAGCAGTTGCATTAGAATCTTCAGATGATGACGATGATTCTTCATCATCCTTTAATGCTTCAACATTATCTTGCATACGAACCGGTTGACCTGGTACTCCTGGTACGCTTTTCTGCTTCTTCCTCCGTATGGGCAGATCACGGACTTGTATGCTCATGTATTTCTCGAAATCTGTTAATTCTCTGCCCGTGCGTGACTCATCTAGACTCACCACCCCGAAAATTATTCCACCTATAAGACCCCCAAGCATGCCGGAATAAATATATGCCATGTTAAAAATGTCTCCGTCTCGAGTGTTGTAAAATCGGCAGATGGCGTACGATTTGGCGGGATTCATCATACTGCCGGTCATTCGTCTGATGGAGAGGCAGCAAGCTGTCAGCATAGCACCCACGCAGACCCCACAAGAGCTGCCAATTCCTCTCCGCCTGAGATCATGAGCAGCAATCGCAATTGAGATGAAGAATACTGTCGTAAACAACTCTAGATACATTATGTTACCCGGCGCCATTTTCTTCGAGTAAGGAAACCAGAGGTATTTCAAGAAGTCCCTTATCGAGGCCCCGACTCCTTCGTGCTGATAATACCACATAATCCTCGTTAACTCCACGCTTGGGATGCACATTGTGTAAATAACACTGACGCCATGAATCGCTCCCATAACCTCAATGTAGATATAAAGCAACGTCTTTATCAGCTTAATCTCACCGGCCACGAACATGCCCACCGTAACTGCTGGATTTATGAACCCTCCAGAAACTGGACCAAAGATTTCTATAAGAGTCCCGTATGATACTCCTTGGACCATACCATAGAAGAACTCAGTCGGTCTAGGAGGATTCTGCAGCCTGTTGTCCTGGTTATTATAATATTTGCCGTAATATTGGAGGTTGTAGATTGGCAGCATTGGATTTTCGTCGATCAGCATAAACACCTGGGGCAGCATTGATAAAACCGAGCCTATGTATTCAGCAATTAGCTGGGACACCATTTTCTTCACGCTAAACAGATCTGCTATGCCTAATATGTCCAATGTTAGAATATATTTCGGTATTTCCCACATATTGCCTTAACGATGCTGTACTGAGAAATTTGGAAGGCGTTACCAATTCATAGAAAAAATTGTGTAGTAATTTTATTGTTTTGTAAATAATAGGAGTGTCAAAGCAAATGACAAAGTGACAATCTAGATGTAGGTACTTTTTTTCTATCTAGCAGTAGGCATGCCAAACTCTAAACGTGCGGCTTAAATTACAATGCCTGCTTTTACCCAGTGGGTTTTTAGTGTCCGGTGCTTAGTGACCACCAGACACTGACCGAACTTGAACATCTCAACTATACCCTATAGCGCGCCACCTATCTGACAGCGAGCGGGTTCGCGAGCGGCCTGCTCGCGTAGTCCGTTGCCCCGCTCGCTACTATCTATCTATGTTATATTTAACTTAATTTGTATGTACTTATATTGTTTGGTTTAGTCAATTTAATATAACTCCTACGTTAAAACCAGTGTTTCTTTTTTCTGAAGAAGGTTCACGCCTATCCGAACCGAAGCATACCATCTCGCTTCCCACAAATGGCGCCCAACGTGGGGCGTGAAAAATCTTTTTTCGGTAAATTTTCACTGTCTATCTTGAGAAGATATTTAATACGAGTGATGCCCAAGAAGATGAGATCGCGTCGTCAGTCCGCAGACGATTTCACCGACGCGACCGCGACCATTAATAAATAAATTAATAAATAAACGTTTTCTTTCTTTCTTTCTAATATATCATAACGTTAAAACCAGTGTTTTTTTACTGTGTTTTCTTATCGGCCCTTGGTGCTCTGCCTACCCCGTAAGGGATAAAGGCGTGATTATATGTATGTGTGTATGTCCGGTGCTGATGCTGAGCTTTTCTAGAATACACCAGCTGCGTCTCCTTCCGTGAATATTGTAAGAGTAGACCAAACAGAACTCGACCATTCTTTAACTAGTAATAAAACAAACTATTTCGTTAAAGATATTACTTATAATCGAGGAATACTAATTATTTAACAAAGTGCGACATACGGCAATGCGTAATTCAAAGATCACTGGAGGCGCCATTGTCGAACTTCCCCTCCGCGCCCCATAGTGATGTACCACACTTATCGTATGTGTCAAGTGATGTTCTAGTTGAAGGCATTCTCCAGCTAACACTAGCAACTGATCACTGATCTTGTGCACTTATCTATCCTACGATACTCATCATCTTCCTGCCCTTACCCCCTTATTTATGGGATCGGCGCAATATGGTTACTTTTCGGAAATCTTATTGCCAAAGATTATGGCATTTGTTTTCCGACCGCCTTCCTGCCTGACGCCAACCCTCCTCGTGTATCTATCCTACAATACACTGGCGGCTCGTCCTAAGGAGCGCTCGTGCAGTGCACTCCCACCCAGTGCCGGATTAGCCATATAGCAAGAGTAACAAATGCTACAGGCCCCGCGCCTTGGGGGGCCCCGCGCTTAGCAATGACAGTGAGTGACACCATGTGGTTCTATCGGCCCTTGGTGCTCTGCCTACCTCGTAAGGGATAAAGGCGTGGTTATATGTATGTATGTAAATCCAGAAAAGTTTATTTGTACCTAAAATTTTTGTTTTATTTAATACCCCTAAACATGAGAACCTAAGGCAATCCCCTTGAAATAATTTGCTACAGGCCCCGCGCAGACTTAATCCGCCACTGCTCCCACCCACGAAGATTACATAGGCAATCTATATTTCTCTATATTTATAACTATCTTTCAATTCTACTATGTTTATACAATAGTGTCTGTGCGTTCGTCTCAAGTAAGTTGTAATCTTATGTATAGTGTCACCGATGATTACTCGTTGGCGCAGCAGTATATTCAGGATGCGGAGTCAAACATCGCAGTTGCTATGTAGAACTATTTATTTATCACTTATACAGTTAAAGCTGCTGCTTCAGGCGATATAACATTCGGGGAAAGAAGCAGCAAGAAACCCGATTCGCCGTAAATAGATTATATCGTTGCAATGTTTTTTAAATAGAACAGAGATCGAGCAGAGTAACGTCTTACAAACTCAACAGTCAAGAATAAAGTGACACCATTTAGTTTCTACCCTGCTATTTATACAACCATCGCAACCTCCCAGAACAATATTGCAGGAGTCATAATAGCTACTTTTATAAAATATAGCCTTTAATCAATTGACTTTATATAATAATAATAATTAATATTATAAGGTACGCTATCTACACTAATATTATAAAGAGGAAAACTTTGTTTGTTTGGTTGTAATGAATAGGCTCAAAAACTACTGGACCGATTTAAAAAATTCTTTCACCGTTAGAATCCTTATTGGACCTGGATGAACATAGGCTATAAGAATTTCCCGATATTCCCACGGGAAGGCGACCAACGGGAATTCTATATTTTTTACGAAAACCGCTATACATATGAAGCTGAAATCGGGCATATATGTTCATTGGGGACAGCGAGGGAGGACTAAAAACGGATTTCCCGAAATTCCCACGGGAAGGGGACAAACGGGAATTCATAGTTTTTACGAAAACCGCTATACATATGAAGCTGAAATCGGGCATATATGTTCATTGGGGACAGCGAGGGAGGACTAAAAACGGATTTCCCGAAATTCCCACGGGAAGGGGACAAACGGGAATTCATAGTTTTTACGAAAACCGCTATACATATGAAGCTGAAATTGGGCATATATGTTCATTAGGGACTGCGAGGAAACACTAGAACGGATTTCCCGAAATTCCCACGGGAAGGAGACCAACGGGAATTATTTATTTTTTACGAAAACGGTTAAACATGTGAATCTGAAGTTGAGCATATATGTTTATTTGGGACCCCGAGGAAGCACTGGGAACGGATTTCCCGAAATTCCCACGGGAAGGGGACAAACGTGAATTAATTTTTTACGACAACCGCGATAACATATAGGCTACTTTTTACACTTAACATATAGGCTACTTTTTATTTTTTCTGTAGTCCACGCGGACGGAGTCGCGGGCGTCCACTAGTATATTCATATGTATGATGTGGTGCTGACTGTAAACTGTAACAATCGAGTGGAGCGCTAGTGATCCCGCTCCAATGAAACCATAATAAAAAAAAATGTGAACCCCCATCTAAACAAACATACCAGGAGCCGCCTCTGCTACAATACTATAATATTATATGTATGTACGTATCGTACTTACGAAGGACGTAGTAACCTACTTTAGTGTTATATTACATGCAATGTTAACGCAAGAATCCCTACTGCCGAGGGTACCTACCTACAATCATAGTATTCCCAATATAAAGCTAGAAATACCTACATGATCGTGAAGGCTACGTCAATTATCCATCGAGGGGTCGCCCACCACCGGGCCCTACACCCTCCGCTGACCCTCGGATCTGTAGTTAGTGGCTTGTGTTCGTGGCCATGGATCAGCGGAGGGTGTAGGGCCCGGTGGTGGGCGAACCCTCGACGGAAATTTGAACTTCCGAATAGTAACGAAGTTAAAGGGCCAGATGTAAAAGGATACTGACAAGTTACTAGCTCCTTGTCTGAGGGAACGCCCCAACTACATTTGTACCTTACGATAAATAAGTGGCGTGTCTAATCTATGCCACCACCTATACCTGACGCAAACTACCTACTAGAAAAACATGATAAGTACCTAATAGTGCTTGTCATCTTAATTAAGTGTATAGGTAAGCACTGGCGGACTAAGACTTTTTGAGGCCCGGGGCGGTCTTTAATTTTAGGGCCCCCTGGCGCCCGCCCTCCAGATTTACTGAATTAAAGAAATGCAGATATCTTCCGGATATCTTATCCGCCAGATATGTGTGATGCCGTCTCTTTCGGTTCGTACTAACAAGAGGGAGATATCAATAGAGATATCTGTCAGATAATTATATCGGGCACTTATCAGTAACTGTTGAAACAGGCCCTATGAATGCGTTATGAACAGAGGTCGGAATTAGGTAGAGTCATTTATGTACTTGCACTGATTTCATACAGCGAAAGAATAAAGTGGATATGCCTCAAATTACAAACTAATAAACATTTTATGTTAATTATCTTTGTTTTATTTGTCTATCTCTGAGGGTTTTATTATTATTTATTTGTAATATTGTTGGCCACACGGGATTGTCCATTAGAAATCCTGGGAAGGTCCACATTAATATCAACATTTCGATGCAAGTACATAAATGACTCTACCTAATTCCGACCTCTGGTTATGAATCTTATGAACTTAGATGAATTAGGTACCTACACCGTTTACTTATTATGGTAAATGATCGGAAGAATGGTTTAATTACAGCAGATTATGTTAAAATAACATTGTCTGAGTAGACAAGGAATTTTTTTTTAAATATGCCAATCCGAGGCCCCTCAGTTGTGGGGCCCGGGGCGGACCGCCCCCACCGCCCCCCTGTTAGTCCGCCAGTGTAGGTAAGTAGGTACCTAGTAAGTTTATACCCAACACAATCACCATTAATACAAGGTAGGTTCGTGTTTATTTAGTGGTGTGTAACACTTACTGCTTTTACTCTTATGGGCGCTGCAGGCCTAAAGGGGGCGGTAAGAACCCAGAAAAAAAATAGGGCGTTGTGTAGAGGCTTGGGGAGTTATACTCGTAGTAATAGTTTTTAAGTAGGTGAAAAATGGGGGCGCAAAAAAATAGTTTATTCTCAAAGTGGGCAGTAGACAAAATAAGTTTGGGAACCCCTGCTCTATCTATATGTGATAGCAAAAGGGCAAAACGGAGCATTGCAAAGGATTATTCGGGTGAGGTCAGGGTGAGGTGGCAAGTCGACCGACATTGTACAAATAATTGAAGTATTGAGCACTAGATGGCGCGTTGATTAGACTTCACAAAAATCATAAAATTGTGCTGTTATTAAGTGATTTTACAATATATGCATTAATCAATTTCTTTATAAAAAAAAATTTGCTAATTCTTTTTTAAAATAACATTGTGATTAAAGCTTGTAACTGGGCAAAATGATTCGGAATACCTTTGTCGGCTTGCATCTGTATTTGTATCTCTTTTACTCGCAAATAAAATGACATACTGCATCCTGTTGTCAAATTCGAAAAGTCAAAACTGTTTAAAAAAAAATTTAATACAGTATGTTATAGTATGTACATACAATAATCGGAAATCACAAGTGAGTGATTTTATTATTATTATTACATATTTAATCTATGTACTTTTTAAAGCTAATTTTCCGATTTATCGACATTATATTTCGTTATAATTATATATCGTATTGTTCTGAGCATACTCAAGAAAACTAAGATCGTACCTATTAACGCATTGGTGCGAGCCAGCAGATGAGCAGACATGGACGAAGTTCTCGACGTATCCAGAGTGGTTACGTCCTATTATTGCACAGAATGTGATGCTACATTCATCAAATTAAAAGAATACAAGGACCATATGACCATACACACCACGGTACGTCCAGACCTGAAATGCAATATATGCAACGCAACGTTCAAACGCCGCGACCATTTGCGACGGCATGAAACCAATGTGCATTCAAACAACTTTACCTGCCCACTATGCGGTGAAAAATTCGACAAACACGACACCTTACTGCTGCATGTTGAAGGGAAACACGCATCAAATTCAGCCATGTTTCGGTGTCGACACTGCCCAATAGAATGTAATGGGCTAGCTGAATTAATAAAGCATGAATTTTGGCATTCGGAAAGTGAACGACATGCTTGCAGCCACTGTGGAGCGACTTTTAAACGAAAGGACCATATGGTGCGGCATGTTAAGTGCCAGCATCTAAATGAACATGTCACCTGTCCACTGTGCGGTCAAATTTACAAGCGAAAAGATCATCTAGCTAGACACATAAGGGAGAAGCATAGAAATCATTATAGTTCTGAAGTTAAATCCTCGATACCTTCTACGTCTCAAGTTGTAGTTTTAAAACTTTGAATTTGGAAAAGTGGAGTTCCAAAATTAACATATATGTACATATGTGTACAATTTATGCAGTGTTATCAATTTTATATAGCCATGGGCTGGTTTTGGTTTGATAAATTATCAACTATAGAAACAAAAGTTTAAATTCTATAATTCTATTTAGGCTGGTTTTAAGCGCAATGCGTCCTGGTCCGTACAGACGACTCTAAAATGCTCCCTAAGCTTTATACAGATCATCAGTGCGGAGTGAGTGCATACTGACGGTCCGCATGACACTTAAACCGGCCTTAGGGCTGATTTTCCCAATGGTTGGATAACCTACCTAGGTATATAACATGGAGAAGAATTAAAAGAGGAGTAGTGGCCAAGTAATAGTGTGCTGCGGAGCGAGGGTGAAGTATGGGACAAGGGGAGCATTGAACACTGTAGCCCTGCCCATTTACATAGAAACCACTTTGTAGTGACTAGTCAAACTACTTGCTCATTATCAATATGATACTAAAAACTAGATGGCAATATTATACTAAAAAAGTACCCTGATAAAAGCGCTAGTGTCTTTGTAATTTTAATACGGTTACATTTTGGAGCACGCGTTTGGTTACAGCTACTGCATTACAATGGCGCTGAAGCTTCGCCCCTATCATGATGTCATGGCCTCACACAACTCAGTTCATAGTCCCACCTCTTCTTTTATATCTTCATTATATATAAAGGATAAAGTTGATACTGTCTTTATCTTGATAATAATTACATAATTTACACAATTTAGTCCTTCAGATGGGCTTCAAATTGACCCTTAACAAATTAGCACACATGCCATGTTGCTTCTTTGGGAATGATGTAGGGTGACAGACCGGAAAAAAGTTTGATCTGTCCCACTTTAATACTACTAGTGGTACAGATGAAACATTAATTTTTGCTATCCCTATTCTGCCATATTATACAACTAGTGGACGCCCGCGACTCCGTCCGCGTGGACTACAGAAAAAATAAAAAGTAGCCTATATGTTAAGTGTAAAAAGTAGCCTATATGTTATGGCGGTTGTCGTAAAAAATTAATTCACGTTTGTCCCCTTCCCGTGGGAATTTCGGGAAATCCGTTCCCAGTGCTTCCTCGGGGTCCCAAATAAACATATATGCTCAACTTCAGATTCACATGTTTAACCGTTTTCGTAAAAAATAAATAATTCCCGTTGGTCTCCTTCCCGTGGGAATTTCGGGAAATCCGTTCTAGTGTTTCCTCGCAGTCCCTAATGAACATATATGCCCAATTTCAGCTTCATATGTATAGCGGTTTTCGTAAAAACTATGAATTCCCGTTTGTCCCCTTCCCGTGGGAATTTCGGGAAATCCGTTTTTAGTCCTCCCTCGCTGTCCCCAATGAACATATATGCCCGATTTCAGCTTCATATGTATAGCGGTTTTCGTAAAAACTATGAATTCCCGTTTGTCCCCTTCCCGTGGGAATTTCGGGAAATCCGTTTTTAGTCCTCCCTCGCTGTCCCCAATGAACATATATGCCCGATTTCAGCTTCATATGTATAGCGGTTTTCGTAAAAAATATAGAATTCCCGTTGGTCGCCTTCCCGTGGGAATATCGGGAAATTCTTATAGCCTATGTTCATCCAGGTCCAATAAGGATTCTAACGGTGAAAGAATTTTTGAAATCGGTCCAGTAGTTTTTGAGCCTATTCATTACAACCAAACAAACAAAGTTTTCCTCTTTATAATATTAGTATAGATTTACAGAAACTTTATATTATACAATTTACAGAAACTTTAATAGGTTTATATATCCAATTTTATTAAATAATTCATTAAAATAATGTACAATAGCTAACTTAGAACTACTTAGGTCTATGGTGTACCTAAGGGAGGTCGGTTGATCATCCAAATTTTTACAGGATGGTCAGCCGATCTACCTTATCTATCAGGTAGCGTGCCCAAAATGCTGGCTGCGTTGCCGCGCTAAATGGCTATGCTTATTCTTTGGCCTAAGTAGCAGCCAGCATTTTGGTCACGTGCCGCCCGGCCAGGTCCCTGTATGTTGGAGCGCCCCCGGTCCCCAAGGGCCCAGGGTCGCCACGCCAAACGGCGCAAATAAGTAGCCTCTGTCGAAACTTAATTCTACCTATAGATTTTACATTTTACGCAATTGGACTTTAGTCTGTATTTGATTTTAAGAAATTATGTTTTTGATCTCATTGATTAGTTATAAGTTTTATTAATTTGGATCCAGTTTTGCACAGGAATAAAGTTACCTACATATTGTTTGATTTGCCTATTTTATTATGACAACAATGTGGGCTGCCGAGAGTGAATTCACCGCCAGAGGTGCTGGGGTAGTGAGAGGTTTCTTTAATTTATCTCGAAGGAAAGGCGAGAAAAATATGTCGATACCTATACAGTAATTGCCTTCAGTAGACGATTTCTGAAAATAATGGATAATAAAACCAACAGTATAATAATAATAAATAAATGCTTTTTTATTTAAGAGAATCCAATACAAATAGTAGTAGGGGCTTCCCGGTAAGTAGTCATGGACACTTGTAGTGGGAAAGCCAGCCTCTTCCGTTTATATATAGTTTACATTGTGGAGTATTTTTGTATGCTGCGAAGATGTCAAAGTTACCATACGAAACTATGTGACCGTTTCCACCGATACTAAGCTATGTAGCTGTATGAGGAAGATGCGCTATTTAGATGCGCAGCCGCGAGGCAGCTTACTGACATTGCTACACGACTTGCGACCATCCGTAGCACACATCCTAGCCACGCATCTTTCCATATAAAAGTCATAGCTTAGTTGAACCCGCCCCCTGATTACGTAAAAGCAATAGCAAAGCGATAGCCAAAATTGTACAATATTCGCCTTGAAATGTCAAAGTTCCTTTGAAATTCATTTTACGTAAGACGAATTTGACAAGCAATCAGCGATTTTGTACAATTTTCGCTATCGTTTTGCTTTTGCTAGTTAGGTAATAAGGGAGCCGTTTCCACCACTGCTATACTATGTGGCCCAATTAACATGATCGGTGGATATCAGACGCATCCATAGCAACGTAGCGTAGCACATCTCTGGTGGAAAGGCACCCTTATAGTCCCAGTGCAAATGCAGCAGACAAACCTAAGTTACTTTGGTATTTATAATTCATTCCAATCAGTAATGAGGAGATCCGCAGATGTACAAAGATCACTGACATAGCTCAACGGTCCAGCAAGCTGAAGTGGCAATGGGCAGGGCACATAGCTCGAAGAACTGATGGCCGATGGAGTCGGAAAGTTCTAGAGTGGATACCACGTATCGGCAAACGCAGCGAGGGAAGGCCACCCGCGAGGTGGACGGACAACCTGGCCAAGGTCGTGGGTGTCGGTTGGATGCAGGCTGCTTGCGACCGGTCGGTATGGAGGTTGTTGGGGGTGGTCTATGTCCAGCAGTGGACTTCCCAGGGCTGAAATGATGATGATTAAGACAATGGCTCCGCTTTTAACCTGCCTACAGTCATGTTGGAATGGACTATGGAATTGTAGGTCTTGTGTACCCAGCCTGCAACAGAGATTTTACAATGAATTTTCTTAGGAAAGTAGATGGTAACTAGCTACAAAATAAAACATTTTATAAGAAAACCCTTAAATTTAATATATTATTTTGTCTTAAATACTAATATTAATCTAACAATCTTATAATCAGCCAGATAAAGAAAAGGAATGAACGGAACTTACCAAACATTTTGTTTTCCAAAAAAACCATACAACTGCCAAAAGGCACACATCCTTTTGAGCTTCCTTTCTTTATCTGACAGTTATATACCAACCATACAAAAAAGTCTTCCTTGTTAATTTTTTATTTTTTTAGTTTATCCAGAAGGAAAGGCAAGGGGAACTAAGCCCATACAGCCTAATCATTGTTTAGTAAAATGTATTCTGAATTTATGATGAATCACAATGATGATGAGTGGAAACGTCGGAAAAATCCTCAAGAACGAGTTTAATATTAGTAAAAATCAAAAATAATTGCAGAAACAACTTACATGAGCCCATGAAGAGATCGTATTCCGACTAAAGTTTTACTCAGCTTACCTGCATATAAAACCATGCACACGCACTAGATTCACATAACAAGTAAACAAAATATTACTTATCTACCAAAAAACATCACTTTACGGACACATGCAAGCCATCTACAAATAAATTTTGATTTTCACAAGAATATTACACCCGCTCCCTTCCAGCTTTTCCCGCCGAATCCATTCCTTGTTAATGAAAACTTGTATTTGTGACCAACTTATAAAAAAAATATTGAGATAAAGGTACTAGCAAACAGCACTGGCTTATGCTATACCTACATACTGCACCCGCATGATGAATTTGGTGAGAGCGAGATGTCTCACTTTTAAACATCAAATTCACAGAGCTATTAATAACTAGATAACTAAGTGGATGTACTTTGCATGTAAAAAATAGACTCAAGAATAAGAATAGACACTCATTCATGAGGCAAGACTGAATGAATTAGGGCTGATAGAAGTGGTTTGCAATCCCTTTTTACACACCAAATAGAAACACTTGCCTTGTCTAGTTATTACTTAGCTCTGTGGATTTGACATTTAAAAGTGAGACATCTCACTCTCATCAAATTCATCATACCGGTGCAGCATATTATGTGTAAGAAATAGTGTTAATACAAACAATCTTTATCTGACCGGATTGTACTATCAGAATCATAAATTAACTACAATAATTAATAAACTAATGAGTACCTAAGTCATTTGTAAGTAAGAACTAAAACTAAACAAATTTAGTATAAAAATTGTAAATCAAAATTTATATTGTTTTACTTCCTAGAAAAGCTTTCCATGCTTCTTTCAAGCATTTTTAGTAAAAATCTGGGGAAATAGATAGTAGGCAGGCCTGTATTTCCGAAATGGGGTAGCTAGATCAGTAGGATCATAAGGGAGATCCCAAAATCGCATTTAGCATGTACAAGCAGTACCTTATCACCTGAGAGAATGTCAAAGTTCCTTAATTGACTTTTACATCATACACAGAAGACGAAGCTGTATTGCAGCAAAGCTCTGCATCATCTCATCGACATCAACAGCAAAATAAAAATGAATTCATTTATCAATTTAAACATTGCTAAATAAAGTTGGACTGACCAAAACTAACATATGGCTCATTCCGCAGTAATCAATACCAAAATGTAAAAAACAAAAGTTTTAAATAATTATACTAAAATAGAAAATTAACAAACATTATATTTTTAACTTTTATTATTCGACAGAAATTTGTGCATATTTACGCTTATTTTCGTAATATTTTGATTTACACTGAGAGAGATCCAGAGTTAGTGTAGTGGTAATAATAATAATTAAATGACAACACTGTTTTTCACGTCATTGACATTGACAGCGCGCCATTTTCATTTGCTCTGGATGAAGCAATTCATTGTTATTTATTGTGAAAAAATTGGAATTAATGGGGTAAGTAGTAATCATTTTATTGATATTTTCTTACCGTAAGTATTTATGAAACGTCCGTCACAAAATACATAGAAAAGTTAATCCTATCTGAGCTATACTAACTTTTATACTGTGTTGCTCTTACGAAAGTAAGGTTATGTTATCAAATAATGTTTGTAAAGTATTTTTATATTTTAGAAAACACTTCGCTTTTAGATATAAGTTAAGTTAAGTGTGTAACACCCGTCACACGTAACACCCGTCACAATTTTTTTCACAAATATTTATATCATTTTTGTACATATTAAATATTCAGCAGTTGACATAATTATGTCCTCTCTGTGTGTGTTGTAAATCTTGCTATAATAATGCATTATTTTATCATGAAATGTATTTGGAATGTTTGTATGGCTTAGCTTTCTATAACTTATTTTCGCAGTATGGATGCAGCTACAAGGAAGAGAAAGAGTCGAGAAAATTTAAAAAATGACCCAGAAAAATTTCGAAAACACTTAGAAAAAGAAAAAGAGAGGGACAAGAAAAGAAGACAGAAAAAGAGGGCAGAGTTGTTAAAAAATAAAAGAAAACTAGAAGCAGAAAGACTGGCAATCAGAAATAGGGTTCAAAAACATAGAAATAAAAATAAAATAAATAATCCATTGCTTGAAAATGGTGTTAAGATGTCTCCTTTAGGGACATATAAATGCAAACAAACGCTAAGGAAGGCAGTTAGCAAAGTTAAAAAATGCCTGCCTGAAAGCCCAACAAAACAACAAGCAGTGGTTTTGGAGTTGGCAAAGGAAACATTGCCAAATTGTCTCCTCAATAAAGACAATATTTCAAAACCTAAGAGATCCGATTCATTGTCTAATGATGACATTAAAAAAGTTGAGTCTTTTTATAATAGTGATGATATCAGCCGACAATCTCCTAACCGCAAAGACGTTATCCGTATAAAAAATAAAGATGGCGTAGAACAGTCGAATCCTAAAAGGCACTTGATAATGACTGTATCAGAGGCATTCATGTTATTTACAGAAAAGTATCCTGAAATTAAAATATACAGAACTAAGTTCTTCGAACTTAGACCATTACATGTTCGACCAATATCAGAGACACCCCACAATGTCTGTGTATGCATTTATCATGCAAATTTCAGTTTTCTCGTGGACAGCATAAAAGAAATCCTATGTTCCATCAACACTCCATCAGATTTATTAAAAGAGATATGCTGCGATATCGATAATGAAGACTGTATGACCGAAAGATGCACAAATTGTAATCAGACTTTCGTTTCGGATCTAATTCCATTAAATTCTAATTTAAAAGTTGTCACAAAATGGAAACAATGGGAAAAGGCAAGTGATGGTTGGTTACAAATTCAAGAATTCACAGACTCCAGAGAAGAATTATTGAAAAAAATGCAGGACCAAATCTCTAAATTCAAAATTCACTGTTTCGTAAAGAACAGACAGGCGAAATTCTTTGAACAAAAGAAGCTAGATACTACAGAAGAGAATTTTGTCATTCAAATTGACTTTGCTGAAAACTTTACCATAATTTCACAGGACGAAATACAGAGTGCGCATTGGCGCCACCCTCAAGCTACAATATTTACGTGCTGTGTTTGGATGCAGAAAAGTCAAAAAATTGTCAGCTATGTTATAGTGAGCAACTCTGTAACACACAATAAAATATCAGCATGCTTATTTTTAAAAACTATTATCAAAGATTTGAAATCACAATTTCCCCACGTAAAAAAGCTGACAATTTTTTCAGACGGATGCGCAGCGCAATTCAAGAATAGGTTCACAATATCCAGTGTATATTATAGTGAAGAAGACTGGGGCGTCAAAGTAGAGTGGGCTTTTTTTGCTACTAGCCATGGAAAAGGCGCTGTTGACGGTTTGGGCGCAACTGCGAAAGGCAGACTTTGGCGGGCAATAAAGTCTCGGAAGGCGTATATAAACTCAGCCTGGGAATGCTATGAGTACTTATCTGCTGATCCAAAAGGCGTTAAATATCATTTCGTCAGTGAAATCGACATCCTTGAGCTTGAGGAAGAGCTAATGAAAAGATGGGAAAACTTGAAGATGCTACCTCAACTTCAAAAACAACACTATTTCAGTTACTCAGGAGGAAACTACATTTCGTATAGTCTTACAGGCAATTCAAGCACCCAAAAATCCCTTTTATTTAAAGATAAAATTGCGTACGAAGACGTATACTCAGAATCGGAAAGTGACACAAAAAAAGGGACTTTAATCAGAAAAAATAGAGAGACAGAATGTGTTGAAAAAAATAAAGAAGAAGGACTTAGAGAAAGGTCAGATGAAAATGAACAAGAGCCAGAATCCAGCGGACTGTCTGGACAGCATTATGGAAGTGGCGATTATATTTTGGTGAAATTTGATAACATAAGAGTACAATATCGATATGCAGGTATTATCAATAAAATTGATGATGACGAGGGTGAGGTAACAGTGACATTTTTGAAAATGTTAGATAAGTCAGGTTGTCTATTTAAAGTAGATGATGATGACGTGTCAGACGTGACTTATGAACAAATTATAAAAAAGTTGCCAATTCCCACTCTAGTCACAAAAGGAAACAGATTTTGTTACAAATTTGCCTTGCCAGTTGATGTATATGAAAAGTGATTTGTTACTCTTTCTTGTCTGTTTTAGCTCGTAGTCATAACCAAAACCCAGGTTAATTATTATTTCTATTATTATAATATTAATAAAGTCCCAAAATGTACTTATGTTTTTATTTCATATGCACTCGTAACACCCGTCACAAATCTTGTAACACCCGTCACAACATTCTATTGTTAATTTAGGACATTTACTGACAATAAATCCCTAATAAGTTATTGTGATAAGAAAGAAAGAATTGTTAACTCATTTCTTTGGTATATATTGTGTGAGCAAAATCTCTAATTTAGCTAATTTTTGATGATTGGTAGAGAAGATAGCATATTCTACAAGAGTACTCGAAACACCCGTCACAGGGATTAAATCTATGATTGCATTTAAACCATATTAATGTTATTAAAGTATTTTGATTTATATTCTATAACTGATTGAAATACATAATATTCTTCATAAAATGCAAAGGTATTTGTTCTAATATAGAAATGATAACAGTTTGAATGAGTACAAATGTAACACCCGTCACTGCGGAATGAGCCATATTTAAAAAAAATTACAATTATTTTTTTTACTATTAGTGCCCAGAACCCTTTTAGAGGCCCATTTCTTTCCAAAATGTACATGAACTAGTCTACAGTGCTATCAAACCAGGTACCTAATACCTATGGGCATATAACGGAACATGTGTAGAAAAGAAAATGGCAGTGAAAAAGTTAGAAAACTAATAAAATATCAATTTTGATCTACAGTTTTCACAAAACTGTTTCATCTCCAAAACAAATTGGTAATCTGCCATTACAGAGATAAATTGTGTAAAAAAAAAGTCAACTTAAGCTACCTTACAACCTAACTTACAAATCATAAGCGTTTATGGACTCGTAGTAAATGACTCCTCAATGATTCCTTAGCTTTAAACTTTAAAGAGCACAGATCACAGTGGTACGTCACATATTTAGAGGTATGCTTATTCTGTACATGTTTTGTCAGCCAATCCTTGTTGGTATACTTTTTCTGACATTTAATACATGAGTTCTCCTGTAACTGCTGTTTTAACATCATATGCCTGCGTAGGCAGTATCTAGACTTGAATGTGATGGCGCAGCTCTCGCATCTGGACTTACTCTTCACCTGGTGATTAGTCTGGCAATGTAAATCGAGGATACTCTTCTTAGAGAACACGATTTGGCATTCATTACACTCAAAGGTAGCTTGTTTCTGTTGCAGTTGGTGATTCGTCATCATGTGGCGGAAAAACTTGCTGTTGTGCGTGAATTTGAGGCAGCAGTACTGACAGGTGTACACAAACTTGCTCTGGTCAGTAGCAACGGTGGAGAGAGGGGCTTCGTCAGGTTTTCTAACACGATTCGCAGGCCTGGTTATTCGGAGTTTGGGACCCGTTCTCGCTGGTTTTTTGTTCATAATTAAGCTGGGTATTGCGCTGATTTACAGTATTTAAGAGCTCATGCACGTTGCAACGTCCACACAATAGGAATTTGTTGTATTTTCTAATCAACACGTAGGCAAACTGATGATGGACGGATTGGTTTCTTGTAGCGTGTGTAACTTGACCTTACACTTGTTTTGAACGGTATAGGTTCAAAAGATTGAATATATTCACTAAATAGTAAAGTTTTCACATGAAAAATGAGAATTAATTGATAAAAACGGTCACCAGTTCTCACACTTTCTTTAATTTAACAACAAAAATGTCAAACAATTTTTTTTTTTTTATTTAGTTTATCCCGAAGGAAAGGCAAGGGGAACTAAGCCCATACAGCCTAATCATTGTCTAGTAAAATGATTTCTGAATTTATGATGGATGATAAAATGATAATGATGATGATGAAACGTCGGGAAAATCCTCAAGAACAAGTGTAAAGTTAGTCAAAATGGAAAACTATTGCAGAAACAACTTACATGCGCCCATGAAGAAATCGTAATCCAGCTAAAGTTTTACTCGGCTTACCTGCATATAAAACCATGCACACGCACTAGATTCACATCACAAGTAATCAAAATATAACTTATCTACCAGAAAACATCACTTTTCGGACACATGCAAGCCATTTACAAATAATTTTTCATTTTCACAAGAAAATTACACCTGCACCCTTCCAGCTTTTCCCGCCGAATCCCATGTCAAACAAAAGTCTAATGTCAAATTATTTGTCATGTCGGTCGTCGACTCTGTTCGGAAACTGGGTAAAAAAAAAACTTTCAGTTTAGATCTTGGATATTTTTTTATAATAAAAGGGAGAAATTAATAGTATTTATAAACAATTTGCAGACAAGTAATATTTTTAGAAGTGCCTATTTTAATTAATAGTACTCCCGGTTCTTACACTACACAGCATTCAACGTGCATTCAACCTTAGTGTGTGGCCATGAAACAAGCGTTTTTGGCGTGATAGGTAGCGGTTATGCTCAAATTCGAATACCCGCAACATTATTATTAGCATTTGCCTATGGCATGAAGCGTACAATGAAGCTAATCCAATAATGGCGAGATTTCACGGTGCTAGTCTGGCGCTAAAACATAGAGGAGAATCTAAAACTGGACAATCACGTCACTGGCTGATGTTTTAGTTTGTTTTGGATTCATCTATTTAGTCGATTCCAGGATTACATTTAAAAAGTCCATTATCATACTAGATTGTTTCTCAGGCTGGAAGCAATATAAACCAGGGATTTGGTATATCATACACACAAACAGTGGTAGTGACATCTCGTTTACGTGGGCGGAAACGGTTCTGCTTTATGACCAGAGGTCGGAATTAGGTAGAGTTATTTATGTACTTGCATCGAAATGTTGATATTAATGTGGACCTTCCCAGGATTTCTAATGGACAATTCCGTGTGGCCAACAATATTACAAATAAATAATAATAAAACCCTCACAGATAGACAAATAAAACAAAGATAATTAACATAAAATGTTTATTAGTATTTAGGTACATTAGTTCACAATACAAATTATTAATAGTCTTAAGGAAATTTTCATACGCATACTTCAACTTTTTTATAAATACGAGCAAATACTTTTGCTTCTAGCCTAGACTCGTGAGGTTTTGCTTATTCAAACGGCCCATTAGAATCATTTTCCTTATCCGATTCATTACCAGTAAGATTTGAAGTGTTCGCTTCCGACATTACTGTATAACTTTTGCGAGAATTAAAATATATAACCATTAGCTTTTCAATATTTTCTGGCTTCAATGAATTTCTCCGAACGTCTAAAATCCATTTGTACATTGAAAAAGATCGCTCTACGTCAACTGAGGTGAGGTTAGCAAATTTATACACTTCTTCCTCCTCGTCATTAGTGCAGGAAGAAATTTTTTGTGCTATATTTCTGATAGTGTCCAAATCAGGATTTATATCCATGACTTTTTCCATTTTATCCATTAAGCTCTCGCAATTTGCCCATCTCAAAGCTAATCTCACTGCATCAAATATTTCAAATGATTCCATTAGAGAAAGATCGGGTTTCTGAAGTGATGTCAAAGCTGTTGGTATAATTGAAAAATGTTATATAGAGATTTAATAAACTTAATATGTGTTTTCTGGTGCCACTGGGCTTTCAATTATTGAAAATTGATTTGATTTAGGAGTTACGCAAAGAAATAAATTGGTAGCGCTAGTTCATCTTACCCTTTACCTTATGTAAATGATTAAAGGGATATAAGTCCTATTAAAAACGTTTCTCCATTCGTTAAGTAGTAATTGTCACAATTTAATATAAATATGTACTATAAACGCTTGTTCCAGAAGTACATACAAGAACTCTCGTGTAGCACAATACAGGTTTCCGTAACAATCACATAAACACATTAATTAATTATTAATCAGTTTAAAGCTAAAAAAGAAAAAAAACAGTAAAAGATTACCAAAAAACTAATTCCAATCGTTAACCATATAGTAAATTAAAGCAATTTAAAAAAGAGTCCAGTATGTTAAGCTTCTTCAGTAGCATTTGAAATCATTGCTACTTTATTGTAATTGTATCAAAGAACATCTTAAATAAAACAATACTGATTTTTATAACAATACAAGAAAACGTTCTACATTGGGAAAATCTAATTTAAAGGAAATTTAATAAAAATATGAACAAGAAACTTACCAAGTATATCACGAATTTCAAATATCCAATCATCCAATCCAGCAAGGCCAAATCAAAGTCCGTTAATGCTTGCCGAAATAGTCGTATTAAGTAGAGTCCAGAATCCAGTAAATAAGCCAAGGTCAAACACGATTTAAAACACAATAGGAAACAAGCGAGCGCATTCGACGAACCGAGGTAAGCGAATGAGCTGTGTGAATGAGTAAACCGATTTATTGCTAATAGATAGTTTGAATGCGGTAGAAAGAGACAAAATCTAGTACATTCCGTTATGCGGGGGGAGCACTCCCCGCATAACGAAAACGCATTCCGCTATTGCTTTCTTTTGTTCTCACAATCTATGTTGTGCGAACTACAAATGTGGCAACATCGCGCGTGTGCGTATTGGAATTTTTCAACTTCGGACATCCGATGTCATTGATGTAAGTTTGGCAACGTCGCGCGTGCAGTAGTTTAAATTGTGTAAAGGTAAATAACTTTTTACTTAATAAATCACGGGATTTTTTCTGCTCTTAAAAATTAATACCGGAATTTGAGGCATATCCACTTTATTCTTTCGCTGTATGAAATCAGTGCAAGTACATAAATGACTACCTAATTCCGACCTCTGTTTATGACTCATGGTAACCATCCATTTTATAAAATGGATAAGAACAAGAACTTCCTTATTTGAACATGTGTATGAGGGAAGTATTAATAGTGCGCTTTTTTACCTACTTCTAAGTAGGATAGTAGTCAGTCAGAGATTATTTGCAGCTGTAAAGTTATCAATTTTCCTGTCAAAAAGTGTATAACGAGAATGTATGTTATTATACTATACCTACGCCAACCCTCCTGGCACACGCGGTCTTAGAACGTTATATGACAGCGCGTGCCAGGAGCGTTGGCGTACAGTATAGTATCTATCTCAGTATCTATCGAATGCAGTAATAAAAGATGGATGATTGCAAGGAAATTAATCGATAATTTCATGGTCAGAAATTGAGTTTTATCTAATTTGGAACAGATTGTTAATATCTTTTTAATTGGTTTCGTGGTAGATGTAAATCGTGATGGTGCTGAAAATAAATTGAATTCTCTGTGATGAGGGTGGTTATACATTTAATTATTATCGGCAAGTAAATCTAATTTCTAAATAAAATGCCCTGTCCGGCCCCCTTAATACCTAACTAGCAAAAGCAAAGCGATAGCGAAAATTGTACAAAAATCGCTGATTACTTGTCAAATTCGTATTACGTACCTAAAATGAATATCAAAGGAACTTTGACATTTCAAGGCGAATATTGTACAATTTTCGCTATCGCTTTGCTATTGCTTTTACGTGATCAGGGGGCGGGGCTTCTCTAGAATAAGCTGCAGGGCCGGCCCGCCCATACGGCGAACGGAGCAGTCGCTCCAGACGCCAAATCCTAGAGGGCGCCTAAATTGTAAAGATATTATTAGGAGCAAACAGGAGAGGCGCCATAATTGGATCTTGCTCCATTCTAAAATTTACTTCGGGCCGGCGCTGATCAGCTGCATCTCCTTTCGTACATGTCGTAATTGTCGACTAAGGGAATCGGGGGCGTTGTCTAGCGATGAGCGAGCAACTTGCCACTGATCTTTTACATCTGGCCCCGCAAATGCTTAATATGGCTGTAGGAGTTATGATTCTGCAGTTTTGGCTACCCCATTTTGGGAATACATTGTGTATAATATATAATATTTACTTATGTTGATGAATTTTAAGAAAAAATAATCATCAACTTTCATGATATTCTACTCTTGACCTATCTTTATCTAGCGTATCTTCGATTTGTCAAAGAAAGTTCAACTAGGTCTTATCTTTCATACACGCTCATTTCATCACCTCTACCTTCATCATCTCAACATTCCCAAATCTGTCACAGGCTGTTTAGCATGCAGTGTCCTCACCAGCCCCCACCATCACAAGAAAAGGAGCCGAAAGTCCAACCACAAGTCATATAGCGAAGATATATCAGAAAACATTAAGGGACTTAGCCATTCGGCACTACGACGAATAGCTGGCCGTTCTGCCGCCGCCAGAAAACTGGGTAGCAGGCAATACATCCAGAACATTCCTTACGAAGATGGCCGACGCGATCTAAATGTTAAAGTTGATTTAGATGCTATACCTAAACCAGCAAAACCAAAGAAATATTCAGGTTTGGTGAAAATTGGTAAGAGTACTAAGGTTAAAAGTAAAAATATTGGGCGAAATGATGTTAAAGGTAAAGCAATAGCTAAAGTAGAAGCAAAGAATGTAAAATCTCTCACTTCAAATGAATTACGTACAGAATTAAAAGAGATCCATGAAAAAAGTAAATTTCTTAAAGGTGAGGAACATAGTATTTATGTACGTGCGCCCAAAGATAAAGGAAAACCAAAAGATGAGCATCTATTTGAGAGAATCAAGAATATACTTATAAATGTTGATAAAATTAAAGCGCCTAAAAAGGAAGTAAAACCAGTAACTAGAACTAACGCAGAAGTTGGTCATGAAAAATCTAAAGATACAGCAATAATAAATAATGCAGATAAAGTTAAAGAAGTCAAGGTAACTAAGGTCACAACTAAACCACCTCAGAGTCAGAAATCTAATAAAAAACAAAAGAAGAAATTATCTAGTAGGAAAAACGAAAGGAATAACTTCTTGAGATTGCCCTTACATTACATGGCTTATCTGGAACAGGAGCAGGTATTCAAGAGAAAATAAATTAACTTTCAGGATAAGGGTCGAAGAATTTTTCCAATAAATATTATATTAAAAAGTTGAATTTTTATTTGCTAGATAAAATTATACAAGCCTTGTGGTGACGGCAGAGTAGAATAACCCCATGTCTGCCCGTATAAGAGGCGATTTAGGGTTTTTTGGAAGTGGGCAGCAGCGCCTCCCAACATATTCAGATTATCACACTGCAGTCATCGGGCGCGCACGCACATTATTTCAATTGCAACTGATAAGTACCTATATTTACCACAGATCTAAGTGGTCAGTCAGAGAAACTTTTCTCTTCTTACTCTTCCATCCAATGTTACAACAAAGGTACAACACATATTTTAAACTTCACAAATTTATTATAAAACATCAATACACAGGGAAGTCATGATCCACGTATTCAGCCCAAGCGTGTAGTCCACCACTTAGATCTCTAACCCGACTCTTATGTTCTTCTTCTATTAGATCCAACACCTTCTTCGCTGCTATTTGTGAATCGTTACCGCGGCGACACACGAATATTACTGGAAGAGGAGTTTATTCATTTAGCGACATCTCGTGGCTTACAGGAAAAGCTAAGACACAAAATATTATGAATACAAGTGTAACACGCGCACTATGTATGGCTCGATGCGTTTAGAACTAGATAAGCATACAATCTCCGTACAATTCAGTAAGGATATTTTACGTTATGGATTGTGTAGTGCAACTCGACGGCAGATTGCCACAGTTGGTGTGACCTTGCCTGATGCATATTATTCAAACCAGATTCAAAGTTATAGAAGTTTATATTATACCTATGTGAAAGATATAATTATGTCTTAAATGATGTGTGATATAAATAAATAAAAAATATGCATATCATAATTCCTGTGTTCGAATCCCGGTAAGCATGGGCGGATCGTGAATTTGTGGGGCCCTGGGCTAAAACAATTTAGGGACCTACCAAATTACTCAACTAATAGCCATTTTGTTAAAAAACTGTTTTCAATAGTAATGTAGATAGGTAGGTATATTATATTTCTTTTATATATTATTATTTATTTTAATTTGAAACATATTTTGAACTAGTGGCCTAATGGTCTCATATATCTTCCATGTCATCATCATCATTTACAGCCCTGAGAAGTCCACTGTTGGACATAGGCCTCCCCCAACAACCTCCACTCCGACCGGTCGGAAGCAGTCTGCATCCAACCGACGCCCGCGACGTTGGTCAGGTCGCCCGTCCACCTCGCGGGTGACCTTCCCACGCTGCGTTTGCCGATACGTGGTACCCACTCTAGAACTTTCCGACTCCATCGGCCATCAGTTCTTCGAGCTATGTGCCCTGCCCATTGCCACTTCAGCTTGCTGGACCGTTGAGCTATGTCGGTGATCTTTGTACGTCTGCGGATCTCCTCATTTCTGATTCGATCACGCAGAGAGATCCCAAGCATAGCTCTCTCCATCGCTCGCTGTGCGATCCTGAGCTTCTTTATGAAGCACACAGTTAGAGACCACGTCTCGGCACCGTAGGTCATCCCCCCATCTTCCATGTACAGACAGCAATCCGTTACATTTTTATTATATGTATAGATTCAAAATTATTGCCTATTGTTTTTAGTGGGGTCTGGGGGCCCCGGGCTACAGCCTGAAAAGCCCTTAGGTAGATCCGCCCCTGCCGGTAAGTGCAAAAATTGATGAATCAATGCTTGTTTCCCAGTCATGCACGTTTCTATTAATTATCTATTTATCTATACTATATATAATATTATAAAGCTGAAGAGTTTGTTTGTTTGTTTGATTGAACGCGCTAATCTCCGGAACTACTGGGTCGAATTAAAAAATTCTTTTTGTGTTGGATAGTCCATTTATCGAGGAAGGCTTTAGGCTATATATCATCACAGTGCGACCAATAGGGACGAAGAATAAGAGGAAAATGTGGAAAAAACGGGGAAAATTATTCAACTTTGGAGACTTCCGTTGCGTGCGCTGCGTAAACGGTTCAAGTTATCCAAAAAATATGTATGAAAGAATAAAATGACGTAGAAATGATATGAAAGAAAAAAATTGAAGGTCTAGACTGCCTGATGCAGAACCCTTAGCAGCCCAGCTAAACTTTGAGAGATATGAAAATACCGTCTTAGGAAAAGTTGCTCAGCATGATAAGCACTTTCTAATAATATAATATAAAATTATTAATAAAGAAAATGGAAAAAATTCTTCACCCGAATGGGAATCGATAATATATAAACGCGAAAGTTTGTGAGTATGGATGGATGTTTGTTACTCTTCCGCGTAAAAACGGTTGGAGCGATTTAAATTAAATTTTGTATGGAGTTAGCTGACACCCTGGATTTTTGTTTTTATTAATTAAACCGGTAAAAAATATTTTCCCAGGTGATTTCAACATTTTTATTTTTCTGCAGTCCACGCGGACGAAGTCGCGGGCGTCCACTATTATAATATAAACCATTTCGAGTACTTTAGGGTATTTACCATTTAGGGTAATTACCATGGGAAATTACCCTAGGTAAATGTTATTCTAAAGTGTAAACATTTTATTTATGGAGAGTGTGTAATATTTACTTACCCTGAGCATCAGACCTTCTAATTTCATGTAACAACGACTCCAGCGTTTTCGTGTGCAACTTGTCTATAGGATAGTTTACAGCGCCATCTATCCGACACATTCCGAACTCGGGCTCGCTTCGCACGTCGATCACTAGGTGGCGTTGGTTCGCTTTTGAATCACCGTCGCCTATGTGCTTCAGTTTTTGCAACTCTTGAGCAGTGATTCGATTTTTTGGGGGTAGAATCTGTAGATCTAGGTCCTGTAATAGTTCGTTTGTAATATATATGTAAGACTAATATAGCAAAAATGTATTTTAAATAGTTCCCAATTAAAGGATAGAGTAAAAAGGACTATGATCAGGGGAAGGAACTTAAAAGCCACATTATAGCTCTTATATTACTAAGGAACTCGGGCGTTCTCTCAGGCGATAAGCTAGCAACTCGTCATTGATCACATCTATCCCCGCTATGCTCGTGGCTGTGGTATTTCCATGACTATACTAGATTCAGAACCTATCAGAAATTCAGAATAGAGAAGTAATAAGAATGCCGATTTCACAAACAATAGTATATTTCACAACAATGGATATAAATATTATTATTACCTAATTACTAATACATGGCAATTTAAAAAATAAAAATAATACTATGTGAATAGTAGTTTAATACTTTGGCCTTTACAAAAATATCTATTCATAAGTATAATAATACCCAACATTATCATTGGCATACGAGATGGTTTTATCAACGTTGTCATTTTGACAGCTGTCAAAATTAGCGACCGAATTGTGTTGGGGAACCAAATCACAGATGTCGCTAGGGTACTTCGGTTTGAAAATTAGAACGTTTTTGCTTTTTAAAACTGTTGCAAACGTTTTCCTAGACGCCGGGTTTACACATTGATTTTTCATGTCCGCCACGTATTGTGTGTATAATTGAAATTGATTCTTAATCGTATTAGAGTTAAGGTACAAAAACGTCTTGCCTTGCGCCAAGCAATATTGACATTTTGGCGCCATTTTTGGCAGGTTATCTATATAAGAATCTACGTTTAAACTTTTTACTGGAGTTTTCTTCGCTTTTGGCTTGTCGTCTTTTGCAAGCCAGTATCTAACCGTAGCTTCTTTAATACCCAATGTATTTAAAAACATAACTCGACACACCATTAGCTTTTCATTATTAATATTTAAATAATACACTTTAGAATCCCCTTTACGCGAGACGCCATTTTTTAATTTTAACCTTCGCCTCTTAGGAGGAACTAAAACGACCAGAGATCTAACCATACGCTTCTTTTCCCGCCAATCTAGCTTCCAAAACTGATCGAAAATTCCCTTCCGCGTAGTTTCATCAAATCTAGTGCAGCATCTCAGATTGTTTTTGGAGCACACTGTAGATTTGCACGACGGACCCATTTTGCGTTCCGATTTGGGAACGTCCTGTATGTATTTTGTTTTGTCGGATAGCTTCGATATCCGAAATCCGAAGTAGCTTTGTCCGGACATCCGTTTTTCTTTCTCTTCTCTCCGTATCTGCGCTTTAATGCGAGCAGCGACTCGTTTCTGAAAAAAAAAAAAACTTATATTTTATCGTAGCCCCGAAATAAATTAAGACAAAACCCGGCTAGATACTGATTAAAAATGACATTTCACAGCAAAATAGGTATATAGAATATTTGTCAAAATTAGACAATGTTTAGTTTAGACAGTGTTTAAATTCTTTTGTAATAGCACCTTACATCTTTATGGATACTCAGTCCCATATAAAAAGGCCTTTGGTTTGTCTTTGATAGTAAGCTAGTTAGAACGTGCGTGTTTTTAAAATTGCAATATTTAGGGGTAATTTGGCTTTAAACATGAAAAAAAATGTAAGCAGTTAAGGAGTTTGATTCTGAACAACTATTAAAAAAAATATGACCCACATAATTTTGTATTGAACACAAGTTAAAAACAATATTGATTTTTCAAAATCGCGAATGCTAACCCAGCTTTACTATAAATAAAAAAGCGGGTGGGGCTGTGTCGGGGCACACGGCCGTTGGTTTTAACGTGAAACGTCTATGTTAGCGAATCGCTTTTAAAGTAAAAGATTGAAATGAAAACAAGATGGACGCTGTTTTAAGTATTTTAATAAAAATTACAGGTACGTAATAGAAACATAAAATACATAGCAAATGTTTATATATTTATTGTCACTTTCTGGTTATTTTAAATAGCAGCCGCCCACGACTTCGTCCGCGTGAGGGGGCGTTGTACCCGTGCGAAGCCGGGCAGGTTGTTGTATAGACTGTAGCCTTCCTTGGTAAATGGGCTATCTAACACTGAAAGAATTTTTCAAATCAGACCAGTAGTTCCTGACATTAGCGCGTTCAAACAAACAAACAAACAAACTCTTCAGCTTTATAATATTAGTATAGATATAAATACTGTCCAAATTACACTTATTCTTGTATAAATCAATCGGTTCAAATAAACTTGACAAACACACGAAAGAATCACCACGCTATAAAGTCGGAGTCACGAGTTACACTGAATAGAAACAAGCGTGAGCGCCGGTTTCGCACAGTTATCGCAGTATCCCTCCCCCGCCGCCCCGCCTGAACCCGACACGAACTCAATGTCATAACAGCGAGCTGACTATATAAGTGAAATATTTACACCACATTTTTGTTTCTAAGACTAATAGTTTTTTAATTATTAAGGTATAAGATTCTTTTCCATTTTCTTTATTAATAATTTTATAATAAAAAACATGTTGGTATTAATAATGTAAAAAGTGAAAACTTACCTTAACATTCGCGATGTTGAAAATAAAAAAGAAACTCACGCACTGAAGTTATTTATACTGACACACGGAAACCAATTTGCCGCGAATTTGGCGTTTGCAAATTAATTAACTTGTATTTTTTTTTATTGTCAAAATTTCTTTTTTTTTAAATCATCTCCTGTGTGATTTTTCCCCTCTACGTGACATTGGCGGAATCATTGTGCCCAACACAATTGTGGCCATTAACAAAAATTTTATTGAATTGAACTTATTTTTGACATGAGAATAGGTTGGTTAAAAAACTTTTACTATGGGACCATAGACATCTTAGAAAAAAAAACAGCCGATACATATTAACTTGCACAATACTAAAATGTCTGAACAGTCAATGATATTGCAACACAGAAGGATTTGGATATGCTTCATGTATACTGCAACCACAATGGGTTATTCCTTAATGCGAAAAAATGCAATATTATATCCTTTTCTCGTAAAAAAAATACTGTTTTATATAAATATTATATCAATAACATACATGTCAGTCGGGTTTACGAGGTGAGGGATCTGGGTGTGTACTTGGATTGTGAATTAACGTTTACAACACATATAAATACAGTAAGAGCGAGAGCCTACCGTATGCTCGGTTTTATTTTGAGAACAGCAAAAGAGTTTAAACTTTGTTCAACATTGATCCTTTTATTCCAATCATATGTGAGATCAGTTTTGGAATATGCGTCAACTGTATGGAACCCGCACTACGATGTTCATATAGACGAGATCGAGTCAATCCAGACAAAATTTCTAAAACATCTTCGATATAAAAGCCAAAGACTTAATCAGCCAATGCCAAAATTAATGACTCTCTCTGATCGTCGTGCAGTGAGAGATCAGATGTTTTTGTATAAGGTTATACATGCAACTATAGATTCTCCGTTTCTTCTCGGTAATGTGGGTTTTAGATGTCCCAGACTGGGATCGCGCATAAATACGCTGTTTAATGTGCCGCTCACTAAGACCAAATATATGCGAAATACTTTTATTTATCGATCGTGTGACTCCTACAATCGGCGTTTCAAGGGCATTGATTTGTTTACTACAAAATGTAATATTTATAAAAGTAAAATCATTGCGGCCCTTGATCAATGTTGATTGTGGGGGTTTCATAGATTCAGTGTGATGTATTTGGTTGGAGCTTCAATGTTTTTTATGTGTTTTTATTGGTAGACACTTTGCTGGTGTATGTGCTACTTATGTATTGTAAATATATTTGTGTAATAGTACTGTTTGTGTCTCATGAAAATAATAAAATAAAAATAAAAAAATAAAACAAAATAGAAACTCATTGTGAACAGACCATTTTTGGAACGAAGTTCCTTACGGCAGGCTTGGAGGAGATAGGGATTTTGCTGCGCGACCGAACTGAAAAAAATGTGATAGTAAAACCGTAAGAAAAAGTGCGTGGATGAGACGTGCGCAGGCGCGACAGTCGTATACACAAGCGAGTAGTGTATAATACCTTTCTCTTTCTCCGTCTTTCTTTTCGTTCTCTCATCCCTTCTCTCTCTATTACTACTCCACCCCGCCAATGCATAGTATATACTCATGAATTCATGGACAAGCACGTGGCGAATACTCACATTATAGATACATTTTAAACCTAAATAAAATTGAGCACGATTTTTTTCTTTTGCAAATTGTGTCGATTCTACATTAGCCGAAGGAACTTCGTTCCTACCTGGTGTCCCACGACACCACATTTAATTTTTTTTCACGATTTCAGAGCAGGTCCCATAGTAAAAGTTGCTTTTTTAGCGGATGATTAGCACACTCGTACTTGTAAGACATGAGTGTCGCTTGACTTTTTTAACCGACTTCAAAAATAAGGAGGAGGTTCTCAATTCATCTGTATGTATATATATATATATATATATATATATATATATATATATATATATATATATATATATATATATATATATATATATATATTTTTTATGTATGTTCACCGATATTTCCGTCAATTATAAACGGATTTCAAAAATTTTTTTTTGGTTGGATAGAGTTCACTTCTGAGGTGGTCCCATTTTCATCAAGTCAGGATCTGATGATGGGATCCAGGAGAAATCTAGGGCAACCACCGAAAATTGTATGCTCGTATGGTGCTTTTGTTACGTAATCATGTCTTACTCAGGTATATGCTTCAGGGTGTCAACATCTAATGCTGCTGTGCTGATGATGAAGCTACAGAACTCCTTAACGGTTAGGAGTTGGGATACAGTACTGCAATTGGTCTATGGAAACTTTTTAGTAGTGTGTAGGGCTGACGTGTTACTTGAATCAACATCTGATGCTGCTGTGCTGATGATGAAGCTACAGAACTCCTTAACGGTTAGGAGTTGGGAGACAGTACTGCAATTGGTCGATGGAAACTATTTAGTAGTATGTAGGGCTAACGTGTTACTTGAATCAACATCTGATGCTGCTGTGCTGATGATGAAGCTACAGAACTCCTTAACGGTTAGGAGTTGGGAGACAGTACTGCAATTGGTCGATGGAAACTATTTAGTAGTATGCAGGGCTAACGTGTTACTTGAATCAACATCTGATGCTGATGATGAAGCTACAGAACTCCTTAACGGTTAGGAGTTGGGAGACAGTACTGCAATTGGTCGATGGAAACTATATAGTGGTATGTAGGGCTAACTTGTTGCTTGTGAGGTATACTTGAATCAACATCTGATGCTGCTGTGCTGATGGTTAAGCTACAGAACTCCTTAACGGTTAGGAGTTAGGGGACAGTACTGCAATTGGTCGATGGAAACTATACAGGATGATTTTTTGTTTACTCATCTTTAACTATTTAAATATTTATAATTATCAGTTATTTTTTGGAGTCGGTGCCAGCCAAACAAATAAATGTAATTAAGAAAACTGACCTACACTAAATAGTAAAACCAAGAATAGGAAATTGCATTACCGCTGCCTACTACACCGTATTGTATTTTTCCATGTGTGTGTGGCGTTGCCAGCCGCGGGCGTCCATCGACACAACAGACTACGTTACCTAGGCTGGCACCGACTCCAAAAAATAAGTGATAATTATAAATATTTAAATTGTTAAAGATGACTTTGTTAAAGTATTAGGTATTAAGTTGTAAATATTTAAATAATTTGAGATATTTAATATGTAGTAAGTAGATAAATTTGTTACGTTATTTATCGCTTTTTAGTTAAAGTTTGAAGTCGGTTAATTTTTTTTTTAAAGTCAGTCTATTTATGTTGATTTTATTAGAATAGTTTACAATATAAACACAATACAATACCTATGTACAAGATTGCTTTGTCTCAAAACGCAATAGAAGAAAAAGCTGTGACTGTATCTGTCTCTCTTCTGAAGGATCTGTAATAGGCTAGTCATGTATTTTTGCTATTAAAATAAAATCCAGCGAAATCTGAACATATTCGTGAGTTTACTTTCCAATTAATCTAATAGGTTATGGGCACAGGATTTTAGGTAAAATTCACAAAGAAGATTTTTATTCGCTTATGTCATTTATTGTTGAATAATATCGGTTTTCATCTAATTTATAATGGCGACCGCACCGTCTGCCCTTGTGATTGAAAAATTAAAGGGAGTCGAAAACTACGGAACGTGGAAATTTATGATGAAGATGATATTAATCCACGAAGACATGTGGACTTGCACGGAATCGGCAGTGGATACTGATAATCTGGAAGAAAGAAAGCGCGATCAACGGGCATTAGCCCGAATAGCACTTTCCGTTCAACCGACGGTACACGTACATATCAGGAATGCCGTTTCTGCGTATCAAGCGTGGAAAAATCTGAACAAAGCCTATGAAGATACAGGATTGAGCCGTCGACTTGGTCTCCTGCGAAGTCTATTTGCTACAAAACTATCGGACATAGTGTGCATGGAGAAGTATCTGACCAAAATTACGGAACTTGCACAACAGCTGACAGATATTGGAGCGGGGCTGGACGACGACTTTATTGCCATTATCATGCTAAGCGGACTCACGGAAGATTACGATCCACTCATTATGGCGATAGAAAATTCAAACATCAAATTGACCAGTGACGTAGTATCCGGGAAGTTGCTGCAGGAAAAGCAAAGGCGCGATGGCAAGAGTGAGAACGTCTCCGCTTTGGCAGCCGTGAAGAAGCAGCCGAAATGCTTTAGGTGCAAGCAAGTAGGACATTATATCAAGGACTGTCCGAAAGCGAAGAAGAAGTCTGACGACCCACCTAAGAAGAGCAATACGAAGGCGTTGCTTACTGCGTTATCAGCAAATGTGCAGAGTGATATGTGGTACGTTGACAGTGGCGCCACAAGCCACATGTGCAATAGTAAGGAGATCATGTGTGACTATACAGACGTAGTGCCAGTACGTGTGACAGTGGCAAATGGAGATAGACTGTACACAGCAGGAAAGGGGCAGGTACAAATAAAACTGAAGAATGGTGAATTAAAGACTGTAAGTGAAGTGTTCTATGTACCTAACCTAACCGCTAACTTACTGTCAGTCAGCTCTATGGTAAGCAAAGGTTTTAAGGTTGTGTTCAGCGACAGTACTTGTCAGGTTTTGGATAATAGGGAAGTAGTAGCCAGTGCTACCTTAGTAAACGGTACTTATATCCTTGACACTGCTGAACGACTGTCGGGTATGTGTCATTCTTTCTGTTCACAGGATGCAGTTGCGTCAATAGCGAATGCAGCAGAGCAATGTAAGACTAGTTGTGCTGATGCTGAGGCTACAGGTGCTGGAGCTGTTTCTGAAGCTGTGACAGAAAAGGTATGGCATCGTCGACTCATGCATCTCAACCGAAGAAGTATGGAACTCCTAAGGAAAGGTATGGTTTCTGGAATTAATTATGACAACTCGAGCTTCGAAGCGTGTATACCATGTATTGAAGGGAAGAAAACTAGGCTGCCATTTCCTAAGAAATCATACAACAGAGCTACCCAAGTATTAGGATTAATTCATACAGACCTATGCGGTCCTCTACCTTGTCCATCATTGAATGGAGCTCGGTACTTTATGCTCTTTATAGATGATTACACTCGAAAAACATTTGTGTACTTTCTAAAGAGAAAGAGCGAGGCCTTTGATAAATTCAAGGAATTTAAGGCTTTGGTGGAAAACCAATCTGAAAAGAGGATAAAGATTCTCAGGAGTGATAACGGTGGTGAGTATATGAGTTCTGTATTTCAGGAATATTTAAAAAAAAGTGGAATTCGACACCAGACTACTGTTCCTCATTCACCGCAGCAAAATGGAGTGGCAGAGCGTGCCAACAGAACTGTGATGGAGGCGGTGAGGTGTATGCTTCAAGATGCTAGGCTGAAAAAGGAGTTCTGGGCTGAGGCTGTGAATACGGCAGTCTACATAAAAAATCGTTGTCCTACCAAAGCCGTGCTAGGGAGTAATCCAGAAGAAAAGTGGACTGAAAAAAAGGTATCTGTGGCTCACTTACGCATTTTTGGTACAGTTGCTTATGCATTGAATAATAAACGCACTAAACTAGATTCAAAATGCAAGAAATATATTTTCGTTGGTTACTGCGATGAAACAAAGGGCTACAGGCTGATTGACCCCGAGTGTCCAACAAAATGTATCAAAGCCAGGGATGTGACTTTTCTAGAAAATGAACTAATAGAAAACATATCACATGATGATGACAAGTCCATACAAATATTCACATATAATAGAGATACTCATTCGTCTGACCCATCGCCTGTGCATTCGGATTCATCTGCTGTGACTACGAGTACTCGTACATCTGCAAGTACGACGGTAAGTGATTCAGATAGTTCAATAGAATGTAGTGACCCGGCAGATGAAACATACGAGCCAGATGAGGAGACGGAAACCACCGAGTCAGAATACGACGACACAGAAGATCTGCGATTGTCCACATTCATGGCAGGTACGTCTGACGGAGATACTCCACCCACGGTACAGGAGGCGCTGAAGGGACCTGATGCTGAACTGTGGAAGGAAGCCATGAATGATGAGTATAACTCTTTTTTGAAGAATAAATGTTGGACATTGACAGAGAGAAATAAAACTCAAAAACCTGTAAAGTGCAAATGGGTTTTGAAAATAAAGCGTGGTTTAAACGGAGAAGTACTTAAATACAAGGCACGTCTCGTAGCTAAAGGCTATACGCAACAGTATGGCATAGACTATGAGGAAACGTTTTCTCCTGTGGTCAGATATTCAACCATACGTATGTTAATAGCCTTATCTGCTGAATATCAACTGGAAATAGAACATGTCGATGTTAAGACAGCGTTTCTCAATGGTGATTTGAACGAGACGGTGTTCATGGAACAGCCTGAATGTTTTAAAGTAAAAGGTCAAGAAGATAAGGTTTACAAGCTTAATAAAGCTATCTATGGCTTAAAACAAGCTTCTAAAGCCTGGTACGATAAAATTAATGGGGTCTTGTGTAATAAAATAGGATTTACTAGATCAACGTCGGAACCATGTATTTATTTTAAGAATAACAAAGGTATACTGATTATAATCGCACTGTACGTTGACGATATTATTTTATTTTCAAATTGCAAACAAAGTGTTTCAGATGTAAAGGAAAAACTAAAGAAAGAATTTTATATTACAGAACTGGGGCGTGCATATCATGTTTTGGGTATGCGTTTGTGTCAAGATGAAAATAAAATTACGCTAGATCAGTCAAACTACATACAAACGGTGCTACAAAAGTATAAGATGCAAGAGTGTAAACCTGCTCGCACTCCTATGGAGACTGGTTTAAAGTTGTCACGAGGTGATCGTAAAGATGAAACATATGATTACAGAGGTTTGATTGGTTCATTAATGTACATTGCAGTATGCACACGACCAGACATCGCCTATGCAGTCAGCTACCTGAGCCAATTCAATGAGTGTTTCACAGAGATACATTGGAAGGCAGCGAAGAGAGTTCTCCGCTATTTAAAAGGTACAGTAGATTATCATCTCACTTTTACCAAAGGCAAGCTGGATGTGACTGCGTATGTGGATGCTGATTGGGGAAACGACGATGTTGACCGCAGATCGTATACGGGCTACGTCTTCAAACTTGGTGAGTCAGTAGTGTCGTGGGAAAGTCGTAAACAAAAAACCGTAGCTTTGTCAAGTACTGAAGCTGAATACATGGCCTTATCAGACTCTTGCAAAGAGGCTTTGTTTATCCGCAAACTCTTGATGGAAATTATTAATAAAAATATTTCAATAACGGTTTTTAATGACAATCAGTCTACTCTAAAGATATGTAAAAATATGCAATTTCACTCTAGGACAAAACACATTGATGTTAGGCATCATTTCATTAGGCAATTGGTTAATGATAAAAAAGTTATTGTAAAATACTTATGTACTAGTGACATGTTAGCTGACATATTGACTAAGGCTCTATGTAATGAAAAGTTTCAGAAGTTTGTGAAACAACTTTATGTAATTAATAAATAATATAACAATATGGGTAGGTAGGCATGTCAATTAGGTGAATAAGTACTTAGAAGACTATTTTTTTTCATCTAGAGTAGTGTATGATGTTTTTAGTATTGTCTTATCTTTTCTGCGAAGAACAGATAGCATGGTATTATTATAATATGGTATTGTTATAATATTGTATTGGTTTAAGGGCCAGTATTAGAATAGTTTACAATATAAACACAATACAATACCTATGTACAAGATTGCTTTGTCTCAAAACGCAATAGAAGAAAAAGCTGTGACTGTATCTGTCTCTCTTCTGAAGGATCTGTAATAGGCTAGTCATGTATTTTTGCTATTAAAATAAAATCCAGCGAAATCTGAACATATTCGTGAGTTTACTTTCCAATTAATCTAATAGATTTATCTAGGTACTAAAAAGTTCCGCTTTATGTTTGCGAAATCTGTTTCTTTTGGTGTTTTAAATGAAAACTTTTTATTAGTGAATTGAGTAGCAAACTCTTTAAGAACTATTGATCATAGTAAAACACAAATATACACCTATGTCTAATAAAAAAAAAACTAATGTCGTTCTTTCGGATTCTTTTTAGTTCTAAATGAAATGTGGTACAGTGAGCGCAAAAACGGCCCCTATTAAATACAGTAAATAGAGGAATTTTTTCCATTTCTTTATTAATAATTTTATAAATCCTACCTTCTCTTTGGCCTGTGTTTTACAGAAACTCTCGTAGTCCAACAGCTTAGTTACAGTAGGGTGGTCGGAACAAGCCGCGCAGTTTGATGTTTTCGAACGAAGTTTTACTGAAAAAGAAATAAAAAATTAAAAAAAGTTTACTATACCATGTTTGAGAGGCTACCGCCATAGGGGGGTATTTGCCCATAGTCACCACGCTGGGAAGGCGGATTGGTGACCGCAGTGTGATTTTCGGACTATGTTGTCAGTACGGGAGGCGCTGCTGCCCGTCTCCCGGAAACCCTTAATCATACGATACCCACGGGCAGGCAAGGGTGGTACAAACTCTACTCTGCCGAGATCATACGACTTGAGTGGGTGAAAATGGAAGCGCTTCTGGCCCCGCCCCGGGCCACTAGTTATTGTTTGGCCCATGTATATATTACAATCATTGTGAGAAACTTCGATATCGTGTTCTAGGATTTGTATTGGACTGTGGTTCTGTCTTGCGTCCGATAGTAAAAAAATATGTATTCTATTCACAACCCCTTGGGACCGAAACCGCATTTTTATATTTGCCTTGTGACGACTGTAAAAATCATCATAATGATGATGATCTCCGACCGTATTTCGGCCAAGGCGACCAATCTTTACGGAGATTGGCCAGGTACGCAGGAGATATTATAGTGCACAAATGTGTGCGCAAACACAGATGCACTCTCTATTCTGTCACTCTCATAGTCCGATGGGACGGAAAGCCGACACGACCGGCGAGAGATCAGGCGCAGGACCAATGGTTTTACGTGCTTACCGAGGCACGAGCTAAGTGACAATTTTGCAACATTAAAATTTGTCATCATCATTTACAGCCCTGAGAAGTCCACTGTTGGACATAGGCCTCCCCCAACAACCTCCACTCCGACCGGTCGGAAGCAGCCTGCATCCAACCGACGCCCGCGACCTTGACCAGGTCATCCGTCCACATCGCGGGTGGCCTTCCCACTTAATTAAAATTTGTACATGAAATAAATTCGTTGGTACAGGCCCCTGACTGGGATCGAACTTACACCTCCTGTGGGCTATCACCGCTATATAATTATAATGACTAACGGACCAGACAAACGAGGTTTTGCCATATAAATCACTATTAAAAAACCCCAATTTCTTTATCAAATAATTATATCAGCCCAAAAAAGGTACTATTTTTAACGTTGCCCTCCTTCTTCCACAGCTATGTCAGCTATTATCTATCTCTTTCACTCACCAGTCCGGAACACCATGTCTTCTCCATCGAACAGCAGCATCCTTTCCACCAGTAACTTGGAGTGGGGATGCCCCACTATGTACTTAATGGCTTCTAATGCTTGCAGACAACCTGAAATGAAATACCATAATAAAATAAAATATTTACCGTGTCATTACAATAGAGTTTAAACATTGTTTAAGCCAAACATTATGGTAGATTCTGACCGTCACTTAAAACTAAACGTAAAATTAGTCCTACCCGTCTTTTTCTCTCTCAGCCATTTATGTTAAGAACGGAGAGAGATAGATCTGACTTAGATTAGGTTTGTGTCATGGAGAAGAAATAAAAGAGGAGTAACGGCTAAGTATATCTTCATACTAAAATAGTGTGCCACGGAGCGGGGGTGAAGTATGGGACGAGGGGAGCATTAAACACTGTAGCCCTGCCCATTTACATAGAAACCACCTTGTAGTGACTAGTCAAACTACTTGCTCATTATCAATATGGTTCAAGATTGTTTTACTAGTGCAATTACTCATCGCTAGATGGCAACATTATACTACGTTTTAGTAATAAAGTACCCTGATAAAAGCGCTAGTGTCTTTGTAATTGTACTACGGTTACATTTCAGAGCACAAGCGTGTGGTTACAGCTACTGCGTTACACTGACGCTGAAGCTCCGCCCCTATCATGACGTCATGGCCTCACGATTGCCACACGACTCACTTCATAGTCCCACCTCCTCTTTTATACCTTCTTCATGCATCACGATCGTTTTTTTCTATGGAAGCATCCCTGGGAAACCACGGGTTTCCAAAATATTGAGGTCCAAAGTTACATTAATATTATCATTTTTTACATAAATCCATCTGAAATCGGTTAACAAACATTTTTTCAAAGATACCATGTGAAATGCTATAATGTTAGTTTTGTAGGTACATTTGTACTTTGAGCATCAAACGAATACATTGCTTGCAATAAAATGACAGTATTTTTTCATAATATTTTTGTCGTTTCCCAGGGTTGGTTCCATAGAAGAAAATGATCGTAACCTTACAAAGAATACGAGGTACCTATTAAAAAAAACACCGTTGTCTTTTTACACCCTGTATAGTTATTTCTATTTATATTACATACCTATAACTCCCGGTACAGGCCCGGCCACGCCCACTGAAGAACAACTACCAATAGTATCCGCGGGCGGCGGGGTGGGAAAGAGACAGCGATAGCACGGACCTGTGAAGTCTTCCTGTGGGAAAGAGATGGTGTGATCGTTTTTTGAGTAATATGCATAATTTACTATTTAGTATTCTTGGTTTAAACTTTGCTGATGATGCATGACTATGGCGGCATTTTAAATGAGATAACGAGTAAAATGTGAAAAAAAATACCATGAGAAATAGGTACTTATAACCATGTACCTACAGTGACGTGTTTATAGGTAGACGCGGGGTTTCATAATGAAATCTTTATAAAAAGTGGCACCAGTAAATCTATGTAAACGTAATAACTGCATTAGATTAGATTTTTAAACTTGAATCTTATGTAGTCACCATAAGACTCGACTTTGCTTGTATCAATTTATGACAATAGATGCCCAGCCATACAATTGAGCAGCTATTTGTCGTGTAATTTTTTGAGCGCTGTCACCGAATCTAGTTATAATTCATCTAAGTGTACCTACATAGACTGCTAAAACCATTCATAGCTATATCACTTTTGGCTTTGCCGCAGTCAGGTAAAAAAAGAACCTAACAGGTAAATTGACATAAATTCAGATTTTATTGCACAGAAAAACTCACCGCAATATTTCTATAACCATAAATAGTAAGTTGGCCTTCCATTTTCAATGCACTTCCTGAAATAAGCGGCAACTGAAATGAAATATGTACAAATGGATAATGTAAAATTTATTATGATTTATAATACCTACTATTATATCGAGGGGTGAAAGGCTATTTGGGATAACAGCCATATATATAAATGGCGCTTATCCCAAATAGCCTTTCACCCCTCGATATGTACCTATATTTATAGGCTTGGTGAAAAGGGAAGTACTTCTGGCCCCACCGGGCCACCACTTATTGTTTGGCCCATGCATAATAAATCTATTCTATACATATAATAAAATTGTAACGGATCGATGTTTGTGATCACGCTAATCTCAGAAACGGCTGAACCGATTTTGGTGCAGTTTTCAGGTCTATATTGAGACAGATCCCACTTTACATAAGTTTTTATTCCGGATAATTTCGACATTTTGCTTTTTGTGCAGTCCACGCGGACGGAGTCGCGGGCGTCCACTAGTAATAATTATATTGCAATCACTGTTAAAAACTTCGATATCGCGTTCTAGAATTTGTATTGGCCTGTGGTTCTGTCTTCCGTCCGATAGCTGGCTCTGCTACATGCAGGATATAAGTGCAACAAAACATCTATGTTGCACAATAATTATATACCTACCTACAGGTTGTATGTACTATGCGTATGTTTGTTCAAAGGAGTGTCTACTTCTTTTGTTACAACTAGTGCAATATCTATCTTAATGTTAGGCGAGGAGTAATCACGCCTTTATCCCTAACGGGGTAGGCAGAGCACCAAGGGCCGATAGAACAGTATTGTAAAACAACTGTATTAAAGTTAATAATTAAATTTTTAAAAAACCACATGGTGCCACTTCTGACCAATTTTGAGGGTATAGTTGAGATGTACAAGTTCGGTTAGTAGTGACAGGTGGTCAGCCTATCGCCTACAAAACACCAAGACCCTCTTGTCTCTCTATTGACTTGTACAGTATGCCCGGGAAGAGAAGCAGCTGTAGTATTATACGTTTTTTTTCACTCCCAGAGCAGCATAAAAGAAAAGACTCTTAAAAAACACTTCTATAATAAAAAAAAAATAGTAATACGGGATGAAAATAGTGTTGCCAATATGTAATTTAGAAAAGAGATGGTAAAATTCGTCATCCGACTAATTGACCCGGTAGCTCAGTGGTTAGAGCGGCTGGCACGGTATGCAGTGGTCGTGGGTTTGATTCCCACTCGGGTGAAGAATTTTTTCCATTTCTTTATTAATAATTTTATTTAAAAAATAGTTATTAAACCTACCTTATTCAATACACATACATCATTCAACATATATCGAGTGGGCACATTGTCGGTACAGTCTAGTACTACGTCATAGTTACACGTTATTTGTAGAGCGTTGCTAGAGTCCAATTGTACGTTGTATGGTGTCACTTTTATACGCGAGTTTAGGCTGTAAAAGATAAATAAATATTCACAACATGCACACACACACACACACACATTAACTTAGTATAGCAACTACTTCATTTCATTAGTATACAGGGTGTAACAGGAAGGGTATGTTATGTGAAATGCTATGAAAAGAGCCTATCACTAGAATTTGAAACTGGAAATTTCTTGTTTATTTTTCTAGATAATATGGAGAATCCCCAAGCAACTTAAATAAACATGTGATTTCGAGCCTCAAATTTTGGGAAAAGGTTCTCTTAAGTGGGCCATATTCATAGCATATCACTTAAAATGCCATTTCTGTTAAGGGGATTGTGGACTGACCTTGCAATGAAAAAAATCTATCGATTTCCAAATGATTTTATGCATTATTATTATGAAAATACCAATTATTGTAATAGTCTATAAGTAATATATTTGCAAGAGTTGACTATGGTATGGTATATCTACTAGCTATGTGTCAGGACCGAGGGCAGATGATTTACTTACTTCTTCATAGAGTTAGCTGCTGATTTGGCTTTACTGACATTTTGATCACATTCCCTGTGCAGTATCTGCCTGTGCAAGTTAGTTAAATCCACAGTATCATAGTCTACTATGCCTATTTCACCTGCAACAAAACAAAGAAATATATTAACCAGTGGACATTTGTTTAAGATACTCCTTCTCTTACACCCTGTATACTCCATATAAATAAGACTATTGTTTATGTATCAAAGGTGGCCAACTTTGTCACACCCAAGATCTACTGTTCACTGACAACACCCTGTACAATCTTCCAATTACATACTTCCTGAAATCTTAAGTGAAACATCCAGGATGCCAGGATCAACTGGACCACTTGGTCACTCCTGATCCTGAAAGGAAGTAATAGTTCTTATGAAACTGTGCCAATGAAGTTACTATACAGGATCTTTCTTCGTTGCCAACCTTAACAAAGGGTATGTACTCTATACATCAAATAAAGTAAGTTTATGCAAAAAAATGCTGGGAAATTATGTAATTTTTTTTTTTAAATACTTGATTTGGCGAAATGAAAAGTGTCCAGTGTTTATGCTAGTTTCTTCATAAACAGATTTAAATTATTTATTGTGAAAATTCTTGCTACGCGCGTCTATGTGCATTTATGCAAAAAAATGCAGTCCATTTACTCAACTTTGGACCCTAATATCTCGGGAACCAGACACTTTCCAGTTATGCTTCTATGGAGAAAAATGATTGTGATGATGTGTAGATGCTGTAGTTTTCGGGAATGGTGGCTGTGAGATCTTTTTCACAATCCTGCAATTGTAGCTACCATTTTAGAAACAGAGTTGTATATGTAATGTACAAACCTACACCAGCCCCTGCTAAGTACAATGCAGCGGTGCTGGCAAGTCCCCCTGCTCCTACGATCAGCACTCTAGCGTTGAGCAGCTTCTTCTGTCCGGGTACTCCGATATCCTGGAATAGGATCTGACGGCTGTACCTGCAATGACATTGGTCAGGTGTGGGTTGTGGTTTAGAATATGTAAGCACCTATACAGAAAGTGACAGTCAGGCAAATATTGATATGCCGACTTCAGACCACGATTCTGAGGCGAAAATTGGTCACTGGATATACCTTTCTATTGCCCATTTCGGCAGGCCCTCAGTTTGTTGTTTACCATCTATATCTTGTAAATTATCGCTGTTTTGAGATTGCTGTTGAGTAATTTGAGCCTGAAATTATAGAAATAGATATTAGGTATCGTTCTTATTGTAATTTTAAGCGTGAATTGAATCTTGAGGAAATTACCTGTTGCAAAGCAAACAGTTCATCCTGTTTATGGTTTAATAAATTGCGCAGATCTGATATTTCTTTATCTAATGCAGTAATTTTATCCATTGTATTTTTTAATTTTAAAAATCCCAACTAATATTATAAATGCGAAAGTAACTCTGTCTGTCTGTCTGTTACGCTTTCCCGCTTAAACCTCGCAACCGATTTTGATGAAATTTGGTACAGACAATCTTTAGACCCTGAGACAGAACATAGGCTACTTTTTATTTCGAAAAAATATCATATAAATATTTTAATCGGGTTTATATCAACATTTTGTTTTTTTTTGCAGTCCACGCGGACGGAGTCGCGGGCGTCCACTAGTTAAGAATAAATTGCAAAAACCTAGAAAGAAAGAAATGTTTTTGTTTTCGTCGATATGTCATTGTCAATGTCAATATGACTATTTTTCGTTTTCTAGCCTCGTGTACTTACCTAAGTGTACAGTAAGTATGTTAATACAGCCTAATGTATTTTTGATACGGTTTTATCAGGTGAATTTAAATACTTTGTTGTTGAAGAACAATTTGGTATATAATTTTTACTTTGAAATTTTTTTTAGAGTTTGTGTCATTATTAATTTAAAAATAATCAAAGAAATGTAAAAAAAATTGAATAGTATCTGCATCAAATGGAGCGCATATTCATGCGTTTAGTTTTTAGGAATACCGCACAAATTCTCAAATAACTGTATATACATTTTATACCTATCTATTTGGTATAAAATGTATATACAGTTATTTGAGAATTTGTGCTCATTTGTAGGTTTTAATGTTTTAAATAATAATAGTATTAAAATATTTTGTACAAAATAAATAAATTATGTAATTCGAATAGTAAAAAAATAATTTCAAATATTTTTTTTCTCAGTTGCCTCTTTATCAAAACGCATACGAGTCATCGAACTTTCATAAAATCTCTCTAAGCGATTGTGTGGAATGTGAATAGCATTTTGCGAATTTCATATGGTGTTACGGTTTCATTGGTGTTATAATTTGCTTGAGCAGGTTATAGCACCTTTCTTGGTTTATTAACGTCATTAAATTCAATTTAACCAAACGTTGAACCAGAGAAAAAGCCGTTGAAATCTCGTGTTTATGTTTCGCTGATATCGCATTGAGATATCAATTTACAATGTTAAGCGACTATTGTTTCAATTGTTTACGCCTCGACCTGCAATTCTAGATCAAAATTCACAACTTCCGTGAATTTGCGGTGGGTAAAAACTAGTTTTGTTTAAACATAACCTTAACTTTAAAAAAATTGCAAAAACCTTTGTTGTATAAAAAAATCCGGCCGGTGTTATCAAAAGAAGCGCTGATTTTAATAAAATTATTGCCAATTTCTTTCCAATAGTCTCTAAGAATGTTTCCAAGTTACAATTACATAAACACCATTGGTGGTTGTCATGGTGAACAAAGGGGGTTTCCCTCAAGAAGTGATGTCAACTTTTTCATAATTTTACTTCTCTGTGTGATTTTGTGCAACAAATTGAATCTGAAATCCGTTTTCCTGAAAAATAACACATCTAATATGCTATTGACATTTTTAAGGTGAAATTAAAATGGGCTGCTACTGATTTTCAAAGTAGGTGTTAGACTAAATAAGTTTGCAAACCTCTGTTCTAGATGATGGAGGCAAGTTGCACAAGATTCACGGCCCCAGAAGGTGGGGCTCGTCTCCTGGCAACAGCATCAGCTCAGAACACCCTGACAGTAGAGTATGCTTCCTTCATCTCCACACGGCTGATCTATGAAGGGGCTTATAAGATCCGAGGGTATGTGATTTTTTTAGATAAGCTGTTTTAAATTGAGTTTCATTTTGAGATTCAATAATATGAGAATTAAACATTATGTTCTGAAAGGAAAATTTTCTATATTTTTTATTGATTGACATGGGTTTCCTGTTCAAATCTGTACCTATGGTTTATACATACATACATATAATCATGCCTTTATCCCTTACGGGGTAGGCAGAGCACCAAGGGCCGATAGAACCACATGGTGCCACTTCTGACCAATTTTGAGGGTATAGTTGAGATGTACAAGTTCAGTTAGGTCTAAAAAACACCAAGACCCTCTTGTCTCTCTACTGACTTGTACAGTATGCCCGGCTGTAGTATTATACGTTTTTTTTTTCACTCCCAGAGCAGCATATATAAATACAGGATGATTTTTGGTCGTCAATGTTCCCGAAAACTACGGAATCTCCTCATCATCACGATCATTTTTCTCCATGGAAGCATACCTGGGAAGTGTCTGGTTTCCAAAATATTTGGGTCTAAAGTTGAGTAAATAGACTGCGTTTTTCTGCATAAATGCACATAGACGCGCGTAGCAGGATTTTTTCACGAAAAATAATTATTATCTGTCTATAAAAAAACTAACATAAACACTAGACACTATAAATTTCGCACGATCAAGGAATTTAAAATTAAAAAAAAAAAAAATCCCAGCATTTTTTTTGGTATAAACTTACTTTATTTCATGTATAGAATACATACCCTTCATTAAAGGTGGCCACAAAAAAACATTCTGTATAATAAGCATGAATATTACGAGACTTACTAAAATAAATAAAAATAAACTTAAATAATTCTTCCAGAGCTCTATCCTCTGGTAAACAGAGATCAATATACATATGTCGAGCGTCGCGCGTCAAGTTTGTCGGTTACGAGCTAGATATTCTGACCGATTTGTCGATACTGGAGGGCATTGAGTGTACTGATGTAGACGACTGGGGTGCTGCGTTGGAAACCAAAGAGGTAAATAAACTTATTTAATCATGTTCTTCCTGCCCTTGTCCCATTATCTATGGGTTCTACAGTATGGTTTCTTGCAAAACTCATATTGTCAAACAGTGGCGGCTTCTGATATTTTAGATGGGGGTTCTTTTTTTTTAAATATGAGCTCATGCAAAATTACAATTTGGAAACGCCACGCGTGTTGAACCTTTGCATGAACCGCCTCTCACTCTAATTAAAATTCAGACGACCTAATAAAACACATTAAAGACAACCATATCGCGTTCTAACTCGGACTAAGCGACATCTAGTGGCCGCATACGCACATGCTCCAGATTAGGCTAATTTTTCATACGAAATCTTCTGTTTCACGCGCCGGCCTATGCCGGTATGTCTCTTTCGCACTAATTAAATACAGTACTAGGAATCGAACCAAATTTCGTTTCATTGGAGCGCGATCGCTAGCGCTCCACTCGATACATAAAATTACATCTTACTAGAGATAAACGCGTAGACACTATTGTATAAACATAGTAGAATTGAAAAATAATTATAAATATAGATTGCCTATGTAATCTTCGTGGGTGGGAGTGCACTGCACCAGCGCTCCTTAGGACGAGCCGCCAGTGTTGTCAAATATTTGGTATTGAAATGTGTGAATGTGAATATTTATTTAGGTATTTGTTACAGGTCTTAGTGTGCACATCTGTAGTTTTTAAACAGCTGTTAGAAGATCAAGTCTTGTCTATGGCCAACATCAACATCATGGTCATAGACAGTTGTCATCTTATATACAAGGATGACAACCTCAAATATGTAAGTATTTTATTTCTTAAAAACTAATTTAACATAAATATGTTTTGAGAAATGAATTTTTTTTTCACCTGAGTGAGACTCGAACCCACGACCTCTCGCATTCCGTGCTGTGCTCTCACCAACTTAAAAAATAAAAAGCGAGATTCGAGGCAGTAATTATTTTTTTATTAATTATATAAAATTATTAATTTTATTCATATATACATTTATCACTCTGGTGTGTTGATTACCATGGAATGATCTCTTACGTGGTCTACCACGTCGTTCGGTAAACTCACGGGAACCTTTCGGATACGCTGACATTTTGACAACACTCGGTAAGAAAGCCGGAGCTGAACTAGCCAAGCTCGACGCTCTGTCGAAATATCGTAAACGTTCGAGAAAGTTCTACCCCAGGTCAAACAACAACATCTGCCGAGATGCCCCCCTCTCTATTATTCCTTAGTACAGCGGTACTAAGGAAAAATTGAGGCAGGTAACCGAAAAAGGGTCACTGAGCGACCGCTCCGTTCTAACTACCGCGCGCTTCGACTCCGGACCGACGGGCGGTCACTCAAGTCCTCATAGCATTGAAAATAATGCGAATTTTGCTTTCAAATTGACCACATATTCTTGACGAGTTATACTAACGATTTATGCAATAAAAATAAAATCGATTTTTTGATCGGTCTAAACTGGTTTCCCCCCTTAAAGACCGCAAGATTATATATAATATATAGGGGTTCAGACAAGGAGTTCCACAGCTTGGCCGTTTGCACTATGAATGTAGAATTTTTAAATTTTTATTTAACAGTAAAAGAACCCAAGGAATTTGTTCAATATTTTGAACATCCCTGAGTTATGTAGTATAAACACGACAATATAAAAAAAACCTAACAGTGTAAAAACTTTGTCCTACTGTCACTCTCATGACTAGACGATTCTAATGACACCTTATGTTGTTGATATCCCACCCATCCGCACCAAATGTTATGCTAACTCGTTTGTAATGCGAACGGCTAAGGAGTGGAATGCACTTCCTGCCGATGTATTTCCCGAGCACTACAACATTGTATAATCTGTAAGAATAGCTGTGGATTTTTGTTAAATAAATAAAATTAAAATTAAAATAAAATTGGTTTCTTCAAAGCTTGAGTGAATAGGCAATTTCTAGGCAAACATGTACCACCCTAGGTCGCATCTTGTTTAACATCAGGCACGATGGCGCTCAAATGTTTGCCTAGCTAATTGTAAAAAAACCTCTGAAGCTCAAATGTCACAAGCCGTTTAGGCTCTTGAGCGTGCCATGTAAATATGCATAACTCTTCTTCTGGCGCATACATACATATAATCGCGCCTTTATCCCTTACGGGGTAGGCAGAGCACCAAGGGCCGATAGAACCACATGATGCCACTTCTGACCAATTTTGAGGGTATAGTTGATGTTTAGGGATTTAGGTGCTGGGCCGACGGGAAATTTAAGAAGTAATGTCAAAGAGAGTTACCTGGGTGTTTTCTCTTCTTTTTTCTTCCGCGCGGAATTTATCGTAGGGCTTAGGTTCACAGTTCACTATAGTCCACTTTTAGGGTAAGGGCACTCTTATTGGGTAGGTCGGTTTGTCACACACGAAAATTGACTTGTCGAGACGCGAGGTCGGTGCCGCGATGGTTGGGCAACAACTTTAACGTGGCGGCGAGGCGAAAGCACACGGTGCCCGCGTCCGGCGACGAAGCAAAGAGCGGGCAATTCAAATAGGGAGATACAAAATTATATTAAATTATTAATAAAGAAATGGAAAAAATTCCTCACCCGGGTGGGAATCGAACCCACGACCTCTGCATTGCGCGTGCCAGCGCTCTTACCACTGATAGTTTAAACAATTGAGATGTACAAATGGCGCAGTTGGGTAAATATGAGATTTCGAATCTCAAATATTGTGGATTGGTTCTCTACAGGGTGTAACAGAAAGGGTATGTTAAGCGAAATGTATGTAAATAGCCCATTATTGAGAACCTATTCCCAAAATTTGAGACTCAAAATCACATGTTTATTTTTCAAGATTGTATGAACATTCCTGAGTTATTTAGGAATTCTCCATATTATCTGGAAAAATAAACATGCGATTTCGACTCTCAAATTTTGTGGGTAGGTTCCTTTTAGTGGGCTATTTATATAGCTTTTCGCTTAACATACCCTTTCTGTTACACCCTGTATAGTTAGCGATTTACATAGAATTTCACATAACACACCCCTACTGTTATACCATAGGGAGAAGATCAAACAGACTGTTGTTAATTATTTTTTATTCCAGATAATGAATCTGTACAAAATCGCGGACGAAGACAAAAGACCTAGAATACTAGCTCTGACCTATCCTCTATTTACTGCTAACAGACTAGATACCAAATCTAAAAACAAAACCATAGACAACAAAGATACCGCTACCATAGACTCGAAAGAAGCAAGTAACAATGATGAAGAAAAAGATTTAGCTGAGAAAGAAGAAGAAAGTGAAGAAATAACAATAACAGATAAAGTAATAGACAGTAAAGAATCTCAAGATATACCTAAATTAGAAGATTCAGAAAAATTTGTTAATGATACAGAAAATAATGATGATGAAGTGGGTTTGTATGAGAATTTGGATGATTTTGAAATGTATGAGAAATTGGAGTGGAAAATTGAAGAGTTGGAAAGAGCTTTGTGCTGTAAAATGGATCTGGCTGAAGATATAGATGGAGGGAAAAGGTATTTTAACAGATATATATTATATCTTTTATAAAAGCGCCTCCCATACTGACAACATAGTCCGAAAATAACACTGCGGTCACCAACCCGCCTGCCCAGCGTGGTGACTATGGGCAAACCCCCCTGTGTCAGTAGCCTTGTGGCGTGCCCTGGGGGAGGCCTACGTCCAGCATTAGACTGCAAAAGGCTGAAGAGGATAAAAAATAAAGGACGAAGTCTGGCAGAGTTGAGTTATACGACAGTGTTATTGCTGACAGGAAATTAATTTTTGATTAATTTATACGCAATGTTTGCTTTCCGCACCAATTGTATCGGGCGATCCTGTGACTAGTTAAATGGGCTTATTGATTATTGTGTGATATGTTGCTGTTTTTTGGTTCACCTGTGACTCTCTTTTGGGTCAGTTAATTGAACTTTTTTGAGAGCAACTGTTTTTTAAATCATCATAGGTTAAAATTTTTGTTTTTAAGTCATCATTTAAGGCCTACTTAAACAAACCACACTATTTTTTTCCTGAATAAATAAAAAAGAAAGTTGGAAAATTTTTGAAGTTTCCTACGAAAATTTTCACTGGTTTTCATTTCAGAATCATTGTCTGAAGTCACCATATCAATGTTTGCCTGGCTGTCACAAACACCCTGTATAAGCATTGCCCCCTGATTACGTAAAAGCAATAGCAAAGCCGAAGCAAAGCGACAGCGAAAATTGTACAATATTCGCCTTGAAATGTCAAAGTTCCTTTGAAATTCATTTTACGTAATACGAATTTGACAAGCAATCGGCGATTGTACAATTTTAGCTATCGCTTTGCTTTTGCTAGTTAGGTAATAAGGGGATTGATTATCCTTTCAGAAATTCATCAGTAATAACAAAACCAAATGAACTTATAATTGAATATAGTCCTCAATGGAATTATAATGAAGTCACAGATGATTTCAAGGAGCTGTATCAATATATGAGAGATACGGTCAATGAAGCTCTGGAATTCTTACACGATCATAGGTAAGAATGGAAATTTAGACATATGGGGCTTGCTGGAAGAGATATAGGCTTGCCATTCATTATGCATGCATTTTTTCTTTTATCATGTAATTTATATGTTTTGTAGGTGTGCAATAATCGTAACAAAGAATTAGAAAAGATTCGACATGAACGCATATTTGACACAAGGCTAGATATAAAATTACTTTTAATGTGGATTTTTAAAGATATGACCATAATTTGGTGTCATATTTGTTTACAGGTATGATCCCACGGAAATCTATGGAGAGGAAATGTTTGAGGAATTCAAAAACATACCGAATCCCACGATAGAGCCGAAACAGATATTCAAACAATTCTCTTATGTGTTGGATGAATTAGGTAAGTGTTAAAATAAACACAGAAATCTCAAAAACTATAACATATACAAACTTGAAATTTGACAGGCATGTTCCTTATAGGGTGTAGACATCCGCTAAGAACTGATTTTACGAAACTACCCCTAAGGGGGTAAAACGGGGGTTAGAAGTTTGTATGAAAGTCCTATTTAAGTAAGGATTTATAGTAGTATTATTATTTATCTACTAGTGGACGCTCGCGACTCCGTCCGCGTGGACTACAGAAAAAACAAAATGTCGAAATTATCCGGGATAAAAAAACATTTTCCCGGGATAAAAAGTAGCCTATATGTTAAGTGGGACCTGTCACAATATATTCCTGAAAACTGCATCGAAATCGGTTCAGCCGTTTCTGAGATTAGCGTGCACAAACGCACAAACAGACAAACAGATAAAAATTCCAAGAATCATCGTTTTGGGTTCTATTGCGTTGATAAAGGTCTCCTATAATATTATTTCTCATATATCTTCCATGTACAGACAGCGATCCGTTACATTTTTATTATATGTATAGATGAGAAATTCTCATGGGAACGGGAATATAAATTATTCCTGTTTTGCTAAATGCATATAATTGCACACGATATACGTTACGTATTTCTTGGAAAAAAGTTGTATTTATTTAGGTTAATCTCTGAAACGGCTAGACCGATTTTGACGGAATTTTTACTGGCAGACAGCTCATGTAAGTAGGAGTAACTTAGACACCTTTTGCTTATTTTTCAGGTCCCTACGGCGCAGACAAAGCCGCGTTTTCCTTACTAAGCAAACTGGAGAAACTAAAAATAAAAGTCCCATACGAAAGACATTTTCTACTACTATGCCTATGTACGTCAGTTTTTGTCAAAATCAGATGTTATTCTGACATCATATTGTCAAAATATACAGATTATGACAAAATCAGGCTTTTTAGCACACCAAAAGTTTTGCGCTTAGCGGAAATATTAGAAAAATTCCAACCGCCCGAAAATCAAAGATATACAAACGATCTTAGAGAGAAAAATGAAGATGACGAAATAACAACAGATGATGTAAACATAGAAAAACTAAATACTAATCAAGAAAGCAATAAAACAAAGCAAATGCTGGACGAAATTGACGGTTGTGATTTTGTGTCTCTAAAAAATAAAATCGAGGATAAAATTAATATTTTCAACGCGAATTTGAAAGATATAGACACAGATCTGGACAATGAGAAGAATGTGCATTTTGATAGATCCAAACCGGAGATTTTACAGAAAGGGTTTTCTAGAAGGGCGGGGAACAAGGGTCGGGGCAGGGGGCGGTCCCAGAGGTCGAATGCGTCGAGATTGCAGCAAAATGCGTTGAATCCTGACGCCTTATGCGGAATTGTGTTCATGAAGGAGGCTTTTATGACGAAGATTATGTTTTTAGTTATTGTGGTGAGTAGTTTTTTATTCGTGTCCCTAGTTTTACAGATAAACCTTCCTCTTAAATCACTGTATCTATGTATTAAAAAAAAAACTGCATCAAAATCCGTTTCGTAGTGACTTGACTGAGGTTAAGTTTACGTGTCACGATTAGAATCGACCGTTATGATCGCCTAAAGACGAAATCTAGGAGAACTGCTAAAGTCAGTTCTCCTTTATGTCAAAACCAATATTAAGTTTGACAGACACTATGATTGTCTACTATTACTGTTACACTATTTCAGTGAAGTGTATGGAGGTATGTCTATATAAGGATTTTTTTTTCACTATTTCGGAGTAGGTCCCATAGTGAAAGTTGTTTTTTTTACCTATCTAGTTTCGTGTCAAAAGATAATCAGTACTTTTTGGTAGACCTTACTATATACAGGGTGTAAAAAGACAACGTTGTTATTTTAACGTAACGATCATTTTTTTCTATGGAACCGACCCTGGGAAACGAAAAACTTTTTTTTTGATTTTTTTTTTGCAAGCAATGTAACTATTCGATTGACAAATGTACCTACAAAACTAACATTTTTAAATATTAATATGGTGTTTTTAAAAAAAATATTTGTTAACTGTTTCCAAATGGATTTATTAAAAATGCTGATATTCATGTAACTTTGGACCTCAATATCTTGGAAACCCGTGGTTTCCCAGGGGTGCTTCCATAGAAAAAAATGATCGTGATGTTACAAAGAATACGAGGTATTAAAAGAACAAAGTTGTCTTTTTACACCCAGTATGTTTGTTTTCAGGATATGTCTCGTAGTAACCCTAAGCTGAGTTTTGTCTGCACTCAGTACTGTTGCGTTGAGAACAGTTTGGCTGCAGACACGCAGAGAAGGCAGGAGGAGGTGCTGAAGAAGTAAGTTCTTAGAGCGTTATCATACTAGCGGATTGCGAGCGTCCTCAAGCGGAGCGAGCGCGCAGCGAGCACGCCACGCATGCGCAGCGAATGTTGCAAGGTCGCCGCGAATAGCAGTGTGGACGCCCCGCCTCACCTCAGTTCGTAACGAGATATGAATGTGAGAGGACGCACTCGTATAAATCATCATGGCATCATGATTCCCGAATCTCCCAGATTCGGATATTAATACAGAGTTATTTATACAGGGTGTAACAGAAAGGGTATGTTAAGCGAAAAGCTGTATAAATAGCCCACTACAAAGAACCTATTTCCAAAATTTGAAACTCGAAATCACATTTTTATTTTTCAAGATTGTATGAAAATTCCTGAGATATTAAAAAATTCTCCATACTATCGGGAAAAATAAACATGTGATTTCAAATCTCAAATTTTGTGGATAGGTTCTCTATAGTGGGCTATTTACATAGCTTTTCGCTTAACATACCCTTTTTGTTACATCCTGTATATGAAATCGAATTGCATATAAACTACGAGTACATACATACTAAGTTGAAGGCAATATGGTTTCTCTTGAAACTTACAATAAAAATCTCATGTATAGGTATGCCACTTAGTATACTGCATCATTCCGAGAAAGAATTTGATTGTTAACCACGCTCTGCTACCAAAATGGTTCTGGGGCTTTTCACTTCACTATTGTCTACTTTTAGGGTACAGGCACTTTTATTGTGTAGGTCCGTTTGTTTGGGAGTGCGGTTGTTTGGTAACTGACTTCAGGTAAAAAACTCAGCGCGGACGGCGCTCAGCGGCGAGGAAAAGAGACAAAACGATTAAAAGAGGGAGGAACAATTTTATTATAGTTTTAACAAGATGATATACTTTATTTTATGGTATATCATTTACAATTTTCATTGAGAGCAGATTTTCTATTTGTCCGATGAGTCTATTTAAAGGATGATGCTGTCTCTATTCTGATCAAGTTTAACAGCATATTTATTCATCAGTTAGAACTATCTGCTTATTGAAAAATCTGTCATAACTTAAAAAAAAAATGCTAAATTGTGATATGAATTTGAGAAAAGTGTCAAAATATTTCAAAAAGAGTTTTGTCAAATTTTTGTCATTTTTGACAATTTTTTGTAATTTTTGTCAGATTTACGTATTCATCACAGGTTCCGTATGCACGAATGCAATCTTCTACTGACCACGGCAGCTTTGGAAGAAGGCATAGACTTGCCTCGGTGCAATCTGGTACTGCGATGGGACCTGCCTAATTCGTAAGTACTGATTGTTATGCTTTATTGTGCACAGTAAAGTTTTCATAAATAAAGTTTATGACAAATAAGATTCACTATGGGTGCGCCCACCACCGGGTGGTGTAATTTAGTAAACCACTAATTATTATGAAACTCTAAAACCTTAGGTTTCCGATCCGAGGGTCAGTGGAGGGTGTAGGGCCCGGTGGTGGACGCACCCATAGTGAATGTTTGAACTTCCGAATTGTAACGTATAATACAATTTCATTTACAAAGAAGATGTACAAAGGCGTGCTTATCTCTGTGAGATATGTATTTGTACTTATATTTTAAACGCTATTTTTCTATTGCTATAAATGCATTGTTCCCGTGCTTATACGAGGCTTCGCTAGAATACATCGGCTGCATCTCCTTCCATGCATGTCGTGAGAGTCGACTAGGAACTGCGTTTATTATAACAGTGATTACCTGATTGCGCCACAGGGAGAGTTATGTTTGTCGAGTGTATGTATGTATGTATATATCTTTGCCACGCTACAGAGCCTTTGTTTGTCGCATTTGAGCTTAAGAGGTGTCATTAGATTCATCTGAGTCCTGAGGGTGGCACTGAGTCTAAATTTAAACGAACTCGGGTGTTTTTCTTTAAATAAATATTATAATCGCTATTTTCCTACAATTATAAATGCCCTGTAGCAGAGGCGGCTGCTGACATTTTTAGATGGGTGTTCACTCCCTTAACGAATACGCGTACGCAAATTAAAGTGAGCGGCGCTCCAGATAAGGCTAATTTTTCATACGAAATCTTCTGTTTCACGCGCCGGCCTATGTCGGTATGTCTCTTTCGCACTCATTGAATACAGTACTAGGAATCGTACCAAATTTCGTTTCATTGGAGCGTGATCGCTAGAGCTCCACTCGATACATAAGATTACAACTTACTTGAGACGAACGCGTAGACACTATTGTATAAACATAGTAGAATTGAAAGATAATTATAAATATAGAGAAATATAGATTGCCTGTGTAATCTTCGTGGGTGGGAGTGCACCGCACCAGCGCTCCTTAGGACGAGCCGCCAGTGCCCTGTACTAAAGCAGGGTTTCACTAGAATACATCAGCTGCATCTCTTTCCGTGCATGTCGGTAAGAGTCGACAAATAAATTCTCTCAGTCGATTAGCTAAAAAATTGAGGTCAACCGGGATTGGCCCACCACTCATTCCCGCCTCTGCAACTCCTGTAAGCCAGGATCAACAGAGGCGACCAGAAAAATGCTATCAAAGCATAAAAAATTAGGTCCGGGGGGACCTAACAAGCGACTAAAAAGTTTTAAAACTTATAGACAAAACAGAATGTGAAGTATGAAGATAGGTACACTTAATATTAAATTAAGCGCTGACTTTACTATGGGTGCGCCCACCACCGGGCCCACATTACGTAATGTGTTGGGTTTTAGAGTTTCATAATAATTAGTGGTTTACTAATTTCTATAATCCTGAGGATGCCACGGTTGTTGGCGAAACATGTGTAGATTATTTATCTAGTTTTTGATTTCGGAATGGTGCAATGTATTGTCTTGCATGCTAGGTGCTCGGGTCTGGTTTCTCGTGGCGATTGTAGTTAGTGCAAGTGTCTGTTTTCGCAGTTATGAGTTATCAGATCCGAGGGTCAGTGGAGGGTGTACGGCCCGGTGGTGGGCGCACCCATAGTGAATGTTTGAACTTCCGAATTGTAACGCCTAATACAATTTCATTTAAGCGCTGACTGACAAAGTTATTACAAAAACATACTAACGTATCTATAAGTTATTATTCCAATAATAATTGTGACAAAATTCTTTGAAGGCACGAAAATTGTGCTTAGATGAGATAAGGTCATGATAATAGATTGGTCTGGATACAAATTTAATTGAATTCTATGCTGCTCTGGGAGTGAAAAAAAAACGTATAATACTACAGTTGCTTCTCTTCCCGGGCATACTGTACAAGTCAGTAGAGGGACAAGAGGGTCTTGGTGTTTTGTAGGCGATGGGCTGACCACCTGTCACTGCTAACCGCGAACTTGTACATCTCAACTATACCCTCAAAAATGGTCAGAATCCTTTATCCATGTGGTTCTATCGGCCCTTGGTGCTCTGCCTACCCCGTAAGGGATAAAGGCGTGATTATATGTATGTAACATTAGATTACAAGCATAAAATAAATAAATTGAGGTTATTATCTTTCTAGTTACCGTTCGTACTCGCTGTGTCGTTCCCGAGCTCGCGCGGCTCGCTGCGCGTGCGTCGTACTATGTCCGCACCACACGTCCCACCTGCCCTCCCCCACCACACACACCACACACACCGCACACACCACACACACTAACCCCTCCACTACCCATGGAGGTATGGATACGTTGCACTGTGTCGCCACCTATCGACAACTCGATCAGGTAAGTTTTTTGACTGTATCACCAAACAAACAAAATGTCTAGAATACTTGCTGATCCCGGACGGATGTAGTTTTTGCGATATAAAGCTATCCTAATTCATGGTCGTAACCTTATGGTTACATTGGTAACATTAGCCGCGTGGTGCCGGCAGAGTGGAGTTTGTACCACCCCATGTCTGCCCGTGGGTATCGTACGAGGCGATTAAGGGTTTCCGGGAGGTGGGCAGCAGCGCCTCACGTACTGACAACATAGTCCGAAAATCACACTGTGATCACCAACCCGCCTGCCCAGCGTGGTGACTATGGGCAAAACCCCCCTGTGGCAGTAGCCTTGTGTCGTGTCCTGGGGGAGGCCTACGTCCAGCAGTGGACTGCAATAGGCTGAAGAGGAACAAATGGTTGAATTATATAGCTCATTAATTACTGAGATTATTGAGCCAAAACTGCTGAACGGAATTAAATGAAATTTCTAGAGCCTTATAAAGGACGTAGACTATTTTTTATCCAGGGAAAATATTTTTGATTTTTTGTTCCTTTTCTCAGTTTAATTATAAAAGTAATAAGAGTAGCAACAATTTTCAATGAAAAGACTTAGGGTAGGGCTGATTTTTCCGAACATCAGCCCAATGAATCAATGACCAGTGAATCACGATATGATAAACCGATTTATCGACACTTAGCCTGTAAAATACGATAAATATAGTCGCCATGTTGAATTTTGTATACCCAAAGACGATACGATATCCACGATGCGTGGTCATGCCAGGAGGGCAGATAGCCTGTCTGAAGTAAGTATAAAGTTGATGCGGTCTCTATCCTTCAGAAAAAGACAGCATCAACTTTACTCTTCTGATAGGCTTGAAAAAATCGGCCCTTAACGGACAATTTTAATACTAGAAATTATAACGAATCTCGGTTTGTTTTTATTAAACTCTCGAGATCGGTTATTGAAATTGGCTGTAAACATGTTTTGATTCTCCAGATAATCACCAAAAACTGTGGTTGTGGTGCTCAAAACGAACCACCGCAGTCGGAGGAAGACCACGCGGATGCCTTCACCAGCCTCATCAAACCGTACTCGCCGATCGACACAATTGACAAATGTCAAAACGATGTCCTGAAAAAACCTGACGAAAATGACGTGCCCGAAGACGTCAAAAAATTAAAAAGTGACGTCAAATGTGCTTGTGTTAACGGTTGTGTCTGTGTCAAAAGTGACAGTGTATTTGACAGTAGGTGTAGGAGTGAGAAGGAAGAGTGGCCCAGTGTGGATCTCAGTACGGCAATTGCTCTGATAAATCGGTAAGTAGAAGACTCTATTGCATTTATTTTTAAGTAATGTTTTATACAGGGTGTAACAAAAAGGGTATGTTAAGCGAAAAGCTATGTAAATAGCCCACCATAGAGAACCTATTTCCAAAATTTCAGACTCAAATTCACATTTTTATTTTTCCAGATATTATGAAGAATTCCGAAACAACTCAGGAATGTCCATACAATCTTGAAAAATAAAAATGTGATTTTGAGTCTCAAATTTTGGAAATAGGATCTCTATAGTGGGCTAATTACATAGCTTTTCGCTTAACATACCCTTTCTGTTACACCCTGTATATGTGACATTTACGTCGGTTTATGTAAATCATTTGACGATAACTACTTCATGTAAGAGAAGTAATGTATACGTTATGATCTTGAAGAGAGTTACTAAAATCATATTTTTAGTTTTGACCTTTAATGGGGCCACCGTTTTTACTCTCACTAATTGGCAGCTGGCGCCACCATGCCGGAAAGGCAAGAGTAACATACAGACATAGTTTCTCTTGTCTTTCCTTCGGGATCATCAAAATCATTTACAGGCCTGGGAAGTCCACTGTTGGACATAGGCCTCCCCCAACAACCTCCACTTCCGACCGGTCGGAAGCAGCCTGCATCCAACCTCCGACCTTGGCCAGGTCGTCCGTCCACCTTGCGGGTGGCCTTCCAACGCTGCGTTTGCCGATACGTGGTATCCACTCTAGAACTTTCCGACTCCATCGGCCATCAGTTCTTCGAGCTATGTGTCCTGCCCATTGCCACTTCAGCTTGCTGGACCGTTGAGCTATGTCGGTGATCTTTGTACGTCTTGCCCTCGGGACAATTTAAATAAGTAAACTTGTCAGTATGGAAGCGCCAACTGGTGACCAATTCTTTTCAGGTATTGTGGCAAGCTTCCATCAGACACGTTCACCCGTCTTGCCCCACAGTGGACTATGGAAGAAGTGAATCTACCCTCATCTAGCGACGATGGACAATCTAAAACGGCGTATATCTGTACCCTTAGACTACCGCTTAACTGTCCTGTCAACTATAATATTGTAGTGAGTACATATAGGGTTTATATTTTATATTTGTATCTATTTATTTAAACATTTAGATATCTATTTTAATACTAGTGGACGCCCGCCACTCCGTCCGCGTGGACTATAGAAAAAACAAAATGTCGAACAGACACACAGACAAACAGACAAAATTTCCAAAAATTATCGTTTTGGGTTCTATTGCGTTGATAAAGGTCTCCTATAATATTTTTTCTCATATATCTTCAATGTACAGACAGCGATCCATAACATTTTTATTATATGTATAGATTTAAATATCTATTTTAATATTAGCTTCGCTTAAGTTTGGCTGTGTCAAATAGACAGCGCTTCGGACATTTTATTGTCTCTTTTTAGGGTTCCGTACCTCAAAAGGAAAAAACGGAACCCTTATAGGATCACTTTGTTGTCCGTCTGTCCGTCCGTCCGTCCGTCTGTCAAGACCCTTTTTCTCAGGAACGCGTGGAGGTATGAAGCTGAAATTTATATCAATTACTCAGGTCTACTGTCCCTTGAAGCTGTGAAAAAATCAAACTTCTAAGCCAACGCAATCAAAAGATACAGCCGTTTATGCCGCAAATTTTCGACACTTGCAAGGGAACCAAAACCTACAGGGTGCTTCCCGTGAACTCAGAATCTTGAAATTTGGTACGAAGCAACGTTTTATAGCACACATAAAGGAAAAAATTCCGAAAACCTTAAATTTTTAGTTACATTACAAAATATATATTTTTTAATAAATATAAACTTATTACTTTTTTCCTCATGAACGCGTAGACTCGATTGTCGTAATGAACGAACTTTGTAAACCTTGCAGGTTTGTACGGAACCCTCGGTGCGCGAGTCCGACTCGCACTTGGCCGGTTTTTTTTACTTTGAACATTGACAGAATTTAGCGCGATAAAAAATTTGCATAACGTTTTAGTTGTGGTTTAGTTTTCCTGTACTGATGCGGGGCTTCACTAGAATACATTAGCTGCATCTCCTTCCGTGTATGTCGTAAGAGTCGACTAAGTAACTCGGGGGCGTTCTCTCAGGCGATAAGCTAGCAACTTGTCACTGGATATTAACGTATATCCCCGCTTTGCTACACTTGGCCGTGGGGTCCTTATAATCCTGCATTTCTGTCTATCCCATTTCAAGAAAACAACCTTCCTCTTAAACCACTCTATTAAAAAAATCGTATCGTAATCCGTTGCGTAGTTTGAAACATCTAAACATATGTACACAGGGACATTTTGTGTTTGTACTTATCGATGTATTTTAATACAGTTGCTTAGTAACCACGACACAAGACCTTATCCTAATGTGGGACTAAGTTAATGTGTTGTGAAGTGTGTGAATGATGATCTCCGACCGTATCTCGGCCAAGGCGACCAATCTCTACGGAGATTGGCCAGGTACGCAGGAGATGTTATAGTGCACAAGTGTGCGTAAACACAGATGCACTCTTTGTTCCGTTACTTTCATAGTCCGATGGGACGGAAAGCCGACACGACCGGAGAGAGATCAGGCGCAGGACCAACGGTTTTACGTGCTTTCCGAGGCACGAGCTAAGTGACAATTTTGCAACATTAAAATATGTACTTACATGAAATAAATTCATTGGTACAGGCCCGTGACTGGGATCGAACTTACGCTCCCGCTTGGAAGGTGCACGTCTTAACCACTGGGCTATTACCGCTTGTGATAGTTGTGAAGTGTGTAAATATTATATGTATGTATGTATCTATGTTTGTCAGGGTCACCCGATGCCTACTAGAGTGTTGGCGCGACGTATGGTGGCGCTACAAGCGTGTCGGATACTGCACATGTCGGGGGAACTTGATGATCAACTGATGCCTATTGGTGAGTACATCATTATCATCGTTCATCATCATCAACTCCATTCGTCATCATCTCCGTTTATCATCATTAGTATCAATAGATATAGGTAAATTATTTATGGCACTATAAAAACTTTATACAAAATCGAGCTTAATGCTACATAACATTCTCTTCCATCACCATATGTCATCATTTGTTTTATATCATCGCTTATAACTCTCTCGTACAAAAACTATTGAACGCTTATGCATACATACATATAATCACGCCTTTATCCCTTACGGGGTAGGCAGAGCACCAAGGGCCGATAGAACCACATGGTGCCACTTCTGACCAATTTTGAGGGTATAGTTGAGATGTACAAGTTCGGTTAGTAGTGACAGGTGGTCAGTCCATCGCCTACAAAACACCAAGACCCCTTGTCCCTCTACTGACTTGTACAGTATGCCCGGGAAGAGAAGCAGCTGTAGTATGCTTATGAATTTTATCATATCAGAAATTTAGCTTAACATCTGCTTAGACAGGGTGTGGGTGACAGCCAGGCAAATACTGAAATGCTGAACACGTACCATTGTGTTGAGTTTACGACAGTGTTAAAACTCGCAGGAAATTCAGTTTTGATTTAGTTATCAGTAATCTTTTCTCTCCGCGCCAATTGTATCGGGCGATCCTGTGACTAATTAAATGGCCTTATTGGTTATTGTGTAATACATTGCTGTTTTTTGGATCACTTGTGACTCTCCATTAGAGTTGATCAGTTATTTGAACTTTTTTTTGAAAATCATCTTTTTGTTAAATATTTATTTTTAAGTCATTATCTAACCATCCCAGAGTTGGTTCCATAGAAGAAAATGATCGTAACCTTACAAAGAACGAGATATTAAAAAACATAGTTGTCTTTTTACACCCTGTATAGGTGTATGTTAGGCCTAATTAAACTTTTTTTTTTTCTGACGGAAAATGGAAAATGACGGAAAATTTTGGAATTTTTGTACGGAAATTTTCAGTGTTTTCTGTCTCAGAATCATGGTCTGAAGTCGTGGTATCAATATTTGCCTGGCTGTCATAAACACCGGGCAATCGCGCAAAATGACGTTAACAACCTTTCAACGGAACGTTTTTGTTTCGCTGTTATTTGACAACGTTTTAGACAATTTTAACGTTTTAAACGTTGTTAAAATTTAGCGCGTTACGAAATGTGCATAACAAAACGTTTTTAGTTGTGCTTTAACAATAACAAATTGCAACAATAGCGCGATTGTCCTGCTGATCATGTTGTTTATTCAGATTTTTCTAATATAAGCATCAATATAATATATTTTGTTTAATCGACGGCAGGTAAGGAAAACTTTAAGACATCAGAGCTGGACTGTTCTCTCGGAGCCTCCGACGACAACGACAGTGCTGCCCCGCGCCCGGGCACCACCAAACGCAGGCAGTACTATTATAAGAAGGTAGGTGCCAGTGTAGTGACTAGGTTTTGCGTTAGATGGCGCTGTTTGTAAAAATTCTTTGCGGTTGTGGTGTCTAGGTTTTGCGGGTAGATGGCGCTGTTTGAAAACTTCTTAGGCCAATACCTTGAATTTAGCTAGTTGTCAAATGGATACCAACTGGTGTCAAGCGGTGACAGCCCGCGCTTTTGCATTATAGTGTTGTGCAATTTATTTTTGTTTGAAAAAGATGCGACCACCAACAAACGCAGGCAATAGTGGTAAGCTACTTCATACATACATTGTGGGGGCTGTAAAAATTAAAGCGCATCCGGCCCCACCGGGCCACTAGTTATTGTTTGGCCCATGTATATAGTTTGTTTTTTCTTCTATTCTTTATTGTACACATACATTTTATATGAAAAAACATTTTACATTGACAATGTACAAAGGAGTGCTTATCCCTATGAGAGATTTCTTCCAGCAAACCACTTGTGATAGCGAAAGTTGGGTGAAAAAGGTAGATTGTATGTGTACACAATACCAAATAAATATACTTACATAAACCTACATAATATCAATATACCTACAAAATAATACATATCTACATATAATAAACCTAACCTACATAGACTTACAATAAAAGTATCTTACAATAATAAAATAACCGACAGACCTACTAAGGAAGAGAAAGATAGTATGCCTTTATTTTTTTGTTTTTTTTTTCTTAATCATCGCTTCTATATTTCTATACAAAGGAGACCCTTTATAAGTTAAGAAATTAACTTTCTTTGCTTGGCTTGCTGGAAGAGATCTATTGTAGAGATAAGCTTGCCATTGTAGATGCATCTCTTTTTAATACTGTAATTTATATTTTGTGTGTGTGCAATGAAGAATAACAATGAGATGTTACTAGCCATGTTTACACGACATGCACGGAAGGAGATGCAGCTGATGTATTCTAGTGAAGCCTCGCATCAGTACAGGCTCTCATTTTATATACAAGCTCTTTTTAAACTAACTATTATCAGAGGAGCGGCATAATAATTACTATAATGCACTTCCTGCCGATGTATTTCCCGAGCACTACAACATTGGTCTCTTCAAAGCTAAAGTGAATAGGCACTTTCTAGGCAAACATATACCACTCTAGGCCGCATCTTGCTTAACATCAGGCACGATGGCGGTCAAATGTTTGCCTAGCTAATTGTAAAAAATACTATAATCATAACGGCATTAATATAATGATACTTCTATCGCTATCTCTCTCTAACAGACGGCGTGGGCGTTTACCGACTGTGAGCCGTTAATAGACACGACCGATGCTGAGATAGAAAGAGACAAAACACTCGGGGCCAACGGAGGGAAAGAGAGGGAGAAGAAAGAAGTGCCCGAAGGTATGTTGTAAGAAATATGTAGAATTATGTAAAATTGAGATTGAAAAGAAGAAAAATCTTATTTCTATTTTCCTACTAATGTGTGTCTCACATTCACCCCTTTTAACCCCCGACGCAAAAACGACGGGGTGTTATAAGTTTGACGTGTCTCTCTCTGTGTGTAAATGTGTATGTGTCTGTCTGTGGAATCGTAGCTCCCCAACGGATGATCCTATCTTAATGCGGTTTTTTTTTCTTTGAGATATAACAAATTTTTACTACCTATTTGTCATGTATTTAAAACTATATTTCTCGATTTGGCAACACTCCGCGGCTTAGAAGAACGGAAGATGCGGGATATCCCCTCGTTTTTTGCTTCATCACCTGTCACGGTGGTGTCGACAGAGTAGAAAAGCAATTAAGGGTTGCCGAGAGATGGGCAGCAGCGCCTGTCGTGTTGACAACATAGCCGAAAAACCACACTGCGGTCACCAACCCGTCTACCCAGCGTGGTTACTGAGCAAAAGCCCCCTATGGCAATCTTGTGTGGGGGAGGCCTACGTCCAGTAGTGGACTGCAACAGGCTGATGTGTGTACCCGCCATACATATTCCATTAATGACTCCGTCTAGGGACTTACTCTATAATTTTAGCACAAATTCTCCTGTGTGTGTATGTCTGTGTAGGGGTTTAAGCGCAAACAAGTATTGTACCTATGTAGCGACAGTTGTAAATGTGTGCGTGTGCGTACGTCATAAGCACCTATATTACCCGCGACTCAGCGCCAGACTGGGACTCTTTACCTACCTACTGTATTGTCGATTGCAATAAACGAATTCACAAGAAAAATTGTTATTATTTATCACCACTCCTAAATCTTGAATTGTATCAGGCGTCACTATTCGGAAGTTCAAATCTCTTCTAACATTAGAACTAACATGGAAAACTAATCGTGATGATGCCACGTGTGTTGGCGAAGCATATGTCGATTAAAATTTTAATTGGTTTTCGGATTAGCAACTATGTATTTATGGTTGCATGCTAGGTGCTTGGATCTGGCTTCTCGTTGCGACTGTAGTGTCTTGTGTTCGTGATCATGAGTAGGCAGATCCGAGGGTCAGCGGAGGGTGTAGGGCCCGGTGGTGGGCGATCCCTCAATAGAGACTCCTAAATCTGCATAGATTTGTCATTTTTAAATTTGCCCCTTCCTTCGTTGTTTCATAATTTCAGCGCAAACCTTTTATACACAGGTACAAAACGCAACATGCTCTACGCAATAGTATCGTCTCTATGTTGCGCCTTACCCGAGAGATATAACACGAGAGGACGGAGACTACACGCGCCGCAACACGCGAGCCAAGCTATAGGGATACTTATGTCCAGGCATGAACCTACCGAGTAAGTATTAGTAGGTTTAGTGAGTAAATCACGATAATCTATTGGGTAGATGATGATAATCTAGTGAAATAATCTAGTTAGTAAGTGATAAAATGACGCTGTGTGTTAATGACGATAATCTACTGGGTAGATGATGATAATCTAGTGAAATAATCTAGTTAGTAAGTGATAAAATGACGCTGTGTGTTAATGACGATAATCTAGTGAGTAAATGATGAAATGACGCTAAACTAATGAGTAAATGATGAAATGACGCTAAACTAATGAGTAAATGATGAAATGACGCTAATCTTTTGATTCTAATCTAGTAAGTAAGTAAGTAATTAATCTAGTAAGGTTTAGTCAATAATTTATTTATTTATTTATATTTTAGGAAAACATACAGACTACTTAAGTACAATAAAATGCAACAATAGACAATAAATAAATAAATGACTCATTTTATGTCACTAGATAGATTGTAATAATTAGGTGAGTGAGTAAATGACGATATTCTATACAGGGTGTAACAGAGAGGGTATGTTAAGCGAAAAGCTATGTAAATAGCCCACTATAGAGAACCTATTTCCAAAATTTGAGAATCGAAATCATATTTTTATTTTTCAAGATTGTATGAAAATTCCTGGAATATTTGAAAATTCTCCATACTATCGGGAAAAATAAACATTTCGGGTCTCAAATTTTGATAGGTTGGATAGGTTCTCTACAGTGGGCTATTTACATAGCTTTTCGCTTAACATACTCTTTTTGTTACACCCTGTATAGGTAGTAAGTAAATGAGAAAAAAAAAAGTTTATTGACCATATTTACAATGCAGTTACAAATGGCACATACATATATAGATATGAGTATTTGATGCTAAGCTTACTAATATATATTACAATTGGTTAAAAGATAATTTAGTATTCCTTAAGTGAAACGTCGATGTCTATAGAAGTATATAACTGTAGCACAGACATGGGCGCCCTCCATCGGTTTTATTGTTAATAATAATAGGTTCCTCTAGAACAGAGGTTCCCAAACTTTTATTTCTCGTAGACCACTTTCAAAAGTTTACTGGTTCTGGTGGACCCCCTACAGGCCTACATCACATACAAATTAATTGTGAACCTCGTTTTTTTCACGCCAACGTAGACCCCCGTCGAGTCTCCTGTAGACCCCTGGGGGTCCAGCTGGACCACTTTGGGAACCGTGCAACATTAATAAAAAAAATAAAGGACGATAATCACAAAGGAGATTATCTTAATTAATGTTCCCGTTAGTCACATCACTCGGTTCATGAGTAAGGCCTAAATAATGCGGTTTCCCCTCCAGCCTGCAGATCCCGGCATTCCCCGTGTACACCCGCTCGGGGGAAGTGCGCGTGTGTGTGACGAGAGTGTCCGACGCCGACGTCAGGCTGTCTCCCTCTAGGGCGCGACTCGTGCGCAGGTACGTATACATAGGTACATACTACAGGGGTAAGATGCATAAATACATACATCAATATCAAGAACATCACAATTATACATATAGATTGTGTACATTGTCTGGCCATAGAGTAGGGCCGTGGGGCAACTGCGAGAGACCGTGATGTTAGCCCCCCCCCTAAAGCTAATAGCGTCAAGCGGTCTAGAACAGATTTATAGCTCTGTGAACCTTTTTACGCGCCGTAACGCTATCTACTCGCAAGCAAAATCTGTGAGATATGACAGTGTGATAGCGTTACGGACTATCGAGAGGTTTGTGTTTGCCCTACTGATCCAACACTGTAAGACTGAGTAAAAACGGACTCCCCGTTCACACATACACTAGCAGCCGCCCACGACTTCGTCCGCGTGAAAGGGCATTATATATATATATATATAATTTTACATATAAACCTTCATCTTGAATCACTCTATCAAAACAATTTTAAAGATCTAAGCATTGTAAAGGAGGCAATAAAAGAGTGTTGTTGGTTCAGAGGCTGAGTCTATGTACTACAATACATGTATAAGAGTGGGAGAGTGTCACTACACTACAGCATAAATATAGGGACAGACAAGACAGCCGGAAGCTACTTTGTTTTATGATATGTAGTGATAACCTCACGCCGATGTCCCATAGTGGTAAGCTACTTCATACATACATTGTGGGGGTTGTGAAAAGGAAAGCGCATCCGGCCCCACCGGGCCACTAGTTATTATATGGCCCATGTATTAGGTTGTTGTTCTTGTATTCTTTATTGTACACACAAACATTAGACAATATAGTGACTTAGCATAGTTACACAGAGAGTGTACAAAGGCGAGATTATCTCTTGAAGAGATTTCTTCCAGCAAACCCAAGCAATTTTTATATTAATAAAAAAAACTAGGTCAATTTGACCAACTAACGGCCAATTTCAATACTAGATATTGCACATAATCTCAGTTTTTTTATTCCAAATTTGAAATGTTGTATGAAAACAATCGAAGATTTTATCTGAAAAATGCAAAAAATCTTAAAGTTGCCTAAATAGTGTGCGTGGTCACAGTTTCTGGAGAACTTATTATTATATGTGTCAGTATTGAATAGTGTATAATTTCGCAGGTTCATGCGATTCGTGTTCGCGGAAGTGTTGCGAGTTCGTCGCCGCGGTATGCGTCTGCGCGGAACGAAACTAAGACGAAATGACTACTATGTCGTGCCTACTATTAAATGTAAGTACATAAATGACTACTATGAAGTGCCTACTATTAAATGTAAGTACATCAATAATAAATAACGTCATCGACCGTATTTCGGCAAAGGCGGCCAATCTCGACGAAGGTTAGCCAGACAATTTTCCATTGAATTTGTCCTTTTCGCTTTAGAATCATATTCTCAAACCAGCATATCAAAATTTGATGTAACTTAACCCTATATTACATAATAGCACTTTATATGTGTGGGACTGAAAAGGGAAGCGCATCCGGCCCCACCGGGCCACTAGTTATTGTTTGGCCCATGTATGTATTGCATAAATAAATAATTGTGAGAAACATTCTAGGATTTGTATTGGACTATGGTTCTGGCTGCGTCCGATAGGAGGCTCCGCTGTATACTTACAGGATGATTTTTGATCGTCAACGTTCCCGAAAACTACGGAATCTCCTCATCAAGAGTCTGCGTTTTTCTGCATAAATGCACATATACGCGTGTAGCAAGATTTTTTTACGAGAAATAATTAATATCTGTCTATGAAAAAACTAGCATAAACACTGGACACTAAATTTCGCCCGATCAAGTAATATTAAAAAAATTCAAATAAATTTACATCATTTCCCCGCATTTTATTGGCATAAACTTAATTTATTTGATGTATAGAGTACGTACCCTTCGTTAAGGGTGACAACGAAAAAAGCATCCTGTATATACTTTACAGCGACCCGTCCAGATGGCTCGACAAAGATAGACGTAGACTGGGCCTTCCTAGAGCTGATATACCAACACACGGAGGAGAAGAAACTTGCAGAGATTGAGAAACCAGTGCTCTGGCCGGCGGAGGACGATGATGATGAGGATAAAGGTATTTATATTATTCTTTACTGTAGTAGACAAAACTGTCGTAGTATAAAAAAATGTGTAGGTAACTAGGTATAAAATATCGGGGAACACAAAATAAAATATATTATGTTATCTTTTTCTTATTTGTCATCATCATTGGCCGCGTGGTGCCGGCAGAGTAGAATTCGTACCACCCCATGTCTGCACGTGGGTATCGTACGAGGCGATTAAGGATTTCCGGGAGGTGGGCAGCAGCGCCTCACGTACTGATAACATAGTCCGAAAATCACACTGCGGTCACCAACCCGCCTGCCCAGCGTGGTGACTATGGGCAAATACCCCCCATGGCAGTCTTGTGGCGTGCCCTGGGGGAGGCCTACGTCCAGCAGTGAACTGCAATAGGCTGATGATGATCATCTTACCCCATTCTTTCCAAACTCATATTGCTAAAGAATTGGCGTTTGTTTTACGGCCGGGCTGCCAATATTGTCTCTTAGCTATACCCGAGAAGTGTTGGCGTCAGGCAGGTTAGGATGTAAAAATAAGTACATGACATAAATTCATTGGTACAGGATCGTCACTGGGATCGAACCTACGAGTTCCGACTGAAAGGCGCACATTTAGTAATTTAAGGATATTGGGTATTTCTCTAAATTAAAGATGGCCGACGCTACAAAATGGCGGATGACGTTTATTTTCACGACCCCTTTAAGCTGGTAACAAATGAAAGCTTAAAATAAATATGAAGCAAAACTGGTTTTAGAAATTATACTAAAACTCGAAATATATTGAACTAACAAAAATTCTTAATCCAGAAGGGGACCCAGACAAGAAAGAGAAAGAAGAAGTGAAAGAGATGAAGAACCCCCTACTAAAAGAGGGAGAGGTGTTTGTATTCGACGAGGAAAAGTATAAAGAGGCGGTTGTCACTCCGTGGTATAGGAACCAGGATCAACCTCAGGTCAGTGACTTTACCCGACTGCGGTGTTGTTCAAGTGTGCTATTGATTTTAGATGTGTAGTAGAAATAGATCTATGATGACCTTGGGTGCACATTACAATACATATGTGTACAATAATGTCCGCGTAGACTGCAATAATTTCGGACCCTATACGCTGCAACATACATACATAGCATGCTCTGGTTTCCCCTCAAAAACTGTAAACCTTTCGCCTTTTACTAAACCTCTTATGTACAGAAAAGATATAGATAAAAGCATAAACAACTGTTAATTATTTATCTATTGTCATTTCTTATAATATACCCTCCATAGTCGTATTTGTAAATACCACCCATGGCAGTCTTGTAGCGTGCCCTGGGGGAGGCCTACGTCCAGCAGTGGACTGCAATAGGCTGATGATGATGATGATTCGAATTTGTAAGTAACTTTATATTCTCCACTGGTATGTAAGGAATGACGACCTCCATCGGGACCTCAAAGTGGACATGGTCGCAAAAGTTATGAAAAAATACGCAGAAGCTCATGAAAAAAGGCTTCACCAGCATGTGAATCTCGAGGCTATCCAGCTTCTTGACAACACGGACATAGTCAGGAGGCTTAAAACGACAAAACCTTTTAGTTAGTGTATTGAATTAGTGATATAGTGCAGTGTGTGCTAATTTTACATAACACATGAACAAAGTGACTTCCCCTTAATAGTGATAATAAGAAAAGTGCCGATGGACACGTTCTTAGTTTTACACGGTTTAGCAATTTAAGTTAGATAAAAATTACTTATTAGTCTAATTAGGTTAAATAGGGTATTACGCACTATGAAAAATAAAATCTAAATTTATGTTTTTATAGTTCATTTATGAAAAAACAAACGAAAAATATTAATTTCTATTCATAAAACTGCAAAATAAATTAAATATTTCAATTTGAAAATACAAGTTTTTTTATCTGTGCTTCGAATGTCAAAAACGCTGTACGCCATGTTTGCATTCGCTGTGACGTCACTGGACTTGTAAATAAACAACCTCGGTTTTTGTTGTACATGTCTACTGTGTAATTTATTAGATTAACGAAGTTTCTCAGTTATTACTATCACGTTTCTTGATATTCTGCACCTATACTATATATATTGACCATGGAAGACGGCTTTGTAAAAGCAGAAAGTACTAATCTTCCACGAATAAATACATTGATGGTGGCGAAATTCTTCGCTTGCAATCCCGACTTCTGTTCTGCGGAATTAAGAAATGTCAAAACATCTATGTAAGTATTAATATACCTACTACAAACTTTCCTTTAATAACAACAAAACTTTACGATTATGCTTTATTTTGCGATCATAGGTATTATAACCTAAAATTTCCTTTCAGATCTGGTAGAGAATCTTACGGAGATGATGCCGTTGGCTACGTGCAACTCAAGAGGGATCAAAATACTTGCATTGTCAAGTGCACTATATGCCCTGAACACAAAGTGCGCTCTAAACCATATGCAGTGAGTGTTGTTGTTAACGAAGCAGAAGAGAGTGTAACCAGTGTTCAGTGCCATGACTGCCCCGCATCCGAAGGTGGCTGCAAGCACGGTGTCGCATTTTTGATGTGGTTACATCGTCGAACTGAAGATCCATCATGTACTTCAGTGGAATGTTACTGGCGTAAATCAAATCTTGCTAAAGTAGGATCTTCTATAAAAGTACTCACAGCAAGTGAAATTTCCAAGAGAAAAGTGAGGAACATCATCCCGGATAATAGTTTGTTAAAGGAATTTGTGCAAGTTTGTAAAAAAAGAAAAATTAAAACATGCCAGTTCTTGAGACATGAGCAGGACTTTAATCACAATGCAATTTTATCCCTTCACCACCTTATGATGAATAATGGGCATGAAAACTGTGACGATTTCCTGAAAAATATATCAATATTTTTCAATAAAAACAATATCTCAGCCATGGAAAAACAAACACGAGGCCAAGATAAAAGTAGCATGTGGCACGAACTAAGATATGGCAGGATCACAGCATCAAAATGCTATGAAGTTAGTCGATGTAAAACTGTCGATGGGACTTTGATAGCCATAATACTGGGTGCAAGAATTCCTGAAACTTCAGCCATATTGAGGGGGAAAAAACTGGAAGATAAAGTTAGAAAAACAGTTGAAAAGATTATAGGAAATAAAATAGACATATGTGGTCTATACATTTCAGAGCAATTTCCAATGATTGCTGGCTCCCCAGACGGTATTAATGATAAGACCACATTTGAAATAAAATGCCCGTCAACAGAAAAAACCCCATTTAAACTATATTGATAAGGATGGTGTAATTACAGCTCGATATTATGCACAAGTCCAGATACAAATGTATTGTGCCAATAGAAATAAATGTTATTTTTGTGTAGCAAGCAGTGATTTTGAAAAAAATAATGAAGTCTCTATAATAAACATTGATTACGATCATGATTATGTTACCGAGTTATTGGATAATGTAGTTTCTTTTTGGAAAAATAATATATTTCCAATTTTACATAAAAGTGTGATGTTGGATTCTTAAAAAAATCCATATGGGAGACCCTTTACAGGGATTCAACTTTATTTATTTATATGTTAAATGCTGTGTGTGTTGTAATAAAAATAACCATGTTGATTCAAAAGTGTTTTATTTAACAAATTACCAATCTTGAAGTTAAAATTTGTCCATTTACATAAAAAAAATGTTACATACAAGATATTTAAGTACAAGTTTTGTCACATCTTGATTATCATCACAAATGTGCAGTGTGCAAATTACCTGAACATCTATCAAATCAATTACTATACAATCTTCTATATTCTAAGTATTATATATACTACTACAAATGACTATTTATATCCTTAGTATGTACATAAAATATCAGTCAATAATCCTATAAGTAAGAAAAATCTAAACTTATTTTCTAAACTTAGAAAATTAGTTACTGATAATAATAAGATACATAGGATAATAAGTAAACTGTTTTGTTTAAAAAAGGCAAATTTATATATTTTTTGTGCCATACATACTACACTTTAATGCAGTATCACTGTTTAGGATGAATACAGACAAGTTATTGCAATAAATGTATATTTGTCTATTTCTTGTTAATAAATCAGATGAATTAGAAAATAAATAAGAATTATTTTTTACTAAATGATGCTTTTTCCATCATATAGGGAAAGGCGGTAGTGTTAGAATATTATACCTTTTATGACATTTAGTACACAGCTGGCTGCAGTTAGAAACTCAAATATAGCATTTTGAATACTAGCTTTTTTATTGATGAAATTACCACTAATGTTTAATAATTAATTATTTGATCAAAGAATCTTGTAAATTAATAAGAGCACAAGCTGTAGTGATACAAAGATCCAACATACCAATAAGATTAGAGTTGACGACTGAATGCATCTTCAGCATACCAAACTCTCTAACTCTTCGGATCACCCGTTCTACATGAATACGTAGACTGGCTATTTGTTTTGTTAACCGAGCTTCTGCTTTAGATAATTTACAACCACTGCTAACACTAGGAGGCCTCATCAAAGTAAACCCTTTCAATGACAAGTAATGTGCAATATTTTTGAACCCTCTATCAGCTAAAATGCAAGCATTAGGTGGCAAGCTATCTAAGAACTTGCTATTCTCAACTATGTTAACATCGCTTATCCTTCCTGCATATCCTTTTGATACAAAAACTTACCACACCGTCTGGGGTACAAGCTATCAAGTATTTAATTGTATTTGTTTTTTTATACTCAGACCAGGTTAGTGCTTGATACATAGCCTTTTTCGGTTTTTGGATTTCAATTTCCAAGCAATCTATTATGCAAGTGACTTTATTAAATTTATGTCTAAAAGCAATGGGAAGATTTTGCTTAATACTTTTTGTTGGAAATTGTTGAATGAATGGTGAGAGCACCTCTACAATTCTTGGCATCTTGTTAAAAAATAAACTGCTTGCTTGAGTCACAGATAGATCAAAATCGTCAGCCAATTGAGAAAATGTTCTGTTTAATTTTATTCTCATTAAACATAATATAATATTTTGTTCAGAAATATTGGTATGTTTTTTAATCAAATCTATTAAAAAATACAGGTCCTTTGGTACTCCAATATAAGATCGTGGCTTATTTTTCACTTTAGCTAAAGTAGCTACCAGGTTAATTTTTTGTTTTATAAATTCTTCTTGAGAAGTACTCCCATCAGAAGTAGTCTTCGATTGACTATTTATTTTGTATGGAGAAGACTCATAATCAACTGTAGAACCTTCTGTTGCTGGTGTAAAAGAGTCATCACTCTCTTCCTCAAAAAAGTTCAGTTTTCTTTTTGCTGATAGTTTGCTTGTGCTTGCTTGGGATATATTCATTTTGAATGGTGAAGTTGCTGTGCACACTGTTGTCTTGAAAGGGGATGTTGTGCTATTTTTTCTTCTTGTACTAATTTGTACAAATTTACTTCGGTAGTGTGCCACATGACTAACTTGAATTGCCTTATGTTCCTGTGGTGGTATTACTTGGATCGCTTTATCATTACCACACTTATGTTCAATAGTCAGAATATCTGAAATTATAATAAAATGGTATTAATAATGATTTCTACCAATTTAATTTTTAAACTGATCAGCTATGTGTGTACATAATACAGCTATCTATTTTTATCTAAGATGTTTACTTCTCCCAGTTAGGCAAAACTTTGTGTTTTTGGTCTGAGCTTCCTATTGATCAACATTCAAGAGACTGGTAAGTATAAGAGACCAGTTAAAATAACTCACCTTGGCCACTGGACGACGACAATGGTGTATCACATGTCTCATTAATAGTGGTCTCTTCAATCTCCTTAATTATAGATATAGTCTTTGCCGTTTCATAAAGGCAGCGCGAGGTTCACTTTCAGTGAAGGTTCGTTTTCTCCCTGGCTGACAATCGAATCTCGATGGAATACAATTCGGTCTCATGCGAATTCGTTTGACCGAGCCCATTATTTTCAATTGTGTATAGTTCTCCATGTCATTTTCCAGCTACAACATGAAATAAATTACATGAAACACTATAAAACATAACCTATAAAATATTAGTTTTGTAATGACAAGAATTTATTTTCACATGTTTATATGAGCTATTAAACTGCATACTTACATCGAAATGATCCTCACAAAAATAGTATTTCGTTTTTGTGGACAATGACTTTGGATCTCTTCGTGCTAATTTCAACCACGTATTTCTCATTTTTAAATCTGTTGGCACTTGTATCCATAACTTTTCCGGTGTTTTAACACTTGTATTCTTACATTCAGACACAAGACACCAATGATAAGGACTATAGCCACTAGAACTCATTATTTATTTCGAAAATATGTTTATTTCTTTCAGCGAAGCGTAATGTTTACAATGCCCGTGACGTCACAGACATGGCGGCCTGAGAATTGGCGTTTTCGCGCCCAAATTTGAATTGTAAAATTAAAACACATTTTTATGAAATAATTGGAATAAAAAAAATGTATTTATATTTTTTTGTGGTATTTTATCAATAACAGATTAAATTAAAACACTTTTTGAAATAGACTGTAATACCCTATTGTAATTTTAATGAATTATCTGTTTGTCACATTAAGAGAGAGAAAAAATTCTCCACTGTTGTCAGTTCTTCCTAGTGGCGGAGATCTGCCGGCAGCTGTCCCCGGACTCTGCGTTCCCGAGCGCGGCGCAGCAGATGAGTTTCCGAGCGTACTATCTGCGGAAGTATGCGTGTCGTCTGACGCAGGCCCATCAGCCACTGCTGGACGTGGACCACACTAGTGCCCGGCTTAACTTGTTGACGCCCAGGTCGGTTATCAGCGTTCATTATATCATCGTCATCAGCCTATTGCAGTCCACTGTTGGACGTAGGCCTCCCCCAGGGCACGCTACAAGACTGCCATGGGGGGTATTTGCCCATAGTCACCACGCTGGGCAGGCGGGTTGGTGACCGCAGTTTGTATTTTGTACTATGTTGTCAACACGGGAGGCGCTACTGCCCACCTCCCGGAAACCCTTAATCGCCTCGTACGATACCCACGGGCAGACATGGGGTGGTACGAATTCTACTCTGCCGGCATCACCCTTCACAACAGATTAATCTAAGTTCCACAGTAGGTTCCCTAAGGTCTTGTGTCGTGGGTACTAAGCAACGGTATATAAATACAGAGATAAGTATAAAAACATTCATGACTCGGAAACAAACATCGATATCCATCATATTAATGTTTGCACCTACCGGGATTCGAACCCAGGACCTATGGCGTCGCAGGCAGGGTCACTTCACTGCCTACTAGACCAGTCGGCCGTCTTACTATCGTCATTAGGGACCAACTATAGTGCCAGACGTAACTACTGAGGCCTACTAGGTGAGATGTCATCATCATCATCATTCATAATCTTCATCATCATCATCATGAGAGACCATAAAAAATGTGCTGCCCCTTTCAATATTAAGAAATAACACCCTCTTAAAACTAATTATGATTTGAATTGTATTATGTGATTTGGCTTATAAGACACTTCTCCATAATATAATCCCCTAGGATATGGTTGATCGTTTCATCATTAAAACATTGTGCTGAGGGATTCAGCTTTGTTTACCGAGATTTGGCTTATGTATAGCTATCGGGATGAAATAATAACGTTGCCAAAAACGTAATGTAAAAGAGATGGTAAAATTCGTCATCCGAGTTAAGTGACCCGATAGCTCAGTTGGTTAGAGCAAAAGTACGGTTTGCGAAGAGGTAGTGAGTTCAAATCTCACTCGGGTGAATTTTTTTTCATTTTCTTAATGATATTTAAATAAATTGTGCTCACCCATGAGTTGAGATAAATAAATAAAACGAATAAATCCCAACAGATACGTGAACCGCAAAGGCGTAGCATTACCAGTCTCCTCAGAGCGAACCCGTCGCGCCAAGCGAGACAGACTCGACCAGAAACAGATATTAGTACCGGAGTTGTGTCGCGTGCACCCGTTTGCCGCGCCGCTGTGGTTTGCCACTGTTGCCCTGCCTTGTGTGTTATACCGGTAACTTTACTAAATAATATGGTCGATTCCGACAGTCACACTTAAACCTAAACGTAAAATTAGTCCTACCTGTCCTTTTCTCTCTCAGCCATTTATGTAAGGACGGAGAGAGATAGACCTGACTAAGATTAGGTTTAGGTTTAAGTGTGACTGCCGGAATCGACCCTAATATGCTTGTAATTTCGAAAATCTATAGATGTTGATAATTTTGGCCCCACCGGGCCACTAGTTATTGTTTGGCCCATGTATACAGGGTGAAAGTGACAGACAAGCAAATATTGTTATGAGGGATGAAAAATAACGTTGCCAATATGTAATTTAGAAAAGAGATGGTAAAATTCGTCATCCGAGTAATTGACCCGGCAGCTCAGTGGTTAGAGCGTAGCACGGTATGCAGAGGTCGTGGGTTCGATTCTCACTCGGGTGACGGAATTTTTTTGTCATTTCTTTATTAATAATTTTAATAAAATATTGTTACGCCGACTTCAGACCATGATTCTTAGGCAAAAACCGCTGAAATATTTCGCATGAAAAAAGTAAATAGTCGGAAAATTTCGAAATGTAATACATACATGCAGTCATGCCGAAGGGGTTGGGCAGAAGTGTGTAATTTGCACACTCACTTTTCACTAGTTAGCCTATTTAAGGCTCGAGCACACCGGATGTGTGTGAGTTTAATGTACAGGGTGATTTTTGGTCGTCAACGTTCCCGAAAACTACGGAATCTCCTCATCATCACGATCATTTTTCTCCATGGAAGCATACCTGGGAAGTGTGTGGTTTCCAAAATATTAGGGTCCAAAGTTGAGTAAATAGACTGCGTTTTTCTGCACCATAGACGCACGTAGCAAGATTTTTTCAAAATAATTAATATCTGTCTATAAATAAACTAGCATAAAGACTAGACACTATAAATTTCGCCAGATCAAGTAATTTAAAAAATTTTTTTCAAAAAAAAAATAATTTCCCAGCATTTTTTTTTGGCATAAACTTACTTTATTTTATGTATAGAGTACGCACCCTTCGTTAAAGGTGGCCACAAAAAAACACCCTGTATAGAACTGTCACCGCTTGACGTCTATGCTTACGTGTACGCATACGCATCCAGAGTCTCATACAGTTCCATACATTACAACTCAGCGTTACGTGCACGTCTACGTTTACGTGTACGTACACGCATCCGGTGTGCTCGAGCCTTAGCCTCGAGCAATCAGGTGCGTATGCGTACACGTAAGTTTAGACGGCAAGCGGTGTGTCCTATACAGTTCCATACATTACAACATATTTGCTGTACCTGTACATAAAACGAAACCGCCGTTCCAGTATAAACGCGTTGCTGATCGCGGACGAGATCCGTCGCAGCGTGGCCTTAGATGTGGGCCTGGGCATCCCACAGCTGGACGCCACAAGCTGCCCCGGCTTCCAGTGGCCGCCGCTACACTTCGGATGGAGCTTGGCTGAGGTATAGCTACTGGTTTAGGATTTACTTATGTGCTGGCGGAGAAAGAGAGAGAGAGAGAGAGAGAGAGAGAGAGAGAGAGAGAGAGAGAGAGAGAGAGAGAGAGAGAGAGAGATCATCAGAGTTCTGGTGGTGAAAAGGGAAGCGGCCGCACAGGGCCACTAGTTATTGTTTGGCCCATGTTCCAATAATCGTAAGAACCCACATTCAAATGGTTTGATATGTATGAATATATTAGGTTTATAATAGGTTCTCTATATTAGGTACTAGTAGACGCCCGCGACTCCGTCTGCGTGGACTGCAGAAAAAACGTAAAAAGTAACCTATATGTTAAGTGGGACCCGTCACATCATATTCCTGAAAAGTGTATCGAAATCGGTTCAGCCGTTTCTGAGATTAGCGTTCACAAACGCTCAGACAAAAATTTCAAAAATCATTATTTTGAGTACTATTGCGTTGATAAAGGGCTCCTATAATATTTTTTGTCATATATCTTCCATGTACAGACAGTGATCTGTTACATTTTTATTATATGTATAGATAGATTTTCATAGCGTTTCTCTTGACGTACCTTATTACCCATTCCCTAGTACACACTGCATAATATATGAAGTACTCGTTTAGGTTTAAAGTATCTACAGAAAATCTAATAACAATTTTTGTTGTCAGGTGTTAAATGCCGACGAGAAAAGCGAGAAGAAGAAGGAGATAGAGGATAAAATGAAAGAGGAGGAAGATGAAACCAAAGACAGGTTGTTATTTCAATCAACAAAAATTTACTAATCACTTGAGTAATTTCATTACCCTTGTGCAATTCTTCACCTAAGTCAATTAATCACCTTGTTCTGCATTTGGATAATTTCATCACCGTGATCATTAGAGTACCATCATCGGCTGTAAAACAAACGTCAAAGCCTTGGCAATACGAGGGATTTATTTTTTATTTATTTTTATTTATTTATTTATTTTTTATTTCTCACACACTACACATTACAATTCAGCGGGAAAAGCTGGAAGGGAACGGGTTTCTTGTGAAAATCAAAAATTATTTGTAAATGGCTTACATGTATCCGTAAAGTGATGTTTTCTGGTAGATAAGTTATATTTTGTTTACTTGTGATGTGAATCTAGTGCGTGTGCATGGTTTTATACGCAGGTGAGCTGAGTAAAACTTTAGTCGGAATACGATCTCTTCATGGGCTCATGTAAGTTGTTTCTGCAATTCTTTTTGATCTTTGCTAATTTTACACCCATTCTTGAGGATTTTTCTGACGTTTCCATTCATCAATCAATATCATCATCCATCATAAATTCAGAAATCATTTACTAAAGACAATGGCTATATGGGCTTAGTTCCCCTTGCCTTTCCTTCAAGATAAACTAAAAAAAAATTGGCAATACGAGTTTTTAAGGAAAAACTATTGCGTGCCAAACTCATAAATAATGTCTTTCCCATATATTGTATGAAGTTGCCGCACTATACAAGGGCAGAAAGACGACGATGATCATTTCAGCACTGTGATTACTTCATCACCGTTCATTACTTTGTCATTTCATCATCTTGGTTAATTTCGTCACGTAATTCAACTGTTTTCACTACATACTTACTGTTACTACATGTTTTTTACTAACCAACATTTTGAAATTTTTCAGTGTAAAAATCGAAGAAGATAACAGTACCAAAGAAGAGCCAAAGGAACAGAAAGAGAAGACAATCAACGATATTCTACAGGAGAAGCATGATGCTGAAAGTGTGAGTTGATTCTATTTATTTATGTAGAATTAGTTTAATTTTAAACTATACCTCATTTTATTTAAATTTCGCAAACACAAAACTAAACTTTTTAGTAGGACACATCAATATGGAAAAACGTCAAACTTCACTCATATCTTACAAGTATGAGTGTTCTAATGTTTACAAACGATGCTTCTTCGAATATAAGATTTCTATCTTAAAAAAAATAACGATGTGTAGGGATCCACCGCGCCGCCTAGCTAATTATCATTTACATTTATAATTCTGCAGTTATGACTAACCCATTTCGGGGACACAGCCATGTTTATGTATGTATGTATTTATACATATACATATAGGTACATATAATCACGCCTTTATCCCTTACGGGGTAGGCAGAGCGCCAAGGGCCGATAGAACCACATGGTGCCACTTCTGACCAATTTTGAGGGTATAGTTGAGATGTACAAGTTCGGTTAGTAGTGACAGGTGGTCAGCCCATCGCCTACAAAACACAAAGACCCTCTTGTCCCTCTACTGACTTGTACAGTATGCCAGGGAAGAGAAGCAGCTGTAGTATTATACTTTTTTTTTCACTCCCAGATAGAGGTGGTTAATATAGCACGTTATTTTTCAATAGCAAAAATCGCGTGCTATATAGGTACGCACTGTGGTGCTATAAATAACAAACCACACGCGGCAAGTGCTGCGCGGCAACTAGCTGGGATAGATAAATAACGTAGCACTTGGTCGTCGCGCTGTAACGCTGCAGCGAGAGTGGGGCATGCGTGTGGGCGGAGCTATGCCGTTTACATTGCTATTTATTAGTCTCGCGCTGCGGCTAGCGTGCTGCTAGATTTACCGTGACTGCCATCGCTCCGGCCTCCTACGCGCATGCTAAATTGCTCGTTATAACATAGCATAAAATATAGCACGCTATAAATATCTAGTTTATAATCCCTAGCGTGTTATTTTTTTTTTGCCGTCTTGAACACCACTACTCCCAGAGCAGCATAGTATGTATTTATTTACGGAAATCATAAAGGGTCTTACTTAATTCATATGATTAGTAAATTATATATATATATATATATATATTATCCGCAGGGTTTCGAGATAGGTACATGGAGTAACGACATGGCCTCATCCATCCCTGACTCGATGGATTATGATGAATACATGGAGCCGTTGCCTTCCAATCTCACATTCTGTACTTCTGCGTCCGGTATGTATTCTATTTATAAATATAATATTGACCACCGATTGACGTAGTAGTGCCTTCCGCGCCGTAGGCCCTGGGTTCGAATCCTGAATAGGTGCAAACATTGGTATGACGAATGTCTTTAAAATAATATTTAATACAAATATTATTTAGAAAATAAAAAAAAAATTCACCCGAGTGAGATTTGAACTCACGACCTTTTCGCAAACCGTGCTTTTGCTCTAACCAACTGAGCTATCGGGTCAATTAACTCGAATGACGAATTTTACCATCTCTTTTACATTACGTTTTTGGCAACGTTATTTTTTCATCCCGATAGCTATACACTAGCCAAATCTCGGTAAACAAAGCTGAATCCCTCAGCACAATGTTTTTTAACGATCAATCTTATAATTGTTAAAAGTGCTTATAGCGGCTGGCACGGTTGCAGTGGTCGTGGGTTCGATTCCCACTCGGGTGAAGAATTTTTTCCATTTTCTTTATTAATAATTTTATAATTGTTAAAATATTAAAAATTCCCTATTAAAAACCAACGCAAATACTACTCCACCATAATTATTGCGCACCACCAGGTCAATAAAAAAATGCTTACCTTAAAAATTTAAATCGTTTTCCCGCAATTTTTTGGCATAAACTGACTTTATTTGATGTACCTATAGAGTACATACCGTAACAAAAAACACCGTAATGTATACAGGGTGGAAGTGACAGCCAGGCAAATATTGATGTGGCGACTTTAGACCATGATTCTGAGGCGAACACCACTGAAAATTTTCTCAGGAAAATTCCAAAATTTTCCGTCATTTTTTTTTCCCTTTTTTTTTTAAAGAAAAAATTGTGTAGTTCGTTTGTGTAGGCCTTAGATAATGACTTAAAAACAAAATTTTAACCTATGGATAATTTTCAAAAAAAAGTTAGTCCCAAAAAGTTGAAAATACAACCCCAATGGAGAGTCATAAGTGATCCAAAAAACAGTAATGTGTCACACAATAACCAATAAGCCCATTTAACTAGTCACAGGATCGCCCGATACAATCAGCGCGGAAAGCAAACATTGCGGATAATCAAATTAAAAATGCATTTCCTGCGAGTAATAACACTGTCGTATAACTCAACACAATGGTACTTGTTCAGTATTTCAGTATTTGCCTGGCTGTCACACACACCCTGTATGAATACACAATTTTATCTTCTACAGGTGGTACAAACTGGTGCGATAATATCAAAGAGAAGCCGAAGAATCAGTACAACCCGACGAAAAACTTTTCTATGGCGGATAGTGACTGCTCTTATATATCCAGGTAAGAATAATTATTATGGGGAGTGGGTGAAAAGGGAAGCGCTTCCGGCACCACCGGGCCACTAGTTATTGTTTGGCCCATGTATATATTCCAATAATTGTGAGAAACTTCGATACCGCGTTCTAGGATTTTGCATTCGATTGTGGTTCTCTCCTGCATCCGATAGATGGCTCCGCTACAATTATTATGGTATACATACGTAAGGATTTAATTATCTACTAGTGGACTCCACAGCAACTATTGGCGCTATATAAAGCGCAAGTTAGCCTTGGTATGGAGTACTGCTGCCACCTTTGTGATGGATCAGCTAAGTATCAGCTAGCCGCACTGGACTCGGTGAAAAAACGGGCAATGAAACTTATTGGAGATGAAACCGTAGCAAATTCGAAACTCCAGGACCTGACCCACCGCCGTAAAATTGCTGCCTTGTCAGTGTTTTACAGGATACACTTTGGAGAGTGTGCGTGGGAACAATACAGTTCCACCAGCCTCTTTTCACCATCGGAATACTAGACGCAGACTAACGTATCACTCTTATGTTATAAAATTATTAATAAAGAAATGGAAAAAATTCCTCACCCGGGTGGGAATCGAACCCACGACCTCTGCATTCCGTGCCAGCGCTCTTACTACTGAGCCACCGGGTCAATTACTCGGATGACGAATTTTACCATCTCTTATTGAAATTACATTATTGGAAACGTTATTTTTCATCCCGATAGCTATAAATAAGCCAAATCTTAAACCCTTATGTTGTTGATATCCCACCTATCCGCACCAAACGTTATGCTAACTCTTCTTATGCATCTTGCTTAACATCAGGCACGATAGCGGTGAAATATTTGCCTATCTAATTGTAAAAAAAACTAACCAGCAACTTCGTCCGCGTAGACTGCAATAGTTTCTGAGCATATTTATACTCTAAAAATTACGTGTACTGCGGGACTTCAGAATACATCAGCTGCATCTCCTTCCGTGCATGTCGTAAGAGTCGACTAAGGTACTCAGGGGCGTTCTCTCAGACGATGACAATCGACTAATAAGTTGTGTTTGCTTTCATGTCGAATAAGTAGTTTTATTTTTTCATGTATGTATGTATTTTGTTTTCAGCAGTGACTTCGATTCTGACGACTCGGATTTGAATTCCGATGTGAGTGAAGATACCGATACTAGTGGATTTTGCAGCAGTAAAAACTCGAACGGTGAGTTTATGCCCCGTATCATATTCCTATATTCATATTCTTGTTTCTTATTCCGCGCGGACTGCAGAAAAAAACAATGTCAAAATTATACGGGTAAAAAAAACCGGGATAATGAATTGTAGCCTATGTGTTATTCTGATATGTAAGCTATATTATTGTGTAGTTTCATCAAAATCCATTCAGTAGTTTTTCCGGCAAAGAGATACAAACATACATCTTCACAAACTTTCGCGTTTATAATATTGTAGTGGGATTGTCCAGTACAATAAAGAATATTATTATGAACATGATACAATTTGTACACACAAAAAGATAAACAAACACAATTAAAAAAATATTGTACAAAGGCGAGCGAATCTCTACGAGATCTCTTCCAGCTAATCAAAAGAAAGAAAAAACGGATAGACGACTAAAACAAATAAAGCAAAGGCAAAACACTGTGCCCCGTATTAGTCGTTTACCCACCCTTCAATTACACTCATTGTGAAAGTGCGGGGAGTGGGTGAAAAGGGAACCCACCGGGCCACTAGTTATTGTTTGGCCCATGTATATATTCTAATCATTGTGAGAAACTTCGATATCGCGTTCTAGGATTTGTAATGGACTGTGGTTCTGTCTTGCGTCCGATAGGTGGCTCCGCTACATATCTGTTGTATCTATTTCTACAATGTTTCTATTGTCTTGTTGTAGTCCGTGTATGTGCAATTGTCAAATAAATATATTTCACTAGTGGACGCCCGCGACTCCGCGTGGACTGCAGCAAGAACAAAATGTCGAAATTATTCAGGGTAAAAAAATTCCCGGGATAAAAAGTAGTATGTCCTTTCTCAGGCTCCTAGGCTACCTGTGTACTGAATTTTATTTCAAACGGTCCAGTAGTTCCCGCTTTCTGATCTTTAAAACTACGCACCGGATATTGATGCAGTTTTTTCAATAGATGGAGTACTTGCCCCGGCTTTGCACTGGTGTGATGCCCTTTAACGCGGACAAAGTCGTAAGCGGTCGCTAGTCCTAATATATATTTTTTTAGCTGCAATGGGAGTGCGAATAGAATACAAGACAGCGCACGAAGCGGAGGCGGTAGACTTGGAGCAAAAGAGCGCGAAAGTGTGTCTCTCTCCGCGAGTGAGCGAGACAGACGATGCGCTAGACAGAGAGGAGTGGCTGCGGTATATTAGCGAGGGAGACGCACCGATCGAGGTAAGAGAAATTAATTTTGTGGGGAGTGGGTGAAAAGGGAAGCGCCTCCGGCCCCACCGGGCCACTAGTTGTTGTTTTGCCCATGAATATATTACCTAGCGGTGATAGCCCAGTGGTTAAGACGTGCACCTTCCAAGCGGGAGGCGTAAGTTCGATCCCAGTCACGGGCCTGTACCAATGAATTTATTTCATGTACAGATTTTAATTTTGTAAAATTGTCACTTAGCTCGTGCCTCTGTAAGCACGTAAAACCGTTGGTCCTACGCCTGATCTCTCTCCGGTCGTGTCGGCTTTCCGTCCCATCGGACTATGAGAGTAACGGAATAGAGAGTGCATATACAGGATGATTTTTGGTCGTCAACGTTCCCGAAAACTACGGAATCTCGTCATCAATAATTTTTCTCCACGGGAGCATACCTGAGAAGTGTCTGGTTCCCAAGATATAAGGGTCCAAAGTTGAGTAGATAGACTGTTTTGGTTAGGGATTCTGCATAAATGCACAAAGATGCGCGTAGCAAGATTTTTTCACGAGAAATAATTAATATCTGTCTATAAAAAAACTTACATTAACACTAGACACTATAAATTTCGACCGATCAAGTAATTAAAAAATAATTAAAAGAAAAAAAAATTCCCAGCATTTTTTTTGGCATAAACTTATTTTATTTTATGTATAGAGTATGTACCCTTCGTTAATGGTGGCCACAAAAAACACCCTGTATGTGTTTGCGCACACACTTGTGTACTATAATATCTCCTGCGTACCTGACCAATCTCCGTAGAGATTGGTCGCCTTGGCCGAAATACGGTCGGAGATCATCATCATATTACCTATACAATCATTGTGTGATTTGTATAGGACTTTGGTTCTGTCTTGCGCCCGATAGGTGGCTCCGCTACTATATAATCACTAATATTACGTACTAGTGATCGCCTGCGACTTTGTCCGCTTGGGCTGCAGAAGAAAAAAACAAAATGTCATAATTATAGTTGACCAATAGATTTAGCACTTTAAAACCTCCACCAGTAGTATCTGTCAGACAGTCAGGGGGGAAATACACTCAAGAGGAAAGTTAAATTTGTAGTAGGACAATAAGTTATGATTAGGGATTATAGGAAGGGTCATAAGCCTTGGATAGTAGGAAGAATTGTATCTGAATCTGGTCAAAATTTAACTTACCTAGTGGATGTTGAAGATATGATTTGGAAACGGCATACAGGATGATTTTTGGTCGTCAACGTTCCCGAAAACTACGGAATCTCCTCATCATCATGATCATTTTCCTCCATGGAAGCATACCTGGGAAGTGTCTGGTTTCCAAAGTTGAGTAAATGAGGCCACCAGAACCAGAGCGGCCCAAACCACAATTTGTGAAAATATTAGTTAAGCACGACAATGCCCCTTTCAAACCCCCAAGCTCAAAGCCAGAGTGCAAAGGTAATTTCATAAACAATCATAGATGACATAAAAAAATATGTTGTGGCATTGACTTATTAAAATATTAATAGCATAGTATTTTGGCATATATCCATATATTCGTATTTTGTATTTGGGCCACTCTGGTTCTGGTGGCTTCAAATAGACTGCGTTTTTCTGCATAAATGCACATTGACGCGTGTAGCAAGATTTTTTCACGAAATAATTAATATCTGTCTATGAAAATACTAGCATAAACACTGGACACTATGAATTTCGCCCGATTAGGTAATAAAAAAAATAAACAAAAAAAAAATTACATCGTTTCCCAGCATTTTTTTGGCATAAACTTACTTTATTTGATGTATAGAGTACGTACCCTTCGTTAAGGGTGGCAACGAAAAACCATCCTGTATAGTACATTATATTATTAGGGTTCACTTTACATTTGGTTTCCTGACACAAGCATAAATCTTGCTTAATAGGAAGCCCCAACCTTTTTAAATTGTAAACCACATGATTTTACCCAAATAAACTTTTTCATTTTCATTTCATTTTCACATATAGTCACTACTACTTGTATAAGTAAACATCTAAATTAGATATAAGTATTGTAAAACTAATTAGAATTAGTTTTAATGTTAGTCCGAGAGATTGTAATATGCGTAAAACAAAAGGCTCGCTCTCTGTGCCATTGCACGAAATACATTTTTGGTGTGAGGATATACGTATCTCAAAATACATCAAAATATAATATTAATTATCTGGAATAAAAATATTTTCCCGGGATAAAAAGTAGCCTATGTTCTTTCTCAGGCATTAGAGTATCTGTGTACCAAATTTCACTTAAATCAGTTCAGTAGGTTTGGCGTGAAAGCGAGACATACAGACATAGTTACTTTCACATTTATAATATTAGTAAGGATTGGTATTATTCAGTAATTTTAATTTTTATCTTTATTTTCAGTACATCGAAAAATTCAGAAATTCTGTCGACCAACACAAAAAGGAAATAATCGAAAACGGACAACTAATCACTGAAAATAGTAGTATTTCAGAACTACTATCTGAAACTAGGGAGGGTAGAACGAATGCCGATTCGACATTCGGTATGTCAAAAATTGCCATTAATGACACAAACGGTGATCATGTCAAAACCGAAGAACGAACCAAAGAGTTATTCAACAATATGTTTCCGTATAAAAATGATGAATTAAAAATGGTCAACGGTCAAATAGACCTGAAAAGCTTGGAAAGAAACAAACGTGTTTTACTAAACGAATTAAAAATGACAATCGACACGGAAAATATGACAAAATTGTCCTGTTTTTCTATGAAAGATATTGACATAGATTCCCCTGATTATGTCAACGAGAAAATTGCAAATGTCGGCTTTGATAAAAAAGAGGTTTATGAAGAAAAACTAAGGGAAGGGGTGCATAGGGAATTTACGCCGTATTACATGGACAGTAAGGGTGCAAATGGCAAAGAGTTTGATTTTGACGCGCAACCCGATTTAAATGGACATCCGGGGCCGAGTCCTAGTGTTATATTACAGGTATGTCTAGCGGCGATAGGCTCACCCCTTACCATGTGAGAGTAAACGCATTCACTGACGCGTATTTGCGTCCTCGTACTTTGCGTTGATTTAGAATAGAATACAGTTTATTTGATGTCGGTATGCTTAGATAATCTGCCGGAAGCGAATAGGCTAACTGAAGAAAACATCAGCTGCATCTCCTTCCGTGCATGTCGTAAGAGTCGACTGAGGAACTTCAGGGGCGTTCTCTCAGATGAGGAGTTTACGACCTTTTCTCGGACTTACCAAATATACCTACATGTGGAATTTTATAGAAATCGGTCAAGCCGTTTCGGAGGAGTTTGGTAACAAACACCGAGACACAAGAATAGAATTTTATATATCAGAAGAAGATATACTGACGGCACGATATACGACTTATTTATATGGTATATGTAAATTATTTAATAAAATTAGTTTATAATAATAATAATAATAATAATAATTTATTTCAGGTCAATTCACACCCATAATTACAATTAGATACAATACAATACAATACAATACGATTCAAAATAATGTAATAAATAAAATAAAATAAAACATAGAATATCTTTTATCTCAAGTTTTTCACTAATACCCTCATAAAATTCACACATGTTCCCTATATGTTTTTTTTCCAGGCATTAACAATGTCAAACGCGAACGACGGTATAAACCTAGAACGTCTAGAGACAATAGGCGACAGTTTCCTGAAGTTCGCGATCACTGCACATCTCTACTGCGCACTGCCGGCTGTACATGAGGGGAAACTTAGTCATGTGAGGAGTAAACAGGTAAGCGGGTCAATTGTGACAGTTTTTAAGTTTTGGGGGTAAAATCAGTCATATGTCATATTTGGCTTAGAGGTCAGTGGGTAAAATGAGTCATCTTTAATGAGTATTTCACGAAAGTGCAGTAAAGGTGTTTTATTTCAGTAAGTGAGTGAACAGAAGCATACCTGGGAAGTGTCTGGTTCCCAAGATATTAGGGTCCAAAGTTGAGTAAATAGACTGCGTTTTTCTGCATAAATGCACATTGACGCGCGTAGCAAGATTTTTTCACGAGAAATAATTAATATCTGTGTATAAAAAAACTAGCATAAAAATAGGACACTGTAAATTTCGCCCGATCAAGTATTTTTAAAAATTCACATCATTTCCCAGAATTTTTTTTTGTTTCAACTTACTTTACTGGACGTATAGAGTGCGTACCCTAATGAAAAAACACCCCGTGTATGTCCTACTATACAATAGTTAGTAAGGTGTAGTGATTAGTAGGAATTATAGTAATGTACCACCGCAGGTTTCGAACCTAAATCTGTACCGTTTGGGTCGCGGACGGCGGCTCGGCACACGGATGATCGCCAGCAAGTTCGAGCCGCACGACAACTGGTTGCCGCCATGTCATCGTGCACCAGAGCCCAGGCGACCTGCCGTGAGTGTTTACCATCATCCTCCTGCCCTCACCCCGTCATATACGGCCGATTGGTGTAGTTGGTAGTGACCCTGCCTGCGACGCCATAGGCCCTGGGTTCGAATCCCGGTAGGTGCAAATATCGATGTTTGTTTCCGAGTCATGGATGTTTATATACTTATCTATGTATTTATATACCGTTGCTTAGTACCCACGACACAAGACCTTAGGGATCTTAGTGTGGGATTAGGTCAATGTGTTGTGAAGTGTCATCGTCATCGTCAGCCTATTGCAGTTCACTGCTGGACGTAAACCTCCCTCAGTGTACACCACATGTCTCGATCTCCCGTTCTCACCATCTAGTCACTACCAGCCGTCCTCTTTAAGTCATCGGTACATCTGTCCGGAGGACGCACAACGCTACGTTTGCAGAGGCACAGTCTCCATTCGAGAACCCGTTTACTCCACCGTCCATCGGTTCTACGACAGATGTGACCGGCCCACTGTCACTTCAGTCTGCTACATTTCGAGACTATGTCTGTCATTGCCATAGTTTTGGCATTTATTTTTACGGCCGGCTGCCTGCCTTCTCGGGAATAGCTAAGTGACAATTTTTTTTTTTTTGAAAAAATCGTACATGATCTAAATTCAGTTGTACAGGCCCGTGACTGGGATCGAACTCGCGCCTCCCGACTAATTTTTTTTTTTAATTTTTTTTTTATTCTTATTCCTTGTTGTACACATACAATTATATACAGACAGAAATGATTTATTCTTTATTCCTTACGAAAATGAAATTGTATTAGAAATGAAATTGTATTGGGCGTTACAATTCGGAAGTTCAAACATTCATTTTTCTCATTCATTCAGGTTTCTCGTGGCGATTGTAGTTAGTGCAAGTGCCTGTTGTCGCAGTTATGAGTTATCAGATCCGAGGGTCAGTGGAGGGTGTAGGGCCCGGTGGTGGGCGCACCCATAGTGAATCCTTACGAAAACTTAAAACTGGATACAACGTCCCACAAAACTGCTTGCGCCGTTTGAATGAATCCTTACTGATCTCATCGCAAAATAAAATGCCCGTTTTGACATTTATCTTCGCGACCTAACTAGTGATGTAACCATACGACTTAATACTCGATACTCACGATAAATCGATTCATGTTAGCATGAGTATTATTAGCATGAATATGTATTGTAAAGTGCATTGGATTAAAGTTCTGATTTGAAAATATATAATTTTTGGCCAAAGTTTACATCGATCATCGTAGTAAAAAATTTGTATGGATGGATGAATTTTTGTTACTCTTTCACGCAGGAACAGCTTGACGGATCAGGTTGAAATCTAGACCAGAGAATGGTTATATTATAGTCTGAAATAACATTTAGGCTACTGTTTGTTCTATTAGCTAGTTTTCAATATAAATATCTTGATCGATTTCTTTTTTTCCTTACCGATTATTAATATTCTGTGGACAATATGAAAAAATCGTATGCACAGCACTTAGCCGAGTGGGCGGTACCCATCAATGAAAAATGTAATTACATTCGGAACATTTCGATCAGTAAAAACTAGAAATATTTATGGGCGTGAACTGTCAAAACGGGCCTTTTATTTTGCGATGAGTATAATATTATGAACTAGCTCAACTAGCTATAGTTTTCTAATAAAAAAAAAACTATTAATTTTTTTTATTAAAACCTTGTCCTAGAAATAACAAACACATAAAAGAAACAATCATCCAATTTAATGCTGTAGTTCAGAAGTTATGCGTGTGGTACATACATTTCGGAAATTCATTTTTGTTTATATAGTAACTATTTGTCTAGCTTTCACGCCAAAACTACTGAGGGGGCTTTCATTTTATTACGTAACGCAATTTGGGGGAGGGGAGTCTCGTAAAACGTTACGATGCGTTACAGGGGCGGGAGGGGGTCTTTCTTACAATACGTTACGCAACGTTGTTTCTCTTTTTATTAAATAAAAAATTAGGGAATAAAACTCCCAAATTGGCAACCCTTCTCGTTTACGTTTCACTGGGAATCCCTCGATTCTTAGGTATTAGTTTGGTCGTCATTTTTAATTTGTCCTCGCAAGTTGGAAACCTTTACGTTTATATTTCACGGGGAATCCCTAGATTGTCTTGTACGTCATTTAATGTTGTTTTTGTGTGTTGTTAGTTGTTACATAACTTTGTGGTGAAAAACGTTATGGTGCGTTACAAGGGGGGGGGGGAGTCTAAAATCTTTAAAAATTGCGTTACGTAATACTTGAACGCTCCCTGAACCGATTGAAATGAAATTTGGTAAACAGATAGTCTAGAGCCTTAGAAAGGCTATTTTTCATCCCGGCTAATTTCGACATTTTGTTTTTTCTGCAGTCCACGCGAACTATTAATTTTAATTTAATGAAAATTATGATGTTTTGCAGGTCGAAAAGACAGAAGCGACAATGGAGAACGCAGACTGTTTTATACCTTACAACCTTATCACACAACATAGTATACCTGGTAAGCACTTAGCTTAGATTATTTATAATAATTAGATATGTTTAGGAAGGGGGCTGGGCTAAGAAAATTAAATGTTTAGGGATTTAGGGGTCGCGTCGCGTCAAAGTCAAAATAGGTAATGTCGAAACCTTGTTGTTTTTAACCGACTTCAAAAAGAGAGGTTATCAATTCGTCTGTATGTTTTTTTTTTTTATTTTTATTTTTTTTTTTATTTTTTATGTGTGTTACCTCAGAACTCCGTCATTTATGAACCGATTTCAAATTTTTTTTTATAGTTGGTCATGGTATACTTCCAGGTTGGTCCCATATTCACCATATCAGGATCTGATGATGGGATCTTGGAGAAATCGAGGGCAATCCTCGAATATTGTAGGCACATGTAGTCTGTTTTTATACTTTTACTGAGCGTTTTGATCACCTACATATAAAACATAACATCTGATGATGGAATCTCTAAGGAATCTAGGGATATCCTCAAATATAAAAGGCACGAGTAGTCCGTTTTTAGATTTTTATAGAGAATTTTGGTCAGCTACACATAATATAAAGGAAACGAGGGTCTGATGATGGAGCCGCCGAAAAACAGATAGTGGAACTTTTTAGTAACAAAATCCCCCTATGGCAGGGGGAGGCCTACATCCAGTAATAGACTGCAATAGGCTTATGAAGATGAAGATAATTGTGTTAAGTGGTAAAATTATATGTTGCGTTAAGCCGTGTCCGAAGTAAGATGGTTATAGAGGAAGAGGTAGACATGAGAATAACGAGATGACGGATAATAGGGATGAATGAAAAAAGAGTACCTACATATTGCACCGACCCCAAATGATTGGGAACAGGGCAGGAAGAAGGAGTGTAATTATATGTTGCTCAAATAAGTGTGTACATGGCTGTTGTGCTGCCAAATCTCTTATATTCCTCCGAGGCGTGGTGCATGTACCGTCGCCACATACGCACTCAGGATCGATTCCACCTCAAGTGCCTCCGATCCATCATGAGAATCAGATGGTCCAACCGAGTGCGTAATACCGAAGTATTGCGAAGAGCCAATGTAAGTGCCATTGAGGCCTACTTAATGCGTCGGCAGCTTCGGTGGTGCGGTCATGTGTCTCGTATGGCGGAGGAGAGATTGGCTAAGAGCATCTTCTTTTCTGAACTAGCACAACGACCAGATTGGCACAGGACGGTGATAAAGCAAGTACACGAGTTCGAGGAGCAGCGTCAAGCTGACCTTGACGCTAAACGTGGTGAACTAAAGACTCGTCCTCCTGCTGCCATTATCTATAATACAATAATGGCGCACTAACCTGTCCTCTGTGTGCGCGGGCGTTCAGGGCGAAGATTGGCTATGTAAATGTAAGCCATCTCCGAGCGCATGAACGCCAACTTAGTAATATCTAGGAGTAGAAGTGGTCGCCATGACCGAAATTGGTCGGAGGTCATCATTATCATCATAATCATCATATTGTCAGACGTAAAGTTTCGAAGCCTAGTCCTTTTTCTCTTTTTTCATGTGGCCTATTTTATATAAAAATTATATAAATCTGACAATATTATGCCTCCTAAACTTCGTACACGGCTTAACGCAATATATATTTGCCCTTTAGTTAAATTTTACTTTAGTAAGCTCGAGTTTTGGGAGGAAGTCGGTTTTTTGTTTTAAAAAAATTATCTATTCTTTCTTCTTCCGCGCGGAGTCTCTCGTAGGGTTCTAGGGTTTTTCACTTCACTTTCCGGTTTCCAGGCACTCCGTTTGGATAGGGTCAGTATGTCACACGCGAAAATTAACTTGTCGAGCAACAGGCGTCGCGGTTGTTTTGGAAACTCGTTGGGTAACACGGTAGATCGAGAACGCGTTCGGTGGGCAACTGACTTCAGATAAAAAAAAAACTCAGCGGGGACGGCGCTCGCAGCAAGGAAAAGAGACAAAACGATTAAAAGAGGGGGGAACAATTATAGTTTAAACAAGATATTATAATTAAAGGATCACTTACACTTACACTTACACACAAATTTCAAATACTTTGTAACACACGAAACACTGTGCTTAAGTTTACAAGATTTTACTAGAAGTTTCAATACAAGATGCAAATCAATTTCTAAATAATGCGAACGAGTTAGTTGCAAACTCACTTTCAGCATACAGGTTTAACTAATATAGTTAAAATAGTTTGAATAATGTTTAACGGATCCTGCTAATAGGAGCCCGCTTACTCGATAGTAAAACAATGGCTGTACGGGCATAGTTCCTCTTGCCTTTCCTCCGGCAAAACAAAAAAATACTCGATAGTAACCAAATAGTAAAATATGTGGGTTCGGCGGGAAAAGCTAGAAGGGAGCAGGTGTAATTTTCTTGTGAATATCAAAATTTATTTGTAAATAATGGCTTGCATGTGTCCGTAAAGTGATGTTTTCTGGTAGATAAGTTATATTTTGTTTACTTGTGATGTGAATCTAGTGCGTGTGCATGGTTTTATACGCAGGTAAGCCGAGTAAAACTTTAGCCGGATTACGATCTCTTTATGGGCGCATGTAAGTTGTTTCTGCAATTGTTTTTCATTTTGACTAACTTTACAATCGTTCTTGAGGATTTTCCCGACGTTTCCATTCATCATCATCATCCATCGTAAATTCAGAAATCATTTACTAAAGACAATGGCTGTATGGGCTTAGTTCCCTTTGCCTTTCCTTCGGGATAAACTAAAAAAAAAATGTATGGTTGCACAGATAAATCGATAGCGGACTGCGTGGAAGCCCTCATAGGCGCGTACTTACTGGAGTGCGGCCCTCGAGGGGCGTTGCTCTTCATGTCGTGGCTCGGCATCCGGGTGGCGCCGCCGCATGCCGCGCGTCTGCACACGCCGCCACGAGCTTATGTACATACTCAGGTGGGAGGTTTAAGGTTTTATGTACATATCAGAATACAGATCCGCAGACGTACAAAGATCACCGACATAGCTCAACGGTCCAGCAAGCTGAAGTGGCAACGGGCAGGGCACATAGCTCGAAGAACTGATAGACGATGGAGTCGGAAAGTTCTAGAGTGGATACCACGTATCGGCAAACGCAGCGTGGGAAGGCCACCCGCGAGGTGGACGGCCAAGGTCGCGGGCGTCGGTTGGATGCAGGCTGCTTCCGACCGGTCGGAGTGGAGGTTGTTGGGGGATGTTAAGGTACATGTTAAGGTAGGTTTTCAGATTCTGTTGTGTTAAGCAACCTGTTTTTCTGTGCGTTCAAGGTAAGTTTTAACATTACTGTATGTAAAAGAAGCTATTTTTATGTGTGTCCTGTAATATCGTTAGCCGGTATCGATAAATAAGACACAGCGTACTCGTTTAGTTTGTATATTAGAATGACACACACAAGTAGCAACATTAAAACTATCATACCTTCAACCTATACATTATTAATATATTATGAAGTACCCACTATACTACATGTCCAAAGGTTTCTAATAGGCTGGTAAATACCCAAATAGCACATAAGTGAATTTTTCAACTTATTTAATTTTGCAATTATTTAACTTATTTACTTCAAGTTGGAAATAAGTATTATATCAGTGTCAGACAAAACTTCCAGCTGAAAATACATCTCAAAGTTTTGTATAAGTTCTTTCTATCACCCGTAGTTGCTTATGAAAGTTTTAGGTATCCATTATATTTCTCAGGGTGGCATAAGGTCGAAATTCCTACTTATAGCAGCATAGAGGCTTTATTAGTTAATAATATAGTATTAATGATGTCAAACAGGGTTTAACTTTTAACACCTTTAGATATTAGTAATAACATTCTCCGAGTTAGCACTTGTAGTTCAAAATGGATAGTATATTGAAGTATTATATAACATGTAGCAACAAAACCGACCATACTATAGCCTTTTTGGAACTTAAAATTATCGTAACTCTAACTTCTAATTTACACTGTTATGCCACTCCAACGCGTAAATAAGTTTGAATCTGAGGGCACTGGGAAGTTATGTACACCTGTTTCAAACTAAAAGTTCTAAAAATACTTGTGCGCTATATCATATACCGATTTGTCACTCAAAGGTGGCAAATGGCTGATTTTAAGCACTCTAAATGGGTTGTAAATAGGTAAATTTAAGAACTTTAAGAGTCTTACTTCAACGCCATCTTTTAAAGATGGAGTTCTTAAAAGTGGTCTTTATTCAATACAATTTTATTACATTAAAGCAATATCACGGAGTTTTAGTAGTTGCAACTGATGTAATTTGTAAATATAATGAGTCTGCCATTATTAAACTTTTTAAATAGTTTCTAAAAAAGTGAGGTTTAAGTTTTATTAGCTTTCATATTATTTTTCAACTAAACTTATGCAAATCGAAGGCGCACAAAAATCTATAAAGAAATAACATAATAGTTTTACAGTAAAAGAACATTCGCAAGGGTTTTGAGCTATAATTAAATATGAAAGAAGAATATTTGATATTACAACACCGCAAAATGAATTTTTGCGTCGTCAATATTAAAACGTAGTACGTTTAGTCAAAAACAGAAATGCGGGCGCTTAAAATCACTCACCAAGAATGAACTGAACGAACATCATTCAGTTATTTGTTCGCTAGAGACAATTTGCACCCCGTGTTCTAATTATCACCCATAGTGATCCTGAGAACCTCTATCGAACCTATTAGGAATCAAAGATAGGTTGCAATTTTTCTCCGCTTGGTTCTATTTGAGTTGTTTATGGGTTATTGGAACCCATATACCACTTGATCATAGCCGCTATTTTCACCTAAGGTTTTTAATGTATATGATATAAGAGTTATTTACCACCCAGGTGTGTTAATTGGGTAGGTAAGACTTATGTGCATACCATGAAGAAGGTATAAAAGAAGAGAGGTGGGACTATGAAGTGAGTCGTGTGGCAATCGCGAGGCCATGACGTCATGATAGGGGCGGAGCTTCAGCGCCAGTGTAACGCAGTAGCTGTAACCACACGCTTGTACTCCGAAATGTAACCGTATTAAAATTACAAAGACAGTAGCGCTTTTATCAGGGTACTTTTTTTACTAAAACGTAGTTGGTCCAAAGGTTTCTAATAGGCTGGTAAATAGGGAAGCGCTTCCAGCCTCACCGGGCCACTAGTTATTGTTTGGCCCATAGTATATATTCCAATCATTGTAAGACGATATCGCGTTTTAGAATTTTAGTGGTTCTCCTTGCGACTTGTGGATGGCTCCGCTACAAGGCTATTTGGCTGTAGCGGTGCCACCTATCGGACGCAAGACGGATCCACAGTTCGATGCAAATCCTAGAACGCGATATCGAAGTTTCTGAAAAGAAAACGATTCGAATATATACATACATGGGCTAAACAGTAACTAGTGGCACAATAGATAGTTTTGTTTGCCCCCTGGGCGGGACACAGAGAGGCCGATTTATTAATTATTTATGACCAAGGTTTTACACCTATCAACCACAAATGACTTAATTTAATTTTAACCTACAGAAAACAAAGCCGCCGCCCGCAAGCGACATCCCATCGGAATCCGACTCGGACTCCGTAGATCCGGACTTCCCGGACAGTCCGGAGTATCCGGACGGCGAGGCGGATTATCCGGACAGTGAGGAAGCGCCGGAGGTAGATGACGGCTGGCGGGAAAGACCGGTCGGGTCTCTGAGACCATACCAGGATAAAAACGGACAGTGGTATATGGTTAGTAAAAAAATTAATATTCACACACTTCACAACACATTGACCTAGTCCAGGGGTGGGCAAACTTTTTTCATCGCGGGCCGGTAAATTAAAAAAATTTTTTGTCGCGGACCAGAAAATTAAAAAAAATGTTGTCGCGGGCCGGTTAATTAAAAACACTTGGGGCAAGGCTACTAAGCGTAAAGTTTAAAAACATTGTTTTTTAGAAACTGAAATGATTTTTTTTTATTTTTATACTTTTTCGCATAAAAAAATTGTCACCTTAGCAGTATTGTGATAAAAAAATACGAGATTTAAATGTTTTAAGTGTAGATAAAATATTTTAAGGTCTAAAAATATAATACAATTTGAATTTTTGATATTAAAATTTTTCTGAAAAACGTTCGGCGGGCCGGATTAAAACCTCATACGGGCCGGATCCGGCCCGCGGGCCGTAGTTTGGCCATCCCTGACCTAGTCCCACACTAAGATCCCTAAGGTTTTGTGTCATGGGTACTAAGCAACGGTATATAAATACATAGATAGGTATAGGAACATCCATGACTCTGAAACAAACATCGATATTTGCACCTACCGGGATTCGAACCCAGGACCTTTGGCGTCGTAGGCAGGGTCACTACACCAATCGGCCGTCAAAGCCATGCAGCAATGCATATTTTCTAGTGAAGCGGGGCACAGGCATTTTTACAGGTGTAAAGGTTTTTTTTTTGTATTTACAGACGATATTTGGTGAGCTCAAAGCGCCTCCATCACCCTTATTGAGGTACATATCTGATCCGGAGGGGGAGCTAGAAAGAATGCTTTCAGGTAAGGTACATTTAGGTATATTAGGTTTTGGAATATCAAAATCTCTAACGGCCAATTTAAATAAAAGAAATAAAAAAAAAATTGTATGAAAATCAATCGAATATAACGTCAGCTCTAGTCCCGTCAGCTATTTGGTCCCTTTTGAAAACCAGCGCTGCTTGCAAGCTAGGCCTATCTTGTGTTAGCAACATCCAACTGAAAAGGGACCCGTTTGGCGGTTGCACGTACACGGGACATGACTGATGGGCTCCGAATAGGGCACACAGTTCTTCTTTTCTTTTCATGTCTGCTTCTTCCTGTCTACCTACTTCTTTTTGATCTGTAACTATTTCTAGCCTATTTCTATTGTCTTGTTCTATGTTGTTTCTGTCCGTGTTTGTGTAATTCTCAAGTAAAAAACTATTCTATTCTATTCTAACGCTTAATTTGTTATATGCAAATAATCTCTCAAAGATTGGTTATTGAAATTGGCATTGTATATGTTATCTTTCATTCCATCATCTATGGATCTCAATATGAAATGTCTGAATATGCAAGTCCAAGCCCATTATTTACCCTGTTTACCTGTGCCCGTATTTGTGCCCGAAAAGCGGCGGTAGGCTCACGCCTTACCACGTGGGACTTAATAGGCTAACAGGTGAAAAGTGGGCGTGTAATATGCACATTTCTGCCCAACCTGTTTGGGAATAATGGACGTGGCTAATATCGCACCTTCGGTAGAACAACGGCACAATTGCTTTTTAAAATGTATGCCAATTGTGATCTTGTTCTGTTTGGATTAGTTTGCAATTTTGGACAATTGTGCCTCTGTTGTACCGAAGATACGATATGTACTATTTCCGTGTACCCTGCGTATGATGGGTTGACAAATTATCAACACTCTATTGAGGGATCGCCCACCACCGGGCCCTATACCCTCCGCTGACCCTCGGATCTGCCGACTCATGGTCACGAAGACAAGACACTACAGTCGCAACGAGAAGCCAGATCCAAGCACCTAGTATGCAACCATAAATACATAGCTGCTAATCCGAAAACCAATTTATGGTTGCATGCTAGGTGTTTGGATCTGGCTTCTCGTTGCGACTGTAGTGTCTTGTGTTCGTGACCATGAGTCGGCAGATCCGAGGGTCAGCGGAGGGTATAGGGCCCGGTGGCGGGCGATCCCTCAATAGAGATTTGAACTTCCTAATAGTGACGCCCAATACAGGCCCGGTGGCGGGCGATCCCTCAATAGAGATTTGAACTTCCGAATAGTGACGCCCGATACAATTCAAAATGATCAACAGGTTACGACGCGTTGGAAGAGACACTACAATACCGTTTCAAGGACCGCTCTCTATTGCTGCAAGCTCTGACGCACGCCTCACATCACTCCAACACGCTGACGGACTGCTATCAGCGACTGGAGTTCCTTGGTGACGCTGTGTTAGGTCAGTTTCAATCGTCAATTAATCATTATTCGGTATCTAACTATGTGCCTCATAAAGAAGCTCAGGATCGCACAGCGAGCGATGGAGAGAGCTATGCTTGGGATCTCTCTGCGTGATCGAATCAGAAATGAGGAGATCCGCAGACGTACAAAGATCACCGACATAGCTCAACGGTCCAGCAAGCTGAAGTGGCAATGGGCAGGGCACATAGCTCGGAGAACTGATGGACGATGGAGTCGGAAAGTTCTAGAGTGGATACCACGTATCGGCAAGCGCAGCGTGGGAAGTCCACCCGCAACTAAGGTCGTGGGCTAAGGTTGGATGCAGGCTGCTTCCGACCGGTCGGAGTGGAGGTTGTTGGGGGAGGCCTATGTCCAACAGTGGACTTCTCAGGGCTGTAAATGAATGAATGAAATCATCTATCAAGTTTCAACTAAACAGCAACTTATTAGTTGTCTGACTTTGTGAAAATATTACAATTAGTGAACATTAGTATGTGTATGTATAAAATTCGTCACTCAGATTACCTGATAACCCGTCATCTCTACGAGGACTCGCGCCGTCACTCGCCGGGCGCCCTCACAGACCTGAGGTCCGCGTTGGTCAATAACACTATCTTTGCCACGCTCGCAGCCAGGCACGGGTTTCATAAGTAAGTATACTTCTATATCTTCTTCTTCTTCTTCAGCCTTTTGCAGTGCACTGCTAGACTGCTGCTTCCCCCTAGGGCACACCACAAGGCTACTGCCACAGGGGGGTTTTGTCTATAGTCACCACGCTGGGCAGGCGGGTTGGTGACCGCAGTGTGATTTTCGGACTATGTTGTCAGTACGGGAGGCGCTGCTTCCCACCTCCCGGAAACCCTTAATCGTCTCGTACGATACTCACGGGCAGACATGGGGTGGTACAAACTTTACTCTGCCGGCACCACCACGGATTCACAGACACGTAACAGTTTGCAATAAAAAGACTGTATTTTTTCATATTTTTTGTCGTTTCCCAGCGTTGGTTCTATAGAAGAAAATGATCGTAACCTTACAAAGAATACGAGGTATTAAAAAAACATTGTTGTCTTTTTACACTTGTATATGTACAACAATGCTTTACATACAAAAATACACCCACATAAATAAAACATAAATAAATGGGGTAGCCAAAACTACAGTGTCATAATGAAGATCTTTACGGCCACGCTTGTCGTCTGCGAGAATAACCCCGAGTTCCTTAGTCGACTCTTACGACATGCACGGAAGGAGATGCAGCTGATGTATTCTATACCTCATTTTATTTAGAAATAGAAAGAATCCGATAGGAAATCAGGTTTTTTATTATGCACAGTTTTGTGTATTGTTATCATCAATAGTTTTCTTCTCAATTCAATAGTACCTACTCATAAAAAGTATGCACTATAGAGAAGCTGATTTCGCAAATACAAAACTGAAATTTTTAGTAGGATACATCAATATGGAAAAAGTCAAACTTCACTCATATCTTACAAGTATGAGTGTTTACAAACAATGCTTCTTTGAAAATAAGATTTCTATCTTCAAAAAAAAAACGGGGAAGTCCCACATCAGCACATGCGTATACAGTGCAACAAACAAACGTACTGTATAATGTGTATTTATTAGATACTTCCGCCACTTGTCGCCCGGTTTGAACGACGTGCTCGCCAAATACGTCAAAATACAAGAAGAGAACGGACACTCCATCAGTGAAGAGGTAAGAAATGTTACGGCCCCTCCATACAATGGGCGGACTCGATTGTGTAGAGGGCAGGACTGTCGGCATTCGTCGACGATTGTCTAAGTTAAAACTATGATTTTGTTTCTCCCTCTTCTAATCGTCCTATCTCTGTTCCCCCTATCTGACAGTTGCCCAACCACCGCGTACTGACCTCGCGTCTCGGCAAGTGAATTTTTGTGTGTGACAAACTGACCTACCCAATAAGAGTGCCCTTACCCTAAAAGTGGACTATAGTGAACTGTGAACCTAAACCCTACGATAAATTCCGCGCGGAAGAAGAAAGAAGAGAAAACACACAGGTAACTCTTTGACTTACTCCTAAATTTTTCCCTTTGACGCGACGCGATCCACCTAAATCCCCAAACAGTCTAAGTTCGACGACATTCGACGAACTAACATCGCCGATTGTATGGAGGAGCCATTATAAATATCTGATAATAAGTAATATGGAAGTTGTGAACAAGAGGCAATGAGTAAGAGAGGACATAGACAGGAGGAATATGATAGAGAGACGAAATGATGTAATGTGTTTTTTACCCAAATGCGCCAGAAGGTGGGTTATGTTTTTGAAGTGTATGTATATAGTATGTATAGATATTTTTTCGAGTGTTGGTATGTGAATTTTATAAAATTATTAATAAAGAAATGGAAAAAATTCCTCACCCGGGTGGGAATCGAACCCACGACCTCTGCATTCCGTGCCAGCGCTCTTACCACTGAGCCACCGGGTCAATTTACTCGACGAATTTAACCATCTCTTTTTTTTTTCCTTGGCACGCTCTAGAGTCGTGGTCGTTAAAGTGCGGCTCGCTGCCGTTATTTGTGCGGTCCGCGACAAAATAATTAGATTAAGGGCCGATTTTTCCGAATGTCAGATAGCCTATCTGAAGAGTAAAGTTGGTGCCGTCTCCATCCATCCCAACCAAGATCGAGAGAAAGACAGCATTATCTTCTGATAAGCTGATCTGACGTTTGGAAAAATCGCTTACAAGTTACATGAAGATTTTGCAAATGTAAAATAAACATGATAAATGTTTGGATGTCTACCCGGATGTGACCCATCTCATGCTTTAGCAATGGTCACACATTCTCTGTATACTCGTAGTTCATGAAGTAATAGGTAACTTACGTGAGTTACGTGCTAAATATAAGAAAAAATTTCATGAAGCGTTTTTAATTGATCTGGTCTGCGTATATTAGACTTTGTGAGATATATAATTATCTTAAATAATACGTTTTGCCACTACATTCCATCGTTTCATTCAATTATACAGTCCACGCTCTCCATTAGTTATCACTTTGTCTGCGGCCCGGTGCTGGCACTCACATTGTCATGTTCTAACTCGAGAGGAGTAATTAGATTCGCCGTAGTCGCAAACTGGAAAAAAATTATTACTTAGTCGGATTTCTTTTTTTTTTTACAATTAGCTAGGCAAACCATTGACCGCCATCGTGCCTGATGTTAAGCAAGATGCGGCCTAGGGTGGTACATGTTTCCTAGAAAGTGCCTATTCACTCTAGCTTTGAAGAGACCAATGCTGTAGTGCTCGGGAAATACATCGGCAGGAAGTGCATTCCACTCCTTAGCCGTTCGCATTACAAACGAGTTAGCATAACGTTTGGTGCGGATGGGCGGGATATCAATAACATAAGGGTGTTTCTTGTAAATAAATAAATGATTAAGTGCTGATTTTTCCAAACGTCAGATATCGGAGGAATAAAGTTGATGTTGTCTCTCTCTAAAATTTGATCATAATAGAGACTTATTCCTCTTATAGGCTATCTGACGTTTGGAAAAATCGGCCCATAAATAAATGATTAACACACGTTTTGTATAACAGCACTATTTAATACAAGAAGATGAGATGGAGCAAGCAGAAGATGTAGAGGTGCCCAAAGCTTTGGGAGATCTATTCGAGTCCGTCGCAGGTGCCATATTCCTAGATTCAGGTTAGTACTATTACAGTCCACTGCTGGACGTAGGGCTCCAACAACCTCCACTCCGACCGGTCGGAAGCAGCCTGCATGCGACCGACGCCCGCGACCTTGGCCAGATCGTCCGTCCACCTCGCGGGTGGCCTACCCACGCTACGTTTGCCGATACATGGTATCCACTCTAGAACTTTTCGACTGCATCGGTTCTTCGAGCTATATACAGTATTATGGCCGTACTCCCGAAAACTGGAATCTCCTCATCATCACGATCATTTTCTCCATGGAAGCAATGGGAAAGGTCGGTTTCCAAAATATTGGGTCCAAAGTAGAGTGCGTTGATAAATGCATAGATGCGCGTAGCAAGATTTTTTCATAAGAAATAATTAATATCTGTTTATAAAAGAACATTATAAACACTAGACACTATAAATTTCGCCCGATCAAGTAATTCAACAAATTAAAAAAATATATATATTCTTCCCAGATTTTTTTTGGCATAAACTTACTTTTTTTGATGTATAGAGTACTCCTTTCGTTATGCTTTGACATTTATAGTAGGGGTTCCCGAACTTTTCTTCTCATAGACCCTTTTCAAAAGTTAACTGGTTCTGGTGGACAGGCCTTCAGCACATACGAATTGATTGCGAACTCCCATTTTTCACGTCAACGTAGACCCCATCGAGGCTCCTGCGGACCGCTGGGGGTCCACCTGGACCACTTTGGGAACTACTGGTCTGAAGGAATTATTTGGTGAAACACAGTATACAATTATCATATTTAACTAGCAGGGTTCGAAGTGATAGTTATCATTGATAATTATCCAGATAAATACAGGGTGTAACAAAAAGGGTGTGTTAAGCGAAAAGCTATGTGAGTAGCCCACTGTAGTGAACCTATCCACAAAATTTGAGACTCGAAATCACATGTTTATTTTTCAAGATTGTATGAAAATTCCTGCGATATTTAAAAATTCTCCATACTATTGGGAAAAATAAACATGCGATTTCGAGTCTCAATTTTTCAGGAGAGGTTCTCTACAGTGGGCTCTTCACATAGCTTTCCGCTTAACACACCCTTTTTGTTACACCCTGTATATCTTTGATAATTATAAAAATCAAACACTAAAAATCTATTTTATTTGCTTATCCAAACACGCTAGACATCAAACAAAACACGTTTGCCTGATGAAAGAAGTGTGAATTTTCTTTGTGTACTTTAGTTTGACACCATAAAAACAAACTCAGAATTAAATTGCATTTTTCTTAGTTATTCTTTGCTGTTTATTTAATAATGCTGAAAAACTGAGACCCTCCTCTGGATAAATATACAGGATGTAACAAAAGGGGTATGTTAAGCGAAAAACTATGTAAATAGCTCACTATATAGAGAACCTATCCACAAAATTTGAGACTCAAAATCACATGTTTATTTTTCCAGATAGTATGGAGAATTTTTAGATTTCGAGTCTCAAATTTTGTAGAGAGGTTCTCTATAGTGGGCTATTTGCATAGCTTTTCGCTTAACATACCCTTTTTGTCACACCCTGTATATCATTTAAATAAAGAGAATTTGAAGAAGTTAAATGGTAAATCAGCTAGGATAATTATCAAAAAAAAAAAAATATTTATCTCGATAATTTGGAACCCTGTCAACCTGTCTCCCCAGGCATGTCCCTGGGCGCGGTGTGGAGATCGTACGTTAACTTGATGGGTGCGGAGCTGGAGGCGTTCAGTGCGGCCGCGCCCAAGAGTCCCGTCAGGGAACTGCTGGAGGCGGAACCCGATCAGGCCAAGTTTGGGTGAGTCGTGCTACTGTTTACTATAGGCATTTTACTTATATATACCTGTATAGAGAAAGGGTATGTTAAGCGGAAAGCTATGTAAATATGTAGCCCACTGTAAAGAACCTATTCACAAAATTTGAGACTCAAAATCACATGTTTATTTTTCCCGATAGTATGGAGAATTTTCAAATATCTCAGCAATTTTCATACATTCTTAAAAAATAAACATGTGATTGTGAGTCTCAAATTTTGTGGATAGGTTCTCTACATTGAGCTATTTACGTTACTTTTCGCTTAACATACCCTTTTTGTTACACCCTGTATATTATAATATAATCCAAAACCTGTAAAACTTCGATATATTATTAGGGGCCCTTGGGAATTTAAGGACTTTTTAACCCTCACACATTTCGTAATTTTATATATGTTATAATCTCATAACTAGAGTCGGCTTCAGCCTACTGCAGTCCACTGCTGGACGTAGACCTCCCCCAGAGTACGCCACATGTCTCGATCTCACGTTTTCACCATCCAGTCACTACCAGCCGTCCTCTTTAAGTCATCGGTACATCTGTCCGGAGGGCGCCCAACGCTACGCTTGCCGAGGCGCGGTCTACATCCGAGAACCCGTTTACTCCACCGTCCATCGGTTCTACGACAGATGTGACCAGCCCACTGCCACCTGCTACCATAGTCATACCTTCCTTCCATAGTAAAAAAGGAAAACGTAACAACCATGCTGACTTTTCTCTTAAATTTCTCCGTTTTGGTGAGAAAGAGTCCGGTTCAAAAGTCCCGTGAAGTTAAATCATCTCACTAGGTACTTTACTTGTATGCATTTTTTATTTATTTATAATGTAATGTAAAATAATCTAAACCTCTTTACCCTACAGTAAACCAGAACGCCTAGCCGACGGTAGGAGAGTTCGCGTCGTGGTCGAAGTGTTTGGTAGGGGCGCCTTCAAAGGTGTGGGCAGGAACTACAGGATAGCCAAGGGCACGGCGGCTAGGTGTGCGTTACGGCACTTGCATATGTATAAGCGATGAGAAATGTAGATAAAATGATCGTTGTCAGTGTAAATAAAAATTAACATCGTCAGCCACTATCGATCAAACGCAAAGGGCACGGCCGCTAGGTGTGCATTATGACACTTGCATATCAGAGTGTAACAGAAAGGGCATGTTAAGCGGAAAGCTACGTAAATAGCCCACTGTAGAGAACCTATTCACAAAATTTGACACTCGAAATCGCATGTTTATTTTTCCCGATAGTATGGAGAATTTTTAAATGTCTCAGGAATTTTCATACAATCTTGAAAAATAAACATGTGATTTCGAGTCTCAAATTTTGTAGATAGGTTCTCTATAGTGGGCTATTTACATAGCTTTTCACTTAACATACCCTTTTTGTTACACCCTGTATATAAACGATGAGAAATGTAGATAGGATTGTCGTCGGTCATCGTCAGTGATCGTCAGCCTTCATCATTGAGAATTTTGTTGGGAATACCAAAATACTAAGTGCGAAGAATGTGCACTGAAAACTTTTCTATCGTCAGTGAAAATTATGTGGAATAATATTAAATGCGAAACACGTTTGATGTATAATTTAATTATGTACGCAATAATTTGTGATATCGACTGTGAAATATGACGGAAATGCTGTATGAAATATGTTACAATTTGTCTTGTTCTGTCTGTATTATCGTATTTGGGGTAACAATTATAAAAAAATTATTACACTTCTCCATAATATAATCCGTTAGGATATGGTTGATCGTTTCATCATTAAAACATTGTGCTGAGGGATTCAGCTTTGTTTGCCGAGATTTGGCTTATGTATAGCTATCGGGATGAAAAAATAACGTTTCCAATAATGTAATTTCAAAAAGAGATGGTAAAATTCGTCATCCGAGTAATTGACCCGGTGGTAAGAGCGCTGGCACGGAATGCAGAGGTCGTGGGTTCGATTCCCACCCGGGTGAGGAATTTTTTCCATTTCTTTATTAATAATTTTATGATTATTACAAAGTTGCTAAAAATATGTGCTTCCATTTTGTGTCTTATCTTACGAAGCAATATACAGCCCCATTACTCGTAGAACTAAATACGTAAGTGATTGTACATTTAATTTCATCAGCGAACCCTTACTAATATTATAAATCACGCCTAAACTACTGAACCGATTTAAATGAAATTTGGTACAGAGATAGTCTAGAGCCTGAGAAAGGAGATAGGCTTCTTAGCTTTAGATTAGACCAGAGGTTCCCAAACCTTTATTTCTCGTAGACCCCTTTCAAAAGTTTACTGGTTCTGGTGGACCCCCTACAGGCCTACATCACATACGAATTAATTGTGAACCTCAATTTTTTCACGCCAACGTAGACCCCCGTCGAGTCTCCTGTAGACCCCTGGGGGTCCACCTGGACCACTTTGGGAATCACTGGATTAGACTTTTTAATGCCTAAAAGGGATGTAAGTGGTTGAAATAGGGGATGAAAGTTTATATAGAAATCACGTCAATTTTTTAAGCAAGTATCTTAAAACTTACTTTTTATGCTTTTGACTAGATATAAATAAATACGACATTCAAAGTTTGTAAAAAAAATACCCAAAAGGGGTACCTAATAATAGGGGTGAAAGATTTTTGGCAAAAGATGGAAAAACTAAAAACGTCGTTATATAAAAATGTACTTAAATAAGCTATTTACAGTAAAATATTGTCAATGGCCTATTTTAATGTACACGTGTTTTACTTGCAAAATCATTAGCCTAAAAAATTAAAAATGCTGCCGAAAGTCACTATTTCACGCGGACGAAGTCCCGGGCACAGCTAGTCTTACTATACTTTACTAACGCGAAAATTTGTGAGTATGGAAGGATGGATGGATGGATGGATGGATGTTTGTTACTCTTACACGTAAAAACGGCTGGAGCGATTATAATAAAACCATACCAAAAGGTATGGAGTTAGCCGACACCCTGGATTAACACATAGAGGCTACTTTTTATCCCGGATAATTTCAAAGTTTGGTTTTTTCTGCAGTTTGCGTGTATGAGAATGGTCTCGTTTTTCTATCTCGCTCTAACACACGAGTATCATGTGTTATTGTCTCCCGCTTTGCCGATCTAGCGCTAGTATAATAAATCTATGGTCACAAGGCCATAATCTGTGCTAGCAGTAAACCGCGCGTTAAGCTATTACGTACACCCTCGTTATACATGACTTGACAGCGAAATATCCCACTGAACCGGCCCCCTGATTACGTAAAAGCAATAGCAAAGCCGACGCAAAGCGATAGCGAAAATTGTACAATATTCGCCTTGAAAGGTCAGAGTTCCTTTGAAATTCGTTTTACGTAATACGAATTTGACAAGCAATCAGCGAGTTTTGTACAATTACAATTTGACGGCCGATTGGTGTAGTAGGTAGTTACCCTGCCTGCGACGCCAAAGGTCCTAGGTTCGAATCCCGGTAGGTGCAAACATTGATGTGATGAATATCTATGTTTGTTTCCGAGTCGTGGATGTTTCTATACTTGTATTGTATACTTGTATACCGTCGCTTAGTACCCACGACACAAGACCTTAGGGATCTTAGTGTGGGACTAGGTCAATGTGTTGTGAAATGTGTGAATTTTATTTATTTATTTATTTAATTTTCGCTATCGCTTTGCTTTTGCTAGTTAGGTAATAAGGGGGCCTGTCTTTACCGTTGTTCTTGTGCAGGAGTAGTAATAGAACTGGCGGGTTGTTTTTTGGCTTTAGTTTTACTTTTACTAGTTAATAACATGAACGTATAAAGAAGAACGGACAGAGTTGTGACTACACAGAGTGAAGCATTCCTAGTAAGCTCGGCAACGATATTCCATGGAGTAGGGATGTGTATTGACGCGTTGCAAACCATAGTAAGCTCGGCGCCTACTGGAAAATACGAACGCGCCGCCATTTCGGTGCTTCAATCTGTGCAGTGACAACATTACGTCCGTTGTTCTTTATACGTTTATGGTTAATAATAATTAATTGTGTAATATCTATGCATATAATAAAAATGTAACGGATCGCTGTCTGTACATGGAAGATATATGAGAAAAAATATTATAGGAGACCTTTATCAACGCAATAGAACCCAAAACGATAATTTTTGGAATTTTTGTCTGTTTGTCTGTGCGTTTGTGCACGCTAATCTCAGAAACGGCTGAACCGATTTCCATGCAGTTTTCAGGAATATATTGTGACAGGTCCCACTTAACATACAGGGTGTAAAAAGACAACGATGTTTTTTTAATACCTCGTATTCTTTGTAAGGTTACGATCATTTTCTTCTATGGAACCAAACCTGGGAAACGACAAAAAAAAATAATGAAAAAATACTGTCATTTTATTGCAAGCAATGTATTCGTTTGATGCTCAAAGTACAAATGTATCTACAAAACTAACATTATAACATTTTGACATGGTATCTTTGAAAAAAATGTTTGTTAACCGATTTCAGATGGATTTATGTAAAAAAAAATTATAATATTAATGTAACTTTGGACCTCAATATCTTGGAAACCCGTGATTTCCCAGGGGTGCTTCCATAGGAAAAAATGATCGTGATGTTACAAAGAATAGAAGGTATTAAAAGAACAAAGTTGTCTTTACACCCAGTATAGGCTACTTTTTATCCCGGGAAAATATTTTTATCCCGGATAATTTCGACATTTTGTTTTTTCTGTAGCCCACGCGGACGGAGTCGCGGGCGTCCACTATATTTTAATGAATTGAAACATTTGCATGCTACATTTTTTTGGCAAAACATGTCTCTTGTCTAATAATCTAATAATAACTTTATTGTGCCATGTTTCGATCAAATGAATAATTATTTTCATTTTCACAAATACATAGACACGGGCTGTGTCAGACTCGGGCTAAGAACTTACGGAGCGGTTTTCACTGGCGACCGTCGCGGTCGTGGAACTGCGTATTATTTAAACTCACGAGACCGGTAATTTGCGCGGTTACGCAGCCGTCGCGGTTGCGATCATCGCCCGCAAACTTGGCGGGCGAAAGGATCGCAAGACGGGCGGTTGCAAGGCGGACAGTTAACGATTAGTTGAGGTCCATACCGCCAAACGACCGTAGAGCGCGCGGGCGCGACCCGCCAAGGCTGGTGTTGACCGCGGCCCGCGCGATTTACTAGTTGCCCGCCGGTGCAGCGGGACCCGCAAACAACCGCGCACACCGCGGGCGTAAAACGCGTCGTGAAATGCGCTTTAATTTACATATACCTATATCTGCATTCTACAAAAGCTGCGGGCCCGCAACCGCGGCTGGCGCGGGTGAAAACCGCTCAGTGAGTTCTTAGCCTCACCGATTGACTTCGCCGATTTTTTTAGAACAGAAAAAGACGTCGCATCATTTAAAATTAATCAGAAAATTATGGAGTTTGTGTCGGTGGGGTTTAAAATTATGCGGCCAATTTAATAATACCCATTTTACTTGTCAATTTATAAATTATAGAAAGTTTGAAGATAAATTGACATCTGATTGAAATGTATTTTATTTGTGTTTTAAGTGATTATTTTATTTTAGAATAAAAGTACATGACACAATAAAATACTTATTATTATTATTACCTATACTGAATGATTCATTAATTACCTGATAATGAGTACTTATATCAAAAAGTTAAATAGACCTTTGTATAATTCTGAAAACGAGATTTTCATCTCACTGTAGATGGAAAATATGAGAAAAATATGCTCAACAGTCTATTTTTTCCCAAAAGTCTATTTTTGATAAAAGATAAATAGTTTTAATATTTTGGCTTGAATGGCCTTTTTGCCAATACATTTTTATTGAAAAAAATATTTTCTTAACATGTAAATATTTAAGTAAAGTGCTCATTTAATATAAGTGACATATTTTATACCTAGCCAATTGATAAAATAATTAGCTATTAGTATTATGTACCTAAACGCTAAATAAAATGTGATATTCCTATGATATTACTGTTTTTTTTTATCCAACCTTAATTGTAATAGAGGGAGATAGCAAGCACTAAACCCCTTATCTATGTTCCACAAATGAAGATTTTTTTTATTGCTAATAAAGAAAACTGTTATTAGATAAGAGTAAGTACCTACTTACTCTTATCTAATAACAGTTTTCTTTATTAGCATTTTCTATTAGGTAGGTACTTACCTAAGTACCTACCTAATAGAAAATTTGTAAAAAAAAATACAAAAATAAATGGGTGTGGGTGACAGCCAGGCAAATACTGAAATGCTCAACAAGTACCATTGTGTTAAGTTATACGACAGTGTTATTACTCGCAGGAAATGCATTTTTAATTTGATTATCCGTAATGTTTGTTTTCCGCGCCAATTGTATCGGGTGATCCTGTGACTAGTTAAATGGGCTTATTGGTCATTCTGTGATACATTGCTGTTTTTTGGATCACTTGTGACTCTCCTTTAGTGTTGATCGGTTTTTTGAACTTTTTAGAGCGTAACTTTTTTTTTGAAAATCATCTTTTGGTTAAATTTTTAGTTTTAAGTCATTATCTAATCATCCCAGGGTTGGTTCCATAAAAGAAAATGATCGTAACCTTACAATGAACGAGGTATTTAAAAAAATCGTTGTCTTTTTACACCATGTATAGGTGTATGTGTATACAGGATGTTTGTGACATGACAAAAAATGAAAAAATACTGTTATTTTATTGCAAGCAATGTATTCGTTTGATGCTCAAGGTTACATGTACCTACAAAACTAACATTTTGATAGGTAACCGATTTCAGATGGATTTATGTAAAAAAAATATGATAATATTAATGTAACTTTGAACCTCAATATCTCGGAAACCCGTGGTTTTCCAGGAGTGCTTCCATAGAAAAAAATTAACGGGATGTTAGCAAGAATACGAGGTATTAAAAGACCAAAGTTGTCTTTTTACACCCAGTATGTACAATGCGATTATAAGTCTAGTCTAAAGATATTAATTATACGTAAATTTGTAAAAAAAATGTGCTAATTAATCACCAATGCAAAATCATTAAACCTACCTCATTTATAACACCTTTCAATCCCTCATTTTCCGACGGAGGTTAACTAACATAATAACCAAAGCACAATAGAATAAAAACAATTAGGTACGGACCACAGATAAACTGAAAACATCAAAAAACACTCAAATATCATAAAGTTAGCAACTAATATAGTTAATGCAGTCATAAATTGCATTAAACTTCCACTTCAATCATAATAATAGTCTTGGACATTAATATTACTTTCCCGCCCTTTCTTAATAACACTCCTCATTGGCTTTTAAGTAGCCAATGAGAAGCGAGGAATGAAAGAGGCGGAAACCGGAAGAACTTTGGAATTGGATTTTAAAATGGACATGTCTTTTATTTTTTATTTTTCATAGCTGCATTGCTTTACCCTGATCATAGTAAAAAGGCTAATTCGGTATATTTAGGACATGTGGACGCCCTCGACTTAAAAAAAACTATTGTATTCATATAAACATACGACAGATTTTAAATTAGACCTATTATGTAGTACTTGCCAACAGACAGACAATCACTTAATTTTAATTGGTTGGCTGGAAGAAATCTCTGTTAGAGATAAGCTTGCCTTTTTATATTTTGTAATATATTTTCAAATATTTTATCTTGTGTTTTTTTTCTGAAAATTCACAAAGTGTCATTTTGGTTTCTATTGGCCCCCCATTTTCTGCCGTATCCATCTAACTAATGTATAAACTTGGGTTAGTTCACAATGGTGGCCACTAAACAAAATTGGATTGAACTTGATTTAGTTTTATTATTATAAATACCTATAGATAGATGTGTGGGACAACTTACAATAGGGCAGGCTACCATTAATTGAGGCCACCAGAACCAGAGTGGCCCAAACCACAATTTGTGAAAATATTAGTTAAGCACGACAATGCCCCTTTCAAACCCCCAAGCTCAAAGCCAGAGTGGCTCAAAGGTAATTTCAGTAAACAATCATAGATGACAAAAAAAATATGTTGTGACATCTTGATTCTTATTAAAATATTAATAGAGCATAGTATTTTGGCATATATCCACATATTCGTATTTTGTATTTGGGCCACTCTGGTTCTGGTGGCCTCAATTATAGTCTATCTATAGGACATTGTACTTGTTATAGGTACTCTACTAAAGTAATGTGTAGTACTTAGGTACCTTTATTAAAAATGTTCTTGTATTCCTCAAATAAATATTTCTATCAATCACTTGTAGTTATAATACATCTGATCCTAAAAAGCACCTTAATGCACATAGATTAAACTTTAAAAATTCTAACTAAATAGTTGACTCTTACGACATTTTCCCCCCAAATAGACATCATCCAATCACTTGGCGCCAAAATTCCCGCCTTCTATCCCTACTTTTTTCCCATCAGGATAAAGACAAATGAATCAGTGATCATTGAGCCAGGATAGAGATAACGCGGTTTTGAAACTAAAAAAAAAATTAAATAATTCGATACATAAGTGGTTTTTATTGTGATTTCTGTGATACGAAACTTTAATAAAAATTTTGAAATGTGCGTGGGATTGATTTTGTGGCAGTGAAAATATTTTTGAAGAACTTTTCGTTGATTTTGTGGTAAGTATCCATCTACTTTTTTGAAACATGCTAGGTATATTTTGTGACTATACAGGGTGTAACAGAAGGGGTATGTTAAGCGAAAAGCTATGTAAATAGCCCACTATAGAGAACCTATTTTCAAAATTTGAAACTCGAAATCCAGTGTTTATTTTTCAAGATAGTATGAACATTCCCGACTTGTTTAGGAATTCTCCATACTATCTGGAAAAATAAACATGTGATTTCGAGTCTGAAATTTTGTGGTTAGGTTCCTTTTAGTAGGCTATTTACATAGCTTTTCGCTTAACATACCCTTTTTGTTACACCCTGTATAGGCCTGTAGTATTTACCCTACCTAGGTCCTAGGCCTTTCTAAAACAGCTACGTTATCTACCCACCTACATGAGAAGATTAGAAATAAGTAGGTAAGTACCTAAATATATGTAGATCTAACGATTTCAAATTATGATACCTAATTGTACCTTGGTACGTCAGTCTAATGTTCAAATGGACCAAGTCGCAGGCGGTTGCTAGATCTACATGAATATGTTTATTGTCCACTCTCGTATAGCGTCGGCAGAGTCGTATAGTAGGTACACCCTATATCTGCCCCCGTGGGTCTCATAAGATATGGGGTGTCCGGGAGGAGAGTAGCAGCGTCTCCCGTGTTGACAATATGGTCCGAAAATCAGCGTGGTTACTATAGGTAATACCTCTCCTATGGCAGTAGCCCTGTGGCTTTGGCTTGCCCTAGGGGACGCCTGCGTTCAGCAGTGGACTAGGTACATAGGCTGATATATATTGTCGACTCTTATTGCCTTCAAGGTAGGGACAAACTGAGCCCACGTAGGCAACGTATACTACGCATTATGACATCTAGACTACGAATTTTATATGAAATCAGAAGTGAACTCTATCCAACCAAAAAAAAATTTTTGAAATCCGTTTATAATTGACAGAAATATCGGTGAACATACGAGTACATAAAAAAAGAAAAATTATACATACAGACGAATTGAGAACCTCCTCCTTTTTTTGAAGTCGGTTAAATATATTGACTTAAAACACACTTGTCGTACGCAACGTTGCGTATGATAAGTGTGTTTCTAAGCATATAAATTTCGTAGTCTAGATGCCATAATGCGTAGCGTACGTTGCATACGTGGGCTCAGTTTGTCCCTACCTTCATCCTTCTATTCTATAGAATACTATAAAATTCTATAGAATAAATACTTATACCTACTAAAATACTTATAGCTAGAGATTTTATTCAAATATTTCCAATTCTATTCGCTGTGCAAACAAACCAACAAAACACTCTAGGTGATGCTCGACACAATACAGGTGATTTTTGATCGTCAACGTACCCGAAAACTACGGAATCTCCTCATCATCACGATCATTTTTCTCCATAGAAACATACCTGGGAAGTGTCTGGTTCCCAAGATGTAAGGGTCCAAAGTTGAGTAAATAGACTGCGTTTTTCTGCATAAATGCACATAGACGCGCGTGGCAAATTTTTTCACGAGAAATAATAAATATCTGTCTATGAAAAAACTAGCATAAACACTGGACTCTACAAATTTCGCCCGATCAAGTAATTACAATTTTTTTTCAAAAAAATTTACATCGCTTCCCAGCATTTTTTTGGCATAAACTTACTTTATTTGATGTATAGAGTACGTACCCTTCGTTAAGGGTGGCAACGAATAAACACCCAGTATACTCGTATTCCCGAAAACTGCATCCAAATCCGTTAAGACGTTTCGGATATTAGCGTGCATCAGATCAGACCGTTTGTCTGCACGGGTGTAATTCCCTTTCACGTGGACAAAGTCGTGGCCGCTAAAGAAAAGTCACTGCTGGACGTAGGCCTCCCCCAGGGCACGCCATAAGACTGCCATGGGGGGTATTTGCCCATAGTCACCACGCTGGGCAGGCGGGTTGGTGACCGCAGTTTGTATTTTGGACTATGTTGTCAACACGGGAGGCGCTGCTGCCCACCTCCCGGAAACCCTTAATCGCCTCGTACGATACCCACGGGTAGACATGGGATGGTACGAATTCTACTCTGCCGGTACCACGCGGCAAATCTCGTATAGTCAACTACATCTACCTAATGCTGTAAAACAACAGTGAAATAAGCATGTGTCTACCACGTTCTAGCTATCAAAACGGGTCGCCCAGTCAATGTTTACGTTATACGGGACAACATGGTGTTTTGGTTATAACAAGGATAACATTATTCAATAATGAAGATAAACTTCCTTTTGTAATAACATGATTAGAATACCTTCTTTCCTGTAGGTACGAAGATCTTGTAGTAAAAAGACTTCAATTTCTAATACTTGTCTACCTATACATTTTGACGGCCGATTGGTGTAGTAGGTAGTGCCCCTGCCTGCAGCGCCATAGGTCCTGGGTTCGAATCCCGGTAGGTGCAAACATTGATATGATGAATATTGATGTTTATTTCCGAGTCATGGATGTTTCTATACTTATCTATGTATTTATATACCGTTGCTTAGTACCCACGACACAAGACCTTATGGATCTTAATGTGGGACTAAGTTAATGTGTTGTGAAGTGTGTGAAAATTTAAAAAAAAAAAAATAATACATTGTGTTACAAAAGGGGTATATTAGGCATAGGTAATGCTATGGAAAAGCCCGTTATAAAGAACATATTTACAAAATTTTGAACTCGAAATCCCTAGTATATTGTATTAACATTCCTGACCCATACCATCCAATCATCAAAAATAAACATAAAAACATGAAAATATAAAGAATAACGGATAGAGTGTTGTCAATACACAGAGTGAAGTATACATAGTAAGCTCGGTAACGAAATTCCATGGAGTAGGGATATGTATTTAATTGACGCGTTATCCACCCACACATACAAACCATAGTAAGCTCGGCGCCTACCTACTAGAAAATACGCATATCTGCATGCGCAACGCGCCGGTATTACGGTGCTTCAATCTGTGCTTTGACAGCATTACGTCCGTTGTTCTTTATACGTTCATGCATAAAAATAAACAGGTTGGTAGGCTATTTTCACAGCACTTCGGTTAAAAACCCTTTTTGTTACAGTCTGTACCTATGGTGTGAAACATCTGAGCTCCCAATAATAGGGCAGCCAGAATCACGAAGGATATACAGGATGTTTTTTCGTCGCCACCCTTAACGAAGGGTAGGTACGTACTCTAAAAATCAAATAAAGTAAATTTGTGCCAAAAAAAATGCTGGGAAATGATGTAAATTTTTCAATAATTACTTGATCGGGCGAAATTTATAGTGTCCAGTGTTTATGCTAGTTTTTTCATAGACAAATATTAATTATTCCTCGTGAAAAAATCTTGCTACACGCGTCAATGTGCATTTATGCAGAAAAATGCAGTCTATTGACTCAACTTTGGACCCTAATATTTTGGAAACCAGACACTTCCCAGGTATGCTTCCATGAAGAAAAATGATCGTGATGATGAGGAGATTCCGTAGTTTTCGGAAACGTTGATACCAAAAATCACCATGTATTATAGACACGTTTAGAATAGTGCGGTTTGTTGTAAAATATCAGTGGCCTTAGTCGACTCTTTCTAGTGAAGCCTCGCATCAACACCATGTTTTTTACTTGTCGAAATAAATATTTATTTGCTGCCAGTTAAAGGAAACAAACATTATTTAAAAGCCTCTTATCTTAAAACCATCTTAGCTTAATTATGTTATAATGTTATAAGATTTATTTATTTATTTATTACAGCTCTGTGGGCAACCAACAACTTATAAAACAATGTATTAAATTACAGGTTATCACATGTAATAACAACATACGTAGTGTTTAGAAGTTTAATAGTTTCAATAATTATCGAATAGCAGCACCCGTATAATGAATTTGGTGAGAGCGAGATGTCTCACTTTTCAACGTCAAATCCACAGAGCTAAGTATTTTTTTAAATATATTCACACACTACACAACACATTAACCTAGTCCCACACTAAGATTCCTAAGGTCTTGTGTCGTGGGTACTAAGTAACGGTATATAAATACATAGATAAGTATAGAAACATCCATGACTCTTAAAAACATCAATATTCATCATATCAATGTTTGCACCTACCGGGATTCGAACCCAGGACCTATGGCGTACGTAGGCAGGGTCACTACCTACTAGACCAATCGGCCGTATTAAACTAGACAAGGCAAGTGTTTCTACTTGGTGTGTAAAAAGGGATTGCAAACCACTTCTATCAGCCCTAATTCATTCATTCTGACTTGAGAACGAGTGTCTATTCTAATTCTTAAGTTCTTTTTTTACATGCAAAGTACATACACTTAGTTTATCTAGTTATTAATAGCTTTGTGAATATGACGTTTAAAAGTGAGACATATCGCTCTCACCAAATTCATCGTACGGGTGCTGTACTGACTGAAAAATCTATGAAGAGAGAACATTGACATCGTGCGAATTGATATAAGTAGGTACACAATTTAGTAAAACATCTAATTAAATTATAGAAACAGTTAGCCACCATAACCCTACAGTTCCTCACTTCCAATCGATAAAAAAACATAAACAACTATCCGATTCATCTCGAGAGGGGGGTATGGGTACTTGAGACTAATTTCTACTGATTTCGAATCCGGCGCCGGCGCAAGTCGGGAGCGTAGTCATAGATAAGATTATACTACTTACTAAAATACAAGAAGCATAGCAAAGTTTTTTTAACTAAAGATTATAGGTAGATAATATACATACATACATACCTACATATAATCACGCCTTTATCCCTTACGGGGTAGGCAGAGCACCAAGGGCCGATAGAACCACATGGTGCCACTTCTGACCAATTTTGAGGGTATAGTTGAGATGTACAAGTTCGGTTAGTAGTGACAGGTGGTCAGCCCATCGCCTACAAAACACCAAGACCCTCTTGTCACTCTACTGACTTGTACAGTATGCCCGGGAAGAGAAGCAACTGTAGTATTATACTTTTTTTTTCACTCCCAGAACAGCATAGAAGAAGGTAGATAATATGTAGGTACTAAATGTTTTCACTCCCGTGTTAGGACTATCAAGTCTCATGTACAAATTAGAGGTAACGAATCCAATGGAAAATGTTTCCGAGAGATCCAAAATAGCCTCTAAGTCAGCCTATTGTAGTCCACTGCTGGACGCAGGCCTCTACCAGGGTACGCCACACAGCTACTACTATAAAGGGTTTTTGACCATAGCGTAGAAAGCACTGCTGGGCAGGCACACAACATTACACATACATAAAAATCACGCCTCTTTCCCTGCGGGGTAGGCAAAGATCGCAGATCTCCACTTGCTACGGTCCACGACATCTCTTTCGCTGCATCTACTTTCATGATATTCTTCATGCACGCTCGTTAAACACAAAATTACTTAAGTATTTTTTTACAAAATGGTTAACATTAATAAAAAATAATAAATGTTTGTATCACAAAATAAACAATTTAAAGAAATATCAAGTCGTGTTGTTCCCCACAGACCCGATGTCCAGCTACGGCAGTATGTCTCCATCGGACGAGGGGTTCGACCGCTACGAGCCACCCTTCTACTGCCAACCACCACATCAAGGTATACCCTCAGCCTCATTGTACCTACCTATTTACTTAGTCTATGTTTTGTTTCTGGTCATTTACCTACATCTGTCTCACTTGTATCATTTTTCATTTTAGATGTGTAGGTACATCTAAAATATGAAATTCTCATGTCGCGGTGTTTGTCACCAAACTCCTCCGAAAGGACTTGACTGATTTTTATGAAATTATTATTCAGTAGGTCTAAGAATAGGTCGTAAACTATTTTTTATACCCCTTCCACGCAATAAGCGACATCAACGCGAGTGGAGCCGCATGTCAGACATGGAGAAAATTAAAAATCTGCCAAAATTCAATAGAAAAAAGAATAGATAAAGTGAAATTAAAAGATATTAAAAAGAAAACTAACTTTAAAAATGCACACACGACTATGCACACATCCTATAGACAGCTAAAATGGCGTTGGACGGGACATAATTGTTACGAGAAAGTAAAGAGAAGTGGACCAAATTAGTAACAGAATGGTATCCAAGAGATAGCAAAAGAAATAGAGGAAGACAAACAGCTTGTGTACAAATAAGAATAATTTTTTATTCCTCTATGGTATAATGAAAACAAATGACTTACCAGGTACTCCGATGGAAGGCGGCATGTACTGGGCCCCGCCTGCCGACAGCCAGGAGTATGACGGCCAGGACGTCTACCACGACTCCACGCACTATATTGGTAGAAACTATGGTAAGATAAGATAACTATGGTAACGTAAGTATGGTATAATCTAATCTCGTACACATTATCATTAGCATGAACCTTTTTACGCGGCGTAACGCTATCGACTCGCAAGCTACATAAATCTATGACATAGTGAGTAACGATAGCGTTACGGACTATCGAGAGGTTCGTGCTTGACTGCTTGCCCCACAGTTGTCAAACTGTGGCCCGCGGTCGGTAAAGAGTTCTGACCATTACTATATGTTACAATACAATACATTAGTAATGTAGTACATTACTATACATTACACTAATAGAATCTAAGTGTTAAGGACTGGAATTGTGAGGCACCGAAAAGTGTAATGGTGCATCGAAACTGTTAGTATGACATTAGCACTCTATAACATCTTATTCCTCTATGCCCTAGCTATGCCTCACATGGTCCTATGTGGCCTTTGACCAGATAAGTGTGATGATGAGATCAATAAACTTTATGCCTCAGATGTTATATCAATGTTTACTGAGGATAATGTTTTGTCAGAGGAGAATGTACCTAGATTAGTCTTATGCGGATTCGGGCTAAATAGTGGTAGTTTTTTAATCACCACAGCGTGGAATGTTAAATCTCATTGAGATGAATCTAAGGCGCAGGCCGGCAGAACAGACGTAAGACGCAGACGGGGCGCGTATTCCAGACGCACTAAAGCTTTATACAAAGTAATTTTTACTCGGCCCTTTAAATTTATTGGTGTCTAATGACAAAACTGCCATCTTTGCTGATTTTGAAACAATCTGTAATTGTCTATATTATCGTACGTCGTATCTTAACGGAACTGTTATGTATTATGTTGGCAATACAATATCCTCATGTATAGATACGTACGCGACGCTTAAAACAGTACAGAAGACAGACCCGTCTGAATGCCGCAGTCGCGGCGCGACGCAGGAAGAAAAAAATCATTCTGTAGAATGTTTTGAATCGTGTCACTCCGCCCTCGCAGACGGGGCGCGGACATTTGTTTCTCCGCGTCTTACGTCTCTTCCGTCTGGCCCGTGCCTAATGATGCTTCTCAACCTCAAATGCGATCAGCCGTTTAGGTTCTAGAGCAGTGGTTCCCAAAGTGGTCCAGGTGGACCCCCAGGGGTCCACAAGACACTCGATGGGGGTCTACGTTGGCGTGAAAAAATGGGATTTCACAATTAATTTGTATGTGGTGTAAGCATGTAGGGGGTCCACCAGGACCAGTTAAAAGTTGAAAGGGGTCTATGAAAAATGAAAGTTTGGGAACCCCTGCTCTAGAGCGAAAGAGCCAAAGAAATACGCCTTCATACCAGGTAAATGTGGCTGAGAGGTTATTCATCGTGACCCTGCAGTTCTTCCTACTCCTTCTTTCCTACGTTTAGTGTATTTTTTGCTATATAAAAGTTTTTTTGGTCAGAAGTGGCACCATGTGTTTCTACCGGCCCTTGGTGCTCTGCCTACTCCGTAAGGGATAAAGGCGTGATTATATGTATGTATGTATTAGTTTTTTTTGGCAGGTTATGATGAAATGCAAATGTCTGGGAACGAGCCGTACGATACGTATCACCATTCAATACATCATGAATACACACAAGGCACTATAGGTAAGCAATGTTTAATCAATAGTTATAAATATTAATAAGAAAATGAAAAAAAAAAAAAATCACCCGAGTGAGATTTAAACCCACGACCTCTCGTATTCCGCGCATCGCTCTAACCAACTGAGCTATCGGGTCACTTAACTCGGATGACGAATTTTACCATCTCATTTACATTACGTTTTTGGCAACGTTATTTTTCCATCCCGATAGCTATACTACACTAACCAAATCTCGGTAAACAAAGCTGAATCCCTCACCAATAGTTATTTGACAAAATAGGTTATTTGACTTCGGTACTGATGATGATGCGGGGCTTCATTATAATACATCGGCTGCATATCTTTACGTGCGTGTCATAAGAATATCAAGTCACTTTGTAGAGCGCATGTGGCTAGGACCACCATTTTAATCAGAAGAGAGCCCCACACCTACCAAACACTGAATCAGCCATTTTTGCCGATAGTTTCCAAAAGTTATTTCATAAACGAGCAATAGGAGTCATTGTGGGATGGAGGGGTCTCTACCATCGTAAGCCTTCCAAAAAAACATAAAAAACATCAAGGATTTCCACCAGGTCTCGACTGCGACCTTCAACTGCCCCGCTACGACCGTCCACCAGCATCATCATTCGTTCGCGTGGTCAAGCGACGAACGACGGCGAACAAGAAGGAAAGGCGACGGACACAGAGCATTAACACCGCGTTCTCTGACCTTCGGGAATGTATACCTAATGTGCCACCTGATACCAAACTGTCTAAGGTGAGTAGCAACTTATCTACCACCAAAGGGAAATTGTATAGATAGAGAACGGGTAACCTTTGGATCGGCTATCTTTTTTGACAGTTCAGTGCTGATCACTTATTAAAAGTTCATCAATTGTAAGTGGCATAAATGATTGGGCATATGGAGCAAATTTGGCAACACACACTATCTATATGCAAATTCTTATTCTTAATTGCACACACACAAAAAGAAATACGGCAAACAACATAAAAGAAGAGATGCATGTACAATGGCAAGCTTATCTCTACAAGAGATTTCTTCCAGCAAGCCAAGCAAGCAAAGAGAAATTGTTAACAAACAGGGTAACATGTGCAATCAAACAAATTCTAAGAAACTACATAACTACATTGAGAAAAGAAAAGGAGAGAAACAATTGACAGCATATTCAAATAATGGATAAGAATCCTGCAGCTTTTCCCTAAATGTGCGAACAGTGCGACAATCTCTAACCGTATGGGGTAATTCATTCCAGAGCTTAACCGCCTGAACCGAGAAAGAATACCAAAAAGCCTCAGAATTAAATCGGGGAGTTTGCAGTAGTGATTCAATTTCTTTAGTTTAAATGAGTTTACATCACTCTGATCTGTCAAAAAAGGTAGCCGACAAGCCTGCAGGTCTCAAGTAGGTACAAATACTAAGCGGGAATGAAGTTAGAACAAGAATTTTAGAGAATCTTTTTTATAATTAGATCCATTAGATAGTATATGTTGTTATTCGGCCATGTAAATTGTTTATGGATAGATAGAATTTATATGATAATTACACATACACAGACGGCAACGACATAGAACAAGACAATAGAAATAGGGGAGAGACACAATAGAATAGAATAGGCAAACTGGTACACTTAGGTACATGTAGAAAAGAACAGTAAAAGATTGGAGCCCGGCAGTTACGAGTACGTCCCGTGAACATGCAACCGTCAAATAGGTCCCTTTTCAGCTGGATACTGCTAAAACAAGATAGGTAGACAGGCGTGCCTACCATGCAAGCAGCGCTGATAAGTATCTCTAGTCGATCGGTTATAGGAACCTCTGCACATAGCCAGGGTGAAATTGACTTGGTTTTCAAGAGCAACCCATATCAAAATTCTATACCCCTTCCAAAATTATTAGGGTCAAAACACACTGTTAACACCCGACGCGATAATATGTCGAAAATGTAGCGCGTGTATCGCGAGGTGTTTAAGTTTTTTTTATTTTTTATTTATTGCCAATTTAGACATCATTACAGAAATACATTAAACAGAGCAACTATATGTATTACACTTACAATAAATGTTAGTTGCAAATCTGAGTATGTGCCAATTATAGGTGTGCTACATCATTCACAGATAATATGATTGACAGTGTGTCTTGATCCACTAACGGCCAATTTCAATACTGGAGATCATAAAGAAACTAGGATTTTTTAAATTCCAAATTTGGTATTTTGTATGAAAACAATGGAACAATTAAACTGAAATATGCGAAAAATCTTCTCGGTTTATGATATTGGCTGTAAAGCCGTCTCACTCTAACCTATCCAATCGCCAGATGGTGCGAAAGAGATCGCAGAGCATCACCATTGCGTTCTCGAATCTGAAGGGCTGTATACCAAACGTCCCGCACGACACTAAGATGTCTAAGGTTGGTGCCAGGTCGGCGCGCGCTAGAGTGGTTTGGTGCCGAACTTAGGCCGAAATCAGGCCGAATTTCGGCCAAATTAAAGACGAATTTCGGCCAAATAAGGCCGAATAGTAGACTTACGAGCATGATATGCTGAAGTAATACACTTCATATTTATTACGATTTTCCCCCTAAACTTCACCACCAAATCAGGCTTCAAATTCAATGGATCAGCTAAGTTTCTCTTTAACACTTTTTCCCGAAAAAGATCATTGAGCGAAAAATTGTTCACAATGTGTTGTGGTAATAGCGAAACGGCCACAACGCAGAATTCGTTTCATGACTCTAATCAAAAAGCTCAGAATTGGTTACGGCAACCATGGAAGAGCTGCTTAATCGACTCTTACGACATGCCCATTAACATTACACATAAATAAGTCTAATGAAAATGCAAAATGTCATAAAAAAAAAACATAAAAATCCCACCCGAAATTCGGCCTCCAAAACCCCACGGTTTCGACCCCACCAACCACTCTAGTGCGTACCGGCCGTCGGTTTTTTCCCATAAACCCTGACTAAGTCCTCGTTTGTCACCAGATCAAGACCCTCAGGCTGGCCACCTCCTACATATCGTACCTGCTGAAGGTTTTGGAGACGGACGGAGAGCCTGCGGGGGGGTTTAAAGCTGAGCTTCATCATACACCGCCAAGGAGAAGAGGGACTGATGCTGTGAGTATAATTATCAATCTATAATCTTCTATTAAGCCGTGACTGAAAACAGATGTAAATAAATCAGTAACAAACAAGTACGCCTGTGAGAATGCTCAAGTTCTTTAGTCGACTCTTACGACATACACGGAAGGAGATGCAGCTGATGTATTCTAGTAAAACCCCTGCATCAGCACAGAAAACTATTAAAAGATACTATATAACTACATATTACAACCATAGAATAATAAGTCCCAGAATCCGTGATCACGCACATTTTTGAAGCAACTTTTAGTCGGTCTAATTAACCTAGTTGAATTTTATTTCTCCCCTTTATGAGTCTCATTCAGCATATTTTTGGGCATATGAGCAATTTTTACAACCTATATTTAAACTCTAAAAAGTGATAATAATAAATAAATAAATATTCACACACTTCTATACCCTTTCACACATTAACTTAGTCCCACATTAAGATCCATAAGGTCTTGTGTCGTGGGTACTAAGCAACGGTATATAAATACATGGATAAGTATAGAAACATCCATGACTCGGAAACAAACATTAATATTCATCATATATTTATATATTTGCACCTACCGGGATTCGAACCCAGGACCATTTATCGATTTGGCAACAATTTTCGGGTTAGAAGTGCCGAAGATGCGGAATTTTTGCCGCGTTTTTTGCTTCACTACCCGGCATACATTTGTCATTGATGACTCCTTCTGGAGTCTTTTTATTTCACGATTACAACTTATCGTCGCGTTTAGTTAGATACAAACAGGCGACAGTAAGTGCGTTACTATCTGTGCAACAGTCGCAACAGATGCGTCTACTTAAAGCACATACCTACTTTCCCAAGTGAATGCAACTCAAGTGTCCAGATTGTTAGGAGTTATTAATAGTATTTATTGAGATGAAAGATTCAAGATTCGCTTATTTATATGTGTATTATGTTTTCTAAAAGTATAATTAACTTTGAAGTAGATGAAGAAACTAATTAGGTACCTAATAGAAATCACATGTTGGGAAGTTGGTTTCCACTGCTGCGTTTTTCTGCAATGGGCTAGGATGAAAATAATTAATATCTATCTATAAAAAAACTAACTAAACACTAGTATAAATTTCGACGATGTACGATGCGGGTTCACTATAATAATAATAGGATAGGTAGGTACCTACATCAGCTGCATCTCCTTTCGTGCATGTTGTAAGAGTTAACTAAGGAGCTCTGGCATTCTTTCAAGAGTTCTTGTCGCTGATAATTTAAATCTGTCCCCGCTGTATTAACCGTGGGTATAGGTTATCCTTAGCGATCTGGCAGGTCTGGCTACTCCATTTGTGGTGCCAGCCGTGTGTATATAGGTACAGGATATTTTTTGGTCGTCAACGTTTCTGAATACCACGCATTCTCCTCATCATCACGATCATTTTTCTCCATGGAAGCATACCTGGGAAGTGTTTAGTTTCCTAAATATTAGGGTTCAAAGTTGAGTTAATAGACTGCGTTATTCTGCATAAATGCACATTGATATCTGTCTATGAAAAAACTAGCATAAACACTTTAAAAAAAAAAAAATTACTAGTTTCCCATCATTTTTTTGGGCATAAACTTACTTTATTTGATGTATAGAGTACGTACCCTTCGTTAAGGGTGGCAACGAAAAAACATCCTGTATGTAAATAAAGATATGACCCAAATGATAACCTTTTTTAAAGTCGGTTAATAAATGAAAAAGATGGTATACCTAATTAATTAATACCTAATCTATAAACTACGTTAACGAGTACAAAATTCAACAAAAGGAAAATAAATACCTATCTATATTTACAAAACTTGAATAAAGAAAAAAGTGCCATAGACTAAAATATACTTTTATCGAAAACTAAAAGTTAATCGTTTACAACACTATTTCAATAACAATAAACTTAAACTTACTATATAATCTACTAAAAACCGCATCACAAACCCTGCAGTCAATCTCTTATCCTAATTTCATCATGCGCCGATAGCATCGTAAACTAATATGAGATAATCAAATTACGTACAGACAGACATTGGGCGTAAATTGTGGAAATATCGCGATCTCTGGCGGGCCATGTGGCGAGCTTATTGCATTAGTTCGACTGGCGCAAACTACTGGCGTCCGCGGGAGCGGGAATAGCGATTTTAGACAGGGTATTTAGACAGTGTATTGTTGAATTGTATTTAGGGAGAGGCCTATGTGATAAATGATGACAATAAATTTAGAATAATTATTAGGTACATTATAAAACAAAGTCGTTTCGTCGTTGTGTGTTTGTGCCTAATATGTACCTATGCTTAGATTTTTAAAACTACGCAAAGGATTTTGATGCGGTTTTTATGTTAGATAGACTGACTAGCGGCTATATCTAGCGGCTGTACACGGTTGCAACACTAATGATATTCCACTTTACCCGATATTAACTATGTAAGCACCTACCTACCCAGCCCCCTGGATAAGTGAATATATATCTATTCGTATTAGAACAGTGAGAATTTTTTGGCAAAAAATTATTCGTCCATTCATCAATTTAATGAATGATGCGTTTATATGAATGGAATACCATTTGTCTAAATGGGTTTCTGTCTAAAGTAATTTTAATATAGCTTTATTATTAAAGAAAAGTGATTCTATGGGGCTTACTTTATAGAACGTATTTGAATATGGTCCTTGAATATGCTACTTAAAATTTCACCAAAGTGCAAGTATTTTCTTCAATGCGGGGCATTGTAATAAACCGCTAAAAAACTATAACCCAGACCACACGATGCCACGCGACCGGATAAAACAAAAACGCAGTTTAGAAACTCTCTCTCTTGTGTAAGGAGGTAAATAAATGTGTTTATTTGTAGAAGAATGGGTTGTTTTTACTTTTCTACTAAAAGTCATTAGTTATTCACACACTATTCATATTCACACACTACACAACACATTAACCAGTCCCACACTAAGATCCCTAAGGTCTTGTATTGTGGGTACTAAAGTAACGATATATAAATATATAACATTATTTATTCACAAGTTTCACTGTTACCTAGGCCCTCATCTATATAACTTCATTAATAAGAAAATTAACATATACGGGCTCACTTATAGTGCTTCCAAAATTAAGGTCTCGCGATGGCTTTTGAATCATAATTATGACGAAACTGAAACTATTTTATGCAACGTGAGTAGGTATGAGTTAGGGTGTGTGTATTCGTAAAACGGGTTGACAGTGTGTGTTATTTTCCCTACTAAATTTAATCTACTGCACAATTTAGTACAACAATTAACTATACCAGGTTCATGTGTTTGTTATAGGTATGTAATTTTACTGTTGGCATAGTATACAAATGAATGTAACAAACTGTTATTAGCATGAGAGAAAGACGCCGAATTCCACAGCACAGGGTATCCTAGTGTGGAAGGCAGCGAGTTTACTACACCAAGTGTATGATTTTTGTGCAACTAAACGATTTTTGATTTTGATTTTGATATAGATAAGTATAGAAACATCCATGACTCGGAAACAAACATCAATATTCATCAAATCAATGTTTGCACCTACCGGATTCGAACCCAGGACCTATGGCGTCGTAGGGTCACTACCTACTAGACCAATCGGCCGTCCAATTAGTTTGGTAAAAACATTACATAGGTACATTTATACACACACGATTGTTTCCTCGAAATAGGGTAGCTGTTAATCATCAGTGACAAGCTGCAAGGCGCGTGGTGCCGGCAGAGTAGAGTTTGTACCACCCCTGCCTGCCCGTGGGTATCGTACAAGGCCATTAAGGGTTTCCGGGAGGTGGGCAGCAGCGCCAACCCGCCTGCCCAGCGTGATGACTATTGGCAAAACCCCCCTGTGGCAGTAGCCTTGTGGCGTGCCTACAACCAGCAGTAGGCTGGACTGCAATAGGCTGAAGAAGAAGCTGCAAGCTTATCGCCTGAAAGAACCCACGAGTTCCTTAGTCAACTCTTACAAGATGAAGCTGATGTATCTGTCTGTATATTTATGTATCAGCCAGCATGGGCTGGGTAAAAGAATTAAAATTATTAAACTATGAGAAACAAAAGAAAACTGGTCATTTCGCTATGAACATTACGAGTATTAATCGAAAAATATCGTTAAGAAACCAGCGATAGCGAAAATTTGTAAAATTTTCACCTGTAGCATAGAGGAATAAGATGTAGACAGAAATAGAGTGCTAATGTCATACTAACAGTTGCGATACACCATTAGACTTTTCGGTGCCTCACAATTCCAGTCCTTGACACTTAGATTGCATTACTATACGTTACAATACATTAGTAATGTAGTACATTACTTTACATTACACTAATAGAATCTAAGTGTCAAGTACTGGAATTGTGAGGCACCGAAAAGTCTAATGGTGCATCGAAACAGTTAGTATGACATTAGCACTCTATGCCTACATCTTATTCCTCTGCGCCTGTAGCTACTCGTACATAAAATTTATACAACATAAAGCATATTTTTTCATACAAACACACCTTTTCGGAGGAAGTCTTGAAAAAACATCACCTGAGAGTTTGTTTACTCTTTGCAACATACACCAGACGCGAGCGTTATGTATATTTTTAGTTTTACTACCTTCTTCCTATCTTGTTGGCTTGTGTTTAATTTTTTTTATCTTTACTGATATTTTGTTATTTTTTACAGCTAATTTAATTATTACCAAAACTAGGAGATCTTTTAGTATAAAGGCGGGTTCAGTCTTTAGAGAACGTTCAGTTTTACCTTTCGGTAAGAGTGGCAACGAAAAAACAACCTGTATATAGCCTAAGTGAAGGATAAATTTTGATGTTGTCTTTTTCTAAAAGGTGTTCAAGATTGAGACAGCATTAACTTTATCCTTAGGTAGGCTATCTTATCAATGGAGAAATCGAGCTTTAATTTTACTTCATAATACACCCCGCGCCCCGTTCATTTTGGGAGATTTTTTATAATTGCTATGTGTAAAACTATGGTCTTCTATGATAGCGTTGTCGTAATTAAGCGGCCGTAAAGCGGCGGGGCGGCGGTGAGTGACGTCATAACATTTTATATCTGCCGCTCTCAAGAAAACCACGCCAATTTGATTAAATAGACAACGTTGTAGTGAAATGTTGACGACATAGTCCGAAAATCACACTGCGGTCGTCAACCCGCCTGCCCAGCATGGTGATTATGTCTTGGCAAAAACCCATGATAGTCTTGTGGACAACCTTGTGGCATGCCCTGGGGGAGGCCTACGTCCAGCAGTGGACTGCAATAGCTATGCTGATGTGTCATGTGTTTGTACTTCACATACTTGTATCTACATCTAAGAGTGAAAAACGTATAATGCTACAGCTGCGTCTCTTCCCGGGCATACTGTACAAGTCAGTAGAGGGACAAGCAAGAGGGTCTTGGTGTTTTGTAGGCGATGGGCTGACCACCTGTCACTACTAACCGAACTTTGTACATATATAGATGAGATGTACATCTCATCTATACCCTCAAAATTGATCAGAAGTGGCACCATGTGGTTCTATCGGCCCTTGGTGCTCTGCCTACCCCGTAAGGGATAAAGGCGTGATTATATGTATGTATGTGTGTAAGAGTGAAAATCTCGTTAATGTAAAAAAAAACTTTTCAGGAATAAGAAAAAACTGTGTGCTGTATTTTGTACAGCGTCTTTCATGTTTTTTATTAAGCATAAACTGCATTTCCGAGGTTTACTTTTCACTCTAATTTCTATCGGTAAAGACATATCGTATTTTACAAATCTATTTATATGAAAACAGCTCCCCGAGGAATCGAACTTGTAACCTAACACACAACTACCCCATGATGGTGTTAATCACCACACCCTCAGCACCCGATAACTTGAGTCATAACGCTCGAGTCAACAAAGGGACATTCCTTATTAATGAAGTGTGAATACAATTAACGCATACACTGACTGTGTTATCAATGCATTTTGTATGTGGGGATGTGCTAAAAAAGGGCAAAGTCAAAAGCACCCGAAACCGACAAGCATGTATGATGAACTAAATGAATATGGATGAGGCGAAAGAGGTATATTTGGAACGTATTAAATGAAGATCTGTAGTCTCTGCCTGCCTCTATGGGATATAGGCGTGAGGTTATGTATGTATGTATGTATATTATACAGAGTGTAACAAAAGGGGTATGTTAAGCGAAAAGCTATGTAAATATCCCACTAAAAAGAACTTACCCACAAAATTTCAGACTTGAAATTACATGTTTATTTTTCCAGATAGTATGGAGAATTCCGAAACAACTCAGGAATGTTCATACAATCTTGAAAAGTAAACATTTGATTTCGAGTTTAAAATTTTGGAAATAGGTTCTCTATAGTGGGCTATTTACATAGATTTTAGCTTAACATTCCCTTTCTGTTACATCCTGTATAGCGTCGGCGTCGGCTAGTATTTACATAGTTAAACTTTCCTCTTAACTATCTATTGCTAAAAACCACATTAAAACCCGTAAATTAGTTGCAGACCTATGCGTGGTTAGAATAAATCTACCTACAGACCTGATACATGTCTATCTTCAAATATAAACCTTTTCTATTCAACGTACCCAGATAAAACAAAAACAAAAAAAATAGTAGGTATAAAATCCTTCTCGAAAACTGATAAACAATCAAATCCAATAACTTTTACACATATATCTCCGCCACAGTATTTTCCAAATCATTCCGAAAACGTGCTCTCAATTACACGGATAATGAACGTGTAAAAAAAACCTTGTAAACGATACTACAAACATGTTATTCCTACTTTACAAAAAAAAACGTTTGAAACGCGCTGATTGTGCGCACGTGTTTTTTTACTGGCCGTGCGTCTAGTATCGTTTGACGGCGAACAAAAAAGTAAAATAAAAAAATGGCTCCCGTATCCAGTTTTTTTTTGGCTTCCTTCCTTATTGCGCACTAGTGGACGCCCGCGACTCGGTCCACATAAACTACAGTATATTAAGATAAAACAAACACCAGTTATTATATACCTATAGTTGTAGCTATTGCGTGGTACAAACACACAGACACATAAATTCTAAAAGTGGAAAAAGAGTTTGTTCTATTATAAAAAGTAACATGTCCTGATTTGATTCATCAACGCTGAGGCAGCAAAACTACTGAAGCTAGAAACGTGATATTTAGACTGTGGCTTCCTTTTGTGACGTATAGGTCCAATAAGAAAGGATTTCCTGAAATTTCCACGGAAACGATATCTAATAACGAGATTCTTTTAAAGTTTTCGCTGACGTTTCTATGCTGATGCGGGGTTTCACTAGAATACATCAGCTGCATCTCCTTCCGTGCATGTCGCGTAAGAGTCGGCTAGCAACTTGTCACTGATATACTAGATAAACTATACTAGATAAACGTGGCTGCAGGATCTCCTACGAAGTCCTTAAGGACCCCATACTATACACAGCCGTGTATATACATATATATACCTATTATCCTCGATCGATCGATTTATCCTACTAATAATATTATAAACGCGAAAGTTTGTAAGTATAGAAGGATAGTTGGATGGATGTTTGTTACTATTTCACGTAAAAACGGCTGGAGCGATTTTAATAAAACTTGGTATGGAGTTAGCTGACACCCTGGATTAACAGATAGGCTACTTTTTATCTCAAGAAAATATTTTCATCCCGGATAATTTCGACATTTTGTTTTTTCTGCAGTCCACGCGGGCGAAGCCGTGGGCGGCCGACATAGTAAGTTAATATTTAGATGAACCCATTATAATATGTAGTTTCTTTTTGTTTCAGTCCAACTCGTCAGACAAGGGTCGAGCAAAAGGTCGAACTGGATGGCCCCAACACGTATGGGCGCTTGAGCTTAAAAGCGAACAAAATTTACAGACATAGTTAGAGAGAGACATTAGAATTATACTAAGATACATGAGAAATGCATTGTCCAAGGGCCGTAACTGCAGGATGACAAGTAGGCTAAATGACATAGGCCGGATGAGGCCCCCGGTCAAAGGAGAAACCCATCTCCCAACATGCCTGTGATGCCATAGGTCCTGGATTCGAATCCCGGTAGGTGCAAACATTGATATGATGAATATCAATATCAAATCGACACTTGCCTGCTTCGGTGATAAGGTAGTTAAAAAATGTGGCTAATGAGCCTACCGTCGCTTTTTGGGTACAAATATAATTATTAGCGACCATAACAAATGCAATGGGAAATGTTTCGAAGTTATTCTCAGTAGGCATTATAAGTTACCTAGATATACCTACTTATATTGTAAAATAATTATATTTTAAGTATAATTACTTGTACCTAAGTAGGATTAAATTTAAGCTTTATTTTGTGCCATAATAAATAATGTATGCCAAAGAAATGTTGAAATACATAATTTTGTTCTAACTTTGTGTTTTTATACATAACCCATATAGGTACCTATGCTAAGTAGGTAAATAGCTAGGTAGTATACAGGGTATAACAAAAGATGTCTACTTAGGTTACAGAAAACAGCTCATTATTTATTGTATGAACATTTCTAAACTACTAAAAATATTAATACGATCTTGAAAATCAAAATGTTTGATTTCCTAACGGGATCCAGAGATCTGTGACAAATTGCTAACTCATCTCCAGAGAGAACACCCTAAGGCGCGGGCCAGACAAAAGAGACGTAAGACGCAGACGGGGCGCGGACATTTGTCTCTACCGCGTCCCTTTCATACAAAATGTATAGAAGCGTCGCGACGCAAAACATACAGAAGAGACGGGGCGCGGGCGCGACGCAGGAAGAAAAGAATCGACTCCGCCCTGTCCGCGTCTTACGTCTCTTCTGTCTGGCCCGCGCCTATGGGGACGGCCAGACGGTAGGCATCCCGTCTTTTCTGTATGTTTCACATCTCGACGGCTGTATATATTTTGTATGAAAGTAGATTAAACGGGCGCCGCGACTGCGACGGGTCCGTGTCTTCTGCCTTCCGCCTTTTCTGTCTGGCCGGTCCCTAAAATTCCTTAGTCAACTCTAACGACATGTTCGGAAGGAGATGCGATGCAGCTGATATATTCTAGTGAAGCTCTCTATCAGAATAGGCAAATTAAGAAACTATTTAAGGCTATGAAGACAAGCTACTCCTATGCTGCTCTGGGAGTGAAAAAAAGTATAATACTACAGCTGCTTCTCTTCTCGGGCATACTGTACAAGTCAGTAGAGAGACAAGAGGGTCTAGGTGTTTTGTGGGCGATGGGCTGACCACCTGTCACAACTAACCGAACTTGTACATCTTAACTATACCCTCAAAATTGGTCAGAAGTGGCACCATGTGGTCATATCGGTCCTTGGTGCTCTGCCTACCCCGTAAGGGATAAAGGCATGATTATATGTATGTATGTATGAAGACAAGCTGTGGCACTAACCTGAGACGTCACCCCCCCCGCAAGTTTCATCAGGATAGCTCCTTTTACTCAGTAGTGTGTGTAGATCACGCACTAAATTATAAATTCGAAATAATAGTAAGTAATCTAAATAATAATACTAAATAATAATAAATGTTCAAATAAGTAAATGCACGTAGGTGCTTATACACTTGTTCAAATACCTACGGCTTTTCTCATTATGGTTCAGAGAAAAAAGATGCAAAAGCATCAAGCATATTGCAGCTAGGATACATGGCAATAAAACTACCCGTATCTGCAATATAAAATAAACGCAACAAAACTAAACCTACAATGCCTAGGCTGGTCTAGGCTCCTACCTATACTTAGGTACTTCAGCGATTTGTTTTACACATGAAGAAGGTATAAAAGTGGAGGTGGGACTATAAACCGAGTCGTGTGGCAATCGTGAGGCCATGACGTCATGATAGGGGCGTAGCTTCACCGCCAGTGTAACACAGTAGCTGTAACTAAACACTTGTGCTCCGAAATGTAACCTAGTGCCATAACAATTGCCATCTAGTGATGAGTAATTGCACTAGTAAAAAAATCTTGAACCATATTGATAATGAGCAAGTAAATGAAATTGTATTAGGCGTTACAATTCGGAAGTTCAAACATTCACTATGGGTGCGCCCACCAGTGTCAGGTCAGTGGAGGGTGTAGGGCCCGGTGGTGGGCGCACCCATAGTGAATGAGCAAGTAGTTTGACTAGTCACTACAAGGTGGTTTCTATGTAAATGGGCAGGGCTATAGTGTTCAATGCTCCCCTCGTCCTATACTTCATCCCCGCTCCGCGACACATTATTTCTGTATGAAAATATACTTAGCCGCTACTCCTCTTTAATTCCTTCTCCATGGTTTTACAACAAACCTACATTTGTTATACCTATACAAAGAGCTGTCGTATGTTTGTTAGTTCTATTTAAGAAATCAAGATTCACCTCCTACGTATTTACCACAAGTGGGCCGAATAGATTTGTATATTCCTCTCAGAAATGTCGTGTTCGACCACAGTAGAGTTTAAATAGAACTAAAATTAAATAGAATTACCTTAGAATAGGTACAAGAAAGGAATTCCCGAAATTTCGAATGGAAAAGGGGAAAAGGAATTATACTTGTATCGTTAATCATTTAGGTACCTACATCTGTCCGCGCTATGCTAAACGTGACTATGCAATCTCTGTAATGATCTTGCAGTTCTGGCCCCGATACTTCTATCGTATGAAGAAATCATTAAAATCATAAAAAAAAAACTCAGGAATGTTCTATTCATACAATCTTAAAAAATAAACATGTGATTTCACGTCTCAAATTTTGAGAATAGGTTCTTCGTGGGATATTTTCATACTATTTCGCTTAACATATCCCTTTTGTTACATCCTGTATACGTATATTTCACGAATGGAACCTTCAGGAAATCTATAAATAAAAAGTATTTACGTGAAGTGCACAGGTTAGTATTTAGTGCAGTTTACGCCAGAACAGGGCCATGTGGTAGAGCGGCGCGCGCGCACTACTGACAACACACGTTTACAACATTTTTGGACAGACATAGATAGGTACATAAATATTCAGTAAAATACGTTGTATGAAGCAGGTGTTTTAATCAGCAAGATCAGATTTCATCTTATATTAGTCAAAGTTGTTATATTTATAGTGATGATGATGTAAAAGTTATCTGTGACCAATGTTTTACCAATAATCGATGGCACTTATAATAGTAACTTATCCTGTCTGACTCGTCAACATAGAGGCAAAACCACTGAAGCTAGAAACCTAAATTTAGACAGTGGCTACCTTTTCTGACGTTATAGGGATTTTTCAAAACTCCTACGAGAACTAACGGGGCTACTAAAGTTTACGCGTACGAGTTCATAGACGGCAGCTAGTAGTACATTATGTTACAAAAAAAAACAAAATCGGTTCATAAACGACGAAGTTATCCGCAAGCATATATAAAGAATACCTATACAAAGTGATTTTCGGTCGTCAATGTTCCCAAAAAACTACGGAATCTCCTCATCATCACGATCATTTTTCTCCATGGAAGCATACCTGGGAAGTATGTGGTTCCCAAGATATAAGGGTCCAAAGTTGAGTAAATAGACTGCATTTTTCAGCATAAATGCACATAGACGCGCATAGAAAATTTTTTTCACGATAAAGAATTAATATCTGTCTATGAAAAAACTAGCATAAACACTATAAATTTGCGCGATCAAGTAAATATATAAACGGAATGCAGAGGTCGTGGGTTCGATTCCCACCCGGGTGAGAAGTTTTTTCCATTTCCTTATTAATAATTTTATATTTTTTTATTTACATTCTTTCCCAGCATTTTTTGGCATACTTACACTTACTTTATTTGATGTTTAGATTATTCTTCGTTAAGGGTGGCAACGAAAAAACATTCTGTATATTATATACGGCCAAATTGAGAAACCACCTCGTTTTTTCAGTCGGATTAAAAAAGTTTACAAGTTCATAGTCACCCTACTCCACTACAAAAATACCGTACTAATCATTTTATAGCTACATAAATAAAATACACTTTGATGTGTTCGATGGAAACTGTCAATACGAGTATCTCTATGTAGATAGGTACCTTTTTTATTTTATTTCTATAGCTTTTACTTTAATGTAATTAAAGACAGTTTATGATCATGTTACATTTCGGCGGTGCCATGATCGGATAAAATGTCAACGTTTCGATACATACATGCAGCCAGAGCTACAGGATCGCGAAGGAAATCCTAAAGACACGTTTAGCAGAGTGGGGTCACATGAAAAAGATTTGTGACAAGTTCCTTAGTCGACTCTTACGACATACACGGAAGGAGATGCAGCTGATGTATTCTAGTGGAACCCCGCATCAGTACAGGCAGCGTATCATTAATAATACAGGGTGTAAAAAGACAACAATGTTTTTTTAATACCTTGTATTCTTTGTAAGGTTACGATCATTTTCTTCTATGGAACCAACCCTGGGAAACGACAAAAAAAAATGAAAAAATACTGTCATTTTATTGCAAGTAATGTATTCGTTTGATGCTCAAAGTACAAATGTACCTACAAAACTAACATTATAACATTTTGACATGGTATCTTAGAAAAAAATGTTTTTTAACCAATTTCAGATGGATTTATTTAACAAAAATGATAATATTAATGTAACTTTGGACCTCAACACCTTGGAAACCCGTGGTTTCCTAGGGGTGCTTCCATAGAAAAAAATGATAATGATATTACAAAGAATACGAGGTACAAAAAGAACAAAGTTGTCTTTTTACACTTAGTATATTTTATTTCAAGAAAATCTGACTTCTCGTCCACTCACGAATGTTTAGCAGCCATGATTTCTTTCATCTTCCGACGCGTCTTTTCCCCTGTATTTTGCCCATCATAATAAATTGAAGCAGTTGGTATCTCTCATGCCGCAAAATATGACCTAGATAACCAAATTTTTTTTATTTTTCACGGTTCGCATCAACTCTCAATCAAGTGTAGGTACACAAAAACCTAATAAGGTCACTTTCACCCTGTAGGTATAAAAAATAGAGCTTAGTAGGTAGAAGACGACGGTATTTGTTATTTTATTTTCTACTATAAATGAAATTGTATTAAGCGTTACAATTCGGAAGTTCAAACATTCACTATGGTCAGTGGAGGGTGTAAGGCCCGGTGGTGGGCGCACCCATAGTGAATTTTCTACTATGTAAGTACAGTATATACCCTTCATAATGCACTCTTCATAAATACATATTTTAATTTCATTTGCTTCGCTTGCTGGAAGAGATCTCTTATAGAGATAAGCTTACCTAGGTACATTCATCTTTTTTTCCGATGTAATTTATATAGGCATTTTGTGTGTGTGTGTGTGTGTGCAATCTATCTATCTATCTATACATATAATAAAAATGTAATGGATCGAAAAAATATAGGAGACCTTTATCAACGCAATAGGACCCAAAACGATGATTTTTGTCTGTTTGTCAGTTTGTCTCTTTATCTTTGCGTTTGTGCACGCTAATCTAAGAATATTTTTTCGCCAAAACTAGGTATGCAATGTTAATCAATGAATATGATCAAGACCTTGGCATAGCATATAGTGAAATGCAGCCTATGAACCTATTGCATACATACAATGCCATATACAATCGAATAAAATGCCATATATTTTGGCAATTACATTACAGAACACAATCCATGAATAATTTGTCTTAATGTAAAAAATGTAAATGGAGAAAAAAGGTGCCAAGTTTTGACGTAAATTGTCATGAAAATTATTTTATATCCTTAGATTAATGATAGGTCTTCGCTCCGCTCTAACTAGATGGAGTACTATCAATAAACAATAGCTCCGTGAATGCGGCAATTTTATCATGATTGATGACATGACAATCATCAATGACAATTTGCAAGGATGCTAGTATGCGTGAAGGATTTTGTTGCCAACTGCTTAACTGTTACCCGAATGAAGGAAAACTAATGCAGAAAGCAATTCATGTATTCAGAGTCATCATCATTATTATCATAATTTTCAGGCATGAGAAGGCCACTGCTGAACGTAGGCATCCCCCAACAACCCCCCAACTAACAACAGGTCGGAGTGAAGGTTGTTTGGGGAGACCTTTGCTCAGCAGTGGACTTAACGGGGGCGAAGTGGCGGTCACTCTCTACCGCGTTGCTTCGGCTCTGTTATTGCAAATTGAATAGCCCTGCCTTTTCAGATATTATGTTGAGGGATGCACATGCGGATACCATCACCGGATCCATAATTTTGTTATGCATCTATCAATGAGTTTTTATTTTCTTGTTATAATAAATCATCTATCTATGAAATTGACATTATTCACGTTCTACACTTGGCGCAGGACTTAGCGGTTACACGTAATGTGCAAAATGAGAAAATTATTATGATAATTACCTGTAACACATTAAAATTAAATAATTAAAATTAACAGATGTTCTTATAAAATAAAAACTGCAATACAAAGGTAAGTTTTACGTTAACTAGTTGTCTGTATTTTTATTACAACATGAAACTTAAATTTTTTGTGTTTTTCATTGTGGTAAGTGGTTTGTAAAAAATGTCTCCCGATTTGTTTATCTATCTATACGCTCGCTCAGTTCTTTTAGTTAACATTTTCACTAGTAATAATTTTCCGATTTCCGAAATTTTTGCATGCACGGTTACAAAGATATATTCCTTTATTGATCTACTCCTACTCGTTTTATTATCGTAAGTAGGTATGTACCTACTACAGGAAAGGTGTTCACAATGCATTTTTTAACCTGTCCCTAATTAAAGTGCTTAAAACTACATAGTTTTTCATGAAATTCTTCAAAATCTGAAAGTTTTACACGTACATATTTCACCTGTGAAACGCTTGTGAGTATGTTGTTATTTTCTTCCAACAAACTGCCAAGTGCCAAACTGTCCGTGTTTCAAATAGATCCATCCGTCAGTCACATGGTTTTTTTTTTAAATTGTTCTACAGATTACTAAATTGTTTTCTAAATAGCTCAAATAGTCCAATCAATAGGGGGTTTGACCCCAACAAAATTCCTCCGTTCCTTAAATTTTGCAGGATGATAAAGTAGCGTTATGAGATTACTATTAATAAATAATCCAGGATTTTTTTTCGATTTGGAACTTAAATCGCATGTAGATCGCTGCGGAAAATTATACATAAATAATAAAATCCAGGAATATTTTGATTTCAGAGAGCCACAAATTTGCAAATTACCTTATTTCCACTATAATTTTCTTAGGAAAGATTTGTGATTCTCCGAAATGGAAATATTCCTGGATTTTGTTGTTTTTCTATAATTATTAATATATCCTAACATATACTGAAGGAATAACGGACAGAGAAATTTTCCGCAGCGATGTATACATGTTTTTTTTTGTTTAGGTAAAAAAAAAAAACAAAGTTCCAGAGCGAAATAATCCTGGATTCTTGGTCAATAGTCTAACCTCACTTTATAACCCTGCAAAGTTTCAGGGACAGAGGAATTAATGTTGAATCTCCATACAAAGGATTTCCTCGTTGATTGGACTAAAAGTTTTCAATAACTTTCCGGAATAAATACAGAATAACATATGCTAGCTTATCGCTTGAAAGAACGCCCTTAAGTTTTTTAGTCGACTCTTACGACATGCACGGAAGGAGATGCAGCTGACGTATTCTAGTGAAGCCCCGCATGAGTACAGGACAAATATTATTCTAAGTACCTACCTGATAATTTAATACTGTATATACTTTCAGGCAATAATCACCACCAATGCAGCAGATAATTTGTGTAAGTACTAAGAGTAATAAGCTTATACAGGATGTTTTTTGGTTGTCAACGTTCCCGAACACTGCGGAATCTCCCCATCATCACGATCATTTTTCTCCATGGAACTATACCTGGGAAGTGACTGGTTCCCAAGATAATAGGGTCTAAAGTTGAGTAAATAGACTGCGTTTTTTTGCATAAATGCCCATGCGTGTTATAACATTTTTTCATGAAAAATAATTTAAATATGGCTATAAGAAAACTAACACAAACACTGAATACTACGAGTATAAACGCCCGATCAAGTAGTTAAAAAAAAATTACAAAAAAAATGAACGTCGTTTCCCAGCAATATTTTTGGCATAACCTTACTTTATTTGATGTATAGAGTACGTACCCTTCGTAAAGGGTGGCAACGAAAAAAGAGCTCGTATGCAGGGTGTTCGTGACAGCCAGGCAAATACTGATACCATGACTTCAGACCATGATTCTAAGGTGGAAAACACTGAAAATTTTTCAGGAAAATTCTAAAATTTGCCGTCATTTTTTTTTTCAGGAAAAAAATAGTTTAGTTCGTTTAATTAAGCCTTAGATAATGACTTGATACAATTGGCGCGGAGAGCAAAGATTACTGTTAATCAAATCAAAAATACATTTCCTGCGAGTAATAACACTGTCGTATAACTCAACACAATGGTACTTGTTCGGCATTTCAGTATTTGCCTGGCTGTCACCCACACCCTGTATTTTATACAAGCTGTCATCATGATGATACAAATAATCCTTCGAGTTGGTGGTAATGGGTCACCTGTCCATCGATTTTTCTTCTCTAATATAAAACTATAAAATATTAATAACAAAATGAAAAAAAAAATTCACCCGAGTGAGATTTGAACTCACGACCACTCGCATTCCGTGCATCGCTCTACCAATTGAGCTATCGGGTCACTAAACTGTTTTCATTGACTCATATTTGCAAGAATTATTGTTATTCTTTATTGTACATACACAAACACTACAATAAATACAGAGAAATGCGCAAAAGATATGTACACAAAAGCGTGCTGCATTGTTGCTAAAAAAATGATCCATGATGAATTTTCTGAGTAAATTTTCTGTGTCCTTCGCTGCAGAATCATGGTCCGAAGTCAGCTTTACCATATCTAAATCTTCTGTTCGTGTGTCTGTAATTGAATTCCTTCTAAACCGCTGGACCGATTTTGATGACATTTTTTGTGTGTATTCAAGTGGGTTCGAGAATGATTTTTAGATTTAAAATTCGGTTAACTAGAACAGGTTTTTTTCAGCGTCCACTGGTTTGACTATAGAATATTCGCCTCTTAAAATAGTTTCCACATCATCTGATCCAAATCTAAATAAATAAATAAAAGGCAGCTAAATGTTACCTACTTGATACATTTTACTTGACTCGATATCGATATCGTATCGGTCTTCAATATCGATAGTCTGATATACGATACCAGAGCGGACAATGTCGTGAAAAGCTAGGCTATAGCTACTTCATACTTTTGGCCATCTGATGTCGTATCGTCCTCTGATATCTTACTTCCTGCATACAGCAGAAACTCTTTTCCCTTGTTGCATTCAGGTTTTCGTCGGGTAGCCGTCCGGTACCCGTCGAAAACCTGAACGGAATGAGCTGCAATTCATCTCCCAGCGGTCAAGAGTTCACGCATGCGCAGTATGAAGATAACGTGAAGCGTAGATGCAATAAGTAGCTGTACATTACACACGGATCAGAACTAACTAGCGGCCACCCGCGACACTGAAGCCGGGGCGGATTGCTATATAGCCTATAGCCTTCCTCGATAATTAGGCTATCTAAAACTGAAAGAATTTTTCGAGTCGGACCAGTAGTTCCTAAGATTAGCGCGTTCAAACAAACAAACTCTTCAACTTTACTTAAAACTTTATTTAAAAGTATATGAGTAGATGGGGTGTCCAGAATGATGAAGGGGGTTCTACTGTCACGTGACAAGCTAGCTCATCACCTGAGAGAACACTCTTAAGTTTCTTAGTCGACTCTTACGACATGCACGGAAGATGATGCAGCTGATGTATTCTAGTGAAGTCCCGCATCTATACAGGACTGTGGAAATGCATTTTCAATTTGATTGTCCGCAATGTTTGCTTTCTACAAATTGTGTAGGGAGATCCTGTGAATGGTAATAACAAATGGGCTTATTGGTTTATTGTATAATAATACATTGCTATTATTTGGATCACTTGTGTGTGACCCTCCTTTAGGCATGATCAGCTATTTGAACTTATATGATAGTTTTAAGTCGTTTTCGCCTCAGAATCATGGTCTGAAATCAGAATATCAACAATTGCCTGGCTGTGTCACCCTATATTTTAAATTGTAGGTATCTAAGATATTGTTAACATATCAGTGTCACACAGACAGACGGTTAAAAAACCAGAGCGTTTCAAATATTTGTTGCATTCAGGTTTTCGTCGGGATACGACCAGTTCCCGTCGAAAGCCTGAACGGACTGAATAAAACCTCATTTCCCGATATCCAAGATCTCGCGCATGCGTCAAGCTACCTCACCTTATACGCAGGTGTAAAAACTTCCATCTCCACACATATTTGGCGGGCGGAAGTAAGGGGGAAACCTGGGCAGCGCACAGTTTATTACATAGATTGTGGCGACACTTACCTGTCAGTTGATTAGACTAAATGTGGAGGTATTGTCCGTTTCATAGAATAGTTCCTATGCCTGATTTCGGAACTATCAGTTTTGTATGCAGTGAAACAGAAAATGTGGTCCTACACATGGTAACTAGCGCCATCATCCATCGGAACTATACGGTGAAACGCACTTTACCATGAAAGTTATGTGTATAGGATGCACTTGATACAACTCAGGCTCGCTCTTCCATGATCCTCAAATCTGACAACTGCTGATAGGAACAGAGGGTGTAAACCTCAATGGTGGGAAAGCCCTATTTAGGAAAACTTCCGAATAGTAAAAATAATTATCTTATCCATCATTTATTTGCACATAAAACCTATGTTACATACCAGTCATGCCCAAATACTTAGTCACACAAAATACCTGTGTACGAGTATTTCTTTATTTTATGACAGGTGAAGACAGGTCATTGTAAGTAATTCTTCGTGCTCCACAAAAGTACACAAAAGTATGGATACTTTGGTATCTTTTTTTATTAACTAGTGTTTTCCACTACTGGATAAAGGCCTTCCCGCATTCTCCAATCACGTATGTAGGTACCATGGGAATAATGATGATCTCCGACCGTATTTCGGCCAAGGCGACCAATCTCTACGGAGATTGGCCAGGTACGCAGGAGATATTATAGTGCACAAGTGTGTGCGCAAACACAGATGCACTCTCTATTCCGTTACTCTCATAGTCCGATGGGACGGAAAGCCGACACGACCGGAGAGAGATCAGGCGCAGGAAGGGGAACTTATACTTATAGGGGAAGAAATGGGAAGGGATTGGACTATGGGATTACCACGTGGCTGGTTGGTTGGTGGTAGTTGTTAGACGGGTGAGGTTGGCTTGGGCTCCAGAAGATCTTGTAAAGAATCCTCCTTTAGTATCAGGGATTTTTTACAACCTGTACTGATGCGGGGCTTCTCTGGAATACATCAGCTGCATCTCCTTCTGTGCATATCGTAAGTTAGGAGTGTTTTCTCACGCTATAAGCTAGATCTCATTCCCAATACTGTAGTTCTTTCTACCCCATTTTTGGGAAACACAGCAGTGTGCATACGAGTATGTGCATTTTTAATAGTTTTATGGCATTCAGGTTTTCGTCGGGAGACGACCAGTTCCCGTCGAAAGCCTGAACGGACTGAATAAAACCTCACTTCTAAGCGGTGAAGACTTCACGCATGCGTAAAGCTAACCTACCTTCTACGCAGGTGTTATTTTATGTTCAATGCATGCAACTGCATCATCATTTCATATTATAAAACAAAGTCGCTCCCCGCTGTCAGTCCCAATGTATGCTTAGATCTACGCAACGGATTTTGATGCGGTTTTTAATAGAGAGAGTGATACAAGAGGAAGGTTTATATGTATAACTAGGGACCCGCCTCAGGACTAAGGACCCGCTGGGCGGCCGCTAGTACATGATGCAAGTTTAAAAGTTTGATACCCGTGTGATATACAGTTGTTTGAGGGGGTATTTCTTGGCCATGATCCATGCGGTTATCCCGTACTATGGATACAGCTTGGATACTATATATTGCAAGAATAACACATTAATTAACTAATTATGGTAGCCTGAAAGCGTTTTCCATCTTCAGCTAGTGGCGTGCACTTATCGAAAATGGTCAACGTGTACCCAGATGCCGATAAATTAAGGCACTTAAAGTTTCGCTTGAGACAACATTACCATTGTTAAGCTAGTAGAAAAAATATTACAGCATAGCGCCCTATGATATCCGGCTTGAAGGACGAAATTCGTCCAAAAAGAATGATATAAGTACATGGAAAATGGCATTAGATTTTCACCATTTTGACTAGTTTTCTGGCAGAAATCTAATATTAATTTAATTACTATTTTAATTTCGGTGTAAAATAAAAAATATATTTTATTGGTTAAAAATAAACGGTTGAAATGAAGCTATTATCAAGTCGGTGTCTATGAGAGAGAACTCAATTATTTACATTAACCGGATTTATTATAATATAACCCCCTTATTTTACAACCAAGGGGTTTTAAATAGGTGTCTTTAGCATTCAGGTTTTCGTCGGGACACTACCAGTTCCCGTCGAAAGCCTGAACGGACTGAATAAAACCTCCGTTCTAAGCGTTGAAGACTTCACGCTTGCGCAGTCAATTGTCACATTCTACGCATGTGTTATATGGACCAATCACGATTTTACTACGGATTCTTTAAATGGCGGGGAATTTTTATGTTTTGAATGTTTTAGCCTCGCTTGCCCAAAATGTGCTTAATATATTTGATGTAAACGGAAGGATCGTATTTACTATAAATGTCATCAATTTTACGCAATGGGGTGGTGATAGTCTACTCTGCCGACACCACACGGCATCGTGTACCTACTGATATAATTTAATGCAATTCAAAACAGAAATTCATAATGTACAGACCATTAGAGAACACCCGTTTTATCTACCGTTCCATTATCGTTACCAAAAAACGGTTTTTTGTATCTTTTCAGCAGATCCTTCCAGCTTATCAACCACAGTTTCAGCTGCTTAAGCTGCATAAACCTTTGCTAAGAATGCCAGCACTTTAAATGAAGAATTTATCGTCAGTCCAAGTATGGCCAGCAGCACTACAATATCGGCCAGTACAGCTACAAATATGACTAGCGATTTCTCAAAACTGACCAGCGGTAGTTACGCTATCAGCAATTACTCGTCTTTTAATAGTAGTGCTCTTGGCCCAAGTCGCAAGTCCAGTTTGACCAGTGGAAGTCGTTTTTCTGCCAGTGACTTGAGTATGGATAGTAGCATTTCTGTCAGTGATATGCCGACTATGCCTAGCAACGTCATGTCTGACAGCGATATTAGTGATCTTAGTTCGCTTTCTTTTGGTGAAATGTCGAGTTTGTCCAGTCAATTTTCAAGACGTGATTCGCAAAGTCTGACAAGTGATATGATTTCTGACAGCGATTTACGTAGCACCTTCAGTCTGGGTTCTGACACTGGTATGTCGAGTTTGAGCAGTACCAGTTGTGATAAGGCAGAAGATACTGGGCTTAATGACTTCACGAGTATAAAAATTGTTAGATTCGTATGTACCGCTGGTACCGTAGGTACCGCTGTACTGTTACATTTAAATTAAACTAATACTAAATATATCTTAAACCTCTGAATTGTTTTGTTTCAGTAAGTAGCTTTAGATTAGTTAGTCTTCGTAATTGGATGGATGATTGTAAGGATCAGTTGCTCACAATAATTAAGATGCATCCCCTAATATTCTGTAGTATACTCTGATGACGAACGGACATCAGACTATACTATACTGCAGGACGTAGGCCTCCCGCAGGGCACGCCACAAGGCTACTGCCACAGGGGGGTTTTTGCCCATAGTCTCCACGCTGGGCAGGCGGGCTGGTGACCGCAGTATGATTTTTTGACTATGTTTGACAGCACGGGAGGCGCTGCTGCCCATCTCCCACCTCCTTATTACCGAACTAGCAAAAGCAAAGCGATAGCGAAAATTGTACAAAAATCGCTGATCGTATTACGTAAAATGGATTTCAAAGGAACTTTGACATTTCAAGGCGAATATTGTACAAATTGCTTCGGCTTTGCTATTGCAAATTAGGTAATCAGGGCGGCCTGAAATGACTGATATACTTGTGCTGATGCGGGGCATTACTAGAATACATCAGCTGCATCTCTGAGTCGACTAAGGAATTCAGAAGAGTTTTCTCAGGCGAGCTCTTTATTCACTGACCTTTTACATCTGACCGCGCTACGAGTATGTTAAACGTGGTTATAGGATTGCATTCGCGATCCTGCAGTTCTATCTACCCCATTTTTGGGACTACAGAGCTATGTATAATGTGTATATGTATCCACCTCAGCCTATAGCAGTCCACTGGTGGACGTAGTACTCCCCCACACGCCACAAGGCTTCTGTTTTTTCCCATAGCCACTACGCTGGGCAAGCGGGTTGGTGACCGCAGTAGGACATGACATTATGTATATGTATTACTTATTTCTCAATTTCCTTGATTTTTCAGCCTCTACTCCCAGCGAGGTGTCAACAGCCACCGGCACAGTGTCCGCTGCGAAGACCTTATCCAAAGATGTAACTACTTTAGCTGCAGGCTCTAAGCCAAGCTCCACTTCTGGCAGTGGCACTCCAATAACAACTAGTAGCGGTTCCGTTCCTACCAGCACCGGTACGATTCCTACCAGTAGCGGTACGATTCCTACCAGTAGCGGTACGGTTCCTGTCAATACCGGTACGGTACCTACCAGTATCGTTCCCACAAATAATTTACCTACAGATAGTGGCGCCAATGATGTACCAAGTTCTAATGATACAGAAGCTGCTGACAGTGATTCAACTGGTAGAAATGGTGCGGTCAATTCAGTGAACGCCAATGCCACTGACTCCATCATCAGCAGTGGTAACCCGAGAGACAATGATTTTGATTACGACGTGTTTAATACTTATGTGCAAATGCTATAATATAAATTAATTATTTATTTTGTCAAGTTATTTCTCCCTTGTTTCTAAGGATTCTAACGTGTATTCCTTGAAGATACACATACACACCAGCCTATTTCTGGTTCTCTGCTGGACGTAGTCCTCCCCCAGGGCACGCCACAAGGCTACTGTTATAAGGGGGGTTTACTCATCCACCCTGGGCAGGCGGGTTGGTGATCGCAGTGTGAAATTCTTACTACCTATGTTGTCAACACGGTACTGCTTACCTCCCGGAAAACCATAATCGCATTTTACGACACCCACGGGCAGACATCGTCGTCATCAGCCTATTGCAGTCCACTGCTGGACGTAGGCCTCCCCCAGGGCACGTACATGGATGTGCACTGCCATGGAGGGTTTTTTTTGTCCATAGTCCCGGGCAGATATGGGATAGAATAACAATTCTACTCTGCCGACACCACACGGCAATTTTGAATAATATAATAATGATGTATTTTGGACTGAATAAATAGAATGACGTAGAAAGAAGTTGCAGCATGGTTTACACAGATGTTTCCATAGTAAATATTTAGCTCGAATAGTTAAGTACGTAATTAAATTACTTTACTATATATTTAATTATTTATTGTATGAATTGGGTAAATACAGAAAAAAAACCTAAATCTAAAACATATTTACAAATAGAAAATTGCCTGCAACTCCTCCACCGCTGGCAACGTGGCCAAAAGGCTGGCCGCATTGCCCCGCTGGATTGCGAGGCTAATTCTTTGCCCAAAATACTGGCCAGCCCTTCGGTCGTGGGACACCTCGACTAGCCTTTTCGAAAGGCCTTAAAAAGGGCATGGGCTCCCGGGCCCCATGGCCCCATGGTTTCAACCCCAAACGGCTCAAATATATAATCTCCACTGAGGTTTGCATATTTGCGCTGTTTGAGGTTTTCCGCTGTGGCGGCCGCAGAGCCACTTCTTATGGCTGTGCCTGGGGTATGGGACGCTGCCAGAGTATCGACGCATGTAGCATCCCATACTAGAGAGCGCCCCATCTCCCAGGGCACGAGGGTCATGCCGTCTGGTCTCTTGCCATAGTCGCGCACCAAACCGACAGGTTCTAAAACAGATGGTGCTCCGGCGGTGGCAAGAGCCCGGCGGACGATATCGTTAATACTAGCATGACGTGGGATGCGACCGGCATTCCTGGCATATGAGAGGCCATGGTGTCCGAATTGATCAACGGCGTCGCCACATCGGCATCGGTGGGGGACATTGCACGGCGCACCAAGGCGTAGGCGTGTGGCAATGCAGAAAGTGGTTCGGTCCAAAGTGTACCGACGTTGGCTGATGGCAGTGCCTGTAACCAAAGGCCCGACTCCCACTTGCCCAAGGCTGTAAGACGGGCATGCTCTGCGGTACTGTTTGACGTGTTTAATAGGTTTTTCCGTACCAATTCATAAAGCGGCCCGTCCCACAGCCTCTGCGACGATGGGGTAGACGGTTCAACTCCGTTCGGGCAGACCGCCTTCCAGGCGGTTTTGGCTTCAGCCATATGTGCAATTTCTACCTGACTTTGGCTGTTTAAAATTTTGATGACTAGTGGGAGAGTACTATGGCCTGAAGCCAAAAAGGCTGGGAGTGCTACACTAGAAATTTTACGTACACCCAGACCTCCAAACCTTATCGGTAGGGAGGCTTGGGCCTAGGAACGATTATCTAAACTTATATTGATAATCGAGGAGAGGGTCTGCTTAATAGTTTGGTCTAAACGAAGAAGAAGATCCTGAATATTTCCAGATTTGACTGCAGCGAAGGTAGTACATAAATCTGGGGGCAAAAAGGCTGTTATTAGGTTTAATTTATTCATTTCTCTATGTAAGCACATAATTATATTTGTCGCCAATTGCCTATCCAGCAGCGAATTGCTAAACTACCTATACAAAAATAAGGTATAATTAGTGTAAAATTCACAAATCCTAGATAAAAACATCAGTTATTTTATTTTAAAAAAGTTTGAAGGGCATATTTGAGTGGTTCCAATAAACAGTATTGGTGACAAAAAAGCAAACATAAAGAACGCTTCTACATAAATAGGTTTTCTGCACAATTCCGCAACGAAATATTGACGTTTTGTGTTGGAGTGTTAGCGGTTTCTACTAATATCTTAGGACCATAGAGAAGAATAACTTAGGACCCAGTCAACCTTACCTGCTCGTGTGATACACCCTGCTATTTAACGGACGAAGCTCTAACGCTAAATAGCTTATAATACCTATTTAGAATGACACGAAAACATTTCCTATTGGATTCGTTACAGGTCGCTAGATTGTTGTATTTGTGAAAGCGAAAAACGTTTTTTATATATTAAATAGACTTACGCTTGATCACAACGTGCCTGATGGTAAGCACCATTGCAGTCTAAGATGGAGCGCGCTGGCCTAAAAGAAACCGGTTCACTCTCGACTTGAAGACAGCAAGATTATAGTTCATGGGGAACAGGGATTTTAAATGCTTTGTGCATTGCAATTTTTTGTTAAACGCCGATGGTCTTAAGTTGTATTTACCTATAAGAACAGTGATTGATTGTCAGAGGTTACAATCGGATCTCGACAGATTAGCTGTTTATTGCTCGGAAAATAAACTATACTTAAGAATCGATAAATGTAATCAGAGTAATTTTACAAAAAAACTAATATAAATAATTAGGTACTCGTATAGTATCAATAACATTCTATTACAAACATACATACATATTATCACGCCTGTAACCCTTACGGGGTAGCCAGAGCACCAAGGGCCGATAGAACCACGTGGTGCCACTTCTGACTTTGAGATGTACAGTTCGGTTAGTAGTGACAGGTGGTCAGCCCATCGCTTACAAAACACCAAGACCCTCTTGTCCCTCTACTGACTTGCACATTATTTTAATTGAAACAAATCTTATTAAAGATCTAGGTGTTCTCTTGGACAATCAGTTACACTTAAATTTCCATATTGACAAAGCGGTGAATAAATCTTTTAGCATGCATGATAATGTACAGTAATGTACTACATTACTAATGTACTGTAACGTACAGTAATGCCTAGGGGACAAAGGAACATAAAGTAAAAATAAATCCCAATCCGAAACCAGTGAACTCGCAAAAATCAAAACGCTTCTAAAACATTAATAGAGAATCAAATGTGTTTTGGAAAGTTCAATGTCAGTCGCAGACGCATTGTAAGTCTAATGTTTGATCAGCTTATTATTATAGCTCATAATTGTATTAATAATTTTATTATATTGCAATCGAAGGTTAAAAATGCCTTGCATTTTCATGTGTTTCAATACGAAGACAATATCGATACGAGACCATTCACACTGTGTAATACCTAATATAACTTACCAAAATGTATTATTAAATTACAGTCTCGTAGGTACAAAATGTATAACTAATGTAATGACGACCGATAAATTTTTGATGAATGAAATTACTTATTTATTTGCTCCTTCGATGCAAATACAAATAAAATTAACATAGTGACGTCAGTGTAAAATGCTGTTACATAGGCCCTGCAGTTCCGACCAACCCTTTTCGGAAATACAAGTCGTAAACACATGTATGTATACAGAGTGTTTTTGGTCGTCAACATTTCCGAATACTACGGATTCCTCTCGTCACCACGAATATTTTCCGTGGAAGTATACGATTTGTTGCTTAAACGCAGACGTGTGTAACGAGAGTTTATTACGAAAATAATTATTAAAACTGCCTATAAAAAACCTAACACAAACACTGGACACCAAACATTTCGCGCGATCGTGTCAATAAAAAAATTACGTACAATTTTTTTTAAATCTTTTCACAGCAATTTGTTTGGCATAAACTTGTTTATTTGATGTATGATGGTGTATGTAGCCTTCGTAAATGGTTGCAACGAAAAACCATCCTGTATAGAAGCACCTTCAAACAAAGAGTTGTATGAAAAATATTGACAATGCTATATATTAGATGTGTTTTATTGGCAATTCTTGTCATTAAACTATTTGAACAGTTTGCAAGTATTGTTTAAGTGTCGTATAAATTGTTACGTGGCGATTTTTTCACGTAGAAGGTAAGCATGAGGCTGACGATCGTGGTTCTGCTCGCCGCGGTAAGTTCTTTTGTTCGTGTGACATTTGCATAATAAAAAACAACTATCTGGGAGCGTAAAAAACGTATAATACAGCTGCTTCTCTTTCCGGGCATACTGTACAAGTCAGTATAGGAACAAGAGGGTCTTCTTGGTGTTTTGTAGGCGATGGGCTGACCACCTGTTACTACTAACCGAACTTGTACATCTCAACTATACCCTCAAAATTTGTCAGAAGTGGCACCATGTGGTTCTATCGGCCCTTGGTGCTCTGCCTACCCCGTAAGGGATAAAGGCGTGATTGTATGTATGTATGTATGTAAAAACAACTACAATGGGGATGATGACAGCTATTTTATTTATATCGAAAGATCATAAAATAAAAATTTGCGAAAGAAAACATTCGCTAGCGTGAAAACTTTCAGAGATATAACAATTTTAAAAATCACAATTTTAGACTTGCGCAAAAACGCTCCATACAAACGGCTACTGTATTATGACGTCACACCTAAGTAACTTGTATGCTTGTTAAAGAACTTTTGTTCAACAGCTATATTAAATGTTGCTTTTATAAATATGGTCACATAACAAAAGTTGCTGAAAATGTGATGTTGTAATTTTAAAATAATTTCACATTTTAAAAATGGACTTGCCAACCCAACTTTGAAGGCTTATTGCTACCACATTTGGACACTAAATCAAATCTATTCAATGCTTACCTGGCATACTCCTTCCTCTTCTCTCGCGAACTGGCCGGCGGCAGTGGCAGCTCAATCGGCCGGGCGCACCCTGGATATACCAGGGGTCGACTAGCCCGGCCCGTGTCCCCCCGGCCAGCAGCATCTTTCCCTTCCCAAATGGGTCAGACTCTCTGACCCATGTGGCCCCTTTTAAGGCCCACTCAAGTTACCGGCGCGATGTCGCGTACCGAGAATTTTTCCCGGGCACGGGGGTTGCCTCAAGGCCGCAACCCAGGGCGCATTTTTGTCCCCAGGACGACTCCCGTCCAAATCTATTTTACAGATTGATATGATTTTGATGATTAATTCTGATAAGCATAAAATATTATTAAAATTCAACCATAGTCATCATCCCTATTTTAGAGACGTAAACTTTAGAATTTCCGTATCTCAAACCCTGTGGGAATCAAAATCATATTGGATGTCTACGTCGTACAAAGAACGCACCACGCTTCAAGTTTATAATAATTTAGGACAAAGCATTGATTAACTATGGGTGCGCCCACCACCGGGCCCTACATCCTCCAGTTACCCTCGTATCTGATAACTCATAACTGCGAAAACAGGCACTTGCACTAACTACAATCGCCACGAGAAACCAGACCCGAGCACATAGCATGCAAGATAATACATTGCACTATTCCGAAATCAAAAACTAGATTAATAATCTATGTACATATGTTTCGTCAACAACCGTGGCATCCTCAGGAGGAGGGTCAGTGGAGGGTGTAGGGCCCGGTGGTGGGCGCACCCATAGTGAATGTTTGAACTTCCGAATTGTAACGCCTAATACAATTTCATTTACAAAGCATTGCCGGTATTTGAAATGAAATGCAAAAGGTGTACCTACGGAAAACTTGCATACGGTTTATCAGACACTGTACTTTATTAATTGTAAATACGACATTGTCCTGTGTAAATACATGTGCAAGTACTTATATCTAATATCGAGAACAAAATACTGAATTAGTATACCTATTATAATTTAGTGATTAAACGAATTTAACATAACTCCCCGTCGTTTTTGCGTCGGGGGTTAAAAATACTGCATATTGGGATTGAACTTCACATACTACCAAGGTAAGTTCGTTTAATCACTATTTATACACGGTGATTTTTGGTTTTGGTCCGAAAATTACGGAATCTCATCATCATCACGATCATATTTCTCCATGGAAGCATACCTGGGAAGTGTCTGGATCCTAAGATATTAGGGTTCAAAGTTGAGTAAATAGACTGCATTTTTCTGTATAAATGTACATAGTCGCGCGTAGCAAGATTTTTCCATGAGAAATAATTAATATCTGTCTATGAAAATGGACACTATAAATTTCGCCGATCAAGTAATTAATTATTTTTTTTACATAAAAAATATACATACATCGTTTCCCAGCATTAGTCTGGCAGAAACTTATTTTATTTGATCTATAAAGTACGTACCCTTCCTTAAAGGTGGCAACGAAAAAACATCCTGTATATTCAATATTTTGTCCTCGATATTATACAGGTTGTAAAAAGCGGGTGGGGCTGTGTCGGGGCACACGGCCGTTGGTTTTAACGTGAAACGTCTATGTTAGCGAATCGCTTTTAAAGTAAAAGATTGAAATGAAAACAAGATGGACGCTGTTTTAAGTATTTTAATAAAAAAAGAACAGGTACGTAATAGAAACATAAAATACATAGCAAATGTTTATATATTTATTGTCACTTTCTGGTTATTTTAAATAGCAGCCGCCCACGACTTCGTCCGCGTGAGGGGGCGTTGTACCCGTGCGAAGCCGGGCAGGTTGTTGTATAGACTGTAGCCTTCCTTGGTAAATGGGCTATCTAACACTGAAAGAATTTTTCAAATCAGACCAGTAGTTCCTGAGATTAGCGCGTTCAAACAAACAAACAAACAAACTCTTCAGCTTTATAATATTAAGTATAGATATAAATACTGTCCAAATTACACTTATTTTTGTTTAAATCAATCGGTTCAAATAAACTTGACAAACACACGAAAGAATCACCACGCTATAAAGTCGGAGTCACGAGTTACACTGAATAGAAACAAGCGTGAGCGCCGGTTTCGCACAGTTATCGCAGTATCCCTCCCCCGCCGCCCCGCTTGACCCCGACACGAACTCAATGTCATAACAGCGAGCTGACTATATAAGTGAAATATTTACACCACATTTTTGTTTCTAAGACCAATAGTTTTTTAATTATTAAGGTACGATGATATAGACCTTTTCGTTACGGTCCAGTTTTTAAACCTGGTACCCGTATGTGTCGGCGCGATTTTAAAGACGTTTCACGTCAAAAAGGAAAAGCTATGTAAATAGCCTAGTAAAAGGAACCTACCCACAAAATTTCAGACTCGAAATCACATGTTTATTTTTCCACATAGTATGAAGAATTCCTAAACAACTCAGGAATGTTCATACAATCTTGAAAAATAAACTTGTGATTTCGAGTCTCAAATTTTGGAAATAGGTTCTCTATAGTGGGCTATTTACATAGCTTTTCGATTAACATACCCTTTTTGTTACACCGTGTATACACGTAGTTACACAAGACATGTACCTACTAGCAATTCAGAATAGGAAAGACGTGAATCTCACGTGGCCTTGGACAATACGAGTATAATGACAGCGAAGATTGCAAATTTGTCAAACCATTTCCTCCACTACGAAGTTTTTATTTAGCGCCTTAAATGATTAGTAGACTTATGTTGGTTTTTATTTTGTTTTCAGGCAATATTGGCTGTTGAGGCCTTGCCAAAGCCTGGTAAGTAGAAGCAAGCAAGCAGTCGACCAGCGAAAAAATCCTTTTTCTATAAATGTTTTTGGGAATTTTTTGAGCTTACTATCAAATTTGGAAAAAAAAATCGATATGCAAGGATATTGTCTAAGGAATGTGCTAATTTGTTACACGATAATGTGTACTTTACTCGAACAAAAAGTTAATGTAAAATCTAAAACCAATAATTTAATAATCAACTGTGATAACTTTTGTATGGAATTATCCCTCTTTAATTACTACAGAGAAACTGCTAAAATTTCATTTTATTCATAAAATTGATAACTTATTTTAGATTACTAAATTTTAGAAAAAAAAATCTAAATTATCATGCTAGTCTAGTTCAACGTCGCTTCGCTGAAACGCCCGGTCTTAAGCCCCTGGACCCCAACCCACGATTCAATGTCTCGCCGCGAAACGCAAAAATAATACATAACTAGTTTCCCGGGATACGTGCATAATTTTATTATATCCATCACCTCTACCAGTTTTTTTAAACGTCTTGAAAGTTCAAGCGCCCAGAATTTGTACATATTTCATTATACAATTTGTATACAAACCCATATTTTGTTGATCGATCTCCAAGATGAAACAAAGTTCAGAGTACACAATGTAGCGACAATGTACATTTGTAGACGCTTTTATTATTTTGCGTTTGTTTTTTTACAAAAGTAACTAAAATATTTCTAATTATTATAGGAAAGGCCAAGGTGTCTGGCTCTTCCACGGCTTCAAAATCAGGCGGAGCATCCGCCAGTGGCGGTTCAAACACATGCAAAGATGCTGATGGCAATGTCGTCACTACAAGCCAAGGCGCATCTGCCTCAGACAACGAATCTGCTAGCAGCAGCAACAGGGTAATCCAGAAGGAAGACGGCTCAATCACAAGCAAGTCTGAAAACGCTTCTCAATCTGACCAACAGGCCGCTAGTAACTCTTCAACTAGCCGTCAAAACTGTGATGGTTCGTGGTCCAATAATGCTAATAGCGCCTCGAATTCAAGTAACCAGGCCGCTAGCGGTAGCTCCACAGCAACACAAAACGCTGATGGTTCAGCATCAAGCTCCAGCAACAGCTCATCAAGCTCTAATACAGCTGCTGCAAGCAAGAGCACTGGCAACTATCAAAATGCTGATGGCTCATGGGGATCTTCTTCCAAACAAGCGTCCAAGTCTGGCTCTCAAGCTGCTAGTGGATCTAAATCAGCAAAGAAAAATGCAGATGGTTCTGCATCTAGTCAATCGGAAAATGCTTCTAAATCCAGCAACCAAGCTGCTAGCAGTGATAGCAGTGTCCAAAAAAATAAAAATGGATCTTATACAACTTCTCAAAATTCTGCATCTCAATCCAATGATCAAGAAGCCAGCGACAGTTCCCAACAAATTTTAAATGCCGATGGCTCCCAGTCAAGCAAGAATCAACAAGCATCTAAATCTAGTACCCAAGCTGCTAGTGACAGCGCACAAGTCACTAAAAATAAAGATGGATCTTGGAAAGCGGTTAATAATACAGCTTCGGCATCATCTCAACAGGCTGCAAGTTCCAGTGACACACAAAACATAAACGCTGATGGATCCTCCTCAAGCTCTAAACAACAGGCTTCCCAATCTGGAAACCAAGCATCTAGCGGAAGCAGCTCTGTTCAGCAGAACAAAGATGGATCTTGGTCATCCTCTGCCAATAAGGCGTCGTCATCCGACCAACAACTCGCAAGTTCCAGTTCATCTTTTGTAAGTTTAAGTAACATTTTAAAGTCAAACAGCACCTATCTATTCTATTCTATTCTATCGATTCGTATACCAAAGTTCAAGCTATAATTATACAACTTTATTCGTTTTAATTACAGCAAAAGTCAGCCTGTGGTGATACAGTCAGTAACACTCAGCAAGCATCAGGTTCAAACTACCAGGCTGCCAGCGGCAGCAGCAATGCTCAGCAGAACAAGGACGGATCCTGGAACAGCAACAGCACTGCAGCTTCCAAATCTGGATCAGCAAATGCTAGTGGCTCAAGCCAAACTGTGAAGAACGCCGACGGCAGCTGGTCTCAAACCAACGACACAGCGTCGTCTGCCAGCCAGCAAGCTGCCAGCAATCAGCAACAACAATACCAAAACGCTGATGGCACTTGGGGATCCTCCAAGCAACAGGCCTCTCAATCTGCAAACCAAGCAGCTAGCGGAAGCAGCTCTGTTCAGCAGAATAAAGACGGATCTTGGTCATCTTCTTCCAATAAGGCATCTTCATCTGACCAACAACTTGCTAGTGCCAGTTCATCGACAGTGAGTATAAAAATTATTTGGTGTAGATAATATGACTTTAATTTTAGAGCGCGCGCAAACAGAGAACGGTCGTGAGTTCTGAGTTCCGAATTCTGCGGTATTTAGAACGTACTGAGTATAAAAACAGCGCATAAAACGGAACGGCGCATTCTAAGAGTTCTTTTACAACCGAGATAATGAACGCATGAAGGCCAAGATGTTCGAGGCTGCAAAGACAAAAAGTTGATTTCTTTAGTTAGGAAAAGGAGTTTATTATGCAATTTAAGTAATGTGAACTTTAAAAACTATGACAAGAAAGCAGAAGCTTGGCTTCAAATTGCAACAAATACTTCTGAAATTGTTTTCTTGTCTTGTGTTACTCGTGATTGGCGGCACATAATACTTTCTTTTCTTTTTAAAATCTTCTCAACTCCACACGAGCAATAAATATTATTGTTCATCGTAAGATGAACTTTCTAGTGCATGTTGCATGTACATAGCCATAAACGAAACGAAATCGCGAGAAGTTAAAAGCCACTTTTGTGTGGCAGAACTTTGGGGTGGTCAACGGCCACTAGAACACGGAACTCAGTATGATCTTTGATCGCTGTCTGTCTGCGTGGACACTGAACAGCGAAATACTTTACGAATCACGTCGATGGAACTGAAAGCATAAATTTTTATGATAGATTTCTTGTTTCCAACAATCATCATCATCATCATTTACAGCCCTGAGAAGTCCACTATTGGACATAGGCCTCCCCCAACAACCTTCACTCCGACCGGTCGGAAGCAGCCTGCATCCAACCGACGCCCGCGACTTTGGCCAGGTCGTCCGTCCACCTCGCAGGTGGCCTTCCCACTCTGCGCTTGCCGATACGTGGTATCCACTCTAGAACTTTCCGACTCCATCGGCCATCAGTTCCTCGAGCTATGTACCCTGCCCATTGCCACTTCAGTTTGCTGGACCGTTGAGCTATGTCGGTGATCTTTGTACGTCTGCGGATCTCCTCATTTCTGATTCGATCACGCAGAGAGATCCCAAGCATAGCTCTCTCCATTGCTCGCTGTGCGATCCTGGGCTTCTTTATGAGGCACATAGTTAGAGACCACGTCTCGGCACTTTAAGGACTGGGGTATCTTGGACACAAATAAGCTTCATAGTTTCCCGAACGCTGCCCAGCCGAGTTGGATTTGCCGATTTACCTCCTTCTCAAAGTTGGACCTACCTAGTTTGACCGTCTGTCCCAGGTAAACATACTCGTCAACAACTTCGAGCATCGAGCTCCCAACTAGTACAGGAGTGGGCGCCACATGGACGTTCGACATGATCTTTGTCTTGTCCATGTTCGTCTTCAGGCTCACCTGTTGGGAGACTCCATTAAGGCCATCGAGCATTGTGCTTAGATCCTTCAGCGATTCTGCCATGACCACGATGTCGTCTGCGAACCGAAGGTGAGCGATGTTTTCGCCATTGATATTGATGCCGAGTCCTTTCCATTCGAGAAGCTTAAAGGCGTCTTCCACTGTATTTGTGAAGAGCTTCGGAGAAATAACATCTCCTTGTCTCACTCCCCTCTGCAATGGAATCGGGGCTCAGTGCTCCGCTCCTGTACTCGTACCGACATGGTGGCGTTGCTGTATAAACACTTCAGCACTTCGATATATCGATGGTCAATATGACACCGCTGGAGAGACTGCAGCACTGCCCATGTCTCGATCAAATCAAAGGCCTTCTCATAGTCCACGAACGCTAGGCATAGTGGCCGATTATACTCGTACTCTTCCGTTTTTTGTATAATCTGCCGTAGCGTGTGGATATGGTCTATGGTACTAAACCCTTTTCGGAAACCGGCTTGTTCGGGAGGCTGGAAGTCATCAAACCTGCGAGCAAGACGATTCGTGATTACTCTTGAAAACAACTTATAGACATGGCCCAGAAGCGAGATGGGTCTATAGTTCTTCAGCAAGGCTTTATTGCCTTTTTTAAAGAAAAGCACCACCACACTTCTGCTCCATGCTTCCGGCGTTACGCCTTCGAGCAGGACGGAATTGAAGAGCTTCTGGAGGACCCTCAGTACCGGAGTTCCACCCGCTCTTAGAAGCTCTAATGTAATTCCTCGTCGCCCGGCGCTTTGTTTTTTTTAACAATGTATTCCATTATAAAATATTAATAAGAAAATTTAAAAAATCCCCCGAGTGAGATATGGACTCACGACCTCTATCATTCCGTGCATCGCTCTAACCAACTAAGATATCAGGTCACTTAACTCGGATGACGAATTTTACCATCACCTTTAAATTACGTTTTTGGCAACGTTATGTTTTTTATCCCGATAGCTATACACTAGCGAAATCTCGGTAAACAAAGCTGAATCCCTCATATTCCCAATTTTCGTTGCAGCAAAAGACAGCCAACGGCTCCATAATCAGCAGCGCCCAGCAGGCTTCAGGCTCGAACTACCAGGCTGCCAGCGGCAGCAGCAATGTTCATCAGAACAAGGATGGATCCTGGAACAGCAACAGCACTGCAGCGTCTAAATCTGGATCAGCAAATGCTAGTGGCTCAAGCCAAACTGTGAAGAACGCCGATGGCAGCTGGTCTCAAGCCAACAACACCGCGTCGTCTGCCAGCCAGCAAGCTGCCAGCAATCAGCAACAACAATACCAAAACGCTGATGGCACTTGGGGATCCTCCAAGCAACAGGCCGCTCAATCTGCAAACCAAGCAGCTAGCGGAAGCAGTTCTGTTCAGCAGAATAAAGACGGATCTTGGTCATCTTCTTCCAATAAGGCATCTTCATCTGACCAACAACTTGCTAGTGCCAGTTCATCGACAGTGAGTATTAAAAAAATATTTGGTGTAGATAATATGAATTTAATTTTAGAGCGCGCGCTAACAGAGAACGGTCGTGAGTTCCGAGTTCCGAATTCTGCGGTATTTAGAATGTACTGAGTCTATAACAACAGCGCACAAAGCGGAACGGCGCATTCTAAGAGTTCTTTTACAACCGAAACAATGAACGCATGTAGACCAAGATGTCCGAGACTGCAAAAACAAAAAGTTGATTTCTTTAGTTAGGAAAAGGAGTTTATTATACAATTAAAGTAATGTGAACTTTAAAAACTATGACAAGAAAGCAGAAGTTTGGCTTTAGATTGCAAAAAATACTTCTGAAATCTTGTGTTACTTGAAATTGGCGGCACTAATACATTCTTTTATTTTTAAAATCTTCTCAACTCCATACGAGCAATAAATATTATTGTTCATCGTAAGATGAACTTTCTAGTGCATGTTGCATGTATATAGACTCAAAAGAAACGAAATCGCGAGAAGTTAAACGCCACTTTTGTGTGGCAGAACTTTTGAGTGGTCAACGGCAACTAGAACACGGAACTCAATATGATCTTTGGTCGCTGTCTCTCTGCGTGGACACTAAACAGCGAAATACTTTAAGAATGACTTCGATGGAACTGGAAGCACAAATTTTTATGATAGATACTATTCTTGTTTCCAACAATATATTCCATTATAAAATATTAATAAGAAAATTTTAAAAATTCCCCGAATGAGATATGGACTCACGAACTCTCTCATTCCGTGCGTCGCTCTAGCCAACTGAGCTATCGGGTCACTTAACTCGGATGACGAATTTTACCATCACCTTTAAATTACGTTTTTGGCAACGTTATGTTTTTCATCCCGATAGCTGTACACTAGCCAAATCTCGGTAAACAAAGCTGAATCCTTCATATTCCCAATTTTCGTTGCAGCAAAAGACAGCCAACGGCTCCATAATCAGCAGCGCCCAGCAGGCTTCAGGCTCGAACTACCAGGCTGCCAGCGGCAGCAGCAATGTTCAGCAGAACAAGGATGGATCCTGGAACAGCAACAGCACTGCAGCATCTAAATCTGGATCAGCAAATGCTAGTGGCTCAAGCCAAACTGTGCAGAACGCCGACGGCAGCTGGTCTCAAGCCAACAACACCGCGTCGTCTGCCAGCCAGCAAGCTGCCAGCAATCAGCAACAACAATACCAAAACGCTGATGGCACTTGGGGATCCTCCAAGCAACAGGCCGCTCAATCTGCAAACCAAGCAGCTAGCGGAAGCAGTTCTGTTCAGCAGAATAAAGACGGATCTTGGTCATCTTCTTCCAATAAGGCATCTTCATCTGACCAACAACTTGCTAGTGCCAGTTCATCGACAGTGAGTATTAAAAAAATATTTGGTGTAGATAATATGACTTTAATTTTAGAGCGCGCGCTAACAGAGAACGGTCGTGAGTTCCGAGTTCCGAATTCTGCGGTATTTAGAACGTACTGAATCTATAACAACAGCGCACAAAGCGGAACGGCGCATTCTAAGAGTTCTTTTACAACCGAAACAATGAACGCATGTAGGCCAAGATGTCCGAGACTGCAAACACAAAAATTTGATTTCTTTAGTTAGGAAGAGGAGTTTATTATACAATTTAAGTAATGTGAACTTTAAAAACTATGACAAGAAAGCAGAAGTTTGGCTTCAAATTGCAAAAAATACTTCTGAAATCTTGTGTTACTCGCAATTGGCGGCACTAATATTTTCTTGTGTTTTTAAAATGTTATCAACTCCACACGAGCAATAAATATTATTGTTCATCGTAAGATGAACTTTCTAGTGCATGTTGCATGTACATAGACTCAAAAAAAGAACGAAATCGCGAGAAGTTAAACGCCACTTTTCTGTGGCAGAACTTTTGAGTGGTCAACGGCAAATAGAACACGATCTCAATATGATCTTTGGTCGCTGTCTCTCTGCGTGGACACTAAACAGCGAAATACTTTACGAATGACTTCGATGGAACTGGAAGCACAAATTTTAATGATAGATACTATTCTTGTTTCCAACAATATATTCCATTATTAAATGTTAATGAGAAATTTTAAAAAAATCATCCGAGTGACATATGAACCCACGACCCCTCGCATTCCGTGCGTCGCTCTAACCATATTCCCAATTTTCGTTGCAGCAAAAGACAGCCAACGGCTCCATAATCAGCAGCGCTCAGCAGGCTTCAGGCTCGAACTACCAGGCTGCCAGCGGCAGCAGCAATGTTCAGCAGAACAAGGATGGATCCTGGAACAGCAACAGCACTGCAGCGTCTAAATCTGGATCAGCAAATGCTAGTGGCTCAAGCCAAACTGTGCAGAACGCGGACGGCAGCTGGTCTCAAGCCAACAACACCGCGTCGTCTGCCAGCCAGCAAGCTGCCAGCAATCAGCAACAACAATACCAAAACGCTGATGGCACTTGGGGATCCTCCAAGCAACAGGCCGCTCAATCTGCAAACCAAGCAGCTAGCGGAAGCAGCTCTGTTCAAAAGAACAAAGACGGATCTTGGTCATCCTCTTCCAATAAGGCATCTTCATCTGACCAACAACTTGCTAGTGCCAGTTCATCGACAGTGAGTATTAAAAAATCATTTGGTGTAGATAATATGACTTTAATTTTAGAGCGCGCGCAAACAGAGAACGGTCGGAGTTCTGAGTTCCGAATTCTGCGGTATTTTGAACGTACTGAGTCTATAACATTAGCGCACAAAGCGGAACACCGCGTTCTAAGAGTTCTATTACCTCCGAGACAAAGAACGCATAAACACCGCGATATCTGAGGTTGCAAACACAGAAAAGTTGATTAATTTCGTTATAGTAGAGGAGACCGTGAAGATCGACTTTCACCGATCTGATAACTCGATGAGACATATTTTTTATCAAATATAATTTGTAAACAAATATTATGCCTATTGTGACTTGCCTATGGAAAAGTGTTCATAGCTATTTTTAATTTAATTTTTTTTTTCATCAACTGCATTCGCAGGCAAGCCAATATGATTGGTTATGTATTAAAAATATCGTACCTATGATATCAATTTCGATTGATTAAGAGGTGTAGTTACCTATATTGATTTACCTATTCACAATTTTATTCACGTCCTGGCTTGGTAGCTATGCACAGAAATAGGTAGATACTTTGTGTGTTAAAAACTATCAGTTGAGATAAAACTCATTCAGTTATCATAAGAGTGAAGGTAATAAAAGAAAATTGATTAGGTAAAATAAAAATAGCTATGAACACTTTTCGATATGCAATTCATTATAGGCATTTTGTTTATAAATTATATTTGATAAGAAATATGTCTCATCCAGTTATCAGATCGGTGAAGGTCGATCTTCCACGTCTCTTAAACTATTAGGAAAAGAAGTTTAATATTTGACGACCGATTGGCCTAGTAGGTAGTGACCCTGCCTGCGGTACCATAGGTCCTGGGTTCGAATCCCGGCAGGTGCAAACATTGATATGATGAATATCGATGTTTGTTTCCGAGTCATGGATGTTTCTATACTTATCTATGTATTTATATACCGTTGCTTAGTACCCACGACACAAGACCTTAGGGATCTTAATGTGGGACTAGGTTAATGTGTTGTGTAGTGTGTGAATATTTATTTATTATTTATTTTATAATATGCAATTTAAGTAATGTACACTTCGAAAACCATGACAAAAAAGCAAAAGCTTGGCTTCAAGTTGTAATAAATACTACTGAAATCGCCTTGTTCTTCTCGCATTGTGTTATTAGTGGAACATAATACTTTCGTTTCTTTATAGAAGCTTCTAAACTCCATAAGAGCAAATAGGTAATTGTTCAGCGTAAGATGAACTATCTAGTGTAAGTTGGTTTGCCACAAATGAAACGAAATCGCGAGAAGTTAAACGCCACTTTTGTGCGGCAGAACTTTTGAGTGGTCAACTGACACTAGAACACGTAACTCACTATATGTCTGCGTGGGCTGTAAACAGCGAAATACTATACGAACCACGTCGATGGAACTGGGAGCACAATTTTTTATGATACTATTCTTGTTTCCAACAATATGTTTCAAGTTACCTACTTTTGTTGCAGCAAAAGACAGCCAACGGCTCTATAATTAGCAGCGCCCAGCAAGCTTCAGGCTCGAACTATCAGGCTGCCAGCGGCAGCAGCAATGTTCAGCAGAACAAGGATGGATCCTGGAACAGCAACAGCACTGCAGCTTCCAAATCTGGATCAGCAAATGCTAGTGGCTCAAGCCAAACTGTGCAGAACGCCGACGGCAGCTGGTCTCAAGCCAACAACACTGCGTCGTCTGCCAGCCAGCAAGCTGCCAGTAATCAGCAACAACAATACCAAAACGCTGATGGCACTTGGGGATCCTCCAAGCAACAGGCCTCTCAATCTGCAAACCAAGCAGCTAGCGGAAGCAGCTCTGTTCAGAAGAACAAAGATGGATCTTGGTCATCCTCTTCCAATAAGGCATCTTCATCTGATCAACAACTTGCAAGTGCCAGCTCATCGACGGTAAGTTTTAAAAAATAATTTGTTGTAGGTAATAGCGTCAATTCCGGCAAATTTATGTTTAAGCATGTCAAAAGCTATTCTGGCAGTCACTTTTCTGACAGGTGGCAACTAAATTTAATTTAAATTGTCTTTTAAACTTTTTTAAAATTCACTTTAGGTTTATGCGTAAAAAGCTATTCTGGTGGTCAAGTTTTTGACATTAGAAGCGTAAAATTACTTAAGTTTATGAGGCATCTAAAAGTTAAATTATACTTAAAAATAAAGGTGTCTTTTTGGAGTCGTCAGCGCTTCAGCGAACATGATATGTTAAAACGTAAGGTTATTATAATAACCGTTGTTAGAGAAGCATCAAAATGGTAAAAAAGACGACAAAATTATACAGTGATTATCCTACAAGAACTCCTTCTGTACCAGTTTTATTTAGTTTCTTTTGATGTTTTAAGAACATTAGACCCGTTTCCGTTCATTACTATCCATCATAATCTGATATTTTTTTTTACTAAAGACATGGACATGGACGCGTGGTTCGTAGATTTCTTTGCCTTTCTTTCGGGATGATATAAAAGTATATATTTTTTCTTTTATCATTCAAAAATGCTCTTTCGTTCACTCTTTGCCTTTCTTTCGGGATGATATAAAAGTATATATTTTTTCTTTTATCATTCAAAAATGCTCTTTCGTTCACTCTTTTCTTTTTTTGACGGCATATACTGGTAACATAGATTATTAAATTTAGAAGTATCTGCTTCTTAGGTTTAGGATAAAGTGTGCGGTCAGAATAGCTTTAGCGACTAAGATTAAAAATTCAAACAACAATTTTATTCTTTTAAGCAGAAATTATAGGTTTTATCGTGATTTAAATGATGTCATGATGTTCCCTTTTTAAAGTAGAATATCTTAGGCGTGGTTTTTCTCCAATTTGATCAAAATACATGAATTTACGCGTACAGTGAATTTAAATTTACTGAATATATAGGATGTTTTTTTGTGGCCATCTTTAACGAAGGTTGCGTACTCTATACATAAAATAAAGTAAGTTTATGCCAAAAAAAATGTTGGGAATTTTTTTTTTTTTGAAAAAAAATTTTTTAATTACTTGATCTGGCGAAATTTATAGTGTTTAGTGTTTATGCTAGTTTATTTATAGACAGATATTAATTATTTCTCGTGAAAAAATCTTGCTACGTGCGTCTATGTCCATTTATGCAGAAAAACGCAGTCTATTTACTCAACTTTGGACCCTAATATTTTGGAAACCACACACTTCCCAGGTATGCTTCCATGGAGAAAAATGATCGTGATGATGAGGAGATTCCGTAGTTTTCGGGAACGTTGACGACCAAAAATCATTCTGTATACTGATTTTAAATTTTAGATATTTTAACGTAAATTTTGGTTTAAGTGTGTGACTGTCGGAATCGACCACAATGTCAGTTTAATTTTAGAGCGCGCGCAAACAGAGAACGGTCGTGGTATTTAGAATGTACTGAGTCTATAACAACAGCGCACAAAGCGGAACGCCGCATTCTAAGAGTTCTTTTACCACCGAGAGAATGAACGCATGAAGGCCAAGATGTCCGAGGCTGCAAACACAAGAAGTTGATTTCTTTAGTTAGGAAAAGGAGTTTATTATGCAATTTAAGTAATGTGAACTTTAAAAAAAACGTAATGAAAAAAATCCAAAAACCCGACTGCTTAAGTTTTCGTCTTGCTGCTGTCTAAAAACTTATATGTGAGAATGGTTGTTACGCAAATTTCAATCGATATAGATCCTAAACGGTTGGTCGAATCGAAAAATGTTGAGAAAAACCTCAAAATGATTTTTAAATACCTATTCTACGACACCCCACTCGATATAGTTTGTCGACTTCAATTTTTTTCATTTTTACAAAATGGCGTCCAGTAGTCGCAATATTCGATTTTCACTAACGTCATGTCTTTAGTGATACTCGCCGGACTAAGAGGAATCGATTGACGTATTAATCATAAAAATCTGTCGAGGCGTTTGGTCTGTGTAGTGCTTCAAAGGAACATACATACATACATAGGCTGTTAAACACAATACCACTCCTTTGCGTCGCGCAGTCGGGTAAAAACTATGACAAGAAAGCAGAAGCTTGGCTTCAAATTGCAACAAATACTTCTGAAATCGTCTTCTTGTCTTGTGTTTCTCGTAATTGGCGGCACATAATAGGTACTTTCTTTTGTTTTTAAAATCTTCTCAACTCCATACGAGCAATAAATACCTATTATTGTTCATCGTAAGATAAACTTTCTAGTGCATGTTGCATGTACATAGCCACAAACGAAACGAAATCGCGAGAAGTTAAACGCCACTTTTGTGTGGCAGAACTTTTGAGTGGTCAATGGCCACTAGAACACGGAACTCAGTATGATCTTTGGTCGCTGTCTGTCTGCATGGACACTAAACAGCGAAATACTTTACGAATCACGTCGATGGAACTGGGAGCACAAATTTTTATGATAGGTACTATTCTTGTTTCCAACAATATATTCCATTTTAATATACAGGTTGATTTTTGGTCGTCAACGTTCCCGAAAACTACAGAATCTCCTTATCATCACGATAATTTTTCTCCATGGAAGCATACCTGGGAAGTGTCTGGTTTCCAAAATATTAGGGTCCAAAGTTGAGTAAATAGACTGCGTTTTTCTGCATAAATGCGCATTGACGCGTGTAACAAGATTATTTCATGAGAAGTAATTAATATCTGTCTTTGAAAAAACTAGCATAAACTCTGGACACTATAAATTTTGCCCGATCAAGTAAATAATAAAATATTTATAAAAAAAAATTACATCGTTTCCCAGCATTTTTTTCGGCATAAACTTACTTTATTTGATGTATAGAGTACGTACCCTTCGTTAATGGTGGCAACCAAAAAACACACTGTATTAATTTTTTTTTAAATCTCTTAAATGGAAGAAATCTCTTACAGAGATATACTCGCCTTTGTGCACTCTCTGTGTAACTATGCTAAGTCACTATATTGTCTAATGTTTGTGTGTACAATAAAGAATACAAGAAAAAATTCACCCGAGTGAGATATGAACTCACGACCTCTCGCATTCCGTGCATCGCTCTAACCAACTGAGCTTTTGGGTCACTTAACTCGGATGACGAATTTTACCATCACTTTTAAATGACGTTTTTGGCAACGTTATTTTTATAAAATTATTAATAAAGAAAATGGAAAAAATTCTTCACCCGAGTGGGAATCGAACCCACGACCACCGCAAACCGTGCCAGCCGCTATAACCACTAAGCCACCGGGTCAATTACTCGGATGACGAATTTATTTTTTTCATCCCAAAAGCTTATACACTAGCCAAATCTCGGTAAACAAAGCTGAATCTCATATTCCCAATTTTCGTTACAGCAAAAGACAGCCAACGGCTCCATAATCAGCAGCGCCCAGCAGGCTTCAGGCTCGAACTACCAGGCTGCCAGCGGCAGCAGCAATGTTCAGCAGAACAAGGATGGATCCTGGAACAGCAACAGCACTGCAGCGTCTAAATCTGGATCAGCAAATGCTAGTGGTTCAAGTCAAACTGTGCAGAACGCCGACGGCAGCTGGTCTCAAGCCAACAACACCGCGTCGTCTGCCAGCCAGCAAGCTGCCAGCAATCAGCAACAACAATACCAAAACGCTGATGGCACTTGGGGATCCTCCAAGCAACAGGCCTCTCAATCTGCAAACCAAGCAGCTAGCGGAAGCAGCTCTGTTCAGCAGAATAAAGACGGATCTTGGTCATCCTCTTCCAATAAGGCATCTTCATCTGACCAACAACTTGCTAGTGCCAGTTCATCGACAGTGAGTATTAAAAAATCATTTAGTGTAGATAATATGACTTTAATTTTAGAGCGCGCGGAAACAGTAAACGAAACGATCGTGAGTTCTGAGTTCCGAATTCTGCGGTATTTAGAACGTACTGAGTCTGTAACATTTGCGCACAAAGTGGAACACCGCGTTCTAAGAGTTCTATTACCGCCGAGACAAAGAACGCATAAACGCCGCGATATCTGAGGTTGCCAACACAGAAAAGTTGATTAATTTCGTTATAATAGAGGGGACCGTGAAGATCGACCTTCACTGATCTGATAACTCGATGAGACATATTTTTTATCAAATATAATTTATTGTGGGGGTGGTGAAAAGGGAAGCGCTTCCGGCCCCACCGGGCCACTAGTATTTGTGTGGCCCATTTATTTATATTTCAATCATTGTGAGAAACTTCGATATCGCGTTCTAGGATTTTGCATTCGATTGTGGTTCTCTCCTGCATCCGATAGATGGCTCCGCTACATCAGTCCCCTTCCAAACCGGAGGTCGATATGTCTTCCTTCGGCAGCACCCAGCGTGTACTCTCACAAGTATGCATTCAGGTCAGTGAGTCGACCGGAAAGTGTTGCGACGAGCGTGCAGGCGAGATGCGTTCTGGTCGGTGAGTCGACTGGGAACGTGTTGCAGGCGATGCGGTCTAGTCTTTGAGGCGACTGGGAACGTGATACGGCTGATGTGTTCTGGTCTGCGCGTAGTCTGGGAACATGTCGTGCCGTGATGCCGTTGCGTGCGTGCATTGCTAACAGGTCCAGGAAGCTGTCATGGCGGCTTCTTATGAATCTGCTGGCTGCTGGCGTGCTGCTGCTACTGTCGTGGAAGGAGAGGAGAGATGATGCTGCTGTGATGATACCTGGTAGCGGAGTGCTGCGATAATGGTGAAGTTTCTTAAAGGCTGAAGGTTGCGTATGTCCAGTTCACAGGGGTCACCAATGTGGGGGTGGTGAAAAGGGAAGCGCTTCCGGCCCCACCGGGCCACTAGTATTTGTGTGGCCCATATATATTTCAATCATTGTGAGAAACTTCGATATCGCGTTCTAGGATTTTGCATTCAATTGTGGTTCTCCTGCATCCGATAGATGGCTCCGCTACATTATAAACAAAATGACTATAATAAAGTGTTCATAGCTACACTTTTCGATATGCAATTCATTATAGTCATTTTGTTTATAAATTATATTTGATAAGAAAAATGTCTCATCGAGTTATCAGATCGGTGATAGTCGATCTTCAACGTCTCTGAGACTATTAGAAAAAGGAGTTTAATATGCAATTCAAGTAACGTAGACTTCAAAAACCATGACAAAAAAGCAAAAGCTTGGCTTCAATTTGTAATAAATACTACTGAAATCGCCTTGTTCCTCTCGCGTTGTGTTATTAGTGGAACATAATACTTTCGTTTCTTTATAGAAGCTTCTAAACTCCATAAGAGCAATTATAGGTAATTATTCAGTGCAAGATGAACTTTGTAGTGCATGTTGCATGTACAAAGTCACAAACGAAATGAAATCACGAGAAGTTAAACGCCACTTTTGTGCGGCAGAACTTTTGAGTGGTCAACTGCCACTAGAACATGGAACTCAATATGATCTTTGGCCGCTATCTGTCTGCGTGGGCTGTAAACAGCGAAATACTGTACGAACCACGTCGATGGAACTGGGAGCACAGTTTTTTATGATACTATTCTTGTTTCCAATAATATGTTTCAAGTTCACTACTTTTGTCACAGCAAAAGACAGCCAACGGCTCCATAATCAGCAGCGCCCAGCAAGCTTCAGGCTCGAACTACCAGGCTGCCAGCGGCAGCAGCAATGTTCAGCAGAACAAGGATGGATCCTGGAACAGCAACAGCACTGCAGCGTCTAAATCTGGATCAGCAAATGCTAGTGGTTCAAGCCAAACTGTGAAGAACGCCGACGGCAGCTGGTCTCAAGCCAACAATACCGCGTCGTCTGCCAGCCAGCAAGCTGCCAGCAATCAGCAACAACAATACCAAAACGCTGATGGCACTTGGGGATCCTCCAAGCAACAGGCCGCTCAATCTGCAAACCAAGCAGCAAGCGGAAGCAGTTCTGTTCAGCAGAATAAAGACGGATCTTGGTCATCCTCTTCCAATAAGGCATCTTCATCTGACCAACAACTTGCTAGTGCCAGTTCATCGACAGTGAGTATTAAAAACTCATTTGGTGTAGATAATATGACTTTAATTTTAGAGCGCGCTTAAAGAGAGAACGGTCGTGAGTTCTGAGTTCCGAATTCTGTGGTATTTAGAACGTACTGAGTCTATAACATTAGCGCACAAAGCCGAACACCGCGTTCTAAGAGTTCTATTACCGCCGAGATAAAGAACGCATAAACACCGCGATATCTGAGCTTGTAAACACAGAAAAGTTGATTAATTTCGCTATAGTAGAGGAGACCGTGAAAATCGACTTTCACCGATCTGAAAACTCGATGAGACATATTTTTTTATCAAATATAATTTATAACCAAAATGACTATAATAAAGTGTTCATAGCTACACCTTTCGATATGCAATTCAATAGTCATTTTGTTTATAAATTATATTTGATAAGAAAAATGTCTCATAGAGTTATCAGATCGATGAAAGTCGATCTTCAACGTCTCTGAGACTATTAGAAAAAGGAGTTTAATATACAATTCAAGTAACGTAGATTTCAAAAACCATGACAAAAAAGCAAAAGCTTGGCTTCAAGTTGTACTGAAGTCGCCTTGTTCTTCTTACATTGTGTTATTAGTGGAACATAATACTTTCGTTTCTTTATAGAAGCTTCTAAACTACATAAGAGCAATTATAGGTAATTATTCAGCGCAAGATGAACTTTGTAGTGCATGTTGCATGTACAAAGTCACAAACGAAATGAAATCGCGAGAAGTTAAACGCCACTTTTGTGCGGCAGAACTTTTGAGTGGTCAACTGCCACTAGAACACGGAACTCAATATGATCTTTGGCCGCTATCTGTCTGCGTGGGCTGTAAACAGCGAAATACTGTACGAACCACGTCGATGGAACTGGGAGCACAATTTTTTATGATACTATTCTTGTTTCCAACAATATGTTTCAAGTTTACTACTTTTGTTGCACAGCAAAAGACAGCCAACGGCTCCATAATCAGCAGCGCCCAGCAAGCTTCAGGCTCGAACTACCAGGCTGCCAGCGGCAGCAGCAATGTTCAGCAGAACAAGGATGGATCCTGGAACAGCAACAGCACTGCAGCGTCTAAATCTGGATCAGCAAATGCTAGTGGCTCAAGCCAAACTGTGAAGAACGCCGACGGCAGCTGGTCTCAAGCCAACAATACCGCGTCGTCTGCCAGCCAGCAAGCTGCCAGCAATCAGCAACAACAATACCAAAACGCTGATGGCACTTGGGGATCCTCCAAGCAACAGGCCGCTCAATCTGCAAACCAAGCAGCAAGCGGAAGCAGTTCTGTTCAGCAGAATAAAGACGGATCTTGGTCATCCTCTTCCAATAAGGCATCTTCATCTGACCAACAACTTGCTAGTGCCAGTTCATCGACAGTGAGTATTAAAAACTCATTTGGTGTAGATAATATGACTTTAATTTTAGAGCGCGCTTAAAGAGAAAACGGTCGTGAGTTCTGAGTTCCGAATTCTGTGGTATTTAGAACGTACTGAGTCTATAACATTAGCGCACAAAGCCGAACACCGCGTTCTAAGAGTTCTATTACCGCCGAGATAAAGAACGCATAAACACCGCGATATCTGAGCTTGTAAACACAGAAAAGTTGATTAATTTCGCTATAGTAGAGGAGACCGTGAAAATCGACTTTCACCGATCTGAAAACTCGATGAGACATATTTTTTATCAAATATAATTTATAACCAAAATGACTATAATAAAGTGTTCATAGCTACACCTTTCGATATGCAATTCATTATAGTCATTTTGTTTATAAATTATATTTGATAAGAAAAATGTCTCATCGAGTTATCAGATCGGTGAAAGTCGATCTTCAACGTCTCTGAGACTATTAGAAAAAGGAGTTTAATATACAATTCAAGTAACGTAGATTTCAAAAACCATGACAAAAAAGCAAAAGCTTGGCTTCAAGTTGTAATAAATACTACTGAAGTCGCCTTGTTCTTCTCGCGTTGTGTTATTAGTGGAACATAATACTTTCGTTTCTTTATAGAAGCTTCTAAACTCCATAAGAGCAATTATAGGTAATTATTCAGCGCAAGATGAACTTTGTAGTGCATGTTGCATGTACAAAGTCACAAACGAAATGAAATCGCGAGAAGTTAAACGCCACTTTTGTGCGGCAGAACTTTTGAGTGGTTTAAAAGATTGGTATCAACTGGTTATTAAGGGTTAAACCACTAGAACACGGAACTCAATATGATCTTTGGCCGCTATCTGTCTGCGTGAGCTGTAAACAGCGAAATACTGTACGAACCACGTCGATGGAACTGGGAGCACAATTTTTTATGATACTATTCTTGTTTCCAACAATATGTTTCAAGTTCACTACTTTTGTTGCAGCAAAAGACAGCCAACGGCTCCATAATCAGCAGCGCCCAGCAAGCTTCAGGCTCGAACTACCAGGCTGCCAGCGGCAGCAGCAATGTTCAGCAGAACAAGGATGGATCCTGGAATAGCAACAGCACTGCAGCGTCTAAATCTGGATCAGCAAATGCTAGTGGCTCAAGCCAAACTGTGAAGAACGCCGACGGCAGCTGGTCTCAAGCCAACAACACCGCGTCGTCTGCCAGCCAGCAAGCTGCCAGCAATCAGCAACAACAATACCAAAACGCTGATGGCACTTGGGGATCCTCCAAGCAACAGGCCGCTCAATCTGCAAACCAAGCAGCTAGCGGAAGCAGCTCTGTTCAAAAGAACAAAGACGGATCTTGGTCATCCTCTTCCAATAAGGCATCTTCATCTGACCAACAACTTGCTAGTGCCAGTTCATCGACAGTGAGTATTAAAAAATCATTTGGTGTAGATATATGATTTTAATTTTAGAGCGCGCTTAAACAGAGAACGGTCGTGAGTTCTGAGTTCCGAATTCTGTGGTATTTAGAACGTACTGAGTCTATAACATTAGCGCACAAAGCGGAACACCGCGTTCTAAGAGTTCTATTACCGCCGAGATAAAGAACGCATAAACACCGCGATATCTGAGCTTGTAAACACGGAAAAGTTGATTAATTTCGCTATAGTAGAGGAGACCGTGAAAATCGACTTTCACCGATTTGAAAACTCGATGAGACATATTTTTTATCAAATATAATTTATAAAAAAATATAATGCCTATTGTGACTTGCCTATCGAAAAGTGTTCATAGCTATTTTTAATTTAATTTTTTTTTTCATCACCTGCATTTCGTCGCCTTAGAGCGAAAAATCACCAAGTAGTCATTTGGCCAAAATTTAGTTAAGATATTATATTCAAAATCTCCATTTTTTTTTTCGTATATCAACCTTATAGTTATGACTATATATGTGTCATAGTTTTGAATTTAGATTTAGCAAAAAATCACTAATTCTTCATATAGTTTACTGTACATAAGTCGAAAATTAATTCAATTATTTTAATACTTTTTCGTTATTCGTTAAGAGATGCAATTCTGTACTTAAGTCGGTTTGGTTATCTTTCCTCTTTACAAAATAAATCATAACTGAGATTGAATTCAAGGCAAAATCAACTAAATTAACTTAAATAGTTTTAGAATGACTGGTACGATAAAAAACAGAAGCCAAAAAGTAACTATTGTGACTTGCCTATCGAAAAGTGGTCATAGCTATTTTTTATTGAATTAAAATCAATAATTTTTTTTCATCACCTACATTTGCAGGCAAGCCTATATGATTGGTTTTGTAATTAAAATATCTTACCTATGATATCAAATTCGATTGGTTAACTGATCGGTGCAGTTATCTATATTGACTTACCTATTCATAATTCACATCTTGGCTAGGTAGCCATGCACAGAAATAAGTAGGACTCTGTGTGTTAAAAACTATCAGTTGAGATACAACACATTCAGTTAGGTATCATATGAGTGAAGGTGATGAAAGAAAATTTTTTTACAATAAAAAAATTACTAATGAATTGCATATCAAAAAGTGTTCATAGCTACACATTTCAATATAAACAAATATAAAATAAATATAATAATAAATATAAATTCATTATAGTCATTTTGTTTATAAATTATATTTGATAAGAAAAATGTCTCATCGAGTTATCAGATCGGTGAAAGTCGATCTTCAACGTACGAGTATCTGAGACTTATAAAAAGGAGTTTAATATGCAATTCAAGTAACATAGACTTCAAAAACCATGACAAAAAAGCAAAAGCTTGGCTTCAAGTTGTAATAAATACTACTGAAGTCGCCTTGTTCTTCTCGCGTTGTGTTTTTAGTGGAACATAATACTTTCGTTTCTTTATAGAAGCTTCTAAACTCCATAAGAGCAATTATAGGTAATTATTCAGCGCAAGATAAACTTTGTAGTGCATGTTGCATGTACAAAGTCACAAACGAAATGAAATCGCGAGAAGTTAAACGCCACTTTTGTGTTGGAAAGAATATTATACGGCAGAACTTAAAAAAAAACTTGAGTGGTCAACTGGTTATTAAGGGTTAAACCACTAGAACACGCCACTAGAACTCAATATGATCTTTGGCCGCTATCTGTCTGCGTGGGCTGTAAACAGCGAAATACTGTACGAACCACGTCGATGGAACTGGGAGCACAATTTTTTATGATATTATTCTTCTTTCCAACAATATGTTTCAAGTTCACTACTTTTGTTGCAGCAAAAGACAGCCAACGGCTCCATAATCAGCAGCGCCCAGCAAGCTTCAGGCTCGAACTACCAGGCTGCCAGCGGCAGCAGCAATGTTCAGCAGAACAAGGACGGATCCTGGAACAGCAACAGCACTGCAGCGTCTAAATCTGGATCAGCAAATGCTAGTGGCTCAAGCCAAACTGTGAAGAACGCCGACGGCAGCTGGTCTCAAGCCAACAATACCGCGTCGTCTGCCAGCCAGCAAGCTGCCAGCAATCAGCAACAACAATACCAAAACGCTGATGGCACTTGGGGATCCTCCAAGCAACAGGCCGCTCAATCTGCAAACCAAGCAGCAAGCGGAAGCAGCTCTGTTCAGCAGAATAAAGACGGATCTTGGTCATCCTCTTCCAATAAGGCATCTTCATCTGACCAACAACTTGCTAGTGCCAGTTCATCGACAGTGAGTATTAAAAAATCATTTGGTGTAGATATATGACTTTAATTTTAGAGCGCGCGCAAACAGAGAACGGTCGTGTGTTCTGAGTTCCGAATTCTGTGGTATTTAGAACGTACTGAGTCTATAACATTTGCGCACAAAGCGGAACACCGCGTTCTAAGAGTTCTATTACCGCCGAGACAAAGATGGCATAAACGCCGCGATATCTGAGGTTGCCAACAAAGAAGATTACTTTCGTTATAGTAGAGGGGACCATGAAGATCGACCTTCACTGATTTGATAACTCGATGAGACATATTTTTTATCAAATATAATTTATAACCAAAATGACTATAATAAAGTGTTCATAGCTACACCTTTCGATATGAAATTCATTATAGTCATTTTGTTTATAAATTATATTTGATAAGAAAAATGTCTCATCGAGTTATCAGATCGGTGAAAGTCGATCTTCAACGTATCTGAGACTTAGAAAAAGGAGTTTAATATGCAATTCAAGTAACATAGACTTCAAAAACCATGACAAAAAAGCAAAAGCTTGGCTTCAAGTTGTAATAAATACTACTGAAATCGCCTTGTTCTTCTCGCGTTGTGTTATTAGTGGAACATAATACTTTCGTTTCTTTATAGAAGCTTCTAAACTACATAAGAGCAAATAGGTAATTGTTCAGCGTAATATGAACTTTCTAGTGAATGTTGTACATAAAAAGCCACAAATGAAACGAAATCGCGAGAAGTTAAACGCCATTCCTGTGTGGCAGAACTCTTGAATGGTCAACTGCCACTAGAACACGGAACTCAGTATGATCTTTGGCCGCTATCTGTCTTCGTGGGCTGTAAACGGCGAAATACTTTATAAATCACGTCGATGGAACTGGAAGCACAAATTTTATGATAGGTACTGTTCTTGTTTTTAACCATATGTTCAAATTTCCCAATTTTCGTTGCAGCAAAAGACAACCAATGGCTCTATAATCAGCAGCGCCCAGCAGGCTTCAGGCTCGAACTACCAGGCTGCCAGCGGCAGCAGCAATGTTCAGCAGAATAAGGATGGATCCTGGAACAGCAACAGCACTGCAGCTTCTAAATCTGGATCAGCGAATGCTAGTGGCTCAAGCCAAACTGTGCAGAACGCTGACGGCAGCTGGTCTCAAGCCAACAATACCGCGTCTTCTTCCAGCCAGCAAGCTGCCAGCAATCAGCAACAACAATACCAAAACGCTGATGGCTCTTGGGGATCCTCTCAGGCACAGGCCTCACAATCTGCAAACCAAGCAGCTAGTGCCAGCTCAACAACTACTAAGAATGCCAACGGGGGTTGGACTAGTGCTAACCAGCAGGCTTCTGAGTCTGACAAAGCAGCTGCAAGCAACAGTAGTACTGTTATTAAGAAGGCCGATGGCACTTACATTTCAACCGACAATCAAGCATCCAGCAGTGAAATAGACAAAGCCAGCAGCAGCAGCAGTCAAACTGTCAATCCAGATGGATCCACCTGCACGAGTACGAAGAGTGCCAGTTCTTCAAGTACTGCTTCATCAAGTAGTTCAAGCACTGTGGAATACTACGATTATTAAACGGAACTTTCACCAGCAAACCATCGCAGCAAACCACATACCTAACAAGTTCACACCTTTAAATATGTATTATTCTTGTATATTATGATAATATTATAGAACTTTAATATATCGATCGGCGATCGCCTTGTTCATTTTATTTTATGTCCGCAAGAGCATCAGATCAAAATATGGGTTGGTTTATCAAAGACTTGAGCAGACAGGTTGCGCATGCATAGACGTACGTAGACGTGCAGGTACGAGTTGTAATGTTGAAAACTGTATAAGACAGGCCACACCGCTTGCCATCTACGCATAAGTATCCAGTCTGCCCGAGCCTATAGAGTTGCATGCATACATCACAACTCGTGGTACGTGCACGTCTACGCTTACGCATACGCATTAGGTGTGCACGAGGTTTTAATATTTTACCGTACGCAATGGAAATTTCGAGAAACCCTTCCTAAGCGAATGTCTACGTTCAGTAGAGGCGTTAGGGTAGGGCGCGGTTGGGCGATCGCCCAGGGCGCTGGAAAAAGGGGCGCCGCAGGATAAAAAGGATTTAATCGGTAAAAGTGGTCCAAGTTCCGTGCTCACTCCGCTAGCGATTATAACCTAATGCTGAAGTAGTAATCACAAATTCTCGGCAGAGCTTAAATTTTCGAGAAGTACTTACTTAAATGGCAACTTAAGTGAGTTACGTAGGTAGGGTAAAGGTTGGCTATATAGCGATAATAAGGATAAAAATGAAAATTTTGATTCCAAATGAACTTTTATTATAATAGATATTTAAAAAACAGAACTTAAAAGCCTTTTTGGCTATAGTTATTATAATCGCTTTAATTGTGTCTTAATCAGCTTATAAATCTCTCCTGAATACTAGTAATATGGTGACAATAGGGTAATATTGTGATACCTTATTGCTGTTGTGATAATCTATTCTGGGGCTTATTCTCGTCATATCGGCTGATTACCAACGTCAGTTTTCACATAGAAATTGCGGTGAATCAATTCACTATCCTGGTGATACCATTTTGCACATTCCATACATTCAAATCAAACAGCACCATTTTTGTGGGCATCTAAGTAATAGCTCCGCACTTTGCGCTTTTTTGTGAAAGGTTTTTGTATCTGCGTGACGAACGTTCAGATCCTCTTTTGTTTTATGTGCAAGGCAAGCGGCAAGCTTCTCTGGAGTGTGCAGCGAAAGGCCATAACTTTGTTTAAAAGACCACCACCAATAAGGCCCGGCTTTACCCTTTGCATCGTTGAATGATATACTTGGCCATTTTGAAGTAATGCATAACCGTCGCTTAATATCAGTCACACTTAACCCAAATCATTTCTTGAAGATGTATGAGACTAATCAATATTTAATGTCCTTAGGGAATGTGAATAGTCTTCCCAGCTTTGGTATAGAAATTGAAGAAGGATCCTTCTTCCATGCATTTTTAAAGGGGTCTGGTATGCCATAGATGTTTAAAATGAAATTATCTGACAGCAGCTCTAGTAGAATCATAATCGCGATATTTCTTCCTTTCATTTGTCGACACGCCCCGCTGAAGCGTCTAGAAAAAACATCAAATTCATAAGCTCCTAGTACACTTTAAGACATACATATAATTTTTATATGGCCTTTTAACGGCTATGTAATATATTATAACCGAAATTCACGAATACCGTGTAAAAATACTTTAAAACAACAAACAAGGCGACAGTAATATAGTTTTGTACCTATTTTGCTCCGGATTCTCCAAACGAAGTTGGCTGGGCGCGAAAAACGTATTGAACGTCGTGTCCGGTGGCTAGCTAGGGGTGAGGTCGGGGGTAGTTAACACTTTAAAAGCCGTGGCACGGGGCATTACAGAGGCTCAAAACCAAATTTGTCATATATTACCATATATCACCGAAAGCCATCTTTACCCTATGCATAGAAAAAATTTCGCGCTCGCTTCGCTCGCGCTCCTATTTTATATTTCTCAGTTTTCCACTATCGACTCATCTAACTCACAAATTCATGAAAATGTCTAAATAACTCAAATGAAGTGGTCGCTTACAATTTCATAAGCTCAGAACCTTCTTCCATTAAATCTATTTGTTTATGGTCAGTAGAATCTACAATCTAGGGTATTTTACCCAAATTGGCCAAACTGGCTATTTTGGGGAAATAAAAAATTAAGCAGTTAAGCCGTGGGGGACCTCTATCGAAAATTAAAAAATGTACCGAAGCGAAGCAAAGGGTCACTACCTACTTGTAAATAAAGCCCCATCTTAAGAAACTCTGGCAACAGTCTACTAGCTAACAAACTTCAATTGATTTTTTTATGTGTAAGGGTTTCCGTTTTTTGCAGCCCGCGATCCATTCACGTCTACAAGCGCTCTTAAACTTAATCACACTTAGGGGGGGGGTGCCGCCGTAGAAATCTCGCCCAGGGCGCTGGTAGTGTTAAAACCGGCACTGTCTACGTTATACAAAGGACCAGACTCCGGTTTACGCTGTATGTTGATCCGTCGTTCAAAGCATTTTATGTGATTTGTTGATAACCTGACGAACAAGTCAGACCATATGTGGATTTTTGCGAGCCTACTGTGGAGACTCCACCACAGCACATGCCTACTTAAAGTCAAATCTGCTCTTTCCACTCCCCTTGGCCTTGAGTCAAGACTTTCTACTGGAGCAAAGTGGATAGGGCTCAATGTAGCCTGTGATATATTAACTAAGCTCGATGGGAGCCCCCAGATCTACCTATAAATGGTGTATATATATATAAAATAATTTATTTCTTACCATGTTAAATTACATATTGTACCTACATTGATTATCTGAATAAAAAGTTTTAAAATGCTAAACCCCATAAAAAGAAAAAAATAACTTTTAACACTACGTAAGTGCCAACTAAAGCATGGCAGACTATCTACTCGGGACTTTGTGCCACCTTTATATCGGAGGCATAACCGCTAATTTTGAACTGCAAATGGTAATCTTGGCCTGCTGTTGACCGTACGTTTGAATTTTTTTATTAAATTTTGTCACGACGGGGGACCGCTCTAATTTATTAGCCTAACGTTAAGGTGGGTTCCTACGGTCCGTGATATTGCGGACCGACGCGCACAAGCGCGCACCACGAACCGTGGGAAACAGAGCGTCCGTGGTAATACAGACGCGTCCGTCTCGGTGCGTCTGGATCCGTGGTGATAAATGTAGGCGGACGCGGACCAGCCCGCACCGACACGCACCGTGGGATAGGGTCGTCCGTGGTAATTGCAGACACGTCCGTGGCAGTGCGCCCGATCCATGGCGAATGGATAGCTTCAGACGCGATGCGCGCTCGTGCGTGCTCGTGCGGAGATGTCTGTAGGCGACCACATAAAAACTGACGACCATGTGGACGACTGCATGGATGCAATAGCGATTGTGGTAGTATAGTAGTGTAATGGCATTTTTGGATTCTACGCCCTTGAATACACCTCTGAATTTTTTTTTGTATTTGCCCAGATAAAAAAATGCTACTTTATTCAAGACCTAATAGTTTTTTTTTATAAAATTATTAATAAAGAAATTGAAATTTTTTTATTATTGGAATACTAAACTTTCCCTAATCTTACTTGTGGAAACAGCGATTACGGTTTTTTTGAAGAAAGGTGTTTTTTTTACACTTCACAACACATTAAAATTACACATTACACACTAGTTTACAAAACTTGCATAAGCCTTTAACAGTAATTTACCTATACAGGGTGTTTGTGACAGCCAGACAAATATTGATATGGCGACTTCAGACCATGATTCTGAGGCGAAAACCACTGACAATTTTCGCAGGAAAATTCGAAAATTTTCCGGCATTTTTTTCATTTTTCCAGGAAAAAAAAATGTGTAGCTCATTTATGTAGGCCTTAGATAATGACTGAAAAACAAAATTTTAACCTATGGATGATTTTCGAAAAGAAAGTCCCAAAAAGTTTAAAATACTAATGAACCCCATTGGAGAATCACAAGTGATCTATAAAACAGCAATGTACTCGTATCACATAATAACCAAATAAGCTAATTTAAATAGTCACAGGATCACCCGATACAATTCGCGCGGAAAGCAAACTTTGCGTATATATATAATTACCTTAAATTATATATAATTTTTACCTGTATATATAATTTTTTTACGGTTAGGTTCGTTTAGTTAAGACTCTAAACCACTCTTTCCCAAAGTGGGCGATAACGACCCCTCGTTGGTAAAATTTTTAAGGTGAAATAAAAATGGGGGGCGCTACTGATTTTTAATGTGGGCGTTAACCGAAATAAGTTTGCAAACCTCTACTCTAAACGAACCTAACCATTTTTTTTTCCTAATAATAGGACTGTGGCACTGGCGGCTTGTCCTAAGGTGCGCTGGTGCAGTGCATTGCCACACGACTCAGTTTATAGTCCCACCTCCACTTTTATACCTTCTTCATATGTAAAACAAATCGCTGAAGTACCTAGTATAGTAGGAGCCTACCTACCAGTCTAGACATTGTGGGTTTAGTTTTGTTGCGTTTATTTTATATTGCGGGTATGTACGGGTAGTTTCACAATTTTTATTGCCATGTATCCTAGCTGCAATATGCTTGATGCTTTTGCATCTTTTTTCTCTGAACCATAATGAGAAAAGTCGTAGGTATTTGAACAAGTGTATAAGCACCTACGTGTATTTACTTATTTGAACATTTATTATTATTATTTAGATTACTTACTATTGTTTAGTATTTATAATTTAGTGCGTGATCTACACACACTACTGAGTATAAATTTTAAAATTTAAAAAAACCCCGACCCCAAAAAAGTACGCAATTATTATGACAAAAGGTTTAAAATGCTAAACCCCATAAAAAGCAAAAAATAACTTTTAACACTACGTAAGCCAACTAAAGCATGGCAGACTATCTACTCGGGACTTGTCCACCTTTATGTCGGAGGCATAACCGCTAATTTTGAACTGCAAATGGTTAACTTGGCCTGCTGTTGTCCGTACGCGACAAAATTTAATCAAAAATTTCATACGTACGGTCAACACCAGGCCAAGATAACCATTTGCAGTTCAAAATTAGCGGTTATGCCTCCGACATAAAGGTGGCACAAAGTCCCGAGTAGATAGTCTGCCATGCTTTAGTTGGTACTTACGTAGTGTTAAAAGTTATTTTTTGCTTTTTATGGGGTTTAGCATTTTAAACCTTTTGTCATAATAATTGTGTACTTTTTTTGGACCAGGGGTTTTTTAAAAATTTTAAAATTTAATTTTTTATTTCATGCTTTTTGAAGAAGCTCCTTAATTTTTCATTCTTTCATTTAATTTCTTTTATTTTTCGCCGCGTAAAAAGTTTAGATGGGGTCACTATATGTGATCTCTACCAAAGGAAGCTGTTTAACAATCCTCATGACAAACTGGCTCTGGGAGAATTGCAGAGATTAAGAAACAATAAAGATTAAACTTTGATCATTCTAGATTTTCAGCAAAAATATAAATCGGTTTATCCGTTTCATTCCGGCATTTCCAGGGTTTCATCCGCCCATCCCGTCCAGCATTAGGTCCTCGTCAATTAGAAACATGTCAAGAGAACCAGTCAAGACAAATTTAATGAGCCCAAACTCGATGGGTTTACTAAAAGGTAGACCAGGGTTACGTCTCGTACCTTCGATCCCTGACAGCAGACCAGCTCAGTTCCAGAAGACATTAGTGTTTCAAATGTCAGATCCCACAGAGGTTCCAGATTTCTAGCATCAGGTCCTCGTCAATTAGAAACATAAAGAGTTAAGACAAATCCAACGAGCCCAAACTCGATGGGTTTACTAAATGGCAGTCCAGGGTTACGTCTCCTTTCTTCGAGCCCTGACAGCAGACCAGCTCAGTAGTTCCAGAAGACATTAGTGTTTCAAATGTCAGATCACATATGCTTGCAAGCAAACTGAGCGTATAACATTCCTATCACACCTAACAAACGACCTGAGACCTTGAGACCTGAACCGATTTCCACCAAACATAGCTAAGAACACTCTCGACTGATATACCTTTCAAACAAAAAAACCGCATTAAAATCGGATCATCCGTTTGGGAGCTACGATGCCCTGTGGCACATCCACATTTACACACACACACACACACACACATACACAGAGAGAGAGAGACACGTCAAACTTATAACCAGTGGTCGGAGTAGGTATATTGAATTAAGGTCATTGACATCAAACGTATATGTTAATATGGATACGCCGATGTTGAACGATCATTTTCCACATACAAATGGATCTTAGATGTTAAAAGAAATAGCTTAAAATTAGAAAATATTGAAAAAATTATAGTTATTTATTTTAATTGTGTAGAGACAGAAAAACAAAATGTAGAAATTGTAACCGATGAGGATTAAAAATAATTGTTTTAATAAAATTTTAATAATGATTATTTGTATTAACAATAAACAATTTTGTTTGGTTACGTATGGTTTTTTATTTTATTATTCTATTTACCAAATTTTTGGAAACTCCGGTACATTCCGGAAAAAATGCATGTCCATGTTATGATATCATGACGCAAGTATGTAAAATCAATATACCTACTCCGACCACTGCTTATAAAAAAAAAAAACTGAATGTGATAAAAAAAAAGGAAATCAGTCGACAATTGTTTATTAATTTGTTAAAGATATTACAAACATGCGGGTGGGCTACAGAAAAAATTAAATGTCGAAATTACCTGGGATAAAAATATTTTCCCTGAATAAATTGTAGCCTATGTGTTACTCTGTATGTAAGCTCTATTTTAGTAAAGTTTCATCAAAATCCATAATGAATAATTTAATAATGGTACCTAATCTATCACATAAGAATAATTTAATAATGGTACCTAATCTATCACTATATTTTATTATTATTAGGTATTTATAAAATCAGGAGACCAACTGCGACATTAAAAACATTATACGAAACTATCACGAAATGGACAAAAATTGATCTGCGTGGCTAAAACTACCACGTAAACCACGCAAATCACTACCACGAAAATCAAAATAAATCATTTATACTAATAATATGTAAAAACCTTTAGAGCCAATTAACTGTGTTTTGAACAGAAGTTACGTTTTCTTATATTTGTTCGGTACAATATTTTATTTGATAAATAAGGTCACAATTATCGGAAAAAATTGTACCACGCAAATCAATGTTTTGAGAAACCATACCCACGCAATGTGGTTCTTACCTTTATATTTCGGAAACTCGACGCAACGCCACATACCCACTCTGCTCGGCCGCCGTAGCACGACTAGTTTTAACTTAAATTTAACTTAAAACGCGAAATTAGGGATGTGCGAGTGAATTTACAATGATCCACGCAAATCAGTGCCTCGTGACAGTTAATTTTAAATTTTTTTTTTAGCTAATGTAATGCTTTTAGAACTTTGTTCTCATTTTTCATAGCATTCCCAAGTAGCACAAGAGGCTGTATAGCAACTGAATATTGGACTACAATTACCCTTGAAGTGGTATAAGAAAGCTGCATAAAAGCTGATTCCGAGCTTATTCAGCTCTTAAACCACTTAAATGGGCACAAATTATTCAGCTCTAATGTCACATAAGCTGCTTAAAAGCGCAGAATCAGAAATTTAAGAGAATTATAAGGGGTAACAGGTGTTGTAAGAGCTGAATATCAACTGGTTAAGAGACCATGTTACTCTTTATTCAGCTGAATACCTAAATAATGTATTACAACGGGCCTGTTGGTGGTAGAAGCAGAAATTTAAGAGAGTTATAAGGGGGTAACAGGTATTGTAAGAGCTGAATATCAACTGGTTGAGAGACCATGTTACTCTTTATTCAGCTGAATACCTAAGTAATGTATCACAATGGGCCTGTTGGTGACGCGTGACTATAGAAAATAATATTTTTGTATATTCATTTTACTTATTGTTGAAAAGTGACCGTAGTAACTTGTGACAACATAAACGTAAACGCCATATTAATGGCGGTGTCGTTTCATAATATATTTATTGGTACCTAAGTAAACGGAACGGTTTTCTTTATTAGTGCCAGAAAAATGTGTGGGAATGCAAGTTTACTGATATATGTATATTGTCTAAGAAAATTTTGGTGCGCTACGAAAATATTGTATTTTTAAATAATATAGTAATAAATGATGTAAATAAGCTATGTGTTTTAAAATCTTGGCCCAACAATTTTCAATAGTTTGGACAGAACTATTAAATAAATAGAGACTGTTACGATATAAGAAGTAATACCTAGTTTAATAAGTTCGTAATTCATGCACAAAACATAAAAAAATGTAAATTAAATTATAATATTTCCAGGTTAAAATGGTGGTTGATGTTAAACAGCTATGTGAACCGTTATTTATCAAAGGGCTGTTTAATGATTCACTTGTGAACCTAAATTAATCAAAGGACTGCTTAGTGTTTCATATGTGAACCATTTCTCATGAAAGGGCTGTTAAGCTATTCTCGCGTGAACCATTACTTATTTAAAGAGCTGTTAAGCGTTTCACGTGTGGACCATTACTTATTAAAGGGCTGTTGAGCGATTCACCTGTGTACTGTGAAACAGTTCAAGAGCAAAGTAGAATTGAACATGTAACTCCGTATGCAGCCTTGGTTGATGTTAAACAGCTATGTGAACCGTTATTTATCAAATGGCTGTTTAGTGATTCACTTGTGAACCTATATTTATTAAAGGACTGCTTAGTGTTTCACATGTGAACCATTACTTATTGAAGGGGCTGTAAAGCGTTTCACGCGTAAACCATTACTTATTACAGAACTGTTAAGCGTTTCACGTGTGAACCATTACTTATTAAAGAGCTGTTAAGCGTTTCACGAGTTAAAGTTAAAGCCATTTATTTTGATATATTGAGGCATCTTGTGAACATTTAAACTGCCGCTATATGCAGACAGTGTCAATGGATAAATAAAGGCTGCTTAGCGGTAAATATTTTCAGCGCTAAGATATATTATGGGCCACAGGTGTCCCGTTATGCGTCTATTGGCTTAATATTATGAGAACTTATGCCTCTTTAATGAGTCAGCTCAATAACAGTTCACAAGTACTTTCTTATATTGCTCTTGGCTCTTTCTAGAACTCTGCGTTTTAAGGGTATATTTGTCACCCATAATGCTGCTCTTATTTACCCTTAAGCTGTTTAAATATCACTGACTGCTATTATGCAGCTAAGGTACCACGAGTGTATTCTTATATGAGTCTTAATATGCCCAGAGCTGTGTGTAGATCTAAAAGTGAGTATTTATTCAGCTATCTGTGCTACTTGGGTTGTCAACTTCTCAGGATTTAGTGTATTTTTTTGGTAAGCATATGGCGTTTACTTTCCGAAATATAATTTAATAAATAACCAGATCGGGGTTTGGGACACTCCACGAAAATCAAAGAAAGGGAGGTGTTTTATTTTTTTTATTATATTGAATGTACAGATAATTGAATAATTATCAATGACCCAGTTAAATGAGTATTAAAGGTCAGCACGAAAAAAAATTAGCTTGCTGGCTTTTCGATTTCCATTGTTTCTCAGCGAATCCACTTGAAAAACGAGTCCCGAAGAATGACCCTAAAAATACATAGGTCGCTGGTTCAAAACCGGCTTGAAGGACCAAATTTGTCGGGTGTAAGGCGAACAAATTAATATGGTAAAAACACAGGCTGAGATGCACAAGATAATTATATTAGTAAATGGTTAATGGTAACGCGGCACGGTTGGTTGGTGGTTGAGCGAGAAGTCTCTACATACTACTCGTAATTTATAATAACTAATACATAATTTGGGTGAATACATAAATGCTGACCGCGCGTGTTGCTACGCTAAGAAAATATACTGTACTTCGTACAGGTGGAACAACAAAGTTTTTTAATACTTTGAGGATATGCCATCACAGCCGGTTGCACAATCACTTCAATCGTGAACCCTTTAAGAAAATATTTCATAGCATATAAGGTTTTCTACAAGTTTACCCTGAATAAAGATGCATAATAAAAACAAGTAACATCAATTAAATTGTTTATTTCATTCTTATATTCTTAATCAGCATATATTTTTTCAAATTTTTAAATGCACTTTATAAAAAAGTTGTGGCTATTCGTAATCCAATAATCATTGCACGATGGTTGGTCGGTTATTTATCGTTAATCTCTAATAATCCCAAGAGGTGGTAGATGAGCTCGACGCTGCTGCCGTGGATGACGAGGAAGATTTTGCAGACTTCGTTATGACAGTACCGTCTGCGCTCTTGGATTGTAATTGGCTAGCGCTAGCAGCTTGCTTAGAACTTTTTGAAGCAGCTGAATCGGAAATTGAGCCAGATCCGTCACTGTTTATGACGGACGTGGAGCTCTTGCTAGCGTTCTGCTGGTTTGAGGCGGAAGCCTGATTGCTAGATTTTGAATATGTCCCGTCTTTGTTTATTTGTTCGTTTGCACTGTTGCTGGCTGCATTTGTACCTGAAGAGGAAGCTTGTTGACTGGAGCTAGTCTTGGAGCCATTAGCACTCACAGCTTGCTGTGCACTTGCACTAGCGCTGTTCGAAGTAGATTTTGAGGCATTTTGGCTAGATCTATTAATATTTCCCTCCTTACTTACAGATTCCTGGGCACTACCGCTAGCTTGGTTACTACTGGAGCTAGAAGCCTGGTTGCTGGATTGCTGGCTGGAGCCATCAACGTTCTTTTGAGAGCTGGCGCTGTTGCTAGCCGCATTTTTGGTGGAAGAAGACGCTTGTTGACTGGAACTATTGCTAGATCCGTCGGCACCAATACTTTTTTGGGCGCTGGCACTTGCATTGTTCGTGCTTGAGTTTGAAGCATTCTGGCTAGATTTCTTTACGTTGCCCTCTTTGCTGACAGATTCTTGGGCACTTCCGCTAGCTTGGTTGCTACTGGAGCTAGAAGCCTGGTTGCTGGCTTGCTGGCTGGAGCCATCAACATTCTTTTGAGAGCTGGCGCTGTTGCTAGCCGCATTTGTGGTGGAAGAAGACGCTTGTTGACTAGAGCTGTTGCTAGATCCATCGGCACCTACACTTTTTTGGGCGCTGGCACTTGCATTGTTCGTGCTTTACGTTGCCCTCTTTGCTGACAGATTGAGTAGAAGCCTGGTTGCTGGCTTGCTGGCTGGAGGAAGCATTTGTGGTGGAAGAAGACTGGCTACACTTTTTTGGGCGCTGGCAGATTTCTTTACGTTGCCCTCTTTGCTGACAGATTCTTGGGCACTACCGCTAGCTTGGTTGCTACTAGAGCTAGAAGCCTGGTTGCTGGCTTGCTGGCTAGAGCCATCAACGTTCTTTTGAGAGCTGGCACTGTTGCTAGCCGCATTTGTGGTAGAAGAAGACGCCTGTTGGCTGGAGCTGTTACTAGATCCGTCGGCACCGACACTTTTTTGGGCACTGGCACTTGCATTGTTCGTGCTTGAGTTTGAAGCATTCTGGCTAGATTTCTTTACGTTACCCTCTTTGCTGACAGATTCTTGGGCACTACCGCTAGCTTGGTTGCTACTGGAGCTAGAAGCCTGGTTGCTGGCTTGCTGGCTGGAGCCATCACGTTCTTTTGACGGCGCTTTGCTAGCCGCATTTGTGGTGGAGAGCTTGCGAGCTGTTGCTAGCACCTACACTTTTTTGGGCGCATTTGTTCGGCTTGAGTTTGAAGATTCTGGCTAGATTTCTTTAGTTGCCCTCTTTGCTGACAGATTCGCTTGTTGACTAGAGCTGTTGCTAGATCCATCGGCACCTACACTTTTTTGGGCACTGGCACTTGCATTGTTCGTGCTTGAGTTTGAAGCATTCTGGCTAGATTTCTTTACGTTGCCCTCTTTGCTGACAGATTCTTGGGCACTACCGCTAGCTTGGTTGCTACTGGAGCTAGAAGCCTGGTTGCTGGCTTGCTGGCTGGAGCCATCAACGTTCTTTTGAGAGCTGGCGCTGTTGCTAGCCGCATTTTTGGTAGAAGAAGACGCCTGTTGGCTGGAGCTGTTACTAGATCCGTCGGCACCAACACTTTTTTGGGCGCTGGCACTAGCGTTGTTCGAGCTCGATTGCGAGGCATTCTGGCTAGATTTCTTTACGTTGCCCTCTTTGCTGACAGATTCCTGAGCACTACCGCTAGCTTGGTTGCTACTGGAGCTAGATGCCTGGTTGCTGGCTTGCTGGCTGGAGCCATCAGCGTTCTTTTTCTCGCTGGCGCTATTGCTAGCCGCGTTCGTGGTAGAGTTTGAGGCATTTTGGCTTGAGCTGTTTCTAGAACCGTCTGCATTGATATTTTCTTGCGCAGAAGCACTGGCTTGGCTTGTTGATGAGTTTGAAGCTCCCGCGCTTTCACTATTTGTAGATCCGTCTTTATTGGTAGTCTTCTTAGCGCTGTTACTAGCATTTTGCTTGTTGCTGGAAGATGCTTGTTCGCTACTTGTGGACGAGGATCCATCGACCCGTTTAATCTTTGTAGCACTAAGGCTTGCGCTTTCTTGATCAGAAGCAGATGCATTCTCGCTGGAAGCAGTGGAGGATCCATCTACATTTTGGGTAGTTTGCTGACTGCCACTAGCGCTTTGAGTATTTGAGTTCGATGCTTGGTTGGTAGTAGTTTTGCTTCCTTTGGCTGGTTTACCTTAAATGGAAAGGTGCGAAATATCGATTAGTTAAATTGAAAAGGGTAAGTACTCGTATAATGCTACAAATATCGATAACCTACTCGTAGTTGTTACGCTTCACAGCATAAGATATAACCATTTCATTATTGATTTATGCCATAACGCCGTATATGATTATCTGTTATATAAAAATATGGCGCTTCAGAAAATTAAAAACAGGGTAATGGAGGAAACTTACTTGGTGGGCTAGTTGGATTTCCTGGTCCAGATGGTGTACCACCAGTGCTTGGTCCAGATGGGGATCCAGGAGTACCACCAGTGCCTGGGCCGGATGGGGATCCTGGAGTACCACCAGTTCCTGGGCCGGATGGGGACCCTGGTCCAGATGGCGAGCCTGGTCCAGGAGGTGAACCAGGGCTAGAACTGCATGGCGTTCCGGGTCCACTTGGAGATCCTGGTCCACCTGGAGATCCTGGTCCTGATGGGGATCCAGGGCCTGATGGAGACCCTGGTCCTGATGGGGATCCTGGTCCACCTGGAGATCCTGGTCCACCTGGAGATCCTGGTCCACTAGGAGATCCTGGTCCACTAGGAGATCCTGGTCCACTAGGAGATCCTGGTCCTGATGGGGATCCTGGTCCACCTGGAGATCCCGGTCCACTAGGAGATCCTGGTCCTGATGGGTTTCCTGGTCCTGATGGGGATCCTGGTCCTGATGGAGATCCTGGTCCTGATGGAGATCCCGGTCCTGATGGCGAACCCGGTCCTGATGGCGATCCTGGTCCACTTGGCGATCCTGGTCCACTAGGAGATCCTGGTCCTGATGGGGATCCTGGTCCTGATGGGGATCCTGGGCCAGATGGGGATCCTGGTCCTGATGGGGATCCTGGTCCACTTGGCGAGCCTGGTCCACTTGGAGATCCTGGGCCAGATGGGGATCCTGGTCCTGATGGGGTTCCTGGTCCTGATGGGGTTCCTGGTCCTGATGGGGATCCTGGACCTGATGGAGATCCTGGTCCTGATGGAGATCCTGGTCCTGATGGAGATCCTGGTCCACATGGTGAGCTTGGGCCAGATGGACTGTAATAAACATAACTTTAGCTCAAGCCTAACCATAAAATTGACAAGTACTTTTGCCATTCTCCCTATGCCTAATATATTATATTAGTTGTAAATTACTTTTTGAAATATTATTCATATATTCACATTCTTACATATCACTTTATTCTTCACTAGCGGCTACCCACGGCTTCGCCCGCGTGAGAGTGCATTACGCCCGTGTGAAGCCGGGGCGGGTCCATAATTATACATTATGAACCTTCCTCGTGTATCACTCTATCTACAAAAAAAACCGCATCAAAATTCGTTCCCTAGTTTATGTCTAGACATAGGGACGGACAGACAGCGGCAAAGCGACTTTGTTTTATATGTAGTGATTGTATTGTACACAAGGCAGAGAAACTTTTGTCGAAATCATTAATTTATATTTGTATTATGGTAAAATTATTAAAGTATTTGCATGACATAATATTTTTGGCGACTAATCTATGCGATTAATTTATTAAATTATTAGTATTATATTATACTAGTGACCCGCCCTCGCTTAGCTTCGGCACATATCCTCTAAAATTTTCAATTCCCGTTTGTCCCGTTCCCGTGGGAATTTCGGCAAATATGTCCTCAGTGCTTCCTTACACTCCCTACCGAATATACCTGTCATATTTCATCATTATATTGTGTCAAATGGTTTTCGTTAAAATTGGGAATTCCCGTTTGTCCGGTTCCCGTGGGAATTACGGGAAATCCGTTCTTAATGGTCTTTTACACCCCCTAACAAACATATACACCAAATTTCATCTGTGTACGTCAAACGGTTTATCTTTATATGGTTATACTTGGTTGGTTGATTGTACTTATTGAATAAGCTTTTGTTTCCGGTACAGTGAAAATTTCGGTAAAATTTGGAATTCCTGTCTGTCCCGTTCCCATGGGAATTTTGGGAAATCCGTCCGTACTCTCTTACACCCCGTAACGAACATAAACACCAAAAGGGTGTGGGTGTAATTTACTTGTAAAATTTAAAATTTATTTGTATGTGTCCGTTTCTTCGTGGGGTCATGTAGGTATGTTGTTTTCGCAATTCTTTTTGATTTTGACTAATTTTACACTCATTTTTGAGAATTTTCCCGACGTTTCCATTCGTCATCGTTATCATCCATCATAATTTCAGAAATCATTAGTACTAAAAACAATGGCTGTATGGATGCTGTATTTCCTCGTGCTCTTTCTTCGGGATAAACCAAACAAAAAAAACAAATTTCATCTGTCATGTTGTGTCATGTCATCTGTACGTCACAGAATAATAAATTCCCAGAACCCGTGATCACGCACACCTTTGAAGCAACTTTTTAGTATGTCAAATTTTTACAACCTATTTACTGTATCTAAAAAACTGATAATATTTATCGATTTGGCAACAATCGGCGGGTAAGATGAGCGGAATATGCGGGATTTTTGACTCGTTTTTGCTTCACTACTCGGAATACATCTATCATTGATGACTCCTTCTGGGGACTTATTCCATGGTGTATGTCAAACTTATTAATTATTAGCATCAAATGGTAATTTTTTTTGTATTTAATTCATATTTATTCCAGCCCAGAGGAAGTTATGCGAAACCCTATAGCCTATGTTCATCCGGGTCCAATAAGGATTCTAACGGTGAAAGAATTTTTAAAATCGGTCCAGTAGTTTCGGAGCCTAAACGCTGCAAAAAAACAAAGAAACAAACATACAAACAAACAATCAAAGTTTACCTCTTTATAATATTTGTATAGAAGTATACCTATAGATATAGATAAGTAGCGGAGCCACCTATCAGACGCAAGACAGAACCACGGTCCAATACAAATCTTAGAACGCGATATTGAAGTTTCTCACAATGATTGGAACATATACAAGGGCCGCACAATAACTGGTGGCCCATTGAGGTGCGCTTTCCTTTTCAATTATTTCATCACTATAGGGGTTCACATTATTATGATTATCAAAATAATTTAGAAAAAAATATAGCAGGCTGGTGTAGTATGATTTTAGGTTAGGGCTTAAAAGGGCACTAAATAAAATAGGCATTAGAATCGAATATTAATAACTAACCTGCCAGGTCCAGATGGTCCGCTTGGTCCGGATGGGCCACTAGGTCCAGATGGGCCACTTGGTCCTGAAGGGCCACTTGGCCCTGATGGTCCTGATGGGCCGCTAGGTCCAGATGGGCCACTTGGTCCTGATGGTCCTGAAGGGCCACTTGGTCCTGATGGGCCGCTTGGTCCTGAAGGGCTACTTGGTCCCGATGGTCCGCTTGGCCCGGATGGGCCACTTGGTCCTGATGGGCCGCTTGGTCCTGAAGGGCCACTTGGTCCTGACGGGCCGCTTGGTCCTGAAGGGCCACTTGGTCCTGATGGTCCGCTTGGCCCGGATGGACCACTTGGTCCTGATGGGGACGATGGTCCGCTTGGTCCTGATGGGCCACTTGGTCCTGATGGGCCGCTTGGTCCTGAAGGGCTACTTGGTCCCGATGGTCCGCTTGGCCCGGATGGGCCACTTGGTCCTGATGGACCGCTTGGTCCTGAAGGGCCACTTGGTCCTGATGGGGAAGATGGTCCGCTTGGTCCTGATGGTCCTGATGGGCCGCTAGGTCCAGATGGGCCACTTGGTCCTGATGGAGAAGATGGTCCGCTTGGTCCAGATGGTCCACTCGGTCCTGATGGGGAAGATGGTCCGCTTGGCCCGGACGGACCACTTGGTCCTGATGGGGAAGATGGTCCGCTTGGGCCAGATGGTCCACTTGGTCCTGAAGGGCCGCTAGGTCCAGATGGGCTACTTGGTCCTGATGGCGAAGATGGTCCACTTGGTCCTGATGGGCCACTTGGTCCTGATGGTGAAGATGGTCCACTTGGTCCTGATGGGCCGCTTGGTTTTGAAGGGCCACTTGGTCCTTGTCAAAATAAAATTTTATATTATAAAAATATAAAATAAACATTAAAAATAATACCTACATATTTCACTAGTTTTTTCCGTTTATCTCTGAATTAAACTGTAACAGTGTCGTGTTGGTCTTTCTAAAACACTATAAATAAATAAAGGTCATCACATTAGTTATATTGAGGGGAAGTGTATTTATAAGTTACCACTTTCGATCGCACTGAATTATAAAATAATAATAAAGAAACCTATGTTGTATGCCTATGCAGGTAACTTGACGATGCCAAATAACTCATTTCCATTTTACATTGCCGATTTCATTTATTCGAGGCTTTTTCATTACTTTATTTATATTCAATTTCTTCGTTCTTAGCTCTTTTAGCATCTTGTTCTAAATATTTGTATTTTGAACCAAAATATACAATTCTACCTGTTTCTCAGTTGGCTGCTGTCGTAAATGTAATTGAAATTAAAATGGACCAAGGATTATTGCTTGCGGAACGCCTATTATTGTTCCGATCAATTATCATATTTAGATCAACACCAAGAAATTATGAAAACATTATGAGAAATTAAATTATGATTAAGACGGTGGCATCGTAATTTATTCATTGAAATAATCACAAAATATTTCAGAAAAAAAAGATTATCCTATTCGCTATAGTAGTGTAACCTTCTCACGTGTATTTATTTATTACCAGAGGGGTTATATTTTTGGAGTGCATGTTTGTATGTTATTCTTTGGCACGCTCTAAGGCCTAAACGGCTTGCCGCATTTGAGTTTATGAAGGTGAAAATTTTTAATTGGATTGTTTCTTTGCATACATAGGAGACTGTGAACACAATCAAACGCTTTTCATAAGTCATAGAAAATAATCTGCCTAACACCGACAAAACTTTATAAATTCATTACTTTTAAAGTTTCTAAAATTTACTCACCTGATGGGCCGCTTGGTCCTGATGGAGAAGATGGGCCACTTGGACCTGATGGACAACTTGGTCCAGATGGAGAAGATGGTCCGCTTGGTCCAGACGGGGATGATGGGCCACTTGGTCCAGACGGGGAAGATGGTCCACTTGGTCCTGATGGGCCGCTAGGACTAGATGGTCCACTTGGTCCAGAGGGAGAAGATGGGCCAGATGGTCCTGATGGAGAAGATGGGCCACTAGGTCCAGATGGTGAAGAAGGGCCACTAGGTCCAGATGGTGAAGAAGGTCCAGATGGGCTGCTTGGTCCTGACGGGCTGCTTGGTCCAGATGGGCTACTTGGTCCGGATGGGCTACTTGGACCAGATGGTGAAGATGGTCCCGATGGGCTACTTGGTCCCGATGGGCTGCTAGGTCCAGATGGTGAAGATGGTCCTGATGGGCTACTTGGTCCAGATGGGCTGCTTGGTCCTGATGGGCTGCTTGGTCCCGATGGGCTACTTGGTCCAGATGGTGAAGATGGTCCTGATGGGCTACTTGGTCCAGATGGTTTGCTTGGCCCTGATGGGTGCTTGGTCCTGATGGGCTACTTGGTCCAGATGGTTTGCTTGGCCCTGATGGGCTGCTTGGTCCTGATGGGCTGCTTGGTCCAGATGGGCTACTTGGTCCGGATGGGCTACTTGGACCAGATGGTGAAGATGGTCCCGATGGGCTACTTGGTCCCGATGGGCTGCTAGGTCCAGATGGTGAAGATGGTCCTGATGGGCTACTTGGTCCAGATGGGCTGCTTGGTCCTGACGGGCTGCTTGGTCCAGATGGGCTACTTGGTCCGGATGGGCTACTTGGACCAGATGGTGAAGATGGACCCGATGGGCTACTTGGTCCCGATGGGCTGCTAGGTCCAGATGGTGAAGATGGTCCTGATGGGCTACTTGGTCCAGATGGGCTGCTTGGTCCTGATGGGCTGCTTGGTCCCGATGGGCTACTTGGTCCAGATGGTGAAGATGGTCCTGATGGGCTACTTGGTCCAGATGGTTTGCTTGGCCCTGATGGGCTGCTTGGTCCTGATGGGCTACTTGGTCCAGATGGTTTGCTTGGCCCTGATGGGCTGCTTGGTCCTGATGGGCTGCTTGGTCCAGATGGGCTACTTGGTCCGGATGGGCTACTTGGACCAGATGGTGAAGATGGTCCTGATGGGCTACTTGGTCCAGATGGGCTGCTTGGTCCTGATGGGCTGCTTGGTCCCGATGGGCTACTTGGACCAGATGGTGAAGATGGTCCTGATGGGCTACTTGGTCCAGATGGGCTGCTTGGTCCTGATGGGCTGCTAGGTCCAGATGGTGAAGATGGTCCCGATGGGCTACTTGGTCCCGATGGGCTACTAGGTCCTGATGGTCCTGACGGGCCGCTAGGTCCCGATGGTCTTGACGGGCCACTTGGTCCTGAGGGACCACTCGGTCCTGATGGGCCACTTGGTCCCGATGGTCCTGATGGTCCACTTGGTCCTGAAGGTCCAGATGGGCTACTGGGTCCTGATGGTCCTGACGGGCCACTAGGTCCCGATGGTCCTGACGGGCCGCTGGGTCCCGATGGTCCTGATGGACCACTTGGTCCGGACGGGCCACTTGGTCCTGAAGGTCCAGATGGGCTGCTGGGTCCTGATGGTCCTGACGGGCCACTTGGTCCACAGGTTTTGATTGGTCCAGTAGGTCCGCTAGGTCTAGAAGGTCCCGATCCTAAAGACCAATATGTTATTTTTATTTATTATACCTAACAATATTTATCATTTAGTTCAATATTTACTATTGTAGATGTTTCTCCTATATGTAGGTACGAGTACTTAATCTTCAAAAACCATTAAAAATCTATAAGAATTTTGTACCCATTCTTCTCTATCAGTCTTTGTGAAGTCAAGTAATATTGCATGTAAAATTGTTTAGGTAGATAATAATTATTTTTCAAAACATTCTAAAAGTTCCCTTCCCACGGATTTCATCAAAATTACCAGATTCATGCGGCGTTTTTCAACACACTTGCAATTCAAATAACCTTCATTTTGGAAATCGTATTCTGTTTGAATGGCAACTTCGCCTTAATAGAAAGATTAAGGAGGCCAAACTGAGCTTCCTTATTTTTAATTTTGCTGTATCAAATTTTATGTTATTTTCCGACGAATTTGTCTTATCACCTCGCGGTTCAAATAATAAATCCCACGCATACTGTTATAGACATTTATTTTTCGACACTTTTTGTGATGCTTATGTTTTCCAATTAAAAGGTTTTTAAATTTTGTTTGAGTTTTTGTTATGAGATTGCTTTGGTCAGAGGACTTTTGCTCAGAAATTTAATTCAATTCCAGTTATTATCGAATTAGGTCTAGGCTGTCTTCTTGGATCTCTATTTTGTCTTATAAATTTTTTATCCATTATATAACGTGTCATAATGTTTTGTGACATAATCATCATGTGTCCGAATGATAAGTAGCCCTTACTTAATGTCTTATAAAATCACTTGCCCAAAATCGAAATCCCTAAATATAATATGACCAAATATTTTTTGCTATATACAGGATGTAACAAAAGGGGTATGTTAAGCGAAGAGCTATGTAAATAGCCCACTAAATGGAACCTACCCTCAAAATTTCAAACTCGAAATCACATGTTTATTTTTCCAGATAGTATGGAGAATTCCTATACAACTCAGGAATGTTCATACAATCTTGAAAAATAAACATGCGATTTCGAGTCTCAAATTTTGGAAATAGGTTCTCTATAGTAGGCTATTTATATAGCTTTTCGCTTAACATACACTTTCTGTTACACCCTGTATATCACAATCTATTCTATTACAAGCAAGCATGCAAACAAAGATGCAGCAGGCGTGGTTTCTGTCACGTCTCCGGCGCTCTCACGCGAGCTTATCGTCGCAGATGGATGTAACGCTTACCACCGCACCCTCGATTACTGGCCGGCTGCGCCGGCCAGCCTCCGCTGCGGCAGTGTGGGTTGCATCCAACTGCTCCTCAGCTAGTGGGCCGCCTCGCCCCTCCGCGCCTTCGCGCTTTTACATTGCACTCTAGGGGTAGAGCAGACAAGACTGCGTGGATTCGGGGTAAACTGAGACGATTTAAGTGCCTGTTTTTTTATTTATCTTAATTTTTGTTTTAAATAATGCTCTAGAAAGATTCCTATTAACAATATTATTATAAACCACCATTCGGTCTAACATACATTATACAATACTAACACTTAGGACATGTGACTTTATAGCAAAAAAAAATAGGACATCTAATCATTATAGCACCCGATCTTATGACACAAAGTATTAGAATTAAAGACGATTAGGTAATGTAATATACAATTTCGTATACGCGAACATTATGGAAAGTGATGATTATAGCAAACTTGTTAGGGATTATGATTTTCGGACGATCGATATTCGGAGAAGAAAGGGACTACCGGTCATCTTACATTACTTTTTAGAAGGATTTTTATCAGCATTTGTGAATAAATTAAATGGGAATCGTATCGTGAAAGTTGATCCAATGAGAGATTACCCCTGTAATAAAAGGCGGTGTAGCTTCAACCATTTGGTTATGGAATAAACTCGATCTACATCTATTCCCGGAGTAGCAACCGCAGACGAAGTAAAACATTTTTCCCTTCAATCAACTTGATATTTTCTGCAATTTTGCATGTATGGTTTGGGACTTTGACCGTCGTAATCTCTGTAACACGCTAGAGAGTAGGATTGGCAGTAGACGCATGTAATTTATGTGAAAAATTATGGCCTTATTTATAATTGTCTGAGTGGTATGATGTGGTGTTAGTGCCCGAATCCCAACATGGTGTGATCTAGACAAACGCAACTCGGTGATGGGGTAAGACGAAGTGGAAACAGAGAGTGACTAGCCCCGCTTTCTACGATTACGCATTGATAAAATATTTGCAAACAACAATTGACAAAATATAAAATGTCTCTGATCATATAACTTCGTTTTGAGCAAATTACTAATAATTTCCATTTCAACGGAATGTGTAGGGCATGGAGTGGCGGGTAGCAGGGCGAGGTGTACCTTGTAAATTTTTGCCATCGTGACCGGATACGCCTATAGGCCTATTGTGTACTCACGAGTAGTTTGTATTTACACTATGATGTGGTGTGACCATGATTGGCAATGGTGTCTCAAATGCAATTGTTAGTTACCTTTCTTCGGTGGGGTTACAGATCCATGATGACATTTCGGTCCAGTACCTGGTGATGGAGGAGTGCCAGGAGAACCAGGGGTATTAGGTGTGCCAGGTGTGCCGGGTGTACCAGGGGTGGGTGGACTACCTGGAGTTCCGTGGGTTCCAGGAGTAGGAGGTGTGCCAGGGGTGCCTGGGGTTCCCGGAGTAGGAGATGTTCCGGGGGTTCCAGGGGTGCCTGGGGTTGGAGGTGTGCCTGGAGTGCCAGGAGTTCCTGGGGTGCCAGGAGTAGGTGAAGTCCCGGGTGTTCCAGGAGTACCAGGAGTTGGAGAAGTTCCCGGGGTTCCTGGTGTACCTGGGGTACCAGGAGTTGGAGAAGTTCCCGGAGTTCCTGGGGTACCGGGAGTGCCAGGCGTTGGAGAAGTACCAGGAGTTCCAGGGGTACCTGGTGTTGGAGATGTTCCGGGAGTGCCAGGGGTACCTGGGGTAGGAGAAGTTCCTGGCGTTCCTGGAGTTCCAGGGGTTGGAGATGTACCAGGAGTACCAGGGGTACCTGGAGTTGGTGAAGTGCCAGGAGTACCAGGGGTACCTGGGGTTGGAGGTGTGCCTGGAGTGCCAGGAGTTCCTGGTGTAGGAGAAGTGCCGGGGGTTCCAGGAGTGCCAGGGGTTGGAGATGTACCAGGCGTTCCTGGAGTACCGGGAGTAGGTGAAGTTCCAGGGGTTCCCGGAGTTCCTGGAGTTGGAGGTGTGCCAGGAGTGCCTGGTGTTCCTGGTGTGCCAGGAGTACCAGGAGTTGGAGAAGTTCCCGGAGTTCCTGGGGTACCGGGAGTGCCAGGCGTTGGAGAAGTACCAGGTGTGCCAGGAGTTCCTGATGAACAATTTGTTCCTGGGGTTCCTGGAGTACCGGGAGTAGGTGGAGTTCCTGGGGTTCCTGGTGTTCCAGGGGTTCCTGGAGTTGGTGAAGTGCCAGGAGTACCAGGGGTACCTGGGGTTGGAGGTGTGCCTGGAGTGCCAGGAGTTCCTGGTGTAGGAGAAGTGCCGGGGGTTCCAGGAGTGCCAGGGGTTGGAGATGTACCAGGCGTTCCTGGAGTACCAGGAGTAGGTGAAGTTCCAGGGGTTCCCGGAGTTCCTGGAGTTGGAGGTGTGCCAGGAGTGCCTGGTGTTCCTGGTGTGCCAGGAGTACCAGGAGTTGGAGAAGTTCCTGGAGTTCCTGGGGTACCGGGAGTTCCAGGCGTGGGAGAAGTACCAGGAGTGCCAGGAGTTCCAGGGGTAGGAGAAGTTCCTGGTGTACCTGGAGTACCAGGGGTACCTGGAGTTGGTGAAGTGCCAGGAGTACCAGGGGTACCTGGGGTTGGAGGTGTGCCTGGAGTACCAGGAGTTCCTGGTGTGCCAGGAGTACCAGGAGTTGGAGAAGTTCCTGGAGTTCCTGGGGTACCGGGAGTTCCAGGCGTGGGAGAAGTACCAGGAGTGCCAGGAGTTCCAGGGGTAGGAGAAGTTCCTGGTGTACCTGGAGTACCAGGGGTACCTGGAGTTGGTGAAGTGCCAGGAGTACCAGGGGTACCTGGGGTTGGAGGTGTGCCTGGAGTGCCAGGAGTTCCTGGTGTAGGTGAAGTTCCGGGGGTTCCCGGAGTTCCTGGAGTTGGAGGTGTGCCAGGAGTGCCTGGTGTTCCTGGTGTGCCAGGAGTACCAGGAGTTGGAGAAGTTCCCGGAGTTCCTGGGGTACCGGGAGTGCCAGGCGTTGGAGAAGTACCAGGTGTGCCAGGAGTTCCTGATGAACAATTTGTTCCTGGGGTTCCTGGAGTACCGGGAGTAGGTGGAGTTCCTGGGGTTCCTGGTGTTCCAGGGGTTCCTGGTGTTGGAGAAGTTCCGGGTGTGCCAGGGGTACCTGGAGTACCAGGAGTTGGAGATGTGCCAGGAGTACCAGGGGTGCCTGGTGTGCCAGGAGTAGGTGAAGTTCCGGGTGTTCCAGGGGTACCAGGAGTTGGAGAAGTTCCTGGAGTTCCTGGGGTACCGGGAGTTCCAGGCGTTGGAGAAGTACCAGGAGTGCCAGGAGTTCCAGGGGTAGGAGAAGTTCCTGGTGTACCTGGAGTTCCAGGGGTTGGTGAAGTGCCAGGGGTGCCTGGTGTTCCTGGAGTACCAGGTGTTGGAGAAGTTCCTGGAGTACCAGGTGTTGGAGAAGTTCCTGGAGTTCCAGGGGTACCAGGAGTGCCAGGCGTTGGCGAAGTGCCAGGGGTGCCTGGGGTTGGAGGTGTGCCTGGGGTGCCTGGTGTTCCTGGTGTGCCAGGAGTAGGTGAAGTTCCTGGTGTGCCTGGAGTACCAGGGGTCGGGGAAGTACCTGGGGTGCCTGGGGTTGGGGGAGTTCCTGGGGTGCCTGGTGTTGGAGATGTACCTGGGGTTCCTGGAGTACCAGGAGTCGGGGAGGTACCCGGAGTTCCTGGAGTACCAGGGGTTGGGGAGGTACCTGGGGTTCCTGGAGTACCAGGAGTTGGGGAGGTACCTGGGGTGCCAGGGGTTGGGGAGGTACCCGGAGTTCCTGGAGTACCAGGGGTTGGGGATGTACCTGGGGTTCCTGGAGTACCAGGAGTTGGGGAGGTACCAGGCGTTCCTGGAGTACCAGGGGTTGGGGAGGTACCAGGGGTTCCTGGGGTGCCTGGGGTTGGAGAAGTACCGGGCGTTCCTGGAGAACCGGGGGTTGGAGGTGTGCCAGGAGTTCCCGGACTGCCTGGGGTAGGCGGAGTTCCAGGGCTTCCTGGAGTGCCAGGGGTTGGGGAAGTTCCATTAGTGCCCGGGGAACCTGGAGTAGGAGGTGATCCTGGTGTACCCGGTGTGCCTGGACTGGGCGGAGTCCCTGGTGTTCCTGGTGTCCCTGGACCGGATGGCGAGCACGGAGTTCCTGGAACTGGTGGCGTGCCTGAGCCGCCATGTTTATGATCACATTTATGGAGTGGAGCCGGAATTTCTGGACCACCGGGATTTATTACCGGGAGATGCTTATGAGGACAGTCACGATTGGGTGGTGGTATACTTGGGGGTGCTGTCACTGGCCCAGGATTTGGATTAACAGGTGGAATCTTAACTGGTCCTGGTCCGGTAGGTGGATTTTTTATGGGGCCAGGGTTGTGCCCATGTGAGCATTTATGAGGCTCTGGTTCACTCGGAGAATTCTTAATAGGTCCGTGACTAGATTCATGGGAACATTTATGCTGTTTTGGATCAACTGGAGGATCCTTAATAGGTCCGGGGCCAGATTCATGGGAACATTTATGTGGTTTCGGGTCAATTGGTGGTTTCTTAACTGGTCCGGGACTAGATTCATGGGAACATTTATGAGGTTTTGGTTCAACTGGGGGATTCTTAATAGGTCCGGGGCCAGACTCATGGGAACATTTATGTGGTTTCGGGTCAATTGGTGGTTTCTTAACAGGTCCGGGGCCAGACTCATGGGAACATTTATGTGGTTTCGGGTCAATTGGTGGATTCTTAACTGGTCCGGGACTAGATTCATGGGAACATTTATGCGGTTTTGGATCAACTGGAGGATCCTTAATAGGTCCGGGGCCAGATTCATGGGAACATTTATGTGGTTTCGGGTCAATTGGTGGTTTCTTAACAGGTCCAGGACTAGGTTCATGGGAACATTTATGCGGTTTTGGATCAACTGGAGGATCCTTAATAGGTCCGGGGCCAGATTCATGGGAACATTTATGTGGTTTCGGGTCAATTGGTGGTTTCTTAACAGGTCCAGGACTAGGTTCATGGGAACATTTATGAGGTTTTGGATCAACTGGGGGATTCTTAACTGGTCCGGGACTAGATTCATGGGAACATTTATGCGGTTTTGGATCAACTGGAGGATCCTTAATAGGTCCGGGGCCAGATTCATGGGAACATTTATGTGGTTTTGGGTCAATTGGTGGTTTCTTAACAGGTCCAGGACTAGGTTCATGGGAACATTTATGCGGTTTTGGATCAACTGGAGGATCCTTAATAGGTCCGGGGCCAGATTCATGGGAACATTTATGTGGTTTCGGGTCAATTGGTGGTTTCTTAACAGGTCCAGGACTAGGTTCATGGGAACATTTATGCGGTTTTGGTTCAACTGGGGGATTCTTAATAGGTCCGGGGCCAGACTCATGGGAACATTTATGTGGTTTCGGGTCAATTGGTGGTTTCTTAACAGGTCCGGGGCCAGATTCATGGGAACATTTATGTGGTTTCGGGTCAATTGGTGGATTCTTAACTGGTCCGGGACTAGATTCATGGGAACATTTATGTGGTTTTGAATCAACAGGGGGATTCTTAATAGGTCCAGGGCCAGATTCATGGGAACATTTATGCGGTTTTGGATCAACTGGAGGATTCTTAATAGGGCCGGGGCCAGATTCATGTGAGCATTTGTGTGGTTTCGGGTCAATTGGTGGATTCTTAACTGGTCCGGAGCCAGATTCGTGGGAGCATTTATGTGGTTTTGGGTCTGCTGGTGGATTCTTAACGGGTCCGGGGCCAGAATCATGGGAACATTTGTGTGGTTCAGATTCATGGTGTGAGCACTCATGTGGTTTTGGATCAGTAGGACCGGAAGGAACTTTAGGGCCGGGAGAATGGTTGCATTTGTCAGCTGTAATAAAATAGCCCGGTTAACGTCCAAAGAAAAATTCAGCACCACATCCCATCCAAAACAAAATTTTATTATTACCACACCAAAATCTGTTTCATATTTCTTGAACGAAGTATCCCTAGTTATTCAAAGGTAATTTTGTGCAAGGCACGCCGAAACATAATAAATATACATAATAAATAAATGGTGTTAAAAATATCTGTTAAAAATTTGTTGTGACATACATGTAGATGTTTTTGATGAGTTTGGTATGAATTTGAGAAATGATGTAGGTAAGTGTTGTGAAATGAGGAGTAAGTAACGAAAGAAAAAAATATTTTTAGAGCCTCCTTCAAATTATTAATGTAAGTTAAGAAATTTGCGGCATCTTATAACGATGTCAGACTTCAAGGTGATTTTATTTTATTTTTGGTATTTTGTTTTGGTTTTTAGCCCGATATTTATTTAACGTTTTTATTGCCTAGTCATTTTAAGTTTACATTACCTTCTTCATCAATCTTCATTGAACGTCATAAACGTTTTAAACAGAATTAAACAGAATGCTAATGACAAAGGAAATTAATTGGTCACATGCCATCATTAGGTATATGTATTTTTTCTACTAACCTTCCCCTTGTTCTTCTATCGTGGTCTCTGAGCTACTTGACGAAGAAGATGCAGAGTGAGATGCCTTCTTTTTCTTATGGATCGTTTTGATTTCCTTCTTTCCCCCGACGATTATAACCTCCTTTTCGGTGTCTGACGATAAAGAGCTATCGGATTCTTCAGAACTAGAGGATTTGGTATCAGTTTCCTCACGATAACCTTTTCCTGTCAAACAGTATTACTGTATGTTGAAGTCATACATCGCGTTTATATCGTAATTTGATAGTCATTGTGAACTCTGTTGACTTATCACTGTGACTATTTTAATTTCATAATTCCAATAAAGTGGACGATATTCTGCTAAACTTAATACGCATTTCTTGACATTTTGTGTATACCTGTGAATTTTATGATGTTGCCTCTAGCGATGGTAATAACGAGATCAATGACATTGCTTACGACACTGTCTTATTCCGTATTTTCACCGTAAAAATTAAACTGGACATTTATAACGAGCCGCTCTATTTTCCGCTATTTTACTTTTTAAGCTAAAAATAATAGTCACAGTGACAGAAATCACCCATGCTAGATCCATTTTCACGCTCACCTGTTTTCACAGTTTTGCTCTTAGAAGAATTAGAAGCAGCCGACGCATTAGACTCTGATTCAGATTTAGAACTTTTCTGTATAGACTGACTGCCATTTTGAATAATTTCAGATGAAGAAGATTGTGATTTTGCAGCAGATTTGGAACTAGAGGATTGGGTTTCTTTTTCGACACTAATCTTACCGCTTGAATCTGATGAACAAATTAAACATCAAGAATGCGCTTAACCTAGACAATAATTGCTTTCCTTATCAACACGTCACCTACTTGCATCACGAACTCAAGTATCACTCTCATCTGATATCAGTTTCGGAAGCTGTTGTTTTTGACATTGTGTCAGATTTAGAGCTTTTCTTTGAAGAATTATTAACAGTTTCAGTACGAGTAGAAGATTTCAATTTATCAGGAGATTTAGATTTAGATGATTGTGTTTTTTTTCATCATTGGTCTTGGAAGAATCTGATAAAAGAATATGATATTTTGCCTATTCATAAAAAATTACTTGTGAGAAACTTGACATGTGCACATCCTAGGAACAAACAACGAGGTACCCGCACAATCTGCGGTTAATTGATGAATAGAAGACAATTCCAAATGGAAATATGACCAGAAGATGATGATGATAATAAACATCACGTACACACCTGATTTCACTGTTTTGTTTTTAGAAGTCTCTGAAGCTGATACTTTGGACTTGGATTCACATTCAGAACTTATCTTTGTAAACTTATGATCATGTTTGATAGATTCAGATGAAGAAGACCTTGACTTATCGGAAGACTTTGATTTGGATTTGGACTTAGAAGATTGTGCTTCTTTTTCTACACTAGTTTTAGCACTGGAATCTGATAAAGGAATATATCACTTATATGAAACATTATATGCGTAGAGAAAATAAGATAGAGATGGTTGGAAGAAAAATGAATAGTAAGTCGATATTAAGTAAATGGAAAGAATATAGGAAGACGGTGATGATAAACATCAGCTGTATTACGTAGGTACATACCTGATTTTACAGTTTTACTCTTAGATGACTCTGCAGCAGTTGATGTTTTAGACTGTGATTCAGATTTAGTGCTTTTCTTTGAAGAGTTATTAACATTCTTGACAGTTTTAGAAGAAGAAGGTTTCGATTTATCACAAGATTTTGATTTGTCAGAAGATTTTGTTTTAGATTTAGAAGTATGTGCTTCTTTTTGTACATTAGTCTTATTGCTTGAACCTGATGAACAAATTATGTATCAAGATGCGCCTAACTTATTCACTCACCTTTGCTTATTTATAAAAGTTACACGACTCGAAGTCGAAGTGTTTGACTCACAAGAGTAAACCTTACCTGATTTACTCTTAGAAGACTCTGAATCTGATGCTTTGGACTTGGATTCACATTCAGAACTTTTCTTTGTAGACTTATGATCATGTTTGATAGATTCAGATGAAGAAGACCTTGACTTTTCGGAAGACTTGATTTGGACTTAGAAGATTGTGCTTCTTTTTCTACACTAGTTTTAGCACTGGAATCTGATAAAGGAATACATCACTTATATGAAACATTATATGCGTAGAGAAAATAAGATAGAGATGGTTGGAAGAAAAATGAATAGTAAGTCGATATTAAGTAAATGGAAAGAATATAGGAAGACGGTGATGATAAACATCAGCTGTATTACGTAGGTACACACCTGATTTTACAGTTTTACTCTTAGATGACTCTGCAGCAGTTGATGTTTTAGACTGTGATTCAGATTTAGTGCTTTTCTTTGAAGAGTTATTAACATTCTCGACAGTTTTAGAAGAAGAAGGTTTCGATTTATCACAAGATTTTGATTTGTCAGAAGATTTTGTTTTAGATTTAGAAGTATGTGCTTCTTTTTGTACATTAGTCTTATTGCTTGAACCTGATGAACAAATTATGTATCAAGATGCGCCTAACTTAATCACTCACCTTTGCTTATTTATAAAAGTTACACGACTCGAAGTCGAAGTGTTTGACTCACAAGAGTAAACCTTACCTGATTTACTCTTAGAAGACTCTGAATCTGATGCTTTGGACTTGGATTCACATTCAGAACTTTTCTTTGTAGACTTATGATCATGTTTGATAGATTCAGATGAAGAAGACCTTGACTTATCAGAAGACCTTGATTTCGTTAATTGTTCTTCTTTTTCACTACTTTTACCACATGAATCTGATAAAAATAATTTTATATCAAGAGTTGGCCATAAACAAGTTGCTTATCATCATCATGTATCATCCTCACCCGATTTCACAGATTTGCTCTTAGAGGATTCTGATGCAGCTTCCGCTTTGGACTCAGACGAGCTTTTAGACCTTTTCTTTGAAGACTGACTATTATTCTTACTAGTTTCACTCGAAGAAGATTTCGATTTGTCACAAGATTTAGACTTGGACGACTGTGCTTCTTTTTCGACACTAGATTTACTGCTGGAATCTGGCGAAGAAGTTATATATTGCCAATCTATAGGACCATATTCAAAATTACCTAAGACACGTACGCAAGCAGTGCCGTAAGTATGGCGGTGCCACTGGTGCCCAGGCACAGGGTGTAGACTCTGGGGGGCGCAAGAATGGCCAATTGGCCAGACCAGGCAGGACTAAATAGGGCGTAGTTATAGAATGTCGCACAGGGCGCAGAAAGGTCTAATTACGGCACTGTGCGCAAGTGATAGGCACTTCTCACCTGACTTCAAAGATTTTTTCTTAGAGGATTGAAGACTGACTATTATTCTTACTAGTTTCGCTCGAAGAAGATTTCGATTTGTCACAAGATTCAGACTTGGACGACTGTGCTTTTTTTATGACACTAGATTTACTGCTGGAATCTGGCGAAGAAGTTATGTAGCACCCAATCTATAGATAAACATTCAACATTGACTAAACCATGTACGCAAGTACCTATGATTCTCACCTGACTTCACAAATTTGCTCTTAGAAGATTGTGATGAAGCTGCTGCTTTTGATTCGGACTCGCTTTTAGAACTCTTTTGTGGGGACTGGCTGCCATTTTGGCTAGTTTCAGATGAAGAAGATTTAGATTTTTCTGCGGATTTTGATTTTGAAGACTGTGCTTCTTTTTCAACACAAGAACTACTGCTGGAACCTGACGACGAAGTAACAAATCAGACAAGCGGCAACCTAGATACCCTATAATACAATTAGGTCACATTACATAAGAATGGCTTAGACGTGCGCGTTTCATTCGGAAGGTGGTGAGTTCGGTCTGTATCCACTTAATTAATTTCACGTACGGATTTCAATGTTGTTAAAATTTGTACTTAGTTCGTCTTTTGGAAATTACGTACTTGTAAAACCGTTACTCTGTGCCTGATTTCTCCGGTCGTACCGGCAGAGTAGAATAGCACCATCCCACGTCTGCCTAGGAACCTCTGAGATTGGCCGAAACACCATCACGTGGATCATTATTCTTACCTGATTTCACAGTTTTGCTCTTAGATGATTCTGAAGCAGCTGAAGCTTTCGATTCTGATTCGCTTTTAGAGTTTTTGTGTGAAGACTGACTACCGTTTTTGATAGTTTCAGAGGACGATGATGCTGATTTCTCAGCAGATTTTGAACTAGCTGACTGTGCTTCTTTCTCAGTTATAGTTGTACTTCCACCACAGCCTGGCAAAGAGATATTATATCAGCCGCGCGTGCAGCCAAATACACTAATGCGGCTTAATTTTAAAAATCATTTGATACACCAACGATTGCATCCTCACCTGATGATTTAACAACTTTTGATTTAGATGATTCTGAAGCAGCAGCCGCTTTCGACTCCGATTCTGACTTGGAGCTCTTCTGGATATACTGACCACCATTTTGTATAGTTTCAGTAGATGAAGACGACTCTGACTTAGAGGCTTCGGATTTGGAGGAACTAGATTCTTTCTCAACAATTGTTACCGTCGCTCCACTACCTGATAAATGAATGACGTGGCTTTTAAATTGGCTGGAGCCACGGGTCTATTACGAGTTGTCAAAGCTCCCAAAACACATGTTTACTGAAAGCTAGTTTTTGTTATGCCATTTTAAGAGGCAATCGGATATAAATAGAAGTAACCGTATCTAATGGACTCTTGCGCATATAACTAAATTTTTGAGCATTACTTCACAACTTACTTAAGGTTAACAACATGTTTGAAAGGGTAACTTGTAACGGAGATTATAAAATCCATCTATCATATAAACATTCCAGTAGTTCCGTGCAGGATGTGATAAGGACTTTACCTTAGTACTTTTTTATGTAAAAAAAAATGCTTTTTATTTGTTTTTGCTGTCTACACGCTGTCTTAGAAATTAGGAAAATGATCGACGCGTAAGGTCAGGTAAATTATTTTCATTTAAACTTTTGTCATTTTTGATAAGCAAATAAGAGAAGGTAAATAATGAACAAGTAAGTAGTATATACAGTTTAGTATACTGAATTGTATGTAAGTTTGTATGTACGAGTATGTATATTTCTTTGCCCTACTACAGCCTACACAGCTTGTAGCATTTGAGCTTGAGAGGTATCATTAGATTCGCCTTGTCGTGAGAATGAGACTTTTTTAAACTGTCGGGTTTTCTCTTTAAGTAAATGGTAAGTAATGAAGTAAAACTTTGAATAATAGTTGTAAATAATGAAGTAAAACTTTGAATAATAGTTGTAAGTGATGAAGTTAAACTTTGAATAATAGTTGTATGTAATTATGTAAAACTTTGAATAATAGTTTAGTAGCGACTTAGACAGTGTACCAATGTTACGAGCGACAGAGAAATCCGTAAAGTTATCTAAACATTACATTCAATACAAAACCTTCATTTATTTAGCGCGTTCGTGAAATGACGTTGTGAATTCTAAGCGATATTGCTCGCTATCGCTCGTAAAATTGTTATATTATCTATGTGTCATATTATTATCTATGTTATATTAGCTAATTGAAATAAAATATCTGTGGATAATACTACGAGTAAGTAAGTAAGTAAGTATATCTATAGTACGTAATTCACAAGTAGGCGTAATTAACTATCGTGTCAAAGTTTATAGTGTGTGTAACACATTATCAATGTAAAAGATAAATCAGTGTCTGCTCAAACCAATTTCACCAAGATTTTGTTGAAAAAGAGGTATGTTGAGCGTTTTGATTCGGAGTCACAAATTTTGTAAAAGGTTTTCTAAAGTGGCCGATATATGTAGCTTTTCGCGTAACATATCCCTTACATCCTGTGTTACTGTAACTAAAATAAATATAATAAATATACTAGTAGATATAGCTTCTATAAAATTATCACTCTTAAGTTTAGGACAACTCCTACTATATCACTATATCATTCCAGAAACCAATTAAGAATCCCAAATGTTCCAGCTATTTTGGTGGGCAAATAAAATTCAAAACTACGACATGGTCCACGTAAACTTTGCAATTCCCATTTTTCTGTACCAATAGGAGTTTCAGAAAATTCATCCATAGGTAGGGATGCCAACTTCATACGAAAAAAACACCTTCCAGCCCCTTTACCTAACTAGCAAAAGCGATAGCGAAAATTATATAATATTCGCTGATTGCTTGTCAAATTGATATTACGTAAAATTAATTTTGACATTTCAACGAGAATATTGTACAATTTTCGCTATCGCGCTTCTTCGGCTTTTAGGTAATCAGGGGGCAGGTCTCTAGGTGCGTTAATCCGTCAGGACAAAGCGTTTTATGCCTATAGACCGCCTACGACTTGATCCGCGTAAACTTGAGAATTCCTGTTATTTCCCGTTCCCTTTAGGAAATTTTGGGGAAATCCTTTCATAGTGGACCTTTACGTCACAAATAGAAGCCACGGTCCAAATATCACGTATCTACCTTCAGTAGTTTTGATCGTAATCGTCTGTTTGGACATGTTACTTCATCCCTACATATTACAAAACAAAGTCGCTTCCCGCTGTCTGTCCCTATGTATGCCTAGATTTATAAAACTACACAACGGATTATGATGCGGTTTTTTTAAATAGATAGAGTGATTCAAGAGAAGGGTTTATATGTATAACTAGGGACCTGCCCCGGCATCGCATGGGTGTAGGTAATGCTCTGTAATATTCTTTACATAAATTGGCTAGCGGCCGCCCACGACTTCGTCACATAGTAACTGACAGCCGAAAGCAACTTTGTTTTATAATATGTAGTGATGACTGATGATATCTAACTGTTGTACTTAAAAAAGCTTATATCTCTATGAGGCTTACCACCGGAGTGGCTGCATTTCGGAGGTCCGCTGGGTTCCTCACCTCCGCATCGCGACTTTTCTATAAAAATGATACATACACATAATATTTGCACGCTGCATAATGCATACATGCATAAAAATCACGCCTTTCCCTGAGGGGTAAGCAGATATCACGAATCTCCATTTGCTACGAACCTGACACTTTTCCAGTTCATATACTTTCATAATATTCATGCACGCTCGTCGGTTTAGGGTACTCATGACCTGATCTTTCTTTAGAATTTTACCAATTTGATCGGTGAAAGTCCGGCGACGTCTTCCCCTTCCAACCATTCCATCCACTCTTGCGTTGTAAATTTTGATTGTCAATCTACTTTCATCCATCCTATCCACATGCCCGAACCACATCAACATACCCTTCTCAATATTTGTCACAACGTCCTATTTACACAAATACATGATACAAAACGGCAGTTTTAATAATTATACCTTCAAAATTGGTCAGAAGTGGCACCATGTGGTTCTATCGGCCCTTGGTGTTCCGCCTACCCCGTAAGGGATGGAGACGTGATTATATGTATGTATGTATGTATACCCACGTTATAAATAAAGAAATATTCACACATTTCACAACACATTAACTTAGTCCCACACTAAGATCCCTAAGGTCTTGCGTCGTGGGTACTAAGCAACATTATATAAATACATAGATAAGTATAGAAACATCCAAACAAACATTGATATTGATCATATCAATGCTTGCACCTACCGGGATTCGAACCCAGGACCTATGGCGTCGCAGGCAAGGCCACGACCGACTACACCAACTGGGTCGTCATACTTAAAGTGCGTTTTACCAGATTTACCCACTGTGGTAAATAGGGCGGTGCCACCGGTTCCCAGGCACAGGGCGTAGACTCTGGGAGACGCAAGAACGGCCAGACCAGGCAGGACTATATAGGGCGCAATTATAGCTCGCACAGGGTGCAGAAAAGGCTATTTACGGCACCTTATCCTTTGGATTATGGAGTTAGGTACTCGTACTATGTGTATGACCACATTTTCTGTGTCACTGCATACAGAAAGTGTTAGTTCCAAAATCGGGCATAGCACTGCAGTTAATCTATGAAACGGCCCCCTGATTACGTAACTTACAATAACAGAGCCGAAGCAAAGCAATAGCGAAAATTGAGAATGTGTGTGTGCGTGGGGCGAGGTGCGGGGCGCGGGAGGACGCCGAGTGCTCGTTGCGCGCACGCACACAGTCTCAATTATCGCGATCGCGCTGCTTCGGCTTTGCTATTGCAAGTTGCGTAATCAGCCCCCTGATTACCTAATTTGCAATAGCAAAGCCGAAGCAAAGCGATGGCGAAAAATTCGCCTTGAAATGTCAAAGTTCCTCTGAAATTCGTTTTACGTAATACGAATTTGACAAGCAATCAGCGATTTTTGTACAATTTTCGCTATCGCTTTGCTTTTGCTAGTTAGGTAATAAGGGGGCAGGGGGCCGTTTCATAGATTAGCTCCTATGCCCGATTTCGGAACTAACACTTTCTGTTTGCTTTCTCGTAATCAGGTGGCGGATTCTAGTTATGATTTGTACGAAGTGCGCAAATATCCAGCGCGCGTACTAATAACCATAACCATAATAATAACCATAAATAACACATACCTAAGTTATTTGTTCACGCAGCGAAGTATTAAAAAAACAGTAGATACTTACGGGGATACCCTTGAACGGCAACGAAGGCCTGAAAATACAATAAAATAGATATGTTACTACATATATAAATATTATTGCCTCTTCTTCTTCTTCAGCCTATTGCAGTTCACTGCTGGACGTAGGCCTCCCCCAGGGCACGCCACAAGGCTACTGCCACAGGGGGGTTTTTAGCCCATAGTTGTTACTAATGTAGGGCAAATATTTTTTATATGTATTAATTTTACCTAATGATTTAATCACTTCAAGCAATATGTAATCGACTTTTTAATTTTATTTTATGCCGAAATTATCGATGCAATTTTCTATTCCCGCTATTTTTGAAAATGGATTTTTTTTTTATTACCGCATTGATTCGATTTGCTCATTACCTATGCCAAAGAGGCAAAATTGGAAATGATTGAATAACATAAAAAATATATAAATCTAGTGTAACCTTAATAATAAGGAATAAGGTGTGGAGAAATTTGTAATATTTGAAATGTTAGTAAGTTTTAACATTTATTTTATCTAGCTTTATCTGTTTTTTTTACTTTTAATTAATAAAAGAGATTTTAATTTCGTAGAAAAAAAGAAGAGGAGCTTTCGAAAATATGTTTATCTCTCTCTAATCTATAGATGATCTAGCATGAAAGAGCGAGAAAAACATTCCACTCACCAGTGCCACCAGGGCTATAACTCCAATCGCTAACCTCATCACGGATGATTTGTTTTTCGATAAAACAAAATGTCGCTTTTATACATTTGCGACACAATGAGCCGCTTAATTAAATAAAACTAAGTATGTACATTTATTTGTATACTAGTATTATATTATTGGGGTAATTTGCGGCAGTTGTACAAATAATATTCGGTTCCACCAAATAGTTCCTTTGGATGATGGCGCTAGTTACTATGTGTATGACTACATTTTTATCATATTGTGTAATAAGTGATGTTAGTTCCGAAATTTGGCACGGGAGCTATTGTATGAAATGGACTCTAAGTAAAGTAAAGTAAAGACAAGGTAAGTACGTACGTAAGTTAAGTTTCGACATGTAAAAAACATTTGTTTTTTGCGTGATTGTTGACAACACAAAATGCTCTTCGAACGAAGGGTACGTACTCTATACATCAAATAAAGTAAGTTTAGGTATGTCAAAAAAATGCTGGGAATCGATGTAATAATATATATTTTTTTAATATTTTTTAATTCCTTGATTAGGCTAAATTTAGTGTCCAGTGTTCATGCTAGTTTTTTCATAGATAGATATTATTTCTCGTGAAATAATCTTGCTACGCGCGTCTATGTGCATTTATGCTGAAAAACGCAGTCTATTTACTCAACTTTGGACCCTAATGTTTTGGAAACCAGACACTTCCCAGGTATGCTTCCATGGAGAAAAATGATCGTGATGATGAGGAGTTCCGTAGTTTTCGGGAACGTTGACGACCAAAAATCACCCTGTATGTAATTATACAGGGTGTGGGTGACAGCCAGGCAAATACTGAAATGCTAAACAAGTACCATTGTGTTGAGTTATACGACAGTGTTATCGCAGGAAATATATTTTTGATTTGATTATCAGTAATCTTTGCTTTCAGCGCCAATTGTATCGGGCGACCCTGTGACTAATTAAATGGGCTTATTGGTTATTGTGTGACACATTGCTGTTTTTTGGATCACTTGTGAGTCTCCATTAGAATTGATCAGTTTGAACTTTTTTGAAGGCAACTTTTTTTGTAAATAATTTTCTGGTTAAAATTTTATTTTTAAGTCATTATCTAAGGCCTAATTAAACGAACTAAACTATTTTTTTCCTGAAAATATGAAAAAAGTGTCGGAAAATTTTGGAATTTTCCTGCGAAGATTTTCAGTGTTTTCCACCTCAGAGTTATGGTCTGAAGTCATGGTATTAATAATTGCCTGGCGGTCACAAACATCCTGTATATGTAAGGACAAAACAGTGTAACTTTCCATCGAGGGTTCGCCCACCACCGGGCCCTACACCCTCCGCTGACCCTAGGATCTGCCGACTCATGATCACGACACGAACACAAGCCACTACAGTCGTAACGAGAAGCCAGATCCAAGCACCTAGCATGCAACCATAAATACATAGCTGCTAATCCGAAAACCAATTTAAATTCAACTTTGTATATTTATTGTATTTATTTAATGTACAGATTTTAATGTTGCAAAATTGTCACTTAGCTCGTGCCTCGGAAAGCACGTAAAACCTTTGGTCCTGCGCCTGATCTCTCTCCGGTCGTGTCGGCTTTCCGTCCCATCGTATTTTGAAAGTAACGGAATAGAGAGTGCATCTGTGTTTGCGCACACACTTGTGCACTATAATATCTCCTGCGTACCTGGCCAATCTCCGTAGAGATTGGTCGCCTTGACCGAACATCATTTATTGTATTGTGTTATTTTGTTTATCTACAGTTGTTGACTATCAAGGGCATGCCAAGGGCAGATCTGCCCTCTTTACCTGTCTGTTTGTTTCAGCTAATCTCTGAAACGGCTAGACCCATTTTGATGGTTTTTCACTAGCAGATAGCGGATGCAGCACCGGCACGAAAATAACGTGAATTATAAATTTGAGACGAGAGAGAGTTAGTGAGTATGTGAGACGATTTTCTAGAAAAGGCCTTCCTCATCTCTGCGCAGGAGTTGTCCGTAGCACGGCCTACGAAACTCGTAGCAACATCTACGAAAATCGTAGCAACATCTACGAAATTCGTAGTATCGTTGCTATTTTAATTCCCAAGGGTATGTATAGTATAACTATTGTTTTCTAGTTCCTGTCTATGATTTTTTCTTTTCAGTTTCATTACAGTCATTTTTTTAATTAAATACGTACGTAGTTTAATTCATTATGAGATAGTTTAATCTAACACTACCAAATTCATAGGCGCATTTGGGAAAGACATATTATTATACTAGCTGTGCCCGCACTTCGTCCGCGTTAAATAGTGACTTTTGGCAGCATTTTTAATTTTTTAGGCTATGTAATGATTTTGCAAGTAAAACACATGTACATTAAAATAATTTTTACGAAAATAGCTACACTATTTTATAAGAATATAAGATATGTAAGAACCTAAATAAATTAGTATTCAACTACTTTTATTGTCCCAACAAATAAACAAAGCCCAAGGGCGGATCCAGCTTTGGCGCCAGGAGGGGGTCACATAATCGTGGTCAAGTCAAGAACTTATAATTTAATTTTGATAACAATAGATACAAGTAAAAAGTAGGTATTTTATTAATGTACGTAAGTACTGTACTCAAAAATATTTATTCTATATTGTACACTTGAAAAACTTAACTGCAGAAAAACAGCCTATGTGTTAAGGGTGTCAGCTAACTCTACAAAATTTTATTAAAATCGCTCCATCCGTTTGTAGACGTGAAGAAGTAATTTTCGCCTTTAAAATAGTGTAATAAGTAGTCGCCGGCACTGAATGTGTAAAAAATATACAAAGAAAATATTATAGCGCGATCGTAGCGAGCGCAATATTTTTAGGGTTTTTTTTTGCACACTGTTGCCATTAGTGTAATAAGTAGTCGCCGGCACTGAATGTGTAAAAAATGTACAAAGAAAATATTATAGCGCGAGCGTAGCGAGCGTTTTTTTTTGCGAGGGTTTTTTTTGTACACTGTTGCCATTTATTTCTCGAAAATGCAGGCTCTATCGAGAATTTGTGACGATCGCTAATGCATCATGGTAATGCTGATACAGGTGAAGCGAACGACAAATGATTAGCTATTTTCTACTATTAAAACTTCGATTATTTCTTTGTAAAAAATAGCATTTTTACTATTATATTTTATTATTCTCACACAAGAATTTTGTGTTAGGCCAGAGGCCCCGTATTATTGTGAGGTAGGTACGACTGATGCGGCGCAGCCATGTCCCTAATACATAGAGCAGGATGCGCGGAGTGTGGGGGTGGTGAAAAGGGCAGCGCTTCCGGCCCCACCGGGCCACTAGTCGTTGTTTGGCCCATGTATATATTCCAAACATTGTAAGAAACTTCGATATCGCGTTCTAGGATTAAAATCCTAGAACGTGTTTTCTTGTCATTCGATTGTGGTTCTCTCTACATTTGGTCCACCAAATTTTTTAACTATAAAATGGCGTAATTGCAAAACATATCCTTCTATCAAGTTAATCAGATTTCCCCTGACATAAAAAGTGTCCGGGTTTTATGGATGACAGCCTTCTGCGGGCGTCACATCTAAGTTTATCCTACTAGAGTGAGCGAACAACTTCGAGAAAAGCAAGAGACGAACTCACGTTCCATTTCATGGCGTATGCGTTTGTATCGTATTATACGAAATGATCAAGGATACAATACACTGTCTGATTATACATATTTTGTATTCAATTATACGATCTGGCAGCCCTGTGCTAGACGTTACGTAGCCGACGCAAGTGTGGCGCGGTAAAATTAAAATTTTCGATATGCTCGTTCCCAAACGTTTGCCATCATACAAAGTTATTATACTACATATATTAAATTAATTAAATATTAAAGGTATGTAGTTACATAAAATCTGTATGGTGACAGAATATATAAATAAAATCATTATGTTCAATTAGTCGTCCACCTAAGTCCTGGAACCAGCTCAGGGGGGGGTCATGACCCCCATGACCCCCCCCCTGGATCCGCCGTTGACAAAGCCTCTATAACATTTAACTTATGAACGTAAGCAAAGAAAAATATGAGAATTACTTTGGATTGTGAAAAAACCTTTGGCACGCGGTGCTTGGCAAGTTTCTTACTTAATTCTCTGTAATTTGTCTGTTCTATATTCTTATTTTCTGGGGTTCTAATGTTGTGTTCTAATCTAATCTGGGTTCTAAGCTTTTTTGCCGACGTCATCACAAAAAATATTTCACCCCCTTTAGGGTATTTTTTTACAAACTTTGAATGTCGTATTTATTTATATCTAATCAAAAGCCTAAAAAATAAGTTTTAAGCTTCTAGCTTAAAAAATGACGTAATTTCCATACAAACTTTATTTGAAACCAAAATTTATTTGGCTCAATCCCTTATCCTCCCGTTACTTGACTATGCTGACGTTTGTTACCCCGATGCCAATGAGGAACTGCTCGACAAACTTGAAAGACTTCAAAACTTGGGTATTCGTTACATCTACGGACTACGCAAGTATGATCACGTATCTCATTTTCGAAAAGAGTTGAAATACCTCCCTATCAGATTTCGCCGGAATGCACACATCGCTTTTATATAAAATTCTTTATATGCCGATTTCTCCTACTTATTTAAGTGAACGTTTTGAATACCTTTTCTCACGGGAGCGACCCTTATGGTCAATGACTGCTTCTCTACTAGAAACTCCACGACATAATTCCGGAGCCTATCGGTATTCTTTTACTGTATATGCAATTAGACTGTGGAACTCACTTCCGCACTCCATAAGAGACTCTCCGTCCATAGGCATTTTTTAAAATAGGTTAAGAAACCATTACCTGTCTCTTCCTTAATTCTTTCACTGCGTTATTATCCGATATATTTTGAATAGGTCACAATATAATGTTTGTATGTATTGTATAGATAAATTAGTATGTAGTAGTATTATAGATAGATATTTTATTATATATATGTATGTCCCTATTATGTATGTATCGAAGTAGATAATTAAGTATTGATATTATTTAGTTTTTTTTTTAAGTTTATTCATTTTTTAATACGTGTGCAGTGTGCACATATGATTTTCCTTTTATATATTATAGTGGACGCCCGCGACTCCGTCCGCGTGGACTACAGAAAAAATAAAAAGTAGCCTATATGTTAAGTGTAAAAAGTAGCCTATATGTTATCGCGGTTGTCGTAAAAAATTAATTCACGTTTGTCCCCTTCCCGTGGGAATTTCGGGAAATCCGTTCCCAGTGCTTCCTCGGGGTCCCAAATAAACATATATGCTCAACTTCAGATTCACATGTTTAACCGTTTTCGTAAAAAATAAATAATTCCCGTTGGTCTCCTTCCCGTGGGAATTTCGGGAAATCCGTTCTAGTGTTTCCTCGCAGTCCCTAATGAACATATATGCCCAATTTCAGCTTCATATGTATAGCGGTTTTCGTAAAAACTATGAATTCCCGTTTGTCCCCTTCCCGTGGGAATTTCGGGAAATCCGTTTTTAGTCCTCCCTCGCTGTCCCCAATGAACATATATGCCCGATTTCAGCTTCATATGTATAGCGGTTTTCGTAAAAACTATGAATTCCCGTTTGTCCCCTTCCCGTGGGAATTTCGGGAAATCCGTTTTTAGTCCTCCCTCGCTGTCCCCAATGAACATATATGCCCGATTTCAGCTTCATATGTATAGCGGTTTTCGTAAAAACTATGAATTCCCGTTTGTCCCCTTCCCGTGGGAATTTCGGGAAATCCGTTTTTAGTCCTCCCTCGCTGTCCCCAATGAACATATATGCCCGATTTCAGCTTCATATGTATAGCGGTTTTCGTAAAAAATATAGAATTCCCGTTGGTCGCCTTCCCGTGGGAATATCGGGAAATTCTTATAGCCTATGTTCATCCAGGTCCAATAAGGATTCTAACGGTGAAAGAATTTTTGAAATCGGTCCAGTAGTTTTTGAGCCTATTCATTACAACCAAACAAACAAAGTTTTCCTCTTTATAATATTAGTGTAGATAAATTTTCCTTTGTACCTAATGGTTTGCTGGAAGAAATCTCTTGTACTATTTCTTTTACAACTTACTGTCTGTGATAAAAATTTATGTGTACAATAAAGAATACTACTAGAATACTAGAACTTTCATCCCCTATTTCAACCCCTTACATCCCTTTTTTGCATTAAAAAGTAGCCTATGTCCTTTCTCAGGCTCTAGAGTCTAGACTATCTCTGTACCAAATATCATTTAAATCGGTTCAGTAGTTTGGGCGTGATTGCGTAACACAGAGACAAAGTTACTTTCGCATTTATAATATTACGAGTAGTAAAGATTTATTTAAAAATGACATGGACCCGTTGGTAATAAAGTGATCAACATCTTAGTCGATCCTTATGATATGCACGGAAGGAGATGCAGCTGATGTATTCTAGTGAAGCCACGCATCCAATCTCTTGATAGGTATGGTATGGTACCAAATTGATAGATAGTAACACTAACAAATGACGTTCATAAAAGTAAACGCAATATGTTATTATACCACGTAATCTATAAATCAGTCTGGTGGAAAGCAAATAGTAGTTGTAATTCAATAATCAATGAAAGCTGATTAAACATTAATGTTTGTGCTTTGCATTATTTAAAGGCTCGAGCACACCGGATGCGTAACGTAACCACGTCGCAATCACGCGCGTGGTTTCGGCGTACGCAGATGTCACACCGGGTAACGCATACGTCTACGCACACGCTCATGCATACGCAGTTAACTGGTTACGCAACGGAGGCTGTGCGGGCCCGGTTGCGGCAGCTATAATTTTTCATTGCGTTTTGCACGATGTCTCCAAGCAGCAATTATCCACTGCTATAAAACATCGGTTAGAGTGGTATATCTATTCCACTATAATCTATTGGTCAAATCCATTGATGTAGACAGTATCATTACGATGTTAGAATAGGATAGTTTTTTATTTGAAAATGTTACTCGTTGAGTTAACAATGAACATCCACAAACTTATTCTTCGTCTTCGTCTTCAGCATATAGCAGTCCACTGCTGGACGTAGACCTCCCCTAGGGCACGCCACAAGGCTAATGCCACAGAGGGGTTTTGCCCATATTCACCACGCTGGGCAGGCGGGTTGGTGACCGCAGTGTGATTTTTGGACTATGTTGTCAGCACCGGAGGCGCTGCTACCCATTTATCGGAAACCACCCACGGGCAGGCATGGGCACAAACTCTACTCTGCCGGCATCACACGGCACAAACTTTTTATTCTAATAGTAATTTCGAGATAAATATATAATAATAGGTAATTGTCATAATAATTCTGAGAAGGTTATTTGTCACTACGACTTGACACTGTCATAGACCGTTAAACCCAAAGAGGGCCACGCAGGGATTTAGTATCTCCTATGGGGCCACGCATCATTCATCTGAGGGTTCAGATCTGAGGGCCACGCATAGCATAGATCTCAGGCATAGATAGGTACCTGCGTGCTCAATTTTTTTCGGTGTAACGTCTACTATGGCGCGCCATAGAATACAACGTCATCAACGAGACGTTCTCGTTCTGCTCTGCGTGGGTACGCACGTAGTCACGCAGTTATTGTATCTTGGGAGCTGCATTGCGTAGGGTAACGCATACGTCTACGCTTAAGTCTACGCACACGCATCCGGTGTGTCCTGTCTTATACAGTTCCATACTTTACAACTCAGCGGTACGTGCACGTCTACGCTTACGTGCACGCACACGCATCCGGTGTGCTCGAGCCTTAAAAAGTTTATGCAAATTACTAACTTTTATCACCAGAGGGCGCTATATCAAATTGTTAAATATTTATGCACAGTTCACAACACATTAACCTAGTCCTCACACTAAGATCCCTAAGGTATTGTGTCGTGGGTACTAAGCAACGGTATATAAATACATAGATAAGTATAGAAATATCCATGACTCGGAAACAAACAGCGCATATTATGTTACAGAATTCGAACGCAGGACCTATGGAGTTGCAGTCACTACCGTCTACCTACACCAATAGGCCATCAAGTTCCTTTGAACAATGACGCTAGTTGCTTTGTGTATGATGATATACAGGGTGTAACAGAAAGGGTATATTAAGCGAAAAGCTATGTAAATAGCTCGCTATAGAGAACCTAATTCCAAAATTTAAGACTCTAAATCACATTTTTAATTTTTAAGATTCTATGAACATTCCTGAGTTATTTAGAAATCCTCCATACTATATGGAAAAATAACCATGTGATTTTGAGTCTGAAATTTTGTGGGTAGTTTCCTTTTAGTGGGCTATTTACACAGCTTTTTGCTTAACATACCCCTTTTGTTACACCCTGTAAACGGTGGTGTTATACTACTCTGCCGAGACATATATATACGGTATATATACGGTATAAATTATACCGTATGGTCTCATAGTAGTGGTATAACACCACCCACCCCATGTCTGCCTGTGGGTATCGTAAGATAAGGGTTTCCGGGAGGTGGGCAGCAGCGCCTCCCGTGTTCAAATTCAAATTCAAAACGGGCAGGATTTTGCGCAGTAGTGAAGGGAATCAACACCATTCATTAAGATAGACCGACAATACTTACTTAATCCTATTAATATTATAAACGAGAAAGTTTGTAAGTATGGATGGATGGATATTTGTTAGTACCTACTTTTTCACGTAAAAACGGCTGGAGCGATTTTACTAAAATTTGGTATGGAGTTAGCTGACACCCTGGATTAACACATAGGCTACTTTTTATCCCGGATAATTCCGACATTGTTTTTTCTGCAGTTCACGCGGACATAACATCTCTCCAAGGTTCCATTCAATCTTTAACATGAAAGGTTGTAAGAATGACTGTTTAACTATCTACAGATTTTGATGAAACTTGGCTGTTATACCTACCTACTATACATACCTAACATCATATAATACATTTGTGCTAGTCCTATCTACATCACGCTTAGATTAATGATAGGTCTTCGCTCCACTTACGCCATAGGTGCAATCATGGTGCAATACATCTGAGTGTAATACCTACAAAACCACCAGAAACCACATTTTTATAACGTTTTTGACCACATGAGCACCTACTCCTCACTCCTTGGTTTTCACCAGGGATTTGGTATCTGGTTTTACCATATTTTAGGGTTTGATTAGTGTCCGTATTTCTGATCTTTAACTCAACGTTTCTAGTGTTTATCATTATCCATCATGAGATGAAACTTTACTTATTATAAAATACTAGATAGAGGAAAGATACCTAATGTGATGAAATCCACTGCCACACTGGCAAAACCGCAAGCCGCGTGAACGCCTGGGTGCAAAATAAAAAAAATTATACTGTTACTGTCAATGTTATCAGGCAGCATTGTGTGTTACTTAGCTCTTTGGTTGCGTGTGTATGATTCTGTCAGGATTCGGCGGGAAAAGCTGAAAGGGTGCAGGTGTAATTTTCTTGTGAAAATCAAAATTGCATGTGTCCGTAAAGTGATGTTTTCTGGTAGATAAGTTATATTTTGATTACTTGTGATGTGAATCTAGTGCGTGTGCATGGTTTAAGCCGAGTAAAACTTTAGCCGGATTACGATCTCTTCATGGGCGCATGTAAGTTGTTTCTGCAATAATTTTTCATTTTGACTAACTTTACACTTGTTCTTGAGGATTTTCCCGACGTTTCCATTCATCATCATTGTCATTCATCATAAATTCAGAATACATTTTACTAAACAATGATTAGGCTGTATGGGCTTAGTTCCCCCTTGCCTTTCCTTCGGGATAAACTAAAAAAAAAAAAAAAAAACAGAAAACTTCTTATCAGAGTGAAGTCGGCGGGAAAAGCTGGAAGGGTGCAGGTGTAATTTTCTTGTGAAAATCAAAATTTATTTGTAAATGGCTTGCATGTGTCCGTAAAGTGATGTTTTCTGGTAGATAAGTTATATTTTGATTACTTGTGATGTGAATCTAGTGCGTGTGCATGGTTTTATACGCAGGTAAGCCGAGTAAAACTTTAGCCGGATTACGATCTCTTCATGGGCGCATGTAAGTTGTTTCTGCAATAATTTTTCATTTTGACTAACTTTACACTTGTTCTTGAGGATTTTCCCGACGTTTCCATTCATCATAAATTCAGAATACATTTTACTAAACAATGATTAGGCTGTATGGGCTTAGTTCCCCCTTGCCTTTCCTTCGGGATAAACTAAAAAAAAAAAAAAAAAACAGAAAACTTCTTATCAGAGTGAAGTCGGCGGGAAAAGCTGGAAGGGTGCAGGTGTAATTTTCTTGTGAAAATCAAAATTTATTTGTAAATGGCTTGCATGTGTCCGTAAAGTGATGTTTTCTGGTAGATAAGTTATATTTTGATTACTTGTGCTGTGAATCTAGTGCGTGTGCATGGTTTTATACGCAGGTAAGCCGAGTAAAACTTTAGCCGGATTACGATCTCTTCATGGGCGCATGTAAGTTGTTTCTGCAATAATTTTTCATTTTGACTAACTTTACACTTGTTCTTGAGGATTTTCCCGACGTTTCCATTCATCATCATTGTCATTCACCATAAATTCAGAATACATTTTACTAAACAATGATTAGGCTGTATGGGCTTAGTTCCCCTTGCCTTTCCTTCGGGATAAACTAAAAAATAAAAAAATAATAATTCTTATCAGAGTTGGGATTCGGCGGGAAAAGCTGGAAAGGTGCAGGTGTAATTTTCTTGTGAAAATCAAAAATTATTTGTAAATGGCTTGCATGTGTCTGTAAAGTGATGTTTTCTGGTAGATAAGTTATATTTTGACTACTTGTGATGTGAATCTAGTGCGTGTGCATGGTTTTATACGCAGGTAAGTTGAGTAAAACTTTAGCCGGAATACGATCTCTTCATGGGCCCATGTAAGTTGTTTCTGCAATTATTTTTAATTTTGACTAACTTTACACTTGTTCTTGAGGATTTTCCCGACGTTTCCATTCATCATCATCATTATCATCCATCATAAAATCAGAAATCATTTACTAAAGAAAATGGCTGTATGGGCTTAGTTCCCCTTGCCTTTCCTTCGGGATAAACTAAACCTAAACTTATCAGAGTTGTTATCAATCTCTATTATCTCCTGAAAATCTCGTCTTATTTGCCTCTAACCGAATTATAATAAGTGTTAAAATACAAAAACTTACAGGCTATGATATAAAAATGTGCGACGACGCTTCCTGTCCGGCAAAACCAGCCACATCAACAGCGGCCGCGAAGTCTTCCTGTATCTTTTGTAATATCGTTAACAAATTAGAGAGCAATGAGATATTGTTTGAAGATGACCTAGTCTGCGTGTTTAGAGACATCAAACCTGCCAGTACTTTCCATTTTCTGGTGGTTCCAAAGAGGCATGTTGAGGATGCAACAAAATTAACTGCGGATGACAAAGATTTAGGTAAGTTATGCAAAATATATGATTGGGATAATTGTCGGTAGGTTCCACAATGCCTGAAGGTTGTAACTATTTCCTATTACAAAATATAATTAAGCACCTTAAAAAATTTCTGAATCAATAGCTAGGTATTTTCCTCAAAAAATATATGTTACCAACAGAAAACTTCACTACTGTATCCTATTCACCTTCTCTAGTCACTGACCAAAGTTCAAAATAAAAATTCATAGTTATATAACTAAAACTGGCATAAATTACTTTATTGGTAGGTATTATTATTATATATACAGATACATTCAACTTTCAGATACAGGCAACTGATTTTGCCTGTAATTGAATGTTCACTTCTTAGGTTTTTCTATGTTCTTTAATGTGTTTGTCTAGTTTTTTTTGGAATTATTGACACTTGCTGCCGAAACCACTTCTTCTGGTAGTTTGTTCCAAGGGTTCACCACCCTGTTGATAATAAAGTTTTTGCGAGGATTGATGTGTGAGATGCCTGTGCGAAGTTTAAAATTATGACCTCATAGGTTTGTATTTTTATTACGCTCAAACATACCATACCATAGGATCTCCACGTTCTCTACGTTCTTTCAGAGTTGTGAGTGTATGCAATCTTTTTTCATATGTGAACTTTTTTAACTTCCTCTGTATTTTAGTATGTAGGTATGTAGTTAGTGTTCAGTCAGGAGCATTAAGTTTAACCAACAGTCCCATTTCCTTATTCTAAGATTCCTCATGGTAAATAATGCCAGTTTCTTTCCTGATGCATACAATTTTATTGAAGCAACAAATGGGTGTTTTACCACTAGACAATGCATCATGTTGTCTAGTTTCATTAATACAATATATTTTTGCTTCAAAAAAAGCAGTGGTTGGTTCTTGACCGTGTTGTCAATTGGAAAAAATCCAAAAAAAAAAATTAAAACATTTATTCAACATGAAAGCATTAACAACTTGTTTGTCGATGGTCTTTTTATATGTTACTTTTTATGTTCGACCCCAAAATGAAACTGCTACCAAAAAAAGGAGGTGAATTTAAACAACATACAAAAAATCGCAAAGCTTTTGCCTTGGCAACAGTCCCCACCCCAAGGTGCGATTTGTTACGGTCTGTCTGGCATGGTCAAATTTTTACATTGTAACAAATATGTAATGTGGGATCTCCCTATAATCCTGCAGTAATGGCTACCCAAGTTCATTAAAATAGTTGTGTGTATACTATAGGTCTTTTCAAATATGAGGTCTTTTCAAAATTTGTGATTGTCTTTTGACATGAAACTGAAAACTTTAAAACGAAACAACTTTCACTATGGGACCTACTTCGAAATAGTGAAAAAAAAATCAGCTGTCCCATTCAATCTCAAATAATTACTGCACTGAAATGTATGGAACAGCAGATTTTTTTTTTGCACTATTTCGGACTTGGTCCCATAGTGAAAGTTGTTTCGTTTAAAGTTTTTAGTTTCATGTCAAAAGATAATCACTAATTTTGAACTGTAAACTTAAAAATTTTAGCATCAAGAATGCTGAATGTGGCGAAAGACATGATGCACAAGCACAACATGGAGACAGACATACGTTTTGGCTACCACTGGCCTCCGTTCCGAAGTGTGAAGCATCTACACTTGCATGCCATAGCACCGGAATCTAAAATGGGCTGGATCAGCCGGCTTATATTTATGAAAGATTCCTATTGGTTTGTTTCGGTAAATAGTTAAGTTTAGATACCCACTTTATTTAGTTTATATTTATTTAAAACTAAGGCACAAAACAAACAAAATGACAGTTAAAGGTTTCGATCCAAAAAAACATATGGGTAAGAAACAGTTTGGACAGACATATACTTATAGCCTAGGGCATGCCACAAGGCTACTGCCATAGGGGAGCTTTTTCTCATAGTCACCACTCTGGGCAGGCGAGTTGTTGACCACAGTGTGATTTTCGAACCATATATGTAATGAAGTAGTAGTCTTCTATGCTGCTCTGGGAGTGAAAAAATAACGTATAATACTACAGCTGCTTCTCTTCCCGAGCATACTGTACAAGTCAGTAGAGGGACAAGAGGGTCTTGGTGTTTTGTAGGCGATGGGCTGACCACCTGTCACTACTAACCGAACTTGTACATCTCAACTATACCCTCAAAATTGGTCAGAAGTGGCACCATGTGGTTCTATCGGCCCTTAGTGCTCTGCCTACCCCGTAAGGTTAATTAAGATGAAGGCGTGATTATATGTATGTATGTAAGTACATATTTCTTTCGCGGCTATCTATAACAACCGGCACTGCACACTATAAAATGTGTCTAGTTAAGTGTTCTCTTTTGTTACAGCCAGAACATGTCGCGTCAAGATTATGAATACTGTGATATTATATTAAAGAAATATTGTGCATACCTATGTATCACCAATGTATTTTAACAGTTTGTCGAGCCTTTGCACGCAATTTGTAGGTCCCATATTTCAAGGAAGAATGAACGCTGTGAGCATTACGCCGAGCATTCGCAGGAATGTTACATTACATGGAAATGCTTTGGAAACTGAGCTTTTACCTGTATTGTACCATTCATAAGAACGTTACATTACACATTACATTGTGAGAGTAACGGAATAGAGAGTGCATCTGTGTTTGCGCGCACACACTTGTGCACTATAATATCTCCTGCGTACCTGGCCAATCTCCGTAGAGATTGGTCGCCTTGGCCGAAATACGGTCGGAGATCTTCATCATCACATTACACAGAAATGCTCGAGAAAATGCTCTAATCTATGCTCACCTTAAAGTATACCAGTGCTATTTGATAAGTGTGAATATTTATTTAATTTATTGGAGGGGAATAAAAAGATTGATTTTTAAAATTAGATATTTATTTTTCTACCACGATTCGGTAAAATGAAAACACGAAATATATTTCTGGTAGGTATTCCTGGTGGACGCCCGCGACTCCGTCAGAAAAAACAAAATGGCGAAATTATCCGGGATAAAAAGTAGCCTATATGTTAAGTGGGACTTATCACAATATATTCCTGAAAACTGCATCGAATCGGTTCAGCCGTTTCTGAGATTAGCGTGCACAAACGCACAGACAAACAGACAAAAATTCCAAAAACCATTATTTTGGGTACTATTGCGTTGATAAAGGTCTCCTATAATAAGTATTTTTTCTCATATATCTTCAATGTACAGATAGCGATCTGTTACATTTTTATTATATGTATAGATTTATTATGCGCTGATGCGGGCTCACTAGAATACATCAGCTGCATCTCCTTCCGTGCATGTCGTAAGAGTCGACTAAGGAACTCAGGGGTGTTCTCTCAGGCAACAAGTTAACAACCGGCCCTCTAAACGTAACTGTAGGATGTCCGTTACGATCCTGCAGTTCTGGGTACCCCGTTTTGAGAATACACCTGTGTTATATACCATTCATCATCAGCCTATTGCAGTCCACTGCTGGACGTTGGCCTCCCCCAGGGCACGTCACAAGACTACCTGGAGTTATTTGCCCATGTGACTATGGGCTGGCGGGTTGGTGACCGGATTATACAGGTGTTTTTTTGTGGCCACCATTAACGAAGGGTACGTACTGCTGACAATTAATTCGTTCAGCTCTGCAAAATGAAACAAATAAATAAAACTTAGGTACTTCTTTATTTTTTTAACTGTTAATTATATACAATTAATTTCCATACAAATTGGTTACGCTATCTAAGTACTATTTATTTATACATAGTTTTATAAACATTACATCATAGAGATCTGGCCACTCACTCTTTCTTATACAGACTCGCGCAAGAGCGAGTAGGAAAGCATGATCCATTCTAGTGAAAGGATACGGAGCTAGAGTCCGTTTCAGAGAATAGTTCCTATGCTTGATTTCGGAACTAACATTTTTTGTGTGCCTTGAATCAGAAAATGTGGTCATACACATAGTAACGAGCGCCCTCGTCCATCGGAACTATAAGTTGAAACGCACTCTACCCAGAAATACCTACTCCGATTTTTTTAAATGTGGACAATAGGGTCGATTCCGGCAGTCACACTTAAACCTAAACCTAATCTTAGGCAGGTCTATCTCTCTCCGTTCTTAACATAAATGGCTGAGAGAGAAAAGGGCAGGTAGGACTAATTTTTACGTTTAAGTGCCGGAATCGACCATAATATGTCAATGTCTATGGGCTGGCTATTTTGCTACAAATCTTTTGAGAATACCATAAATAAATTTTAAAAAAAACTGTATTATTTTACATTATTTAGGTAGGTAGGTACGTAGGATGAAAAAAAATATCAAATACTATTTATAGAAATTAGAACAGTTCGCTCGAAAAGAACAGATATAAATCTATTTTTTTACACTTTTTTATTTGACTAGCCAGTAGGGTGATCAAATTTAGCACACTTTTTTCCTAGTATTCAACACCTTAAATAACTATAGGTGCCTATGTATGACACAATAATTAAGTACACAAAAAAAAACTAAAAGAATTTTGTTCAAGTTATTTCTATTTTAAACTCCCGCATTCACAAAGTTATCTTATAATTCTAAGCCACAATTACAATAAACAATATTAATCATTGCAATAATTTTCATTAAGGATAAATTATTCCAATTTTTAGATAGCCTATCAGATAGAAAAATATCTTTAAAAAAACGGCGCTTAAAATTTTTTATTTAACTTCAAATTTCCTAACATAACGGTGATGTTATATGTCGGCCATACTATCGCAAAAAGACAGGGTACTTAAACAACGTAACTCTTTATGGTCGATTCCGGCAGTCACACTTAAACCTAAACGTAAATTTAGTCCTACCTGTCCTTTTCTCTCTCAGCCATTTATGTTAAGAACGGAGAGAGATAGACCTGACTAAGATTAGTTCAGGTTTACCTAAGTTTGACTGCCGGAATCGACACTATTGTTTCGCATCGACGTTCGTTATCGTAATACTCCCACTAATGGCGTTCAGACATCACGTGACTCGACAAACGCGCGTAAAAGGCTTCCTATTGGAGAAAATGTTTCAACGACGAACCTCTGTCGATCGAGAATCAAAATGTTACTTTGTCTAACTAAATAAGCACCTCTAATCTTGAATAGAAGCCAAATTAATATTAATTATTGCAATTGCCTGCGAAATATTTATAACACGTGTAGGTACCTACATTTCAATTATGTAGTTACTTTTTGTGTAGCAACATTAAATAATCTGCAAGATTACGAGTATGAACAATATTAAGAAATGAAAAAAAAATTCACCCGAGTGAGACCTGTAAGCCTAGCATTACCTGCGAAACACGATATGATAAACCGATTTATCGACATTTAGCCAGTCGAAATACGATAAATATAGCCGCCATGTTGAATTTTGTATAGAGACGATACGATATCGTACGATACGATATCCACGATGCGCGGTCATGCTAGGGGGGCGCCGTCTCCACGAGCGAGAGAATCGCGGCGATATTATCGTCGTGTCACGTATATCTATATTCTCTCTATGAACGCGTCTCCACACGGCGACATTAGTTCGGCGATGCGACGAGTGGCAATGTGCGCGCGTAACGTCGTCGTATCGCCGCGGTATCGCCGCTTCCGATTCAGTTACGAGTCGTCGCGGTCACGCTGTGATTCCGTAACGAGTCGTGACGATACGCTGGCGGAATAATCGCTCGTTCGTGGAGATTACGATAGACGCGCGGACTCGCCGCGATTCTCTCGCTCGTGGAGATGGTCCCTTAGAGTTCCATAAACAAATTCTGGTATAAAATTTTACATAGTTACAAGTAGTTAACATAATATAAATTGGCTACACGAAAAGAAAAATACAGTTTGTTGGGTACTTGTTAGGTATTTTTCAGTATTGGTATTCTTAGTCTTTTCCCTTCACACTCGGTTGAGGGCAATACTTTATAGTCTTCGACATAAGGGTTATTTTCCAATGGTTGAGTGAGCGAGATATACTTTTATGTAGGTGCTTGAAAATGTTGCTTCACAAAAAGTAACCGAAAAAATACATAGACTTTTTCCGGGACATAAGTATTATTTTCGCGGGATAAATAATATACCTACTTATTAAAACCTTCACAGGATGTTGTGCGTAAAAAAAAATTATTTGTGCAAAATTTTTTTTTAGTTTTCTATCAGGGTCTCATTTGCAAGGAAAATAATATATCGAATCATTTTAAGATTAAAACAACTGGTTATCGGGAGGCTGATTAGGTAATCTGCAAAAGCATAGCCAAAGAAATGGGATATATTAATATATTGTATCCGTTTTACCGATTATAACAGTTTTTGACAAGTGTACGAATTGTAAAAGGCCTTCAAAATATTTAAGTTCCTTTAAAACGAGACTAGGAAGGTGTCTCCGCCTGAAGCTACAACCGTAGCTTATTTTAGATTTAAGCATATTATGTACTTATTCCAAAAAATTGTTTATTTTAAATTTGCCACCTTTTGCTCTAGGACAAGTTCAAACTCTCATGTATATGTAAAATTTACTGTTTGTTCCTTATTGCCCTGACTTAAGGTCTAAATGTTAATTGAACTTAAACTAATGTTAAAGGCAATGTTAACTTTAATATCACTCACTCAAACTCTCTCTCTCTCGTTCGTTCGTCTCCGACTGGGTTACGTGTCCGATTTTGATAATTTTTGGAAATAGAAAGATCTATAATTTAAACAAATACTTTTTATTTTCCACACCTTGTTCCCGTAACGAACAGAAGGTTACAAAAAAAATTGTGGACAAAAAAAAATTTATACTGTGGATAGAAAAAATTCTACCCAGTCTCGAGTTTAAAGGAACAGAAATAATATAAAAGCTTGTTATATTATATGTAAATAAATTAATAGCTCTATTCCAAAACATATGTACTAAGTATGTATGTTTTGTTTTTAAAAAAGTATTATTTTTAGAGACGGTCGGACAAAATTTATTCCACATGCTAGTGGCGACTCCGTCCGCGTGGACTACAGAGAAACAAAATGTCGAAATTATCCAGGATAAAAACATTTTCCTGTGATAAAAAGTAGCCTATATGTTAAGTGGGACCTGTCATAATATATTCCTGAAAACTGCATCGCATTCGGTTCAGCCGTTTCTGAGATTAGCGTGCACAAACGCACAGACAAACAACAAAAATTTCAAAAATCATACTTTTGGGTACTACTGCGTTGGTAAAGGTCTCCTATAATATTATTTCTCATATATCTTCCATGTACAGACAACGATCCGTTACATTTTTATTATATGTATAGATAACACTAATTCAGTACGATTATTTATACTGGGTGTAAAAAGACAACTTTGTTCTTTTAATACCTCGTATTCTTTGTAACATCACGATCATTTATTTCTATGAAAGCACCCCTGGGAAACCACGGGTTTACAAGATATTGAGGTCCAAAGTTACATTAATATTATTAATTTTTTACATAAATCCATCTGAAATCGGTTAACAAACATTTTTTTTCAAAGATACCATGTCAAAATGTTATAATGTTAGTTTTGTAGGTACATTTGTACTTTGCGCATCAAACGAATACATTGCTTGCAATAAAATGACAGTATTTTTTCTAAAAAAAAATTGTCGCTTCCCAGGGTTGGTTCCATAGAAAAAAATGATCGTAACCTTTCAAAGAATACGAGTTATTAAAAAAACATTGTCTTATTACACCCTATATAAAGAGTACATATTCGTCATCGGTGATTATTTTTTTTAACTAAATAACATTATCACACACAACTATCTACTTTTCTTGATTTTGTTTTTGGGAACTTTGTGCGTTTTGAAAAATTCAATAAAAAAATAAAATGATCATTAACTTGCTTAAAATCATGGTACAATAAATTAAAAGAGCTCTTCAATTATTCATTAAATAAAAAAAAATACATAAACGGAATTTTCGAAATACTATGTACGCTTAAACGCTTTGGAGATCGTTATATATCTACCTCAGGTGCTTAAAATCTAGGATAAAATTTTAATAGCCATTAGCATAAAATCCGTCTTATTTTTTTTACATTAAAATGTCAGAAATATCAACGTTATGTTAGCAGCCAAATAACATTCCTAGGGGGTCATTCATAAATTACGTCACACGAATTTCATTATTCCCCCCCCCCCCCCGTTGTCATAGTTGGTCACATTTGTGAGACCCCCCCTTAGCGTGACATCACATTTAGCTTTTTTGCAAATTTACATTTGGAGATTATTGAATGAAATGTGACGTCACGAAATTTAGGACCCCTCCCACCCCCTCGTCACACAATGTCACAGTTTGACGACCCCCTCCCTCCCCCATAACCTGTGACGTAATATGTGGATGGCCCCTAAAGAAGGTTAGCGTCAGTCAGGCGCTCGATTAAAATAAAAAAGAAAAAAAAAATTGTAAAAGAAACCATCAATAACTTTGGAATGTACTTCATCCCTTTTCTAAAAAATATCTAAAAAATACTTTGTTAATACATTAAAAGCTGCGTTTTAAATATAAAAAAAACTTATTTTAACAAAAATAATAGGGAACACACAATTTAGAACTAAAAATTAAAGAATAATAAATCATATTATGATGATACACTACATGAAATATTTAACAATTTTTTTATATTAATTTACCAATATTTATTATTATTTTCTTAAGAGATACGTAAAAAAATAATTTTCCAAATAAATAAAGCCAAAGCTCAAGCAAAGGAGAGGACAACCATTAATACAATTTCTTTAAAATTAAACTTAAGTGCAGACGCGGGTAACGACGAATTCCGTACAATGACCCCTCACTATTAATCTCTGTTATTGACGTACAGATGTTTGAACTATCTCTGTCGCACCAAGATCAGTCTCGAGCGGGATAGCAATATATTTTTGTGCGAGTGACAGAGATGCATATAGATTATAAGAAATCCTTCATATTCCGCGTCCGTACTTTAAGACATCACATCACATTACATTACCCTTAAAAAGGACTAACTGAAAATAAAACAAAAACAACAAAAAAAATATACTTGTAAGCTGTAATCCCTAATTAAACAAGTCTTTAAGAACTATTTATAAAACCTAGAAAATTAACCCAAGAATTACGTATTTATTCTTGGTATAACTTTAATCCACGTTTTATAACAAAGTCTCATCTATAGCTACCTATATATATATATATATATATCGCACTCGCAATAATATAGGAGTACATTTCACAAATAAGCATTTTTCTTCTACATTCTGCATTTATATTACTTTTAATACTTTATAGTCGCCTGTTAGGCCCCCCGGGGGATTTTCTGTGCCCTATTTTCATTTTTCGAGTCACCTCTGTTGATCTTGGCTTACAGGAGTTAAAGTGGCGCAAATAAGTGGTGGGCCAATCCCGGTAAGCATTTTTCTTAAAAAGCCGTAAATTTTGAATTGTCTTCCTATATTAATGAGAGTGCGAATTCTTTGTACAACAAAATAAAATCACTTTACATAATTACAAATTATATAAGTCAATGATTGAAATAGACTGATTAATTAATTAATTAATTAACCATACGATGATGCGAGGCGGCACTAGAATACATCAGCTGCATCTCCTTCCGTGCATGTCGTAAGAGTCGACTAAGGTACTCAGGGGACTAAGGTACTTTGTTTTCTAGGGCGTCCACTAGTGTAAAGATAAATTTTACCACCTGCTTATTTCAATCATTGAATTTAATATATTTTACAGTCAAGACTAGCTTGGTGGGTATTATTTAAAAACATATTATTTTAAGCACCATATTCTTTGGGTTATATTATTATGTATGACAGACATGCAAATACTTCGACGTCTTAGGGTAAAAAACCTCGTAAGTGTAAAAGAAGAAACTTTTCAGATGAAGAAAAAACTGAGTGCTGTATTTTGTTCGGATTTTTTAATGTTTTTCATATGCATTTATAAATATCTACACACTACACAACATATTGACTTAGTCCCACCCTAAGGTCGTGGGTACTAAGCATGGAGAAGAAATAAAAGAGCCACACGACTCAGTTCATAGTCCCACCTCCTCTTTTATACCTTCTCCATGGTACTAAGCAATGGTATATACATAGATAACTGTATATATAGATATATATGCATTTCCGAGGTTTTCACTCTAAATCGTCGATATTTGAATCTTAACTACCTAATACATCCCCTTAGGGCTTTTATATATCTATTTTACCATCGACAGCAAAGTTCGTAATCAGAATACATTCACCAATAGGAAGCCTGCATTTATCACATTCGTTAAATGAAGTCTAACTGCAAGCCTAGCATGACCTGCGCAACACAATATGATAAACCGATTTATCGACATACAGCCTGTCGAAATACGATAAATATAGACGCCATGTTGAATTTTGTATAGAGACGATACGATATCGTGCGATACAGTATCCACGATGCGTGGCCATGCAAGGGGGCTGTTATAGGTGGAAATGTTTCGATAAATATTCGAATTTCGCTATCGCTAGTAAAACTATCGTCATGGGCCTCTGGTATATCGTCTATTACAGGTCATAGTATTACAGTGCAGCCTTAATATAACGTACCTCAATACAACGAATTCCTCGATTTAACGAATTCTTCAGTTATCCCCTTGAATTGTGCATAAGAGTCAATGTTAAATATATACCTTTACATTGCGAACATTTTTTGTGAATAACCTCTTTATAACGAATTTTTGACTATCGAGAAAAAGTATAAAAAAACCTCTAATTAACTTATTTTGTCAACCCAAAACCTTTATACAGGAAAGGGTATGTTAAGCGAAAAGCTATGTAAATAGCCCACTATAGAGAACCTATTTCCAAAATTTCAGACTCAAATTTACATTTATATTTTTCCAGATATTATGAAGAATTCCGAAACAACTCAGGAATGTCCATACAATCTTGAAAAATAAAAATATGATTTCGAGTCTCAAATTTTGGAAATAGGATCTCTATGGTGGGCTATTTACATAGCTTTTCGATTAACATACCCTTTCTGTTACACCCTGTATAAAGTTCCCATCAATGTACGACTAATAATCTCATTCTATGTCATTCATGATGCGACAGGTTTCGACACGATTTTACCTCTTCATAACGAATTTTAGCCCACCTAACCTCAACATATCAAACCTCAGTTCAAGAAATTACTTGATATAACGAAAATTTACTTGCTCTTGTTAAATCGAGGTTACACTGTAATCACTCATTGAAACTTAATTAAATAGCCTTGTGTCGTGCCCCGGGGGAGGCCTACGTCCAGCAGTGGACTGCAATAGGCTGATAAGTGTACTCACTAGGCAAACATATGTCATTGATGACTCCTTCTGGGGACTCATTATTCTAAAGTGGAACTGTATGACCTTGACATTATCATCATTCCCAGCCATGAAAAGTCCACTGCTGAACATAACCTCCCCCCAACAACCTTCATTCCGACCGGTCGGAAGCGGCCTGCATCCAACCGATACCTGCGACCTAGGTTGTCCGTCCATCTCGCGATATGTGGATGATGCCAACTTGACTTGCCTCACCCAGTGCCAGTCGCCAGTCAAGTGACTAGCACCAGTAGCTCGCATGCCATTATAATAAGTAGTTGTTTCTCGGCTGTCGTTTGATTCTTGTCATGTTAGTGCAAAGTTGTTGATCCCTGGAAATAAAATTTAAAAAAAATGTCGCATGCAAATATTTTATAGTTATGATTTTAAATATGATGAAGATCATCATAATATAATCATCACCATAAATTTAAAGCGGATGAAGATGATCATAATGACCATTTTAAGGTGATAAAGATAATATGTATTTATTATTCTATAGTTTTTTTTTTTTTTTTTTAATAAAATAAATAATAAATATTCACACACTACACAACACATTAACCTAGTCCCACACTAAGATCCCTAAGGTCTTGTGTCGTGGGTACTAAGCAACGGTATATAAATACATAGATAAGTATAGAAACATCCATGACTCGGAAACAAACATCGATATTCATCATATCAATGTTTGCACCTACCGGGATTCGAACCCAGGACCTATGGCGTCGCAGGCAGGGTCACTACCTACTACACCAATCGGCCGTCAAGCCGTATAGTTAAAGGTGGTGATGTAGAAAAAGATGTTAAAAGATGATGGTGATGGTTAGGCTTGCGATGCAGATGATGACATACCTAATATCCCCCCACCCGCCGTTCCCTTTAACCAGCTTCTTGTTGTGTTTCACCCCGCCCGTGGTTACGGAAGCGGACACCCGCGACGGAAACAGATACTGCTTCGCGTTCTGGAGGAGCTTCTGCACTTTGCTGATGACTAGGGACGGGTTGCAGTTGGATTTCTTGTGGTGAATGCCGCTAGAGATGAAATTTAGAAAAAGAAAAATGAAAATGGTTGTTTATTTACTCAAAACATGGCAATAATTTCTTTAGAAACTCATATTGTCAAGGACTTGGCATTTATTTTTCGGCCGCCTGCCCTCCTCGGGTAGGTACAGCTAAGTGACAATGTTACATACATACATATAATCACGCCTTTATCCCTAACGGGGTAGGCAGAGCACCAAGGGCCGAAAGAACCACATGGTGCCACTTCTGACCAATTTTGAGGGTATAGTTGAGATGTACAAGTTCGGTTAGTAGTGACAGGTAGTCAACCCATCGCCTACAAAACACAAAGACCCTCTTGCTCCTGTCCCTCTACTGACTTGTACAGTATGCCCGGGAAGACAAGCCGCTGTAGTATTATACGTTTTTCTTATAATATCATAGGTATTGTATATATACAGAATGTAACAAAAAGGGTATGTTAAGCGAAAAGCTATGTGAATAGCCCACTGTAGAGAACCTATCCACAAAATTTGAGACTCGAAATCGCATGTTTATTTTTCAAGATTGTATGAAAATTCCTGAGATATTTAAAAATTCTCCATACTATCGGGAAAAATAAACATGTGATTTCGAGTCTCAATTTTTGTTTATAGGTTCTCTACAGTGGGCTATTTACGTAGCTTTTCGCTTAACATACCCTTTATGTTACACCCTATATAATTGTAGATTATTGTACTTTTACTATCATCTCATCACGAAACTCACTCACCATTCTCCAATATGAAAAACTCGCGGCCCCTTACACAGCATTACAACAAACTTCGCCTTCCCCGGTCGATTCTGCGACAAATGTAGCAACGAATAGTCCCAATTGTAATCGTCGTACGCGCAGAATTGATCCTGAAGCTCCATTATATTGTTCCAGACCGTTCTATTGAAGGCGAAGCCCATGTTGTGCATGCTGGAATGCCACGGCGTGATTTCCACCTAAAATGGTAGAATCTTCCTTCAGTGGCAACATTTTGGTAGCTTTTGGTAGAAATTTAGGAGACTACTAAACCGGTACATACCTGTACTGCGATTTTTTTTCTCTAATATTTTATTAGAATATGATTGGTTGTCTTGTCTATAGAAAAAACCGTACCTACATACCTATACATATACAGACGGCTGTGTTCCGAAAATGTGGTAGCGAGAACTGCTGGATCACAAAAGACATTCCACAGCCACGTCCAGCATAATGGAAGGACTCAACCAATCAGTAATAAAGATTTTGTTAAAATTTTAACCACTAGTTGGATTCAATTTAATTTCTATGATACTTCAAAAGATTTTCAATCAATTTGAAACAATGGGGGGGCTTACTTATTTACTAGTTATGATTAAACAATTTATTTACATGCTATTCTACATTCATTATAGCTAAACTAGTTAGTTATAAAATATTAATAAGAAAATGATAAAAAAAAATTCACCCGAGTGAGATTTGAACTCACGACCACTCGCATTCCGTGCATCACTCTACTAACTGAGCTATCGGGTCAATTAACTCGGATGAAGAATTTTACCATCTCTTTTAATTAAATTAGTAATTAAGATCTATTCTACACATTCGATATTAAAGAATAAGGTGTCAAATAGTTTCATAAGTACATGCATAATAATACTTAAATATACAGAGTTTATCAAAAGTAGTATCTATGATCAGCGAAATGCTACGTACCTAAACAGACTATTTTATCTACAGCGGGCTATTAACATAGCATTTAGCCTAACATATTGTATAATCAGCTCATAAACCCAAGAAAACTATATTACAGAATAAGTAGCTCAAACATTTTACACCGACCGCTAAACCTTTGTCTAATACAGTCTTTCCCAAAGTGGGCGATAACGCCCCCTCGTAGGCGTTGGAGGCCTAGAGAATGGCAGTTACGAGTAAGGCCCCAGAAAAAAATAGCGCAACTAATATGCTAATTGACATTTTAAGGTGAAATAAAAATGGGGGGCGCTACTGATTTTCAGATAAAGTTAGATGGCGCTGTCTTTAAAACACCTAATATATACAGGATGTTTTTTTGTGGCCACCATTAACCAAGGGTACGTTCTCTATACATCAAATAAAGTAAGTTTATGCCAAAAAAAACGCTGGAAAAAAAAATTTTTTTTCATTACTTGATCGGGCTAAATTTATAGTGTCTAGTGTTTATGTTAGTTTTTTTATAGACAGATATTAATTATTTCTCGTGAAAAAATCCTGCTACGCGCGTCTATGTGCATTTATGCAGAAAAACGCAGTCTATTAACTCAACTTTGGACCCTAATATTTTGGAAACCAGACACTTCCCAGGTATGCTTCCATGGAGAAAAATGATCGTGATAATGAGGAGATTCCGTAGTTTTCGGGAACGTTGACGACCAAAAATCACCCTGCTGTATATATGTATTAGCAATTAGTAACAATAGTCTTAAGAAATCCATACTAGACAGTAAACGTAATTACAAGCATTAGCTCATGTTTCAATTCCTTGCCATCTTGTCCACCTACAAACACATACACACATAGCTAGCTCATCATCTGAGAGAACGCCCTTAAATTCCTTAGTCGACTCTTACGACATGCACGGAAGACGCAGCTGATGTATTCTAGTGAAGCCCCGCATCAGCATAAATCAATCGTATATAGTTTAAACTAAAATTGTTTAAAAACAACTTAATTAGAAGATTTAGCGGTAGATATCTATGATAAATTAGTAGAAATTCATGCGATAGTAATAGCAACATCTAAGCATGCAAAGAATAGCATGCTATATGCAAACACTTAAAAAAAAAATAGCTACAAGTTTATTAACCGACATTGAAAAAGAGAGGGTTATCAATCCGGTTTTTTGTTATTAGACCTTTGTAGTTAACTTTAAATAAACCCAGTATAGTAATTTATTTGTGATTGCACTAAATACATGAAGAGATATTAAGGATATAGTTTTCATAGTACGGCAAATAAGACGAAAACGATCGCCCTACCAAAAAATAATAATAAAAAAAAATATACTCAGATTCCAAAGTTGCCCCAAAACAACTAAATAAGTACACAAAATACTATACTGAGATCTGTGGGGTAAGCACGAACCTTTTTTTAAGCGGCGTAACGCTAGCGACTCGCTAGCGAAATCTATGTGATTTGACAGTTGGACGATAGCGTTACGGACTATCGAGAGGTTCGTGCTTACCCCTCTGAGAAACATTAGTAAGTGTAGGTACTTTGTTTTTAATGACACAAGAATTATTTTTCAACGACCGAATGTGGGACTTGAGGCAACGACTAATGATATGACGGATACTACGAACAACATTCATTCATACTAAATATTATACTACATAATTTATTGGAAAACTAAAGTGCCCCAAAAATATATGGGCCAGTGCAACCTTATGGAGACTCTTATAGAACAAAATTAAATGCTGCACGTTCATCGAAGTTTCTCACAATGAATGGAAAATACAAGTTTTAACAAAAATGGCATTTAAAGCGCTATGCTATGAAATAGCCTATTGTAGAGTACATATCCACAAAAATTAAGACTTGAAATCACATGTTTCTTTTCAAGACTAGTGGACGCCCGCGACTACGTACGTGTGGACTGCAGAAAAAACAAAATGTCAAAATTATCCGGGATACGAGTAAAAACATTCTCCCGGCATAAAAAGTAGCCTATATGTTAAGTGGGACCTGTCACAATATATTCCTGAAAACTGCATCGAAATCGGGTCAGCCGTTTCTGAGATTAGCGTGCACAAACGCACAGACAAACAGTCAAACCAACAAACAGACAAAAATTCCAAAAACCATTCTTTTGGGTACTATTACGTAGATAAAGGTCGCCCATAATATTTTTTCTCATATATCTTCCATATACAAACAGCGATCCGTTACATTTTTATTATACAGGATGTTTTTTTGTGGCCACCTTTAACGAAGGGTACGTATTCTATACATGAAATAAAGTAAGTTTATGCCAAAAAAAATGCTGGGATTTTTTTTTTTTTTTTTAATTTTTTAATTCCTTGATCGTGCGAAATTTATAGTGTCTAGTGTTTATGTTAGTTTTTTTATAGACAGATATTAATTATTTTTCGTGAAAAAATCCTGCTACGCGCATCTATGTGCATTTATGCAGAAAAACGCAGTCTATTTACTCAACTTTGGACCCTAATATTTTGGAAACCAGACACTTCCCAGGTATGCTTCCATGGAGAAAAATGATCGTGATGATGAGGAGATTCCGTAGTTTTCGGAAATGTTGACGACCAAAAATCATCCTGTATGTATAGATATAGATTGTATGAACATAACTGCGTTGTTTAGATTCTCTCTTCTCTCTATTTGGGAGAATAAACATGTGATGTCGCGTCTCAAATTTTGTGGTGAGGTTTATTCATAGTTTTTCGCTTTAATTTTGTTGCACCCAGTATACAAGGGCCAAACAAGAACTACTGGCCCGGTGGGGCCAATAGCGCTTCCCTTTTCACTCACCCCACAAATATGACCCTGCAAAGACGCCCGCAAATATTTTAGACTTTCCAAAGATAATAATAATTGTAGTAGTTTACTGGCCAACGTACATTTGATGCACATTAAAATTAAATTCAAATACAAGAGTTTTACCTTCTCAGGCTGTTTAAGAGTGAGTAGACGCAAATCATTCACAAAATGGCCGCTTTGCTTTAAATAAAATAAATAGGTGATAATACCAATGTGTCTATTAATACATAATATACACACTTATATGTTCCCAAAATCATAAACAAATACTATAGCCTACGTTTAGAATAGCAAGATGTAGAAGATTTGTGACAAGTTACTAGCTCGTCGCTTGAGAACGCCCCTTAAGTTTCTTAGTCGCCTCGTACGACCTGCACGGAAGGAGATGCAGCTGATGTTTTCTAGTGAAACCCCGCAGGAATCTATAAATAACTAAAAAAATATGTTGGACTGTAAGCGCCACTAGTAACTACGGGATTATCAATAAATGTACGATAAAAAGGTTTGCCTGGAATTCCAAACAGCGCCATCTAGTTTAGCATGCCAGCACTGCGTTCACAAATCGCACCACAAACCATAGACAATCCAGAAGCATGGCTCAAGCAAGTAATGATCTATTATAACTATAATAATAAAAGGTAGATGAATTTAAAACATATAGTCACGCCCATTGTCCCTCATAGAGGTTTAACAGAAGTGTGCAATTTACACACCCACTTTTCTCCAGTTAGCCTATTAAGTCCCACGTGGCAAGGGTGAGCCTACCGCCGCTTTTCGGGCACAAACACAATAATAAAAAAAATGGTAGAAACGTGCAAATTGGACCTTGGCTTTGTGACGTATTGACGTGACCTTTAAAAAAGGATTGCCCGAAATTGCCACGGAAACAGGAAATAACGGTAATTTGATAGTTTACGCAGATGACGTCGTAGGCTAGTTAAATTATTAAAATAGGTAATTTAGTTCAATGTAATTTATTGCAATCCCTATTATTAATCTACCTTATATATTACAAACTAGTTGTGGGAAACATTGATTTATAACTACCTGCAAATTATATAGATTCTGTTGATATTGCCTTGTTTATACACTGCTTAGTGTAAGTGCAAGTTCGAAGTAGGTACGTTGTAAGTACAGTTCAAATATACATACATATACTGGGTGGTACAAAATGGGTATGTTAAGCAAAAATGCTATGAAAATAGCCAATAACAGAGAATTTATACACAAAATTTGAGACTCGAAATGACATGTATATTGTTCAAGATTGCATAAACTGTTCTTGAGTTGTTTAGGAATTATCCGTACTATCTGGAAAAACAAACAAGTGATTTCTAGACTCAAATTTTGTAAATAAGTTCTCTATAGCGAGCTATTTACATGGACTTTAACTTCACATAACCCTTCTGTTACACCCTGTAATACGGCCAGCTATATATATCTATGTTTATAGACAACGTCCTAGTGACGTCATTATACCGCTATATAAGGGCACCACTATTGTACAAAACATTGCTAAATCGACAGAAAATCCAAGGTTAAAGAATAATCACGCATAGTTATAAATCAACGTTAGACTAGGTTAATAAAAATCAGCGTCAAGACCGTGAGACGACTGTATGAAATATCCACCCAAATAGCTTAAGAAATTAGTACCTTATTAGTACTAATTAGCACCATTACTTTCAAAATTAGTACCTAAATGTTTTTAAAATTATTTACTACACTTTAGGTACTAATTTTCAAAGTACTCAAAGGTACCATTAGTCTAATAAGGTACTTAAATTCAACTAGTTTTTTTAAATCAATATATTATAAGAAAAAATCGAAAATGTTTTTATTTTTATTATTACATTTAGGTAGAAAAGTTAAGTAAAGTACTAATTAGGTACGAATTTCGTAAGCTATCTGGGTAAATATTTCGTACAATAGTCTCGCGGTCCAAGAATATGCGGTTAAAAATATTATGACAATTGAAAATGAACCTTCTGTGTATAGGCAAAGACGTTAGGATAGATCTGAAAGTTCCACGCTTGGACGTGCTGCTTTCTCTTTCTCTCCTCGTTCGCCGCTCTCACTCTCTCGATGTAGTTCAGATTATGTGCTTTCTTACGCTGTGACAAGGTTGGATTTGCTTTGAGATGAACTTACGACTAATGCAGGTGTGGCGCACTCTAAATGTTAGGATCGATGTTATAAGTACTAAAACGGTGATGACCCCTTAAGCTCAAGTATAGGGGTTTTTTATCACATTTCCATAACGATAATTTTATTGTGTATATTACCTTTACAAATAAATAAATAAATATTTTCAAACTACACAACACTAAGTCCCACACTAAATCTTATTTTTGAAGTGGTCTGTCGGTTTAAGCAAGCAGACTATGTCTGAATAATCTGCAGTGACATCACTGCCGATTTTAGCGGCGCGGCGCCGCAATGCAACGCTAAAATCGGCAGTTTGCGTTGCGGCGTTGCGTTGCGGCACATATCATAATCAATCATCAAACAATTATCTTTACAAAGGCAGAGAGACGTCTATCCACACTCAATAATCATGGTTACCCTACCGTACAACAGTACAACGCTCTTTTTCGCGGCGCCGCAACGCAACGCCGCAACGCAACGCCGCAACGCAAACTGCCGATTTTAGCGTTGCAGCGCCGCAACGTGGTTATGTGTTTCGGCTCTTATAGCATCGAGCTAAATGCATGGAGTGCATCATAGTTTCTGAATATACGAGTATAATGTGTTTTTATAACTTGACAAAAATGGTCCTTTTAGATAACTAATGATGTCATTATAACAAATTAGTAGATTTAACATACCGCAGTTGCGGAAGAACGACGGCACAATTGTCAAAAATTGAAAAACGCATTAATTGTGCCCTTGTTCTACCAAAAGTGCGTACGACACATTTTTGCCAAGTTATAACGTGTTATTTCCGTTGTCTTTCTTTTATTTTTTTCACTCCTTTACACAAAATGTGAAGCCACATAAAGCTAAGCACATGTAAAGCCTATCTGTTAAAACAATATGGTGGTCTGTGCTTGAAATGCTTTTTTTATTATCCTAAGGGCCGATTTTTTTAACAGATAGCCTATCTGGCAGATAAGGTTGATGATGTGTCTATCTTGATAGAAGACGGATAAAGAAAAACCGATATTTTTTTTAAATAAATAGGCTTACGCTTGACCTCAACGCGCCTGATGGTAAGCACCGTTGCAGTCTAAGATGGAGCGCGCTTGCCTAAAAGAAACCGGTTCACTCTCGACTTGAAGACCGCAAGATTATAGTTCATGGGGACAGGGATTCAGACAGGGAGTTCCACAGCTTGGCCGTTCGCACTATGAATGTAGAAGCAAATCGCTTAGTACCAGTTTTCGGCACTTCAACTGTGAACCGGTGTCGCCTTGACGTTTCCCTGTTCGTCCGGTGGTAATTGGGTGCTGGGGGAATTAGGTCGTGAAGTCCCAACGCGCACTCCCCAAAATGTAACCTGTACAATACCGAGAGACTTGCAAATTTACGTCGATACTTAGAAGATTCATGAAATAAACTGATGGACCCAGTATCTTCTGAGTGTCTGTTTTTTCTTTATCCGTCTTCTTAATACCAGTAGAAGAGAACGCTTCTAGTGTGGTCTATTTTTCGAAATTAATTGCGACAAATCACCCTGCATTGTATCGTGGGTATTGTGCTGATTTAAAAAAAAGCATCAAATTTATTTTTAAATAGGCTATCTGACCGTGGGGAAAGTCGACCTTTAGTGTAAAATCATTTATTACCAAATATTTGTATCATTTTATAAGGAGTATGCCAAGAAATTAGAGAAATAGGGGGAAAAGGAGTAACAAGAAAATTGACTGGTTAGGAAATATGGTTGCTGAAAAATGGAGGGAAAAGGTTTAACCCCCGACGCAAAAATCGGGGCATTATTACCCTTATATACCTTACGTGTAGTACCGTTAGGTACAAAGCTAGAAAAATTAAAAACATTAGTCACACATAATGCATTTGTGAGCGTGAGAATTAGTTTATATGTATTTGCTTATGTGTGTTCGACACGAATGCATCACAACAGTTGTTATGTTGTTTAGTAGTTTTATATGTGATAATAGTATTACAACAATTAATTAATTAATCATAATTAACACCCATTCATACGTCTATCACACGTTCACTACAGGCTGTAACAAAAGGGGTATGTTAAGCGAAATGCTATGAAATAGCCTACTATAGTAAACGTGTCATTTAGAAACTTAAAATTTGTGGATAGGTATTTATTAGTGGGCTATATTCATGGCATTTCCCTTAACATTACTCCTTTTGTTACCACAGGTGTACGTGTAATTCTCACTATAAATCTCGTATTCGGTCATAACCTCACTCATCATAAATGACAGTTACACACCACATCACACACCAGTCAGACTGACTAACCGTAAGTCATCTTTCTCATGATTATTTAACATTTTCTCAAAGTCGCAAATCATCTCCAGATCACATTCACGCAAGACCTAAGTCACATTCATTCAACATTTATGTCACAAACTCCCTTTAAGTCACACTTATTCATCACACACACAGTCACACATCATAACTAAGTCACACATAATACCCAAGTCACACGCTCACACATTATACCTAAATCACACATTATAAGTCACACGTCACACCTAACAAGTCACCTACCTTATCGCTATTAGCATGATACTGGTACGTCTTTAGATACGTGCCGAGACACAGAATCTCGCATTGCGCACAACTCTTATCAGAGGTACTGCGCAGGAGATTCAGCATGTAGAGGAAGTCTTCAGCTACGTAGTGGTCTTCTTCTAGAAAGAGGACTTGACCTGGAAGTAAAATAAGGGTTTATGTGAAGGGTACATAGGTAGGTAGATTATAGAAGAAAGAAAGAAAGAAATTATTTATTCAGCATTTATACACATTACTCAGAGAGCTATGGAAAGGTCAAAGCTCGGGATCTCGCTAATGGACAAAGTTCGAAACGAGATTACCTCGAAATCGAATGTCTCGAAATGTAGTAGACTGAAGTGGCAGTGGGCAGGCCACATCTGTCGTATAGAACCGATGGACGGTGGAGTAAGGTTCTCGAATGGAGACCGCGCCTCGGCAAGCGTAGCGTTGGATGCCCTCCGGCCAAATGTATCGATGACTTTAAGAGAGCGACTGGTAGTGACTGGATGGCAAAAACGGAAGATCGAGCCATGTGGCGTGCTCTGGGGGAGGCCTATGTTCAGCAGTGGACTGCAATAGGCTAATGACGACACACATTACACAACATGATACAACCAAATAGAAAAAACATTAGCTGAAATGAAATCCAACTCCGAGTCAACTTCAGCTCAGCTAGAAGTACCTATATACAGAGTATTACATAAACTGTGTAGCGGAGTCATCCATCGGACGAAGACAGAATCAAAGTCCAATACAAATCCTATACGCTTTATCGAAGTGTCCCACATCGTATGGAGTATAACATAGGTCAAACAAGAACTACTGGCCCAGTAAGGGTGAAACAGTAATGTTCCCCCCTAAATAATATAATAATTTCATAGACAGATAATACCTAATTATTTCTCGTGAAAAAATATTGCCACACGCATCAATATGCATTTATGCAGAAAAAGGCTGTCTATTTACTCAAATTTGGACCCTGATATTTTGGAAACCAGACACTTCCTAGGTATGCTTCCATGGAGAAAAATGATCGTGATGACGAGGAGATTCCGTAGTTTGCGGGAACGTTAACTACCAAAAATCATCCTGTATAAAGATATGAGGTCTTCATATAAAATATATACGCAGTTGCATGTTCTTACCTTCAATTGAAGCAGTAACTTGCAGTTAAATGTCCTTACCTAATCTGCTTATAAAGCAGTAGCATAAAGTTGCATGTTTTTACCCGTATGAAGCAGTAATATCCTCACCTGTGTGAGAAGCGGTGGCCTGTAGCTGGTTAAATATCCGGTTAGCTTTCCACCACCAGTGGTGTTTGGTTTGCGTGTATTTAGCTTCACGATAGTGACCGTGCACGTCTGGGTGTTGCGCGTTGTTGCATTTCAACTTCTCCGCTCTGGGGAAACGGTTTCAATGTTGAATAACTATGGACGGAGTTTGTAGAATATACTTATGTGCTACATACTTTATTTACTTAAAGAGCTATTTATCTGTGGTAAAACTAAAATATTCACACGCTTTACAACACATTGGCCTAAACTTTTTATATGCTTTTCACTGTCTTTGTTTCTACCTAAGGTTGCTGTAAACCCTGTTTGCCTTATTTCATTGTTGCTATTATATCTTACATACCGCTGCTTAGTACTCACACACAAGACCTTAGGGATCCTAGTGTGGGACTTTATTGATGTGTTATATTCCTTAAGGCTTGTATCATAGGTACTTAACTCACTAATATGTTAAAAACATGCATAGATAATAAATTATAGAAACATCCATGACTCGGAAACAAATACCGCTCCCTGATTACCTAATTTACAATAGCAAATCCGATGCAAAGCGATAGTGAAAATTGTACAATATTCGCCTTGAAATGTCAAAGTTTCTTTAAAATTCATTTTACGTAATACGAATTTGACAAGCAATCAGCGATTTTTGTACAATTTTCGCTATCGCTTTGCCTTTGCTAGTTAGGTAATAAGGGGGCCGATATCCATCATATCAATGTTCGCACCTACCAGGATTGGAACCCTATGACGCGAGAGGCAGAGCAGGGTTCTTACGTTCGTACAAACTTACTAAATATGTCGTTCATTGTAAAAGTGGTGTAACTCCCCTTGTTTTTTTCTACACTATAATGGCATACTGACAGCTGTTATTAAAAATTTATTTTCAGTGAGTTAATTAACTCTTACAATGAATGACACATATCGCACCATCGGTAAAATACGTCGTCATCAATTTAGTACTAAGTAACCTACAATAGAAAAGCCACTCACTGTTCCTTCTTCGCATTCCTGGGACAGTCGTCAGGGTGTACTCCGGGAAATTCGTTCGGATGCGTCTGTATTGAGTAGGGGTAAAAGATCTGCATCGTCTGCAAACAAAACATTTATCTATACAGGGTGTAATATAAGAGGTAGCGCTTCCGGCCCCACTGGGCCACTAGTAATTGTTTGGCCCATGTATACTGGGTGTACAAAGACAACGTTCTTTGTAACATCACGATCATTTTTTTTCTATTGAAGCACCCCTAGGAAACCACGGGTTTCCAAGATATTGAGGTCCAAAGTTACATGAATATCAGCATTTTTTTTTTTAATAAATCCATCTGGAAACAGTTAACAAACATTTATTTTAAAGACACCATATTAATATTTAAAAATGTTAGTTTCGTAGGTACATTTGTCAATTGAATACATTGCTTGCAATAAAAAGAGATACTTATTTTCTTTCAAAAAAAATTTTTCGGTTCCCACTGATCTTTGATTCCAATAATCGTTACGTTACAAAGAACACGAGGTATTAAAATAACAACGTTGTCTTTACAACCTGTATATTTCAATCATTGTGAGAAACTTCGATATCGCGTTCTAGGATTTCTATGGTTATAACAGGACCAAGTTTACTTTTCTAGATAGTATATGCGTGATCGAATCAGAAATGAGGAGATCCGCAGACGTACAAAGATCACCGACATAGCTCAATGGTCCAGCAAGCTGAAGTGGCAATGGGCAGGGCACATAGCTCGAAGAACTGATGGCCGATGGAGTCGGAAAGTTCTAGAGTGGATACCACGTATCGGCAAACGCAGCGTGGGAAGGCCACCCGCGAGGTGGACGGACGACCTGGCCAAAGTCGAGGGCGTCGGTTAGATGCAGGCTGCTTCCGACCGGTCGAAGTGGAGATTGTTGGGGGAGGCCTATGTCTAACAGTGGACTTTTTAGGGCTGTAAAAGATGATGATGATATGCATACCAAATTTCTTGGCGAAACAGGTTTCTGATCTAATAAATTAATGCATTAGTTACTATAACGTACCATGTTTTAAGCAAATAAATAATATTATCATTAAAACATTGTGCTGAGGGATTCAGCTTTGTTTGCCGAGATTTGGCTAGTGTATAGTTATCGGGATGAAAAAATAACGTTGCTAATAATGTAATTTAAAAAAGAGATGGTAAAATTCGTCATCCGAGTAATTGATAGCTCAGTGGTAAGAGCACTGGCACGGAATGCAGAGGTCGTGGGTTCGATTCCCAGTCGGGTGACGAATTTTTTCAATTTTTTTATTAATAATTTTTTTAAATAAATAGTGATTTCATTCAATTATCAATAATTCATTTCATCACTCATTATTGTATATTTGCTATAGGTACAATATACATATGTGGGGCTGGTGAAAAGGGAAGCGCTTCCGGCCCCACCGGGCCACTAGTTAATGTTTGGCCCATTTTTTTTTTTCATTCACCGTGAGAAACTTCGATATCGCGTTCTAAGATTTCTATGGTTCTGTTTGCGTTCTGTAGATGGCTCCGCTTTACATACATAGGTACATTCGAAAAGCATAACCCTCCTTTTCGCGCAGTCGGATAAAAAAGTACTCTACCTTGGCAAAATCGATGCTCCTGACCAGGTTATTGATCTCATCATCATAGAAGTCGTGTGAAAAGACCAGCAGAGTCCTGTCGATGTCTCGCGCCTGCGCCAGAGAGACTATGAGGTGCCGGAGGTACGTCAGCCGTGTGTGTACCTAAAAAGAAGAAGAAGCAGTCACACTTAAACCTAAACCTAATCTTAGTCAGGTCTATCTCTCTCCGTTCTTAATATAAATGGCTGAGAGAGAAAAGGACAGATAGGACTAAATTTACGTTTAGGTTTAAGTGTGACTGCCGGAATCGACCATAATATCCTTTATTTGCACGCGACATGTCTTGGGGAAACCATAATGTGATAGTACCACGTTTTGAGCAAATAAATAATCATTTCATTGTGCCGATTTTGACCCGCAAAATTGGTCAGAAGTGGCACCATGTGGTTCTATCGGCCCTTGGCGCTCTGCCTACCCCGTAAGGGATAAAGGCGTGATTATATGTATGTATGTATGTATTAATTGTGCTGACGTGGGGCTTTACTAGTAGAATGTTACATCAGCTGCATCTCCTTCCGTGCATGTCGTAAGAGTCGACTAAGGAACTCGACCATTATCTCAGGCGATTAGCTAGCAACTTGTCACTGATCATTTACATCTGACCCCGCTATGCTTAACGTAGCTGTGTGATCTTCTTTATGATCCTGCAGTTCTGGCTGCTCCATTTCAGAAACACAGTCTCTCTCTCTCTCTCAACTCTTACGACATGCACGGAAGGAGATACAGCTGATGTATTCTAGTGAAGCCCCGCGCCAGTACAGGACCGATTTGCAAAAAACAAATCGCAAAATTATTTTTTAAAAAAGTTTTTTTTAAGTCATATGATTATCAACCTTTGCTTTGTCGAAAAAAAAAACTGTATTTGACACAAATATGTCTCAAATATGAAATATTTACATAACCTTTCGTGAACACATCGTTGTTTTTATTTTAATATTTTTGTATTAACTTGTATATCTTATTATGTCGGATTCCGATTCAGAAATCGCTGTGGTAAAGTAATTTATTAAATTACTACAATCTCACCAAAATTCTAGAGATATTGCACAAGAGCAGACTCTTTAAATTCTGATTGAGAGCAATCTAAGAATCGCAAAATTAATTCGATTTTTCGGCGCTTGGTGACCGCAGTGACTTTCGGACTATGTTTTCAACACGGGCGGCGCTGCTGCCCACCTCCCGGAAACTCTTAACCTTACGATACCCACGGGCAGACATGGGGTGGTGCTATTCCTACTCTAGATATCACCTAGCAATATGAAATATACTTTACAACCTCAGACCAATCGAATATAATAATGTCTCTGACCGTATTTCGGTCAAAGTGGCCAATCTCTACGGAAATTATTCAGGTGCGCAGGAGACATTATAGTGCACAAGTGTGTGCGCAAACACAGCTGCACTCCCTATTCCTCTCATCCGTCCGATGATACGGAAAGCCGACACGAACTTTACATAAAGATCTTTCGTCTCTTCTCTCTTCTATTTATTTGGGACAGTTAACTGTATATAAATTGTATACAAAGATACATAGTTAAGGTATTGTTTATAAAGTACTTATAGATACGTACACAGTCCACAACACTATCCACAAGTTAACGGAAAAGAAAGTTACACAAGACTATATTCCACTGAGTTAATTAATATGACATACAAACCCTTCCATCACATAAGAATGAGATGGATGCTGCAAAACCAATAAGTTTATACATCTATCTAAGTATAGATGAATGATATCAACATCATTTAGAGCCCTGAGAAGTCCACTGTTGGACATAGGCCTCCCCCAACAACCTCCACTCCGACCGGTCGGAAGCAGCCTGCATCCAACCGACGCCCGCGACCTTGGCCAGGTCGTCCGTCCACCTCGCAGGTGGCCTTCCCACGCTACGTTTGCCGATACGTGGTATTCACTCTAGCACCATCGGCCCTCAATTCTTCGAGCTATGTGCCCTGCCCATTGCCACTTCAACTTGCTGGACCGTTGAGCTATGTCGGTGATCTTTGTACGTCTGCGGATCTCCTCAGTTTTGGTTCGATCACGCAGTGAGATCCCAAGCATAGCTCTCTCCATCGCTCCCTGTGCGATCCTTAGCTTCTTTATGAGACACAAATGAATGATATAATAATTCTTTTATTTCCAGCAAAAAAAGAAGTCCGAAGCCCCCAAAACGAGAAAACCAATGCAGTTTAAGATACCGCGCAGGAAGAGATCCCTGGTGCCTCCTCCCAATGAGCCTGTCTACATCAGTGCTGACAAGACGACCTGTCTCCGGTGTCCATGCTTTCCTATTGAGGATCCTTACGATAGACACAAGTATTTTTTTTTTTTTGCTTTTTTTTTACATTTTATCATGCAGATTCCAATACTTTTATTGCCATATCTATGTCTTATCAAAGAAAATTCTGTAAAAGACCATCTTTGGCGTGTATTTTTCATTTTTGTTTAATCTGTACTGATGCGGGGCTTCACTAGAATACATCGGCTGCATCTCCTTCCGTGCACGTCGTAAGAGTCGACTAAGGAACTCGGGGGCGATCTCTCAGGCGATAAGCTAGCAACTTGTCACTGATCTACATCTGTCCCCGCTATGCTAAACGTGGCTGTACGATCTCCTTCATGATCCTGCAGTTCTGTCTACCTCATTTTGGTAACACGGTACCTATGTATGTATTTACCAGGTCAAATGGAGCGATGACTTGAAGAGGGCGGCTGGTAGTGACTAGAGGGCAAAAGCGGGAGATCGAGCCTTGTGGTGTGCTCTGGGGGAGGCCTATGTCCAGCAGTGGACTGCAATAGGCTGATGATGATGATGATAATGTAGGTAAGGACATACTCCTAAGACTTTTTCTAACAGCCAGAATAACAAAACGCGATCATTGCCAGGAAGCTGAACAACTGCCAGAAGAGTCCCCTGAAGCTGTACGAGCTAGCTGCCCTGGCGGTGGACCGTATGCAATACCCGGCAGCCTTCGCCTGGTCCCCTGCTGAGGTCGCGGAATGGATGAGCGGAATTGGACTGCCTGAGTATAGAGTATGTTGCTAATTATGATTGTCCTTTGAGGCTTAAGGTATGATTCCGAGCTAAGCAGCATTGCTACCGCAGCAATACTGGTCCGCATACATTGCCTACAGGTTTATATGAGAGTACATTCCGAGCTACGCAGCAATGTCGCGGCAGCTGCAGCACCTACGAGAAAGTTTTGTTTGACAAGTATACAATCACCACGATGCAGTGCAGCGTGCTGCTTAGCTCGGAATCATACCTTAAAGGCGTAGCTCGGAATATACTCTCATATAAACCTGTAGACAATGTATGCGGACCAGTATTGCTGCGGCAGCAGACAAAATACTCCTACTAATACCTATTACATTATAAGCGCGAAAGTTTGTGAGGATGTATGTAAGGATGTCTATTGCTCTTTCGCGAAAAAACTACTGAATGGATTTTGATGAAACTTCGCAATAATACAGCTTACATATCAGAATAACACATAGGCTACAATTCATTATCCCGGGAAAATATTTTTATTCCGGATAATTTTGACATTTTGTTCTTTCTGCAGTCCACGCGAACGGAGTCACGGGCGTCCGCTAATCTTCTATAAAGCTATACAGGATGTTTGTGACAGCCAGGCAAATATTGATATGGCGGCTTCAGACCATGATTCTGAGACGAAAACCACTAAAAATTTTCGCTGGAAAATTCCAAAATTTTCCGACATTCTTTTTAATTTTTTAGATAATAGCATAAAAACAAAATTTTAACCTATGGATAATTTTAAAAACAAGTTGGGCCCAAAAAATTTCAATTAACTGATCGACCCCAATGGAGAGTCACAAGTGATCCCAAAAACAGCAATGTATCACACAATAACCAATAAGCCCATTTAACTAGTCACAGGATCGCCCGATATAAGTGGCGCAAAAAGCAAACATTGCGGATAATCAAATTAAAAATGAATTTCCTGCGAGTAATAACACTGTCGTATAAACAATGGTACTTGTTCAGTATTTCAGTATTTGCCTGGCTGTCACACACACCCTGTATAGTCACTGTAGCCACTACAGCATAATATTTTTATTCCAGGAATGCATTTTGGACAACAATATTAATGGTAGACGTCTTCTCTGTCTCGAAGATGCTTCTGTACTCCCAAAAATCAATATACACAACTTCGAGCATATCAAGGTATTTCTGTTGAATACTTTTATAAATTAGACATCCCCAGCGACAGCCGATTGTTGTAGTAGGTAGGACCCTACTAATAATAAGTAATTGGAAGTTTTTTGTTTCCCAGCATTTTTTTGGCATAAACTTACTTTATTTGATAAAACATACAGAAAAGACGGGCGTCCCTATGAGAAGAATAAAGACTGATGCTGTCTCTATAATTTAGAAAAAGACAGCGTCAACTTCATTCTCAAGGAAGGCTATCTGACGTTTGGAAAAATCAGCCCTAAGCCGAAGAAATCAATTGTCTAAAGAATAACTAAAAAAAAATACTTTTTTCCATTACATATTACATACAGATGTTTTTTGGTCGTCAACGTTCCCGAAAACTACGGCATCTAAACACCATTATAATTTTTCTCCATGGAAGCATTCCTGGGAAGTGTCTGGTTCCCAAGATATTAGGTGCCAAAGTTGAGTAAATAGACTGCGTTTTTCTGCATAAATACACATAAACGCGCGTAGCAAGATTTTTTCACGGTAAATAATTTATATCTGTCTATGAAAAAACTGGCATAAACACTGTACACTATAAATTTCGCCCAATGAAGTAAAGAAAAAAAAAATTCAAAGAAATTTACATCCTTTCCTAGCATTTTTTTTTTGGCATAAACTTACTTTATTTGATGTAAAGAGTACGTACCCTTCGTTAAGGGTGGCCACGAAAAAACACCCTGTATAGTCACGCCCATTATTCCCAAAGAAGTTGGGCAGAAGTGTGCAAATTACATACCCACTTTTCACCAGTTAGCCTATTAAGTCCCACTCTAAAAGCTCTCTCCATCTCATCTATCTCTTTCCATCAGCTATTAACGTCAAAAGTACGTTCACTCTTCAAACTCGAGAGAGTGCTCTTCAACCGGAGTGTTGGTCTACCGATACGGAAACCCCTCACTCATACCACTCAATTCAAGTCCAAGACAGGCCCTAATTGGGGTATCAGGACCATATGGGAGAGGTAAGGAAGCAAGGGGATTGAGCGTATTTACCAAAGCTAACCTCGTGGTGCCGGCAGAGTAGAGTTTGCACCACCTCTGCCTGTTCGTTGGTTTCGTACGAGGCGATTAAGGGTTTTCGCGAGGTGGGCAGCAGCGCCTCCCGTGTTGACAACATAGTCCAAAAATCACACTGCGGTCACCAACCCACCTGCCCAGCGTGGTGACTATGGGCGAAAACCCCCATGGCAGTAGCCTTGTGGCGTGCCCTGGAGGAGGCCTACGTCCATAAGTAGACTGCAATAGGCTGAAGAGAACCAAAGCTAAACCACAATCAAATCAATTCATAATCTTCCTGCCCTCAATCCATTATTTGATGTCGGCGCAATATGGTTTCTTTCGAAGCTCACATTGCCAATGATTTGGCACTTTTTTAGGGCCAGCTACCTATGTGAATTGCGCTCTTCAGATTACATAGTAGGCATAGCATCAGATGTACTAGGGCGACATAATAATGTTCTTCGACCGTATTTCGGTCATGGTGGCCAATCTCAACGGAGATAAGCCAACTAACTGTGCCGGAGATAATCCAACTGTGCCGGAGATATTGTAGTGCACAATTGCGTGCGCAAAACAGAGACGCACTCTCTATTCACTCTCATAGTCCGATAAGACGGAAATCTGACACGACCGGAGAGAGATCAGGCGCAGGACCAACAGTTTTTCGTAAGGCACGAGCTAAGTGACAATTTGACTACAATCCGTACATGAAATAAATTCAGTGGTACAGGTCCGTGACTGGGATCGAACTCACGCCTTTCGACTGAAAGGCGCACGTCTTAACCATTAGGTTATCACTAGCATGTGTGCTTACATAAAATAGGGTGTCACTATGTATGTGTACAAATTCACTGCCACCGACTACGTATTTGCGTTACCTTGGTTTTCTATAGGTGCTACTAACGCTTATTTGCATTCTGGCTCTAGAGCCTAGGCCTTGAACTGATGTCGGCATGCTAAGAAAACTATCCGACAGCGAACGTGTTAATGTAAAGGTAATTTTCTTACAGATCCGATATCCTACGTTGGATGGAAATCATTAATCCTAAGCCTATCCACCGCGACCACTGGGACCTAGTCTGGTAAGGAATGCCTGTGCTGATGCGGGGCTTCACTAGACTACATCAGCTGCATCTCCTTCCGTATATGTCGTAAGGGTCGACTACGGAAATCAGGGGCGTTCTCTCAGGTGATGAGACAGCAGTTTGTCATCGATCTTTTACATCGATCCTCGCTGGGCCAAGCGTGGCTGTAGTTTTCATGGTGATCGTGCAGTTCTGGCTACCCATCTTGTCTACTACTCGAAATCTATGCAAGCAGCCTTAGATCAGGTTTATCGAGCATTGTCCTGCACGTCATCGGCAGTATACATACATATAAGCCGCGCAGATAAAGAATTGATCTGTAAATGGCGTCCGCTCGCATGCTATCTCGCTCACATCTATCGCGCGCCTATGGTCACACAGTGAAGTACGCGCTGCTAAAAATAAAAAAAAAGCCGACAAGTGCGAGTTGAACTCGCGTGAAGAGGGTTCCGTACGATGTTACCTATCATGTTTTTTTAAATCTGACAAAAAGTTGGTACGCACAATATTGAGTGATTTACCATGTTATTTTAATATCATGGACTTCTTATAGGTTTTCCTATAATCTATAAGGAGAAAACTAATTTCTGTATTTTTTTCAAAATTTTAGGTTCAGTAGTTTCGGAGATAAGGGGGGGGGAATGGTCAATTTTCGTCCATTTTCTTGAATAACTTGGAAACTATTTATTTTAAAATTACAAAAAAATACATTTAAGATCTTCTCAACAAGACCTTTCATTTGATATGCCACACGATGCAGTTTTCAGAATTTTTTTTTTAATTTTCCCCTTCCCCCCCAAAAATGACCCCCCATATACAGATTTCATCTGCTCACGTCACACCTCTGTGTTTGGGTCACAGGAATTGATATGTGTACCAAATTTCAACTTAATCGGTCTAATAGATTCGGAAATAATTGACTGTAAGCGACGGACGGACAGACACACGAGTGATCCTATAAGGGTTCCGTTTTTGTATTCAGACGTACGAAACCCTAAAAATTGTCTGGTTTCGCTTTGACTAATCTAATTGCTGTTGAACTCCCATCTGAAAGCCCATTTATTTATGTTTATTGCAGATTTACAATCGATAATTACTTTGAGGTTACTCTTTCGAAGTAAATTTCCAGCGCATTTTTTTGTCAAAACGTGCTTATTATAGTTTCCTTTATATAATGTGACATTTAGTAATGGTTTTACCAACTATACCTTCCGTCACCGCCGCCATTTTCGATCAATTCTTTATCTGCGCGGATTATACATATAATCACGCCCATTATGCCCCAAAGCGGTTGGACAGAAGTGTGCAATTTACACACCCACCTTTCTCCAGTTAGCCTATTAAGTTTCACGTGGTAAGGGGTGAGTCTACCGCCACTTACACCCCCAGTATAGGTCTTTATCAAATGGTGCGCATATAATGTACAAAGAGGGCGGTTATTAGTGACTGGCAAAGAGTGCGGCTGGTAGTGACTGGATGGCAAAAGCGGAAGATCGAACCTTGTGGCGTGCTCTGGGGCAGGCCTACGTCCAGCAGTGGACTGCAATAGGCTGACAAATCGAATATAACGTATATACATAGAACCATTTACACAAATGCCATTTTGTGCAGTAGGTACAAGTAGTCTTAAGGGATTAACACTGCAGCTATTGTAATTTGGACTCTATACCCAGGTATCGTACACCAGATTTCCCGAAAACCCGTTTCGCGAAAATACCAAAAGCGGACCTGGTGGATGATATTCCACATTACAGAGCGCACGTGGAAATGTGCACCGAATACTTGGTAAGTATTAACAGACAATTAATAGGTTATAATGATCTCCGACCGTATTTCGGCCAAGGCGCACTCTCTATACCGTTACTCTCATAGTCCGATGGGACGGAAAGTCGACACGACCGGAGAGAGATCAGGCACAGGACCAACGGTTTTACGTGCTTTCCGAGGCACGAGCTAAGTGATAATTTTACAACATTAAAATCTGTACATGAAATAAATTCATTGGTACAGGCCCGTGACTGGGATCGAACTTACGCCTCCCGCTTGGAAGGTGCGCGTCTTAACCACTGGGCTATCACCGCTAAAATAAATAAATAAATTATTTGTAAATGTACATAGTGGTATTAAAGTTCAACAAAGTCACATCACATAGGTAACAATAGATAGTTGCTCGCCTGATCTCTCTCCGGTCTTATCCGTCCCATCGGACTATGAAAGTGACGGAATAGAGAGTGCATCTGTGTTTGCACACACACTTCTGCACTATAATATCTCCTGCACATCTGGCTAATCACCGTAGAAATTGGCCGCCTTGACCGAAATACGGTCGGAGACTTTATATTATTTTATTTTAGAAAGTTGCTACAAATTGGTCAGGTGATATTGGCATTTTCAATAAACTTCACAGAAATATGATCTGCTGGTCATAATCATCATCATCATATTCTAATCGCAGGTACCAAGGAAGTTCCGCATACAACCCTGGCTTCCGGAAGCAAAGCAGATGATCTGGATGGAACATCTCCCTGAGTCTCCGTTCTTTATAGAAATGGAGAAGAAGAAACGAGAGAGAGCCGTCCCGAGGTAGAGTATATCATATTATCATCTTCCGGCCCTAATTCCATTATAAATGTGGTCGGTTTTCTTCGTAACTCATATTGTCAAAGATTTGGGTATAACTAAGTGACATTTTTTTTAAATCTGTCCATGAAATAAATTCAGTGGTGATTGGGATTAAACTTACGTCTTCCGCTTGGAAGGCGCATGTCTTAACGACTTATTGGTCATCTCGGCCGACAAAAACTCGCCCGATTTTGTTTTATTTTAAAGTCCAACCATAAAATAGTAAACATTTTTAAAAAGGATTTTTGTAGTTGACTGTACATAGTTACCTCACAATTTTATGGTCGGGAGAGTTGACGGCAGAAATATTATATAAATCCGAAAGGTGTCAAGTCGCCCGATCGGGCGAGTTTTTATCGGGCGAGATGACGAATAACCCGTCTTAACCGCCGTGCTATCACCGCTCTACATCATTACGTTATTCGTAATCTGTTACTGCTACCCACAAATTTTCGTATGTTCTTAAGTGACCACATCAACTGGTAGGAAATAGCAAGCAAGGTATTAAGCTCGCCCTTGTACGAGTATATATTTTTTTGTGGTTCAAAAAGAATTTTAGTCTTTAGGTTTCTCGGGCGATACGCTAGCAACTATGTCACTGATCTTTAGCAACCACGCTATGCTAAACTGTGGCTGTAAGATCTCCTTATTGATTCGGCAGTTCTGGCGACCCCGTTTGGGAAGACGACTGTGTCCCAAAACGGGGTAATCAGAATTGCAAGGTCAATTAGGAGATTCGCCCACCACCGGGCCCTACCCTTGATACCCAGCGAACCCTTGCTGGAAATTTGAACGTTCGAATAGTAACATATAATCACGCCTTTATCCCTTACGCGGTAGGGAGAGCACCAAGGGCCGATAGAACCACATGGTGCCACTTCTGACCAATTTTGAGGGTATAGTTGATGAGATGTACAAGTTCGGTTAGTAGTGACAGGTGGTCAGTCCATCGCCTACAAAACGCCAAGACCCTCTTGTCCCTCCACTGTCTTGTACAGTATGCCCGGGAAGAGAAGCAGCTGTAGTATTATACTTTTTTTTTCACTCCCAGAGTAGCATAGAAGAAAATAGTAGTACGAATAGTAACGCCCGATACAATTTAATATAACAATTAGGAGACCCCGAAGCCAATTGCACATAGGGGGACCTGATAATTTTCACACCACACACCTTCCAGGTTCCTCATAAAGGAAGACTCCAGGCTTCTCCCAAAGAAGATCAGCCTGCGTGGGTTGAAGGGGGAAAAACTGATACTGGCGCGACGGAAGATGCCCAAAGCCAAGTTCTTTGCAGTAAAGGTCTGATTTGACGTTACTAAGGTTCTTTTGGCCTTGTATTTGGAATCACAGATCGTTTTACATTAAGGCGTTGTATTATTGTCTCAAACTATACCTCATTTTATTTAGAAATAGAAAGAATCCGAAAGAACGGGATCAGTTTTTTTACTAGGCACAGTTTTGTGTATTATCATCAATAGTTCCTAAAGAGCTTTCTACTCAATTCAATAGTACCTACTCTATATAAAGTTTGCACTATAAAAAACGTAAAGAAGCTGATTTCGCAAACACAAAACTGAACTTTTTAGTAGGATACATCAATATGGAAAAACGTCAAACTTCACTCATATCTTACAAATATGAGTGTTCTAATGTTTACAAACAATGCTTCTTTGAAAATAAGATTTCTATCTTCAAAAAAAAACGGGGCTAACTCCCTCCAACCGTATGTCACTGAGCTGGCACATGTATAGTCCCGCCTTTTAATCGAAATGTCCTAGTATTTCTTACAACTTAATTTTAGACCTTATTATCTTGGTAACCAGACACTTCCCAGGTACGCTTCAGTGGAGAAAAATGTTCGTGATGACAAGGAGAATGCGTAGTATTCGGAAACGTTGAGGACCAAAAAACATGTCCTGTATATGGCATCTATATAGCAGTGGTATACAAGACCTTGCATATAATCTCACCTGTATAGCAATAATGACGGTATCATTGAGGACTGGCCCGAAGATATCCTCGTTGTATATAATCTGTGCTTCATTCGCCCGCTCTATGGCTCTCTTTATATCCGTCAGATTTAGCTGATTGATCCGCTCCGTTGCGTTACCTGAAACGTAACATAGGCACATTTAACAACTAGCGGCTGCCCACGACTTCGTCCGCGTGATGAGGCATAGCACCCGTTCGAAGCCGGGGCGGGTTGCTATATAGCCTATAGCCTTCCTAGATAAATGGGCTATCTAACACTGAAATAATTTTTCGAATTGATGTGTGTGTGTCTGTCTGTGGCATCGTAGCTCCCAAACAGATGAACCGATTTCGTAGCTCCCAAACAGATGAACCGATTTCGATTCTGTTTCTTTTGTCGGAAAGATGGGTTAGTCGAGAGTGTTCTTTGCTATGTTTCATAAAAATCGGTTTAGCCATTTGAAAGATATGAGGAGTGAAAGTGGCACTGAAAAATCATATAAAAGTTTAGAAATATACCCGTGTTGGGTATGAAATGAAAGATCATATTTAAAAATCGTACTTATTCATCACAATGCAGCAAGTTTTATGGAAATCAGGTTAGCCACATTAGAGAAATGAGGAATGAAGTGAGTCGGGGTTTTAAAAAAAAATTCTAACATCTCCGTTACTATGACAACATCATCATCATCATCTTCCTGCCCTGTTCCCATTTATTTGGGGTCGGCGCAATATTATGTACTTTTCTTCCATTCATCCCTATTATCCGTCATCTCATTGCTCACTCCCAGTACACGCATATCCTCCCTCACACAGTCCATCCAACATTTCTTTGGTCCACCTCTTCCTTTATATCCATCCACATTCATGCACAACGCCCTTACTACGACAACACTACAGATAATTAAATAAAGTTACACATATAGGTGTAGAGTAGATAGTTTGCAAGTTAAAGTAACACGTACCGGTGAAGTTTTTCGGGTGGACCGTCAGATATTTGTGCAGCTGAGGAGGCACCAACGCCAGCACTTGCTCCGATGTATCATTCGCGTTCATCAGCTCCTCTGTAAGCGACAAAGAATCCGTTATATACCATGATGGCCATGCACCCGAGCGAAGCCGGGGCGGGTCGCAAGTTTAACATTCCAAATTTCAAAATCCCGGTATTGGCAAAATGTGATCCCGAAATTTTTCGGGACTAAAAAAGGGTCCTGTAGGGTAAGCATGAACCTTTTTTCGCGCCATAGCGTTATCGACTCGCAAGCTAAATTTATGAGATACTAGTGGACGCCCGCGACACCGGCCGCGTGGACTACAGAAAAAACAAAATGTCGAAATTATCCGGGATAAAAACATTTTCAAATAAAAGTAGTCTATATGTTAAGTGGGACCTGTCACAATATATTCTGAAAACTGCATCGAAATCGGTTCAGTCGTTTCTGAGATTAGCTTGCACAAACGCACAAACAGACAAAAATTCAAAAAAAAAACATTATTTTGGGTACTATTGCGTTGATAAAGGTCTCCTATAATAATTTTTTCTTTTATTTTTTTATTATACAGCATACAAAAATACATACAACCATGAATTTTCACCCCTCTAGGATCAACCCCTTTTACATGGCAAAACAACGTTTGCCGGGTCAGCTAGTATATATGTATAGGTATATATACCTCGATTTAACAAATCTGAAGGGAGCAAGTAAGTATTCGTTATATCAAGTAATACGTTGAACTGAGGACTGGGCTAAAATTCGTTATAAAGAGGTAAAATCGTCGCGACATGAAGCAGATACTATGAAATTAAGGCTCCTAAATTGAAGGGAACTTTATATAAAGGTTTTGGGTTGACAAAAATCGTTAATTAGAGGTTTTTATACTTTTTCTTTATAGTCGAAAATTCGTTATAAAGAGGTTGTTCGCAATGTAAAGGTAAATTTAACATTGACTCTTATGGACAATTCAAGGGGATAACCCTCGGATAAGCGCAGAATTTGTTAAATCGAGGAAATCGTTATATTGAGGTACGTCATATTAAGGTTGCACTGTACATACACAGCATGTAACAAAAAGGGTATGTTAAGCGAAAGGCTACGTAAATAGCCCACCGTAGAGAACCTATCCACAAAGTTTGGGACTCGAAATCAAATGTCTATTTTTCAAGATTGTATGAAAATTCCTGAGATATTTAAAAATTCTCCATACTATCGGGAAAAATTAACATGTGATTTCGAGTCTAAAATTTTGTGGATAGGTCCTCTACAGTGGGCTATTTACGTAGCTTTTCACTTAACATACATCCTGTATATGACAGTGTGACATCCTGTATATGACAGTGTGACATTAGCGTAACGGACTATCGAGAGGTCCGTGCTTGCCCCGCCTGAGATTGTATTCACTATGTACATAAATAAATAAATAAAATAGAAAAAGTTACACTATGTAACGTCGTCGCTTAGTTTTACTAAGCTTTACAGCTTATTCTCGTATTCAGTAAACTGTGTTAACAATCAACGGAAGGATCAGGTTTCAGTACAATTGTTCTCAGAGTTAGCGAGCTACAGGATGCAGCGTGTTACGTGTTATCAACTATGGTTTTTCATATTAAACAGGCCTATATTTTACCCTTTAAAGAACTATAAAGATCTCATTATCTTTATCTTCTTCTATACATAACTAGCTGACCCGGCAAACGTTGTTTTGCCATGTAAAAGGGGTTGATCCTAGAGGGGTGAAAATTCATGGTTGTATGAATTTTTGTATGCTGTATCATAAAAAAATAAAAACAAAAAATTTTGAAAAAAAAATAAAATAAAAAATTTAGGGGTGGACCACCCTTAACATTTAGGGGGATGAAAAATAGATGTTGTCCGATTCTCCACCCTAACCGATATGCATGCTAAGATTTACGAAAATCGGTCGAGCCGTTTCGTAGGAGTTTAACTTCTAACACCGTGACACGAGAATTTTATATATTAGATAAAACTGTAACTGATCGCTGTTAGTGCACGCTAATCTCAGAATGCAGTTTTAGGGAATATATTGTGATGGGCATCACTTAACGTTTAGAGTTTTTTGTTTGTTTGTTTGCGGCAAATAGGCTCCGAAACTAATGCAGTCAACGCGAACGGAGTTGCGGCCGTCCACTAGTAAGAAAATATATCTTGTGCTGATGCGGGGTTTCACTAGAATACACCAGCTGCATCTCCTTCCGTGCATGTCGTAAGAGTCGAGTAAGGAACTCGGGGGCGTTCTCTCAGGCGATGAGATAGCAACTTATAACATCTCTCGAGCTATGCTTAATGTGTCTATGGAAGGATGATCTTTGATCCTGAGGTCTGGCTACTCCATTTCGGGTACACAGCCGTGTCTATTTATATCATTATATCTTCTTCTATATAGCTCAACGGTCCAGCAAGCTGAAGTGGCAATGGGCAGGGCACATAGCTCGAAGAACTGATGGCCGATGGAGTCGGAAAGTTCTAGAGTGGATACCACGTATCGGCAAGCGCAGCGTGGGAAGGCCACCCGCGAGGTGGACGGATGACCTGGCCAAGGTTGCGGGCGTCGGTTGGATGCAGGCTGCTTCCGACCGGTCGGAGTGGAGGTTGTTGGGGGAGGCCTATGTCCAACAGTGGACTTCTCAGGGCTGTAAATGATGATCTTCTTCTATACATTATAATAAAACTGTAACTGATCGCTGTTAGTGCACGTTAATCTCAGAAACGATTTAACAGATTTGCATGCAGTTTTCGGGAATATATTGTAATGGGCATCACTTAACGTTTAGAGTTTTTTGTTTGTTTGTTTGCGGCGAATAGGCTCCGAAACTAATGCAGTCAACGCGAACGGAGTTGCGGCCGTCCACTAGTAAGAATATATATCTTGTGCTGATGCGGGGTTTCACTAGAATACATCAGCTGCACCTCCTTCCGTGCATGTCGTAAGAGTCGAGTAAGGAACTCGGGGGCGTTCTCTCAGGCGATGAGATAGCAACTCATAACATCTCTTGCGCTATGCTTAATGTGTCTATGGAAGGATGATCTTTGATCCTGAGGTCTGGCTACTCCATTTCGAGTACACAGCCGTGTCTATTTATATCATCATCATCAGCCTATTGCAGTCCACTGCTGGACGTAGGCCTCCCCCAGGGCACGCCACAAGACTGCCATGGGGGGTATTTTCACATAGTCACCACGCTGGGCAGGCGGGGTGGTGAGCGCAGATTGTATTTTGGACTGTGTTGTCAACATGGCAGGCGCTGCTGCCCACCTCCCGGAAACCTTTAATGGCCTCGTACGATACCCACGGGCAGACACGAGTGGTACGAATTCTACTCTGCCGGCACCACGCGGTCTATTTATGTGTACGTAAGAAAATATCTGTTAAGGAGTCTGCCCAAGTGTTCATTCCATACCATGGCCGTAATAAGAACGTGTCAGGCACGTAGCGTATCAGCTACGGTACTTTCGACGAGGGGTACGTTACGTGTGTACGGCCCCCTGATTACCGAATTTGCAATAGCAAAGCCGAAGCAGCGCGATCGCGATAATTGAGTGTGTGCGTGCGCGCAACGAGCGCGATGCGTCCTCCCGCGCCCCACATCTCGCCCCGCGCACACACACAGGCATTGCTTCGGGTCTGCTACTGCTAGTTACGTAATCAGGGGGCCGGTGATGAAAAGGGAAGCGCTACCGGCCCCACCGGTATTGTTTGGTCCATGTGTGAAACTTGTGATATCGCGTTCTAGGATTTGTAACGGACTTTAGTTCTGTCTGCGTCCGATAGATGGCTATGCTACACTACCAAAGGATCAGTAGGCAGACTTGGTGGTCTTTCATACGTTTTTCTCCAGTTATCCTATTAAGTATCACGTGGTAAGAGGTGAGCCTACCGCCGCTTTTTGGACACAAATACAAAAATATACATAGCTACCGGTGACGAATCCAATGGGAAATTTACCGAGTTATTCTATACTATAGATATTATTAGTGTCAGATCCTCGTCCGTTAAATAGCAGGGGGCACCACGGTTTACTTTTAGTCCTATTAGTCCAACCCACTTACACATACATACATACATATAATCACGCCGTTACACCTTACGGGGTAGACAGAGCACCAAGGGCCGATAGAACCACATGGTGCCACTTCTGACCAATTTTAAGAGTATAGTTTAGATGTGCAAGTTCGGTTAGTAGCGACAGGTTCAACCCATCGCCTACAAAAACACCAAGACCCTCTTGCTTGTCCCTCTACTGACTTGTACTTACACTCCTTACCTACATAATTAAAACATGAGTGATTAAATTTTCCTCAAAAACAAACACAAACAACATAACATTTGAGGTACAAACATAACAAAACCTGATTACGTAACTTGCAACAGAGCTAAAGCAATGCGACCGCGAATTGTGAATATGTGGCGTCCCACTCGCCCCGCAAACTCACACACTCACAATTTTCGCAATCGCATTACTTTTGTAAGTTACGTAATTCCCCTATGTGAAATGCGGGTACAGCCACATACAAAAAAGCCTTGCAACACAAAAAAAAAAGAAAAAATAAACACCTGATGTATACAAATTAGGCGTTTTTGAGCTAGTCTCATCTAATTCTACTCGCAACTCATGCGCAGCAGCAACGGACATAGTGTTAGTATCTGGAATTTAGAAAAAAAAAAAGAAAAACAAAAATATGTTAGTAACCAAGGACGGATCCAGAGGTTCCTAATGTAAACGAAACTTTAAGGTCACTTAAGAAGTATTCTTGCAATAACATTAAAAAATAAAAAGTTGTTCCAAAAAATTACGATAGATGCGTTAGCACATGACTGAACTTAATAGCAAGTACTAAACTGGCAATTACCGTTATTTATTAAACAGCAAGTATATTGCATATTGAAGCCTCAAAATCTACCTAAAACTTCAACGCTTTGCATTTTAGCTTTAACCAACGCCATCTATCGAAGTGATTAGTACTAATTCAAGCCAGTCAGAAAACGGTTCTAATTCTAAGCATAAAAATAACAATCACCTGCATCTCTATCCAAGTCGACATTAGAAGCTGATAGCATAATCTGAGCCCATAAACAAATAAGGCCCAGTATGACGACCGCTCTGATGATCGACGCATATTTTAGTCGCGGCATTTCTTCTCACACCCGGTAGGATGCTAGTTGCATCGTTGGTTCGCGCGCCCTCCGTTAGATGGCAGTGATCACGGCCACCGCAGACGAGTTGCGCGCTCGAACTCGGGAGATGGCGCTGTTAGTGATTTGTTTGTTGAACTTTGTGTCATATTATTCGGCGTGTCTCGCTCTTCACTGTGCCATTAGCGGTTCTGAAACAATAAGAAACATAGATAAGTATATAGGAATTAACAATAATAGTTCAGTTATGAAAGTACATAATATATAGTATGAGATCCCACTGCAGATGTACGACGCTCATCTGTTTATTGAATAAACCCTAGTCATACATATAAACCTTCCTCTTGAATCACTCTATTTAACACACACATATATGTGTGTGTACTACATGGTAGTATCGTCGTCGTCAGCCAGTCGTTTGCCATCCAGTCACTACCAGCCGCCCTCTTTAAAATTACAAAGACACTAGCGCTTTTATCGGGGTACTTTTTTACTAAAACGTAGTATAATATTGCCATCTAGCGATGAGAAATTGCACTAGTAAAACAATCTTGAACCATGATGAGCAAGTAGTTTGACTAGAGCAGGGCTCCAATGCTCCTCTCGTCCCATACTTCACCCCCGCTCCGCGGCACACTGTTTTTGTATGAAAATATACTTAGCCGCTACTCCTTTTTTATTTCTTCTCCATGATCTTGCCGGAGGGTCATATGGTGGTATAATCCTTTGCAATATGAGTTTCGAAAGAAACTATATCGCGCCGTCCCTATAAATAATGAAATCATCATCATCATCATCAGCCTATTGCAGTCCACTACTGGACGTAGGCCTCCCCCAGGGCACGCCACAAGACTACTGCTATGGGGGGTATTTGCCCATAGTCACCACGCTGGGCAGGCGGGTTGGTGACCGCAGTTTGTATTTTGGACTATGTTGTCAACACGGGAGGCACTGCTGCCCACCTCCCGGAAACCCTTAATCCCTTAAAATAATGGGATAAGGGCAGGAAAATGGTGATCATCACTACATGTTATTAAATAACTAAGTCGCTTCCCGCTGTCTTTCCCTATGGTAAGGTTAGATTTTTAAAACCACGCAAGGGATTTTGATGCGGTTTATTTTTTTTAAAGATACGAGTGATTCAAGAGGAAGATATGTATAGCTAGGGACTCGTCGCGGCTTCGCACGAGTGTAATGCTCTCTCGAGCGGACGAAGTCGTGGATGATGATGATGATGATGATGATCTTCGACCGTATTTCGGCCAAGGCGACCAATTTCTACGTGTGTGCGCAAAACACAGATGCACCCTCTATTCCGTTACTCTCATAGGCCGATGGGACGGAAAGCCGACACGACCGGAGAGTGATCAGGCGCAGGACCAACGGTTTTACGTGCTTTCCGAGGCACGAGCTAAATGACAATTTTACAACATTAAAATCTGTACATGAAATAAATTCATTGGTACAGGCCCGTGACTGGGATCGAACTTACGCCTACCGCTTAGAAGGTGCACGACTTAGCCATTGGGCTATCACCGCTTATACGGTGGATACCCATCCAAGGAAGGTAGAAATAACTGTGTAGGTGTACCTACTATGTGGTGGATGGGTGGAAAGTGGGAAAAGTTTGTATTGCATTATGCGTCTTATGTAACTTCTATTTAGGTGTCTTTGTAATATACTTTCTGTACTCGTCTATGAAATATAACAATGACAATACGCAGCTTCACTGTAGCTATAGCTTAGTGTTTATAAATGGCTAGTTCATTGAATATTTACTACCAAAACACTCGTGGATTGCGGACTAAAACTCATACATTTAAGCGAAACATACTTTTAAGTTCTTATGACGTCATCGGCATTAATGAGACCTGGTTACTGGATGGCATAAAAACAGAAGAACTTTTTGATAGTAGGTACTTAGTTTGGAGGCGCGACAGAGATTATTCAGCAACGCGACAAAAATATGGAGGTGGAGTGCTCCTTGCTGTGCGACGTGAGCTGACGGCCGTTGAGCGCCCCGACTGGAGCTCAACTGCTGAGGACCTTTGGATAACAGTCATTTTAAAAAACAGTAAATGTTACAATTTTACTAAAATACATTTCTGTTGCATTTATCTTTGTTCAGAAAATTTAGGTAACTCCTTCAATACACAACTTAATAATTTCACTGAAAAACTATCAGCGTTAGTTAGTATTTGTCCAAATGATATGTTCATTATTCTTGGAGATTTTAATCTTAGTAATGTCGACTGGATATCCCACCATACAAATTTATCTCAACCAATAGGTATATGCGGTGATAGCCAGATTAATTTCTTCGACACTCTCTTTCAGTGTAATCTAAATCAATATAATTTATGTAAAAATGTAAACAATACAATTCTGGACTATGTTTTATGTAATAATGATGTTAAGGTTGTTGCTTGCGACGATCCTTTGGTACCTGAGGATGTCCACCACAAGTGCCTAAAAGTATTTATTTCACTCAAATGCAATGAATATCTTAAAGCCAATTCCAGGTTAAAATATTATTATGAATCTGCTGATTATGACAAAATCAACTTAGCACTACAGAATGTAAATTGGCAAACTTGTTTACACAACAATACTTTGGAAAAGGCACTGGAAAACTTTTATGCTATACTCTACGAGCTTCGTGATAAGCATGTACCACATAAACTCATTTACCCCTCTTGCTTTCCTCCGTGGTACAATACGTCACTCAAAAAATTGCTAAAGGAAAAATATAAATTTCTGCGTAAGTATCAAACCTATAACAATACCAGTGATTATAATACTTTTTCGCTACTTAGAAAACGTGCAAAAGATCTTGAACGCGAATGCTATGATATATATATTAAGCGCATGCAAGATTCAATTACAAAGAACCCTAAACTATTCTGGTCTTATGTCAAGTCTTCTAGCAAGAAATCTGGTTCTCTTCCTTCCACAGTGAATTATGAGGGGCAATCAGCTGATACTGGTGAAAGTATATCCGATCTCTTTGCAGTGTACTTTTATTCGACGTTTCTTTCTTCATCCTCTACGCCTACTCATAGCTTCAAATCCTATGTTGGTAATAATGTCAATAAGTGTTTGGGTAACGTGGAGATTAATTTCGATGTAATACATCGACTTCTTACGTCTCTGGACTTAAGTAAAGGACCTGGACCTGATAACATAGTTCCTATTTTTATATATAAATGTGCCGATTGTTTGACTACTCCTCTTGCAATTCTATTTAGAAGGTCTGTAAATGAGGGTTATGTCCCTAAAATTTGGAAGTCAGCATTTGTAACTCCTGTTCACAAATGTGGTAACAAGAATGACGTCAAAAACTTTAGGCCAATCTCCAAGCTCTGCATTTTTGCCAAAATCTTTGAAAGAGTAGTGTATTCTCAGGTTTATTCAACTTTATCTTCAACGTTTATCCCTGAACAGCATGGGTTTCTGCAAAAAAAATCCACTTCTACTAATTTACTCTCTTTTATCGAATTCACAACTTCTTCCATGGATTCTGGTGGACAGGTTGACACCATATTTACTGATTACAGTAAGGCATTTGATCGTATTGACCACTTAATACTTTTAGAAAAACTTCTACGAGCTGGAATCCATGGAAATCTGTTTAGATGGTTTACTTCTTACATTGATAATAGATCACAGGCTGTTGTTATTAATGGTTTCTCATCCTCTTGGAGAGTCGTGCCTTCTGGTGTTCCTCAAGGGTCTATCCTAGGGCCGTTATTGTTTATAATATTTATCAACGATATCGACACCTGCTTCAAGCACTCTCATTTCTTGCTTTACGCCGATGATATGAAGATTTTTAAGTCTATTATTAATATAGACGATTGTCGTCTTTTGCAGGATGATTTAAACAGATTTAATCAGTACTGTAATGAGAATCATCTAGAGCTTAATGTGGCAAAATGTTACTCCATTACTTTTACTCGCAAGCCTAAGCCTATTAAATTTAATTACTCTTTGAAGTGTATTACTATTAAGGAGGTAAATAAAATTCGAGATCTGGGTGTTGTTCATGATACTAAGTTATTATATGACGAACACATAGATTTAATTGCTAAAAAAGCTAATAAAGCAATGGGATTTATAATGAGGATAGGCTCGCAATTCACGTCTGTTAAGGTACTGAAAGTTTTGTATTGCTCATTTGTGCGCAGTATTCTCGAGTATAGTTCGGAAGTATGGAATCCACAGTATGAAATATACATAGATAGGCTTGAGTCAATTCAAAAACGATTTATGAAGTTTCTTCAGTTTAAAATCAAACTATATGACGACTCTTATGAAGCGAGATGCAAAAGACATCACATACTACCTTTGTACATAAGACGTAATATAGCTGATATTGTACTTTTAAGTAAAATTGCTCAAAGTAAAGTAGATGCCCCACAGCTATTATCACTAATTGATATAAAAGTACCATCTAGATTAACTATTCGAAAACCTATTTTTCTGTCTGTACCAAAATCAAAAAGTAACTATAGGCAAAATTCATTTTTTATCAGGGCGCCTTCTGAGTTCAACAAGCTAGCGCGGCAAGCTAATCTAGACCTGTTTAATACAAAAATAAACACGTTTAAGACGATATTATCCAAAGAGTGGTTCGATGAGCATGTGGTTCTCTAAGCTTTTCTTTTTTACTATGCCAAGCATACTATAACAGACTATATTGATTTGATTTTCTGTTCACAATTTGCTGGGGTATCATAACATGGCAAGGTATCTGTTATATATTTATATTAGTCTCTAAATGTGGAAACTTTTAAGTGGTAAATAGTTGCTTATGTTGTAATAATCTTAGTTGTTGTCAACCGTTTGTTTCCCGAATAAAATAAAATAAAATAAAAATAAAATAAAGTAGAAATAAATTAACTTCATTATCCATTAAAATTAACTTTCCATTTGTCTTTGCCAGAAGTTATTTAAAAAGATAAAATACCTACAACAATGAAAGACAATTCAATTTAAAAACTCAAGGGCGTCACGGAAATGCAGAAAATCGTAAAAATGGACAGCGTAAATAATTCGAAATTAAGTTAGGCTAACACGTTAATAAGACACGATGACATAATTATATTTCTTCAGATACACAGAGAAACGTTTAAATAGAAAATAGCTATTCTGATGCGAAACTTCATTAGAATACATCAGCTGCATCTCCTTCCGTGCATGTCGTAAGAGTCGACTAAGGATTCTTATGCGTTGACCTAACTTAAATTCTCACTGGTCATTTCGCTATACTAAACGTGGCTGCAAGGATCTCCTTTCTAATCCTGCAGTTCTGGCTATGCAATTTTGGGAACTTAGCTATGTATACCCTTGGGCAAACATTGCGGTTGGGTAAAGACAACTTCGAGAAGAAATCACTGCTGCAGAGATCAAGAAGAGTGCGTGAGTCATCCTTGCCACAATGCCTTAAGGCCAAGGTGTTCGATCAGTGCGTCCTACCAGCCATGACTTACGGAGCCGAGACGTGGAACCTGACGGTGGGGCTGGCTCACCGATTGCATGTCCCTCAGACAGTTATGGAAAGGTCAATGCTCGGGATCTCGCTAATGGACAAAGTCCGAAACGAGATTATCCGGCAGAAGACCAAAGTGACAGACGTGGTCTCGAAATGTAGCCTTCTGAAGTGGCAGTGGGCGGGTCACATCTGTCGTAGAACCGATGGACGGCGGAGTAAGCGGGCTCTCAAATGGATACTGCGCCTCGGCAAGCGTAGCGTTGGGCGCTCCGGCCAGATGGACCGGCGACTTCTGAGAGGGCGGCTGGTAGTGACTGGATGGCAAAAACGGGAGATCGAGCCTTGTGACGTACTTTGGGAGAGGCCTACGACCAGCAGTGGACCGCAATAGGCTGACGACTTAAAATTAATTAAAATCAAGTCATAAAATCTCTATAAAAATCTATGTAATCTGTAATTAATTTTGATAAAATAATTTGTGTACTGCGATGCCACGATTAAAATTTCGCATCGCACTAAAATACTTATTATGTAGATTAGTAAGGTTATTGCTATTCCATTTATTACATATCTTTTATGTTCTTGCACAATAAAAAAATTAAAATATTTCCTCTATTCCTGCTGTAGTTTTTCTATTTTCATTCATTAGCTAAGCGAAATGCTTATTACACCCCTTTTTTACACCCTGTGAAAGGTAATAACACTTTCAACCGAAGTGTGGCGTGTCCTAAGGGACTAAATAATTCATTACAAACGTTAGAAGCCCACCTCGAGGTCACTATAACCCAACGACCATCGCATTGCGGTCAGTTAAAAAATTCATATAGTTCAGAACAGGCCCCCGTTTTACTAGCCCACTCAAAATAGACATCGTCTTCAGCCTAGTGCAGTCCACTACTGGACGTAGGCCTCCCCCAGAGCACGCCATAATAAGTAAATAAGAAAATAGACATGCAAGGTTACAAATAAAAAAATGGTAAAAATGACTCGGAAAAGCGTTATGAATATATGGTCAAGTCCCCATCGTTCCCGCATCTGGATCTCTATGCGAATGAGGGATTTTCTAACAAGTTAAAATAAAAGTCAAAAATAGATGGCGTTACCTACATCTCCTACCTAGCTCCCCTTCACCTCTCCATACAGTATTTCGGGTAGGAGATTCGCTCACGCCATCTATCCAGGCGATTTTTACCTACTATTTTTTTACTTTTAATAGTTGTCAGAAAATCACTCATCTATATCTATACTAATATTATAAAGAGGTAAACGTTAATTGTTTGTTTGTTTTTTTTTTGCAGCGAATAGGCTCCGAAACTACTGGACCGATTTCAAAAATTCTTTCACCGTTAGAATCCTTATTGGACCCGGATGAACATAGGCTATAGGGTTTCGCATAATTTCCTCTGGGCTGGAATAAATATGAATTAAATAAAATTAAAAAATTACCATTTGACGCATGGAGGTATAAGTTTGACATACACCATAGAATAACAAGTCCCCAGAAGGAGTCATCAATGACAGATGTATTCCGAGTAGTGAAGCAAAAACGAGTCAAAAATCCCGCATCTTCCGCTTATCTTACCCGCCGATTGTTGCCAAATCGATAAATATTATCAGTTTTTTAGTTCACGTGCGTGCGTGATCACGGGTTCTGGGAATTTATTATTCTGTGCCGTACAGATGACATGACACAACATGACAGATGAAATTTGTTTTTTTATTTATTTGGTTTATCCAGAAGAAAGAGCATGAGGAATACAGCATCCATACAACCATTGTTTTTAGTACTGATGATTTCTGAATTTATGATGGATGATAACGATGATGAATGGAAACGTCGGGAAAATCCTCAAAAAATTGTTAGGGGGTGTAAAAGACCATTAAGAACGGGTTTCCCGAAATTCCCATGGGAATGGCACAAACAGGAATTCCAAGTTTTTACGAAAATCACATGACATATAGAGATGAAGTATGACAGGTATATTCGGTAGAGAGTGTAAGAAAGAACTGAGAACATATTTCCCGAAATTCCCATCGGAACAGAACAAACTGGAATACAAAAATTTGAAGAATACCTATATACCTATGAAGTTAAAATCGAAGATGTAAGTTCTTTCGGGACTGCTAGGATGCACAAAGAACGGATTTCCCGTAATTCTCACGGGAACTGGACAAACGGGAATTCCCAATTTTAACGAAAACCATTTGACACAATATAATGATGAAATTTGGTAGGGAGTGTGAGGAGGCACTGAGAACGTATTTCTCGAAATTTCCACCTGAACGGGACAAACGGGTATTCCATTATTTAAGAAAACCGCTATAAATATAAAGCAGAAATCGGGCATGTATATTCGTTAGGGAGTGTAAGTAAGTACTGAGGATATTTTTCCCGAAATTCCTACGGGAACGGGACAAACGGGAATTCCCAATTTTTACGCAAACCACTTGACACATAGGTAATTATGAAATATGACAGGTATATTCAGTGGGGAGTGTAAGGAAGCACCGAGGATATATTTCCCGAAATTCCCACGGGAACGGGACAAATGCCAAATTTTAGAGGATATGTACCGAAGCGAAGCTAGGGCGGGTCACTAGTTATTGTAATAAAAGAGTGAGGACATAACTCATAGTCATTTCAATCGGTCATCATCATGCCATCAGTGACATATACAAATTAATAACATAACGTGAAACGAACCGTAAATAACTAGTTATAACGGGTGACTAGTTAAAACGTAATGAAAACATAATAAAACCGTGACATTGTAATGTTACGCTCGTCGGCTATTATAAAAGCCCTTTACTATATCCACCCACAGAGTAAATAAATAAAAAACCTGACTGCGCCTGCGTCAAAATTATCTACCAGTGTCACTGTCACAACTGTTTTTTTTTTTACATTTATTTATCTTTTACATGGTTTTCCAAAAAAACTTAACAACGAGGTTTGTGTTATAGTGCTACGCAGTTCACATCGTTGTACCTTTACACATCTAAATATTTAATTGCGGAAATAACAATTATTCACACTTAACTATTAGTTTCTAATGATATATCTCAATTTATTTTCTAATTTATTCATTTACTGTTGCCATCTTCCTTCACACTTTTGGATTTATTCAACTAAATATACAGGGTGTAACAGAAAGGGTACGTTAAGCGGAAAGCTATGTAAATAGCCCACTATAGAGAACCTATTTCCAAAATTTGAGACTCGAAATCACATTTTTATTTTTCAAGATTGTATGAAAATTCCTGGGATATTTAAAAATTCTCCATACTATCGGGAAAAATAAACATGTGATTTCGGGTCTCAAATTTTGTGAATAGGTTCTCTACAGCGAGCTATTTACATAGCTTTTTGTAGAATTATTAATAAAGAAATGGAAAAAATTCTTCACCCGAGTGGGAATTGAACCCACGACCACTGCAAACCGTGTCAGCTTTTTGCTTAACATACCCTTTTTGTTACATCCTGTATAAGTACTTCATCTAGGGTATGGAATAATATTGATGTGAATCGTGTCGTGTATGCTCATCGTCACAAAGCCCACTGTACCCTATACAGGAGCAAATAAACATATTCTATTCTATTCACAAATTCCATTCTCATAACTTAATATTACTGAAAAATACATTTATTTTCTTAATTAATTAATTAAATAATTTTCTTACCGAGTAATTCTGACTTGTTAACTGCATCCGTCACTGCCCATTTAGCTATTCTACTGCCCGAGTATTTATTTTACGATCCGTTAGATTATTGTATACGATTCATTTTGGTTTACTTTACCGCCAAGTTTTAACTGCCTAACTTGATATCAGACATACATTTAAAAATTTTCTACTTAAAATACAACGTCTTAAATACAAACTTTCTAAAATATAATGTAACAATCTGGACCGTTATAAAAACATTATCTAGTTGACCGAATTCTGAATCTAAACCATTCTCGAACACACAAAAAATTTCATCAAAATCGGTCCAGCCGTTTTGATTGCCAAAACTACTATATAGAACTGACCAGTTTAATCAGTGCCAATTATATTTACATGCATGCTAAATTACATGTACATTATTACAATTACCATTTACAACAATCTGACACGAGTGGTAATCTATATGTCGCAGGCAATTTGTATGATTCGTTTTTATACAAACGGCGTCGTCCGTTTATAAACGCTCGCCAGGCATTCTGAATAGTATGAGAGAAAAAATTCCTTTTAGCACTTCGCCGGTCGCTGCAGGGACACGCTCGCTACGCTCACTCGACTCGTGCGTTGTTATTTTAACAGGTCTAACATAACCTAACCTAATTAATTAAGCAGACCAATTGCTAGAAGCCAAATTGTCTCGCTCCAAAACCCATACTATTCAAAATGCCTAGTCGTTTTGTATAAAGACGAATCATACAAATTGCCTGCGACATATACATCATGTATTTCTATACAGAAATAAAACAGTGTTTGTAAAATAACAGTTTTTTTTTAATAAATGCATGGATTACCCGACTGCGTCAGAAGGATGGTTATGTTTTTCGACTGTATGTTTGTATGTATATATATTTCTGCTAGTTCTATTTGGCTACTAGTACTCCCGACATTCATATGGAAACAGAAATACGATACATAAAGAAATACAACGCAAAAGTGACTGAACGATGCACAGCCCAAAATACTAGACTGATCGGGCTGAAATTTGGCATACAGATAGCCACGTAGACATCCGCCAAGAAATGATTTCCAGAAATTCCCAAGGAAACGGGAAATAACGGGAATTTTAAGTTTACGCGGACGAAATCGAGGGCGTCCGCTAGTTAAATGTTATTGTTATTATGTAATACTAGTGGACGCCCGCGACTCCGTCCGCGTAGCTACAGAAAAAATAAAATGTCGAAATTATCCGGGATAAAAACATTTTCCCGGGATAAAAAGTAGCCTATATGTTAAGTGGCACCCGTCACAACATATTCCTGAAAACTGCATCGAAATCGGTTCAGCCGTTTCTGAGATTAGCGTGCACAAACGCACAGACAAACCGACATACAGACAAAAAATCATTATTTTGGGCGTTGATATATAGGTCTCCTATAATATTTTTTGTCATATATCTTCCATGTACAGACAGCAATCCGTTACATTTTTATTATATGTATGTATATGTAGGTATATATTAGATAGAAGATATATATAATATAGCTAACCCGGCAAACGTTGTTTTGCCATGTAAAAGGGGTTGATCCTAGAGGGGTGAAAATTCATGGTTGTATGTATTTTTGTATGCTGTATTCTAAAAAAAATAAAAACAAAAAATTTTGTCAAAAAAATAAAATAAAAAATTTAGGGGTGGACCACCCTTAACATTTAGGGGGATGAAAAATAGATGTTGTCCGATTCTCCACCCTAACCGATATGCATGCTAAGATTACGAAAATCGGTCGAGCCGTTTCGGAGGAGTTTAACTTCTAACACCGTGACACGAGAATTTTATATATTAGATAATACGTAACATGCTAAGTGATTGTTGTAGACGACATTGGACAGTATTTAATCTTTATGTTAACACATGTAAACAAATACATTGTACAAAACACAAGCATTATCTCTACCTATACATCTACAAGATACTTTTTTTTTTAAATTATTTTAATTACTTGATAGAGCGAAATTTATAGTGTTCAGTGTTTATGCTAGTTTTTCCATAGGCATATTCTATATATTTTGTTTTTTTTTTGTAAAAAATCTTGCTACACGCGTCAATGTGCATTTACGCAGAAGAACGCAGTCTATTTACTCAACTTTGGACCGTAATATTTTGGTAACCAGACACTTCCCAGGTATGCTTCCATGGAGAAAAATGATCGTGATAATGAGGAGATTCCGTAGTTTTCGGGAACGTTGACGACCAAAAATCATCCTGTATAAAATGCTTTGCACCGCATGACTGACGGATCAGCGCACATCCTAGACCTCTGATCGTAGGGATCTGGAACTTGGAGTGTGTGTTTTTTGTATGACGTAGACAAACGATATCAAAGGATTTTACGGAAATTCCAATAGGAACCTGAAAATAACGGGATATCTTCTACATATAAAAAGCTTTAACTGCAACTGTCCGTTTGTCGTCATTTCCAAAGATGAAACCCTGCCACCGTATCGGCTATCTATTTTGACAGTTCACAGTGATAATCACTCACTGAAACTTAACCAAATGGAAGGGGCAGAATAGCCGATAGGCCTGCTGTTAGCATAATTATATTATACAGGATGTAACAGAAAGGGTATGTTAAGCGAAAAGCTATGTAAATAGCCCACCATAGAGAACCTATTTCCAAAATTTGAGACTCGAAATCACATTTTTATTACCCACGATTGTATGAAATTTCCTGAGATATTTAAAAATTCTCCATACTATCGGGAAAAATAAACATGTGATTTCGGGTCTCAAATTTTGTGAATAGGTTCTCTACAGTGGGCTATTTACATAGCTTTTTGCTTAACATACCCTTTCTGTTACACCTGTATAGTCCACGCGGACGGAGTCGCGGGCGTCCGCTAGTCTATAAATATTAGTAGGGCAGAATTAGTTCCAAGCTGTTAAACCACATAACTAGCTGTGAAATTGGGAGTTATTTCGTATGTGAAAGCGATAAGTAAATTGAAATTATAATATTAGCCATTGCGACAGTTTTCCGGCCGGTTCTGTGTATAGGTTTCACTTAACAGTTGCTTTGAATGATTGCGCTAGATCAGTGGCTCCCAACTAGTGGTACACGTACCCCTAGGGGTACGCAAGGTTGCATCAAGGGGTACCAAAAAAACCAAAATTACCAAGAAATATTTATACAACTAGATTTTTCAGAGTTGTGCAAAGAAAAAACGTGCCCATAAAACTGGTGTTCTCTGTCATCTTGTATTGTATTTTGATAGTAATACACTCTAAATACTTACTTCTGATTACATTTATCTCTTACTTATCGTTCCTGCAATAAGGGGTTCGCGAGTTTGAGGTCTTTCTTAGAGTGGTACCTAGAAAAAACTAGTCGGGAACCACTGCGCTAGATGCTTTGTGTTATTTATATTGCGTTGGACGCCCTCCGGCCAAATTGACCGATGACTTGAAGAGGCGGTAACTGGATTTTTTTTAAATATTAAATAGGCTTACGCTTGACCACAACGCGCCTGATGGTAAGCACCGTTGCAGTCTGAAGATTGAGCGCGCTTGCCTCAAAGAAACCGGTTCACTCTCGACTTGAAGACAGCAAGATTATAGTTCATGGGCAACAGGGATTCAGGCAGCGAGTTCCACAGCTTGGCCGTTCGTACTAGTCTTGGGCATACTAGTTCGCAACAGGGAGCGCTCAGTTTAGTTCGCCGCTCCTAAACGAACTAGGTCGTTCTTCTAGTTCGTTAGTTCATCAGTTCCTAGCTCGAATTAGGCCGATCCGATCACATCGTTCGCTCGGTTTAATACGGTTCCTGCTACATGCGACAACTAGTTCGTTCTTTTAGTTCGTCAGTTCCTAGCTCGAATTAGGCCGATCCGATCACATCGTTCGCTCGTTTTAATACGGTTTCTGTAACATTGCGACAATATTTATGGAATGATTTTACCATCTAAAAACTTCTCAATTAATGAATATTCATAAAAATATTGGTGTAATAAAATAACCCTTTAACTATATTTTTCGCCTTTTATATGTTTAGCTGTCCCGTGCGTGACGGTGCGTGACGATCTTAGTTCAGTCGACGTCAATCTCGTTCATTCGCCACGAACTAACGAACTACGAAATGGGGATTGAAGGAACTAGTTTGCGTAGTTCACCTGTAGGAGCGCTCTTTTGACCTAGTTCGTTCGCGAACTACACAAGACTAGTTCGCACTATGAATGTAGAAGCAAAACGCTTGGTCGAGTTTTCGGCACTTCAACTGTAAACCGGTGTCGCCTTGACGTTTCCCTGGTCGTCCGGTGGTAGAAGGGTGCTGGGCTAGGTCGTGAAGTCCCAACGCACACTCCCCGAAATGTAACCTGTAGATGTAACCTGGATAGCAAAAACGGGAGATCGAGCCTTGTGGCGTGCTCTGGGGGAGGCCTACGTCCAGCAGTGGACTGCAATAGGATGATGATAACACGGCTGTGTTCCGAAAATCGGGTAACTAGAAATGCAGGATCATTAAGACCATACAGTCACGTCTCACACAGCGATGACAGGATGTAGATCAGAGGTTCCCAAACTTTTTTTACTCATAGACCCCTTTTAAAAGTTAACTTGCTCTGGTAGAACCCCTACAGGCCTACACCACATACAAATTAATTGTGAACCTCCATTTTTTCACATTAATTAACGTAGACCCCCACCGAGTCTCCTGTGGACCCCTGGGGGTCCACCTGGACCACTTTGGGAAACACTGAAGTAGATGATCAGTGAAATTTATTGGCTCATCGCCTGAGAAAACGCCCCTGAGTTCCTTAGTCGACTCCCACCATAGAGCAATTAGTGTAGACATAGAGTGCTAATGTCATACTAACAGTTTCGATGCACCATTAGACTTTTCGGTGCCTCACACCTTACTGCCTTCACACCACACTTAGATTGCATTAGTATACGTTACAATACATTGGTAATGTAGTACATTACTACACATTACACTAATAGAGTCTAAGTGTCAAGGACTGGAATTGTAAGGCACCGAAAAGTCTAATGGTGCATCGAAACAGTTACTTAGTATGACATTAGCACTCTATGACATCTTATTCCTCTATGCTCCCACGACATGAATGCAGGGAGATGTAGCCGTTATTTTCAGAAATCGCATAAAAATTTAAACAAAATACCGCCATCTCTCACCCAAGTGCTATCAAGCGATAAGTTACCACCAATAATACGAGCGAGACCTCGAGTCCACCTAAGGCAAACCCAAGCGTCGACGCAACACAAGTGTACCGACTATGTACTACGCAATGATTACCTAACAAACGGCCCTAACGTAGGTGTAATAAGTAGGTACTTATAGGTAACACATGCCTTTCTACAGTCGGACCATGAAGAAGGTATAAAAGAGTAGGTGGGACTATAAACTGAGCCGTGTGGCTATCGTGAGGCCATGATGTCATGATAGGGGCGGAGCTTCAGGGCCAGTGTGTGTAACGCAGTAGCTGTAACCACACGCTTATGCATGTAGTTTGGCTAGTCACTGCAAGGTTGTTTCTATGTAATTGGGCAGGGCTACAGTGTTCAATCACTTCACCCCCGCTCCGCGGCACACTATTTCTGTATGAAAATATACTTAGCCGCTACTCCTCTTTTATTTCTTCTCCATGGTACAGACGTTTGTTTCGTCAAGCTAAGCGGGATGTAAGTGGGTACGACTAATACCTTAGGCCCCAAGGTCAACCTCCCCTGCCCGTGGTGCACCCTGCTATTTAACGGACGAGGCTCTGACGCTAATAGCCTATGCCTATAATACCTATTTAGAATGACACGGAAACATTTCCTATGGGATTCGTTACCGGTGGCTGGATTGTAATATTTGTACTCGAAAAGCGGCGGAGGGCTCTTAAAAAATTCAAAAAATCATTATTTTGGGTACTATTACGTTGATAAAGGTCTCCTATTTTTTTTCCTCAAATATCTTCCATGTACAGACAGCGATCCGTTACATTTTTATTATATGTATATAAAGTAGAAGATATAGAAGAAGGTTTATTTATCTAACTAGGGACGTGCCCTGGCTTCGCACAGGTGTAATGCTCTCTCACGCGGACGAAGTCGTGGGAGGCCGCTAGTCATTGTATTGTACATACATACATACATATAACTCATACCAAGTGCTTACGAGCACAATAAATGGAGATTATTTAGGCTCAAGGCTCATAGGATTAGATAACACAGATATGGCGACAGATAATAGAAAATATGACTGTTCTAGAACGGGGGGGATTTCACTAAATGCTCGTCATGTCGTAGTATCAAAACATACTTGCGCCTAGTATAAAACAAAGTCCTTTCCCGTTGTCTGTCTGTCTGACCCTATGTATGCTTAGATCTTTTCAACTACGCATCGGATATTGATGCGGTGTTTGAAAATAGATAAAGTTATTCAAGAGGAAGGTTTTATTTATAACTACATAGTTTGTAACTAATTTGAATTGAATTGTCTTTCATTGTTGTAGGTATTTTATCTTTTTAAATTACTTCTGGCAAAGACAAATGGAAAGTTTTTTTTTTTTTTGACAAACACAACATGTAACTACCAACGCAACATTAATTATTTATCAGATCTTAAATAACTAGGTCCTTACCCTAAGTGTGCCTATACGGCATGGCAAACGTGACAGTATCTAGTGTTAGTAACTTAAAATCTAACATGCGCATGCATACTTATTCTATGGTTAGTACACGTTACATGTGGAAATTATAAGTAAATTGATACAATAACTCTTTGCTGGGCGAGTCACAAGAAACAACTTAGCTGAGGACGCGTTGAGTGATTCTCGTGAATGTCGCGATAGTTGCGCTGTAAACATCCAACTCAGGGTGCGCTTTGGATACCTCATTATACAAACGGAACATCCTGACCAGGGGACTATAGAACGACGTGTTATTTTTATGTACTTCGAGTAAGAAAGTTGGTCGATGACAGGCGTAATAGCGCCCAACCACAATCTTCGCATGAGAAAGAAGGGGGGAAGAGTCTAATTTGTGGTTAATATTTTTGTATAGATATAACAAATCTTGTCTATCCCTGCGTAAATATAATAGGGAGACTTCGAATAACTTCAATCTTTGCTCATACGACGTTAACTTTCTCCCAAGGCCCTTTCTGAAAGCCACCACACGCAGACACTTCCTTTGGACACTCTCTATTCTGTTACGATGGACATTATAATAAGGAGACCATATTATAGACCCATACTCCAGGTTACTCCTTACCAGGCTGTTATACAAATAAATTAGACTATTCACTATGGGTGCGCCCAGGTTAGTAGTGGTTTACTAATTTACTAATTTCTATAATCCTGAGAATGCCACGGTTGTTGGCGAAACATATGTAGATTATTTATGTAGTTTTTGATTTCGGAATAGTGCAATGTATCGTCTTGCATGCTAGGTGCTCGGGTCTGGTTTCTCGTGGCGATTGTAGTTAGTGCAAGTGCCTGTTTTCGCAGTTATGAGTTATCAGATCCGAGGGTCAGTGGAGGGTGTAGGGCCCGGTGGTGGGCGCACCCATAATGAATGTTTGAACTTCCGAATTGTAACGCCTAATACAATTTCATTTATAAATGAGACTATTGTGATTTCTAAAGCCCTGCGAGATTCTAGATATAAAACCCAACATTCTAAAGGACTTATCGACAATGTAGGTACTCATAATGGTCATGGAATGTCAGCTTGGAGTTAAACAGGATACCCAGGTCCCTAGCCACACTCTTCCTCTCTATCGTTTCGTCATCTATTTTATAATTGTACTGGACCATTTGGTGTTTGTTAGTGAACAAGATTATAAAACATTTTTTAATATTAAGAAACATTCGACTATGTTCGCACCATTCAGAGATAGTCAGGAGATCATTCTGCAAAATATTACAATCTTCAATTGCCGATATCAATTGGAAAACTTTTAGATCACCGGCGTAAAGCAGGGATGGGCTTCGGAGCTGACCGATTAGGTCGTTAATAAAAATTACAAAGAAAAGAGGACCCAGATGTGAGCCCTGTGGTATTTAACACTTACAGGGTTCGAGATATGACCCTTCAGAGCGACCAGCTGACTTCTATTCTCAAGATAAGACTGGACCCATCGAAGCAGACTGCCGTGCACACCAAAGTCAGAAAGCTTCCGACTCAGCAAAACATGGTTAACCTTGTCGAAAGCCTTTCTGTAATCGGTATACGCGAAATCAACCAGCCAGTTCCTTTTCCTTTGTCCTTTACTTGAACTTGGCTTGACACGCTGCCGCGTGTCTAGATCTTTGACGACCTATTGTAATAGTGGACAATGCAATAATCATAATTAAATGCATTTCCAAGCATTGACGGACATAGTAATTGTCTCTGCTAATGTTGGGTACTTGCCTTGATTTGTTTGCGCGTGATCGATCGACTATGCAGGCTAAGCAAGCATAACGATAGAAGGTATACGGATGAGTGAGTTTTGACGTTATTAAGACTTTTAGTCTATCACAGCTATTTTTTATACTGATTCACACATGCAAAGCTTATCTTACATACATATATACATACATATAGTCACGCCCATAATCCCCCAAAGAGGTTGGGCAGAAGTGTGCAAATTTCACACCCACTATTCACCAGTTAGCCTACTAAGTCCCACGCGGTAGTAAACTTGTCTTATTGAAAAAATAATCAAAGAGTCGTTGCACTAAAGTGCGCTTGGATAATATTCAATATCAAAATACAATTTATTTCATACGAGTTTATTAAATTCTATTGTTTAAAATTTTAATTTTTATCACATCCGTCGGTTATGATAACAATGCAATTATTTCGTTTTAATAAACAAACTGAAAGTTTAAATGAAAGTTACAATTATGTTTACACTGACATGACACGGGGGAAACATAGTATAGTATGTACTAGCTTATTTATCGTTAACTGTCGAATGCCCGCAACTTCGTCTGCGTGAACTATGTATGGTAAGCCCATGGATGGACCTTCATCATCATTATCATCAGCCTATTTCAGTCCACTGCTGGACATAGGCCTCCCCCAGGGCACGCCACAAGACTGCCATGGGGGGTATTTGCCCAGTCACCACGCTGGGCAGGCGGGTTGGTGACCGCAGTTTGTATTTCGGACTATGTTGTCAACACGGGAGGCGCTGCTGCCCACCTCCATGAAACCCTTAATCGCCTCGTACGATACCCACGGGCAGACATGGGGTGGTACGAATTCTACTCTGCCGGCACCACGCGGATGGACCTTACCACCTAATAAGGGTTTTAAAAGCTAGTTATAAGCTAGCTATACGCAGTTTAATTTGACATTATTATAGCGGGATGTTATTGACCAGTGACAAAGCTAACTTATTGTCGCCTGAGAGAACGTCCCTGAGTTCCTTAGTCAACTCTTACGACATGCACGGAAGGAGATGCAGCTGATGTATTCGAAGCCACGGATCAGCACAGGTTAGGTATTAAATCTACTGAGCCAGTACCTGGGAGGTTTAGGTATTACATATTATGTTTTCAGTGAGTGTGTTTGTTTTCAAATACAGCGTCAATTATTATTCAAAGATACATTTCGACCGCATATTTTCAATACTTGCCTTGAATAATAAGTAGCTATTGTCATTGAACTCCAAGTAACTACCTATAACGTGCTATGTAGCGTCGGCAGAGTAAAATAAGCACCACCCCATATCTTCCGGTGGGTATTGTAAGATTAAGGCTTTCCAGGAGGTGGGCAGCAGCGCCTCCCGTGTTAACAACATAGTCCAAAAATCAGACTGCGGTCACCTGCCCGCCTACCCAGCGTGGTGACTATGTGCAATGCCAGTAGCCTTGTGGCGTGCCCTGAGGGAGGCCTACGTCCCGCAAGGGACTGCAATAGGCTGAAGACGACCGGGATTCGCGCTCAAGCATGAACCTTTTAACACGACATAACGCTATGGAAAATTCTATGAGATATAACATTGTGACGATAGCGTTATGGACTATCGAGAGCTCCGTACTTGCCTCACTGGACCTATAGCGCGGCAGGAGGGTTCAAATAATTTAGATTTTATAACGTTATTTAATGAACGAGCTAAATGAAGGCTTGCTATCCCAACTAATCCCAACTAATATTATAAATGCGAAAGTAACTCTGTCTGTCTGTCTGTTACGCTTTCCCGCTTAAACCTCGCAACCGATTTTGATGAAATTTGGTACAGACAATCTTTAGACCCTGAGACAGAACATAGGCTACTTTTTATTTCGAAAAAAAAGGGATGAAGGGGTTGAAATAGAGGTTGAAAGTTTGTATGGGATTTCTTAATTTTAAAAGATAAAACCATGAAACTTTATATTTAAGCACTTGATAAGAAATCATTAAACATTTGTTCTAGCATTTTTGAAATTTCGACCAGCTAAGGGGTGAAATAAGGGTTGAAAGTTAGTATGCAAGTTCGTCAAATATCACGTCATAAGAAACAAAAAATCGTTTGTTCTAGCATTTTGAAATTTTTACCAGTTTGGGGGTGAAATAAATTTTGTTTTTTCTGTAGTCCACGCGGACGGAGTCGCGGGCGTCCACTAGTTAATAATAAATATTCACACACTTCACAACACATTAACCTAGTCCCACCACACTAAGATCCCTAAGGTCTTGTGTCGTGGGTACTAAGACGGTATATTAAATACATAGATAAGTAGAAGCATCCATGACTCGGAAACAAACATCAATATTCATCATATCAATGTTTGAACCTACCGGGATTCGAACCTAGGACCGATAGCATTGCGAAATTATCTCATATTTGTTGCCTGATTTTATCGCATGATAGAATATATGAATATATGGACAAGGTATGAAATCCTACCTCCCCCCCCCGCTCACGAGTTAAAGAAGTTGAAATTTTATGCCGAATCAAAAAGACGGAAATAGAAATATATGAGACGGAATATGATTTTAGGGGTAAATTTCAAAATTCTTGGGGGTAAAATTGGATGTTTACAAAATTATCGTAGATTTGACAAAAATATCGTAGAACTTGAACGAATTATCGTGCGATACATAATTTTAATTTTTAAGGCAATACACTCAAAATTATCGTGGATCTACGATAATTATCGTGCATCTGGCAACGCTGCAAGGAACCAATCTGTACTAATATTATAAAGTTGAAGAGTTTGTTTGTTTGATCGCGCTAATCCTAGGAACTACTGGCCCGATTTGAAAAATTCTTTCAGTGTTAGATAGCACACTTATTGAGGCTATAATAGGCTGTACATGATCCGCCATTACACCCGTGTGTAACGCCCTTTAACGCGGACGAATTTGTCGGCGGCCACTGGTGAAGTTACAATATTATCTTTACCTTAGACCAGTGGTTCCCAAAGTGGTCCAGGTGGACCCCCAGGGGTCTACAGGAGACTCGACGGGGGTCTACGTTGGCGTGAAAAAATTGAGGATCACAATTAATTTGTATGTGATGTAGGCCTGTAGGGGGTCCACCAGAACCAGTAAACTTTTGAAAGGGGTCTATGAGAAATAAAAGTTTGGGAACCTCTGCCTTAGAGTAACTATGAAAGACAATATAATACTCACTGCACATGTAAAATATATGGATATAATACTTGCAATATGGATTGTAATGAAGACAACTAAAGGTTTTACAAAAAGGTTTTATAAATATATATAAAGTAGGTACCTACTATAATTTGTAACACAATGAATAGTAAAATTGTGAATAAATATAAATGTATTTTATAAAATTATTAATAAAGAAATGGAAAAAATTCTTTACCCGGGTGGGAATCGAACCCACGACCTCTGCATTCCGCGTGTCAGTGCTCTAACCACTGAGCCACCGGGTCAATTACTCGGATGACGAATTTTACCATCTCTTTTCTGAATTACATATTAGCAATGTTATTTTTCATCCCGATAGCTATACACTAGCCAAATCTCGGCAGACAAAGCTGAATCCCTCAGCACAATGTTTAAAGATGAAACGATCAACCATATCCTAACGGATTATATTAATGGAGAAGTGTTTTTATAAATTTATCTTAGTCAAGATATTATATATTATAAATGTATTTCTTTATATCTTACAATAAACTGAGGATATGTTATGGATAGTGGAAAGAAAGGGAGGAAATGACTAAGGACTCATCGCAAAATAAGAGGCCCATTTACAGCAGTGCACAAGTTTCTTTGCAAACTGCACACATACAAACAACCATTTTTCTTGAACACACTGTAAATTAATTAACAATTTAATTTTTTTTTTATAAAAAATATTTACGTAAAATAGATAGATACCAATCTGTATTTTAAAAATATCAATACAAACAACATTAGCCCGACCATGGCAACACTTGCGCATAATGATCTGTCAAATTAGTCTCTCGAATTATGGTTTCGAGTATAGATCTTGATTAGCCTGGGTAATAATGTTTATGAAACGAAAACTGTGATCATTTCTGACCATATGACATTTAAACATAAACTTAAAATTAGTCAAGTCTGTGCCTCCCCATTTTTAATGTGATTGGCTCGAACAGAAAAGGACAAGTAGGACTAATTTTAAGATTTAAACTAAATGTTGCCTTAATTTAAGAGATAAATACATTTCAGTTTTCTAATGTCATTTAAGTATAGTCTCATTCCAAAGGTTGATGTCTACATGCATTATTAATTACTGGGTACTGTAGAGGTTTTCTTCTATGCTGCTCTGGGATTGAAAAAAAAAACATATAAATACTACAGCTGCTTCTCTTCCTGGGCATACTGTACAAGTCAGTAGAGGGACAAGAGGGTATTGGTGTTTTGTAGGCGATGGGCTGACCACCTATCACTACTAACCAAACTTGTACATCTCAACTATACCCTCAAAATTGATCAGAAGTGGCACCATGCGGTTCTATCGGCCCTTGGTGCTCTGCTTACCCCGTAAGGGATAAAGGTGCGATTATATGTATGTATGTACTGTAGAGGTATAAAATCTAGGATTGTTTATTGGTATCAGAGCGAAGGATACTGAGTAATTATTTAAGGAACTTGACATCAACTTATTATAACTCAATGGTAGAGATAACACTAATGTTATCTCAGCAAGCAATCGTTAACCTGGCCTGTACATGGATGGGTGACTTAGATAATAGTTTTCTAAATTTTGAGCACATAATTCCCCATAATTATGTGACCAGACAGTGTATAATGTTTTTCTATAGCAAAAAAACAAAGATTAAAATAAACCTTACTTTTTTTTCAATAATGTAATTTAGTGTAACATTTTTGTGGTAACTAATGTAATAGGTAAGCTTACCTGTTAAATATGCACACCTTGCACAATTAATTAACATAAATTAATGTAGGATGGAACTTCACAGCGAAATTTTCATACACACAACACTTTTATTAAAACTGTACACTTTAAATAATATTAGTCACTTATAAATAATCAAAACACCTTAGTTTTCTTAGCAGAATTTAATATTTTTCGTACCAAAATATTGATTTCATTTAAAGTCAGTCACATGATCTTCATTTAGAGCGTAAATATGTACAGTAACACCACTTTATTCTTGGTATATCATTTAATTTTGTGTATATAGAACAGTTACATAAACCTAGCCGGAGGTAATATGGTATTTTGATCTGGTTTTACACAATTTATTTTTGTATATATCTACTCGCGAACAGCACGATCACATGCATGCAGCACAACATTACACGAAAATGACAGATAATGTGACAGGTGAGGAGGGGGGGATTATTTCCGGAATCCGTGATTGGCTAACGAGAGCTTGACGGGGGTAAATGGGGGGAGGAAAATCCGGAAAATTTGACATATGACTAGTTGGAGTTGCCCAGTTTTAAAAATAATTTTCCATTATTACACCTGCAAATGTATATAAATAGTAAGTGACCATAATGGCCCACTGCTGGTTATGTTTTTCGAATCTATCAAGCATTATTCATATTGATAGCATCACATGTGCCAGTGTACAGGATTTTTATGAGATGAAACTTACTCATACACACATAAAACCTTATAATGAAATAGTATCCTACTCGCAGGCGTGCTAAGCATTGAAGCCAACTAAAACTAAAAGCCATTCAAATTAACAGGAATTTTGTCCTTTTAAATTTTTTTATTATTTAAGGCGTAGCATATCTTTCGTTACCTAAAAATATAACTAACTATGTCAAATATATAACAAATTACCAAACGATATAAAACTATTAAATAATTCAATATTTAAAATTAGACTACGCAAGTGGCTTCACGAAAAAAACTTTTATAATTTAGATGATTTCTTTAAGTGTAGGAATAAAGATAACTAGGTAGGTACCAATTATTATTTGACTGTAATGATAAATTTAATTTAATGTAGTTTACTTTATAATTTGCATGCTAAGTTTAATTGGCTAGACATAAGGACAATTTTTTATATGTGACATCTTAATTTACTATGTTTAATTGCAAATAAAGATTTATCTTATCCTATCTAATGAACTGCCTTTAGCCACGTTCATGCCACGGAATAAGCTAGCAATGAGACTGATCTAATTATTCAAAAAGCAAAAAGCAGTTCTAAAATGAGGGATTTTCGGATAACTATTAAAAGCAAAAAAAAATAGTACAATAAATGACCTAGATAGATGGCGTGAGCGCATATCCATCCCGAAATTATATTTTGTCATTGGACACGTACATGGGGAGGTGAAGGCCCCCCCCCCCTAGGGAGGGTGATTCGCTCACACCATCTTTTTTTGACAGTAAAATTTAACTTGTCAGAAAATCCCTCATTAAAGATTAATAGATTGATACAGACTCGTTACATTTTAAAATACCTACCTTGAAACGCTGTCCCCTTCTTCCCCTATTACAGGTAAGAATTGACAGGTTCAGTAAAAGAAAAGGAAACTAAATTAAAACTAAAGGAAAAAATAAAAGAAAATTTTGAACAATAAGACAATATAATTAACAAGAAATTAAATCAAGATACAGGTCGTGGGTCGACTGATCCTGGCTTATTTGATAAATATTAAGTAATATCTAGATAGGAAAAGAAAACAACGTATTTTCTGGTTGGCGGTGGTTTCCCCGGCGGCAAGGTAATGAGACGGCGGCGACGGAAGGCGGCGGTCAGCAAAAAGAAAACTCTCAGGAAGCCGAATTTGTTCGTGAGGCGATGATTATTTCGAAAATATAACACAACTTGTTTCCACAGCAATGCTACAAAGCATAATTATTAGCGCAGTTAGACTAACACGGGAAAGGCACGGGAGAATTCTAGGTGAAAAGGTAAATCTTAAACCTTTGAATGATAATCTGTGAATGTCGCACGATCGTGCGCGCAGCCAAACCAGCCGTTTTAAACAGCCTGCGTGGTGAAAGCAGAGAATACAAGGTTATTGGACAAAACCTATTCGACCCGCCTAATGCGCATTCTGCTCAACTTTATGACCATAAAAGGTAATCTTGTCGCCAAAAGACACAATCTGGCAAGAATTGGCTACGCCCCTTTTCGAATTTATAACGGTGGAACCATGTCACGGGAAAATACGAAAATTGACCAACGCGACAACCTAGTACCTCGGTAAATGTACCTAGGTAAAATACCACATGAATGTATTTTATTCTTCAACTAGGTACGTAAAAATTGGACAATGACGTTCCTTTTCCTATCTTATGGTAAATTTAATAATAAGAAGCAAAAAATACATATATCATAAACTGAAACACATTTTTTTTTCATAATTCGCAAGCCATAATTTTTTTATAATCCGTTAGGATATGATTGATCGTTTCATCTTTAAACATTGTGCTGAGGGATTCAGCTTTGTTTGCCGAGATTTGGCTATCGGGATGAAAAATAACGTTGCCAATATGTAATTTAGAAAAGAGATGGTAAAATTCGTCATCCGAGTAATTGACCCGGTAACTCAGTGGTTAGAGCGGCTGGCACGGTTTGCAGTGGTCGTGGGTTCGATTCCCACTCGGGTATAGAATTTTTTCTATTTCTGTATTAATAATTTTATTTAAAAAAAAATTAATCTTTAATTTGAGGTTTTGCACTTTAACTTGGCAACATTTGCTGGGTCTGTCAGTGAAATAACATCTGTTTGGGGATTCGGCGGGAAAAGCTGGAAAGATTCGGCGGGAAAAACTGGAAGGGTGCAGGTGTAATTTTCTTGTGAAAATCAAAAAATTATTTGTAAATGGCTTGCGTCCGTAAAGTGATGTTTTCTGGTAGATGAGTTATATTTTGATTACTTGTGATGTGAATCTCGTGCGTGTGCATTGTTTTATACGCAGGTAAGCTGAGTAAAACTTTAGCCGGAATACGATCTCTTCATTGGCCCATGTAAGTTGTTTCTGCAATTATTTTTCATTTTGACTAACTTTACACTTGTTCTTGAGGATTTTCCCGACGATTCCATTCATCATCATCATTATCATACATCATAAATTCAGAAATCATTTACTAAAGACAATGGCTGTATGGGCTTAGTTCCCCTTGCCTTTCCTTCGGGATAAACTAAACAACAAAAAAAACATCTGTTTGGTTTTGACGATTTTGAGATTCGGATTCGGCGGGAAAAGCTGGAAGGGTGCAGGTGTAATTTTCTTGTGAAAATCAAAAATTATTTGTAAATGGCTTGCATGTGTCCGTAAAGTGATGTTTTCTGGTAGATAAGTTATATTTTGATTACTTGTGATATGAATCTAGTGCGTGTGCATGGTTTTATACGCAGGTAAGCCGAGTAAAACTTTAACCGGATTATTATCTCTTCATGGGCGCATGTAAGTTGTTTCTGCAATAATTTTTCACTTTGACTAACTTTACACTTGTTCTTGAGGATTTTCCCGACGTTTCCATTCATCATTATTGTCATTATCATCCCATAAATTCAGAAATCATTTACTAAAGACAATGGCTGTATGGGCTTAGTTCCCCTTGCCTTTCCTTCGGGATAAACTAAAAAAAAAAAAAAAAAAAAAAAAAAAAGATTTTGAGATTCGGATTCGGCGGGAAAAGCTGGAAGAGAGCGGGTGTAATTTTCTTGTGAAAATCAAAATTGATTTGTAAATGGCTTGCATGTGTCCGAAAAGTGATGTTTTCTGGTAGATAAGTTATATTTTGTTTACTTGTGATGTGAATCTAGTGCGTGTGCATGGTTTTATATGCAGAAGCTAAGTAAAACTTTAGTCGGAATACGATCTCTTCGTGGGCTCATGTAAATTGTTTCTGCAATTGTTTTTGATCTTTCCTAATTTTACATCCATTCTCGAGGATTTCCCCGACGTTTCCATTCATCATTATCATCCATCATAAATCCAGAAATCATTTACTAAAGACAATGGCTGTATGGGCTTAGTTCCCCTTGCCTTTCCTTCGGAATAAACTAAACAAAAAAAAAGTTTTGAGGTTAGGTCAGTGTTTTTGTATTTTCTGTTTATTAGTTTTATTAAATTATAGCTTTTCCTCACATACTCCAATAACATAGCCACGCCAATATATTGAAATACAAATCCTCTCAATAATTTTACTAGTCACATAGCCCCGCACTTTCTTTCTGCACTCCTGCCGGTTTTCATCATCAGACAATAATACTTTTCAGTTTTGATAATGTCTGAGCACACAGAACTGGATCCTTCTGAATTAGGCACCAGGGAGTACTGGCAGGACGCTTATAGCAAGGAAATAACGAATTTTGATGATAATGGTGATCCGGGAGACGTGTGGTTTGGAGAAGACAGTGCTTACAGAGTGATTAAGTGGATATGCGATTGTGGTGTGTCGAAGGACGCCCCTGTTATAGATTTAGGTATGTATTGTGCTGATGTTATGATACATGATGTATAGTAATAGTCGACTTAGGAATGCTGAGCTAGCTACAGGTCAGGTCTTTACCTCTAAACGTGGCTGTTTCCTTAAGACTAGACTAGAGTATTCACCAAATAGCATTAGTATAAACATACAAACATACATATAATCACACCTTTATCCCTTACGGGGTAGGCAACATAGTCCAAAATACAAACTGTGGTCACTAAACCGCCTGCACAGAGTGGCGACTATGGACAAATACTCCCCATGGCAGTCTTGTGGCGTGCCCTGTGAGGGGCCTACATTCAGCAGTGGACTGCAATAGGCTGATGATGATGATGATGAGGTACTGCATATCTATGTTTAGTGAGTACAGAATTATAATGTCCTTCTGTAATCTACTAGGCCAACATGTGTTATAGACATCAGAGATTGCTCCATGTTTCTCCATGCTTCTAGAAAAACAATATTGTAATGTTACACAAAGAATAAAACATCAATAACCTTGCAGGAATAAATAAAAATAAATAATAAAATAGCCTTTATTTCTGACAAATGTTTTGTAAATATATTTTTGCTCTTAACTAATATAATTATTTATTTTCTGTCTGTATGCCTTTTGTAGGCAAAGGCCTCCCCTAACTCTTTCCATTTATCCCTATCCTTTGCTATTGTAGTCCAGCAACCTCCTGCCACACTTTTAATTTCATCATCCCATCTTCTTGTTGGCCTGCCACATTTCCTCTTTTTGTCTCTGGTAAACCAGTCCATTATTGCTTTAGACCACTTTTCTCTCCCTCTGACTGTGTGACCTGCCCATTTCCACTTTAACCTCTTAATTGTTGTAGTAATATCTTTTGTTTTAGTACATTTCTTTATATCTATATTTCTAACTTTATCAGATAGTCGCTTTCCCATCATACTTCGCTCCATAGCGTTTTGACAAATTTCTAGCTTTTTGTAGTGGCATTTGTTAAGTGCCCATGATTGACAACCATAAGTTAGAACAGGAAGTATACAGGTATCAAACAATTTCCTTTTTATGGTCATACTCATTTCCTTATTTTTCATAACTTCTTTTAGGTTCCAATACTGTTTCCACCTGTTTCCAATACGTCTGTCAAGTTCTTTCATAGTTGAGTCATGTGGGGATATAAGGTATAGGTACTAGTCTACATATTCGATCATGTTGTTGTTGAGGTAAATAGGTTCTTGTTTTCCATTGGTCATGGCTTTTGTCTTCAGACTGTTCATATACAACCCCTTTCTGGCTTTCTGTATCTAGGTCACATATCATTTCATTCAGTCTGTCTTTGGAATGTGAGATTATTATCAGATCATCTGCAAATCTTAAATGCGATAGATTTTCGCCATTGATTGATAATCCACATTCGTACCAATTTAATTTACGGAATACCTCTTCTAACACTGCCGTGAAGAGTTTTGGTGATACTGGATCGCCCTGACGGAATCCTCTTCCAATTTTAATTTCTTGCAGGAATAGATAGCTAAAATCATAAACAATAATATTTGTTCTACAAGTTTTATCATAATTCACTTTTATCACATTAATTAAAAATGATTTTCCAAGCTTTTATTGTACTGTCGTGACATTTATAAGTCTATGTTCCATTCGTAGGTATACGAAAAGGTTGACGCCTGCGATCGCGCGCGCCTCCGTATTATGTACAGACTTAAGAACATTCAGAGCTAATATTAAATTGATATTTATTTTGTATGAAAGTAAAATGTGACAAACTATCAAAACTCGTAGAACAAATGTTGTTGTTTATGACGGTAGCTACCTAGTCTTGCGAGGTTATTGATGTTTTAAAATTAACCCTGTATATTTCAGGCTGTGGTAATGGATACACATTAACTGAATTAGCCAGAGAAGGCTTCACAAACTTGCTCGGTGTAGACTACTGTACTGAAGCCATCACTTTGGCGGAGAAAGTTTCCAAAAACCAATTCCCATTTATAAAATATCAGGTACATCTTTCTTTATAAAAAATAAGTTAACCACTAAAACCTAGCTATATAGGCACCATTCATTTATTACATAAGAATTTAGATGGGGAGGGGAGTTGACCATGACCTATTTTTCTGACAAAGGGATCGGGGGAGGGGTTTAAAAACTAGCGAAGATAGTAAGACTATATTTGCTAGTTTTTAACCGTCTAGTGATAAATTAATGGTGCCATAGATAAGGGTAAAAAGAACTGCAAGTTCATGATTTACAGATACAGTCCCGGATTACTCAACGGCCTATTGGTGTAGTTGGTAGTGGCCCTGCTCGCTACGTCATAGGTCCTGGGTTCGAATCCCGGTAGGTGCAAACATTGACATGATGAATATTGATTTGATGACCTACCGAGATTCGAACCTAGGACCTAAGGCGTCGTAGGCAGGGTCACTACCTACTAGACCAGTAGGCCGTCAAATAATAGTAATTATAAAATATATAATTTTTTCATACTTTGTAAGCCAAATTATCATGTCTGGGAAAAACCATAATTTCTTTATGAATTCCCTTATTTAAGGTTTTGCTTTTGGTATTTACTAAATAGGCTAACTGGAGAAAAGTGGGTGTGTAAATTGCACACTTCTGCCCAACCTTTTTGGGGGATAACGGGCGTGACTATAGAAGTCGTCGTCAGCCTATTGCAGTCCACTGCTGGACGTAGACCTCCCCCAGTGTACGCCACACGGCTCGATCTCCCGTTTCCACCATACTGTTTCGATGCACCATTAGACTTTTCGGTGCCTCACAATTCCAGTCCTTGACACTTAGATTCTATTAGTGTAATGGATAGTAATGTACTACATTACCAATGTATTGTAACGTATAGTAATGCAATCTAAGTGTCAAGGACTGGTGAGCCACCGAAAAGTCTAATGGTGCATCGAAACTGTTAGTATGACATTAGCACTCTATGACTACATCTTATTGCTCTATGGTTATTTATAGGGAGAGCTTAACACAATTTATCACAATTCCAGGTATTTGACATAACCCAAGACAATGTAGCGAGCCTCGGAAAGTTTGGAGTAGTGCACGACAAAGGCACTTACGACGCGATCAGTTTACACCGAAATGCCAAAGAACTGCGTAACAAGTATATAATACAAGCAAGAGAGATGCTAGAGGACAATGGTAATATATTTTAGTTGTAAACATATAAAAGTTGAGTGCATAAAAGTTATTTCGTATTTCGGCCAAGGCGACCAATCTCTACGGAGATTGGCCAGGTACGCAGGAGATATTATAGTGCACAGGTGTGTGCGCAAACACAAATGCACTCTCTATTCCGTTACTCTCATAGTCCGATGGGACGAAAGCCGACACGACCGGAGAGAGATCGAGCGCAGGACCAACGATTTTACGTGCTTTCCGAGGCACGAGCTAAGTGACAATTTTGCAACATTAAAATATGTAAATGAAATAAATTAATTGGTACAGGCCCGTGACTGGGATCGAACTTACGCCTCCCGTTTGGAAGGTGCACGTCTTAACCACTGGGCTATCACCGCTTTCTTTAAAGGTACCTTAAATAATTAAGCTGACAAGTGAGTGAATGTAAGTGTGCTGCCAATGCCTGCCCAAACTCTTTTAGAACAATGACCTTGATTATTAACCGACTGCGTCATATGGAGGGTTATCTTTTTTGAGTGTATGTAGATATGTTACCTATATATGTATATTTCTATGCTGCTCTGGGAGTGAAAAAAAAAGTATAAATACAGCTGCTTCTCTTCCCGGGCATACTGTACAAGTCAGTAGAGGGACAAGAGGGTTTTGGTGTTTTGTAGGCGATGGGCTGACCACCTGTCACTACTAACCGAACTTGTACATCTCAACTATACCCTCAAAATTGGTCTAAAGTACACCATGTGGTCCTATCGGCCCTTTGTGCTCTGCCTACCCCGTAAGGGATAAAGGCGTGATTATATGTATGTATGTATGTGTATATTTCTTTATATGTATACCCATTTTGTGCAGACCTCGAGAACACAGTAACGTGCACTACAGAGGGCGTCTTTTAATAAAAATGCGGGATAGGTACATTATCTTTTTTGATGTCTATTCGAAAACTGGCTGGCGAAGTAACAAAAAACAAGCGAGAAATAGTTCGCGGATTGCGAAAATATATTTTTTCTATAAATAGAATAATGTTCGGACCGCGATGGTCATTTCATTTCGTAAAATGAACTGCAAGCGAAACCAATTGCTGACCCCTGCTATAGAGCCTAAGCGGCTTGTCGCATTTGAGCTTTAGGGGTATGATTAGACTCTTCTTAGGGTCGGTTCATATCTGACGGAACATGCGTCGCGTATTATCGGTCGCGTGGGCTGGTCATGTGGTTAGAAGAAATGATGGTCGCTGGACAGAGAAAGTCATACACTGGTATCCCCGTGACGTGACTAGGCCACGAGGAAGGCCGAAAGGCCGCTGCTGTGACGACTTGATGCAAACCGCAGGACCACTATGGTCAAGGCTGGCCGTGGACCGTGCAAAGTGGAAGGAAATGGAGGAGGCTTTTACCCGAAAATGGGTTCCCGATACTATGTCTGTGTAAATGTATGGTATTTTGTTGTAAAATGATTGTGTATTGTGGGAAATAAAAAAGCTTTATTATTATTATTAACGCCAGAACAGAAAAAATGTATAGAAAAACGCTCGACTGTTCACGATACGTTAGTGCGTCAAGCGCACGTCTGCCTGTAGCTGGAGACGCATCTTCCGTCAGATATGAACCGACCCTTAATCGTGAGAGTGACACTAGGTCAACATGTTTACGCAGTCGGCTTTTTGTAGGTGGCTAAATGACGGTATTTTTCAAATTTTTTTTTCAGGGTTTTTCGTAATAACCTCATGTAACTGGACGGAAAAGGAGCTAATATCTCAATTCTCGGAGAAAATGTCACTAAAGTGCGTCATACCAACGCCACAGTTCAAATTCGGTGGGAAAACCGGAAGTATGGTGTCTTCAGTAGTTTTTAATAAGAAATAATAAAAAATAGATAGGCACCTAATACCTGCCCCCCTAGCATGACCACGCATTGTGGATATCGTATCGTACGATATCGTATCGTCTCTATACAAAATTCAACATGGCGGCTATATTTATCGTAATTTGACAGGCTAAATGTCGATAAATCGGTTTATCATTTCCCGATTCGCAGGCCATGCTAAGCTTGCTGAACTAAGTTACATATAAGTATTATGCTTTATTAACAAATTCTATAATAAAAAATATTTTATATAAGTCTTTAGATATTTTACCTTCGTCTTCAGCCTATTGCAGTCCACTGCTGGACGTAGGCCTCCCCCAGGACACGACACAAGGCTACTGCCACAGGGGGTTTTTTGCCCATAGTTACCACGCTGGGCAGGCGGGTTGGTGATATTTTACCTATAATATCAGTTACATGTACATCTCAACTATACCCTCAAAATTGGTCAGAAGTGGCACCATGTGGTTCTATCGGCCCTTGGTGCTCTGCCTACCCCGTAAGGGATAAAGGCGTGATTATATGTATGTATGTATATATATTAGTTATGTACTTATTACTAGCACGGTACGCAGAGGTCGTGGGTTCTATTCCCACTCGGGTGAGGAATTTTTTCCATTTCTTTATTAATAATTTTATAATACAATCTTGACTAAGATAAATTTATAAAAAATAAACTGACTTAGAAAAAAAAATTTAACCGACTTCAAAGTTTAACTAAAAAGCAATAAATAACGTAACTAATTTATCTACTTAATCCATATTAAATATCCCAAATTATTTAAATATTTACAACTTAATACCTAATACTTTAACAAAGTCATCTTTAACTATTTAAATATTTATAATTATCACTTATTTTTGGAGTCGGTGCCAGCCTAGGTAACGTAGTCTGTTGTATTGATGGACGCGCGCGGCTGGCAACGACACACACACGGCAAAATACATGTGTAGTAGGCAGCGGTAATGCAATTTCCTATTCTTGGTTTTACTATTTAGTGTGGGTCAGTTTTCTTAATTACATTTATTTGTTTGGCTGGCACCGACTCCAAAAAATAAGTTATAATTATAAATATTTAAATAGTTAAAGATGACTTTGTTAAAGTATTAGGTATTAAGTTGTAAATATTTAAATAATTTGAGATATTTAATATGTATTAAGTAGATAAATTAGTTACGTTATTTATCGCTTTTTAGTTAAACTTTGAAGTCGGTTAATTTTTTTTTCTAAAAGTCAGTTTATTTCTCGATTTTTAGTTGTGTTAATGCGTTGTGGACTTAAATAGATGCTAGTTTATACATGGTGATTTTTGGTCGTCAACGTTCCTGAAAACTACGTAATCTCCTCATCATCACTATCATTTTTCTCCTTGGAAGCATACCTGGGAAGAGTCTGGTTTCCAAAATATTAGGGTCCAAAGTTGAGCAAATAGACTGCGTTTTTCTGTATGAATGCACATAGACGCGCGTAGCAAGATTTTTCACGAGAAATAATTAATATCTGTCTATGAAAAAACCTAGCATAAACACTAGACACTATAAATTTCGCTGGATCAAGTATTTAAATAAATAAAAAATCCCAGCATTTTTTTTTGGTATAAACTTACTTTATTTGATGTATAGAGTACGTACCCTTCGTTAATGGTGGCCACAAAAAACACCCTGTATAGTTTCCATCGACCAATTGCAGTACTGTCCCCTAACTCCTAACCGTTAAGGAGTTCTGTAGCTTGACCATCAGCACAGCAGCATCAGATGTTGATTCAAGTATACCTCACAAGCAACAAGTTAGCCCTACATACCACTATATAGTTTCCATCGACCAATTTTAGTATTGTCTCCCAACTCCTAACCGTTAAGGAGTTCTGTAGCTTCATAATCAGCACAACAGCATCAGATGTTGGTTCAAGTAACACGTTAGCCCTACATACTACTAAATAGTTTCCATCGACCAATTGCAGTACTGTCTCCCAACTCCTAACCGTTAAGGAGTTCTGTAGCTTCATCATCAGCACAGCACTAGCAGATGTTGATTCAAGTAACACGTCAGCCCTACACACTACTAAATAGTTTTCATAGACCAATGGCAGTACTGTCTCCCAACTCCTAACCGTTAAGGAGTTCTGTATCTTCATCATCAGCACAGCAGCATCAGATGTTGGTTCAAGTAACACGTTAGCCCTATATACTACTAAATAGTTTCCATTGACCAATTGCAGTACTGTATCCTAACTCCTAACCGTTAAGGAGTTCTGTAGCTTCATCATCAGCACAGCAGCATTAGATGTTGACACCCTGAAGCATATACCTGAGTAAGACATGATTACGTAACAAAAGCACCATACGAGCATACAATTTTCGGTGGTTGCCCTAGATTTCTCCTGGATCCCATCATCAGATCCTAACCTGGTGAAAATGGGACCACCTCAGAAGTGAACTCTATCCAACCAAAAAAAAATTTTTGAAATCCGTTTATAATTGACGGAAATATCGGTGAACATACATAAAAAAAAAAAAATTATACATACAGACGAATTGAGAACCTCCTCCTTTTTTTGAAGTCGGTTAAAAACACTTCTCCATTAATATAATCCGTTAGGATATGGTTGACCGTTTCATCTTTAAACATTGTGCTGCTGAGGGATTCAGCTTTGTTTGCCGAGATTTGGCTAGTGTATTGCTATCGGGGTGAAAAACGTTGCCAATATGTAATTTAGAAAAGAGATGGTAAAATTCGTAATCCGAGTAATTGACCCGGTAGCTCGTGGGTTCGATTCCCACTCGGGTGAGGATTTTTTTTCCATTTCTTTATTAATATTTTGTTATGTACTTTTATTGTCACTTACGAGTAGTTATACTCGAGGATGTTGGAGTCAGGTCGTAAAAAAACGCCAAATCCTTGGCAATATTAGCTTCGAAAGAAACCATATTGCGTCAACCCGGTAAATAATATAAGCAGGGCCGGCCCGCCCATACGGCGAACGGAGCAGTCGCTCCAGGAGGGCGTCTAAATGGTAAAGATATATATTATTAGGAGCAAACAGGAGAGGCGCCATAATTGGATCTCGCTCCATTCTAAAATTTACTTCGGGCCGGCGCTGCCCCCGCCTCCCCGTTGTTCCCGTGTAACGAGAATTCCTTTCCTACGGAGGTAATCTATGCCTACGGTGCTCGCCCGCTCCCCCTAGTCAGACAATCAATTCAATTTTAAAATGTCTTTGTTTGCAGTGATTATAGTATTACAATTAGTAATTTAGTCTAGTCCTAGTCGCCCCACAATTGATAATTTAATCGTTTTTTCCAAGCAGCAACTTATATAAAACTTATAGAAATGTCTATGCTTAAACAATTACGAACGAGCCTAATTTGGAGATATGCCCCCTGATTACGTAAAAGCAATAGCAAAGCCGAAGCCGCGCGATCGCGATAATTGAGAGTGTGTGCGTGCTTGGGCGAGGTGCGGGGCGCGGGAGGACGCCGAGCGCTCGTTGCGCGCACGCACACACTAAATTATCGCGATCGCGCGGCTTCGGCTTTGCTATTGCTTTTACGTAATCAGCAGGCCTATTGGCTATATTAATTGATCCTTGATTTAGGAGCCCATGCGTCGAGGGCAGACCAATTATGGTATACTAGCGGCCGCCCACGTTTTAGACCGCGGGAGTGGGCATTGCACCCGTGCGAGGCCGGGGCGGGTTGCTATATTTTATAGCCTTCCTCGATAAATTGGCTATCTAACACTGAAAGAATTTTTCAAATCGGACCACTAGTTACCGAGATAAGCGCGTTCAACCAAATAAACTCTTCAGCTATTGATATTACTTTGTAGGTATTTTTACGCCGTACCTGTAACCAAGCTGCACTACCTCAAATGGACCTAGCTACAACTCGCCCCCTGATTACCTACCCTACCTAATTTGCAATAGCAAAGCCGAAGCAAAGCGATAGCGAAAATTGTACAATATTCGCCTTGAAATGTCAAAGTTCCTTTGAAATCCATTTTACGTAATACGAATTTGACAAGCAATCAGCGATTTTTGTACAATTTTCGCTATCGCTTTGCTTTTGCTAGTTAGGTAATAAGGGGGCCGCCTCCAGTTTCAGGTCAGTCTAAGATCAGCGATTTAGACTGTACATTGATCCGTTAATCATTCAGGACATCTACCTATTTTATATTTATATAGGTAGGTACAATAGATTAGATGTAAGTACTTACCAATAGCCGCCGATAACGTAAAAATTAATTGAACTGATAAAATAATCGATAAATTAGTTGGCAGACTATTTTTATGCAATCGCGCATCCTATTTAAAATCCGGTCCAAAAGTATGTACTTAGGTAGGAATTTGGTATGCTTCTTAGGTACTGCCATAGAGGAATAAGATGTCATAGAGTGCTAATTAATGTCCTACTAACTGTGTCGATGCACCATTAAACTTTTCGGTAACTTACAGTTACAGTCCTTGACCGTTAGATTGTATTTCCGTATTGTACTGTAATAAAATCTAAGGGTCAAGGACTGGAACTGTGAGGTACCGGAAAGTCTCATAGTGCATCGAAGCAGTTAGTAGGACATTAGCACTCTATTACATGTTATTCCTCTATCAATGGTACTGCGTGTGTTTGTAGACAAAGATCTATTCCCAAATTGGAGTGATCAGAGGGGTAAGCACGAACCTCTCGATAGTCCGTAACGCTATCGTCCAACTGTCAAATCACATAGATTTTGCTAGCGAGTCGCTAGCGTTACGCCGCGTAAAAAGGTTCGCGCTTACCCCACAGATCAGAGCTGGGTTCTACAGGCACATAATGGCGGGACCAGATGTAAAAGATCAGTGACAAGTTGCTAGCGCATCGCCTCAGTGAAAGTCGCTTCCTGCGCCTGAGAGAACGTGCCTGAATCGAGTCAACTCTTACGACATGCACGGAAGGAGATGCAGCTGATATAGGTATTCTAGTGAATCCTCGCATCAGCACAGGACTGTAATGGTTGAATAGTATGCTTAGATATACCAAAGATAGTAAGTACTACTAGAATAGAAATATAACCTAACTACTAGATACTTATAGACAGATATTCTCTTTTTCTTTCTACGCGTCAAACAACCATATTAGATTACAATATAAGCAGCGCCGGCCCGAAGTAAATTTTAGAATGCAGAGAGATCCAATTATGGCGCCTCTCTTGTTTGCTCCTAATAATACCTATATACCCTTAGATTAATGATAGGTCTTCGCTCTGCAATGATTCTAAGTATATACGAGTACCTAAATATCTCACACACTACCAACACATTAACCTAGGCGCCCTTAAGATCCCTAGGATTTGGCGCCTGGGTACTAAGCGACGGTATATAAATACATAGATAAGTATAGAAACTCCATGACTCGGAAACAAACATTGATATTCATCATATCAATGTTTGCCCTACCGGGATTCGAACCCAGAACCTATGGCGTCGCAGGCAGGGTCACTACATACTAGACCAGCGGCCTCAGAATACCTAACTAGTGTTGCCCGCGACTTCGTCCGCGTAACAAACAGAATAAATATTTTAAAGTATCGCGTAATAGGTATTTTTGGTTTACCCATTCCATTAGCGCCTCAAATGATGTCAAGATCTTTTGATATTTTCCGCACCCGATACTTGACAACGCGACTCCTATAATTGGCCGTGTGAAAAGCGTTTCATAGCATTAACGTTTTAAACGTTTGCCCCTGTGATTATCGCTCTAATTGTTACAGCAAAAGATAACTGTGTATGACCCAGGGATTTGGTATCTCCGTATGACCACATTTTCTGTCAGTGCATTTTCATATCTCTCAAAATTTAGTTCCGTTAAATCGGGTTCTGCATAGGAGTTATCTAGAAGAACGGACTTCAATTTTATAACGTTATTAGAAAGTGCTTATATGTAGCAATTTTCCTACAACGGTATTTTCAGACTCTCAAAGTTATGGGCTGAAGGGTTCTACATAGGCAGTACCTTCAATTTTTTTCTTTCATATCTTACTACGGATTTTATCTTTCATACATATTTTTTGGATAACTTGAACCGTGTTAGAGCGCACGCAGGAGTCTCCAGGTAGGTATGTTAAGCGAAAAGCTTTTCCCCGTTTTTTCCATTTTCCTCTTATTCTTCGCCCATATTGGATATCATGTCGACTGAGTAGTTTTGAATAAGTACCTACTTTAATAAATGCGAATGAATTCGCAGTAGTCCTATTAACACAGTTGACAATCTGGCATAAGAGCTGCCGCGAATTCCCTATTTATGCGACGGGCTTCACACCATAAATAAAACAAAGGTAAAACCTTAGTTACATATATAAACACACGGGTGTGTTTCCGAAAGGGGGTAGCCCAAACTGCAAGGTCATTTGGCGGAGATCTCGCGACTGCTCACGTTTACGCCGTAGCTGGTACAGATGTTAATATTCAGTGTAGGTAAGTAAATGCAAGCTGATATCGTAATGCCAGGTAGTTTGGTTTACCTTAGTCGACTCTTACGACATGCACGGAAGGAGATGCAGCTTATATTGTTTTTTTACAATTGGCTAGGCAAACGTTTATTTTTATTTATTTACACGGATTATCGCTCTAGTTACATGTGTAAAACCCAGGGAGGTACCGTATGACCACATTTTCTGTCAGTGTTAGTTTTGACGTATTGATATACCTATTCTAGGGTGATTCTAGCAGATGCATGGAAGGGATACGGGCGTCACGGCCTAAATATAATAACGAGGTTACTATCGTAAATATCAGTTATCTCCCTAAAGGGTAGAGTCCGTTTCATAGTATAATTTCTATGCCGATTTCGGAACTAACATTTTTTGTATGCAGTAACACAGATAATGTGGTCATACACATAGTAACTGGCGCCATCATCCATCGGAACTGTACGGCGAAACGCACTATAAATCACAGCTCTAAATGCCAGTTTAGCGATAACGCTAAATGTCGTTCGTCGCCTTTGACATTTAAATAAGGCAGATGAGTAATGTATTCGGTCTTGGAATCAGACAGGATGGCAAATCGGCGAAATGCCACGGGTATCTTATTGTTTTTCGTAAAAAAAAGGATTGATGGTTAATAAAAAATCTAAAATTACACATTTTGGGATTTCATTGCGTTTTTCTTGTGTTTTTACCCGACTACGCTAAAAGAGGGTTATGTTTTTTGAGCATGTATGTACTCGTATATTTCTTTGACACGCTTACTACGGCTTGTCACATTCGAGCTAAGAGGTATCATTTCATTATACCCGTCGTCATGAGTGACACGGAATAAAATTACTCGGGGTTTCTTTTCAATAAATTATTTAAGTCTAGGAATAAATATGATTAAAAATAATAATTGCCATGAATTTTGGAATGTTTATTACATATTAAATTGTTCTCAGATTCATGTCATGTATTTTATAAAGCCGTTAATTATATTTACACTATATTTAATATAGGTAATGGATTTTTATATATTAATTTTGTTAACAATTAACACTAAACGCAAATGCAAACTATACATACAGAGTTTTTTTTTCATGCAATTTCATTTAGGCAAGAAATGCTGATAATAATCCCATAAGTGAAGGGTAGGTACATACATCTAATGTTACTTTGTTGTAATAAACAGTAGGCACTGAATAAACTCATAAAAAGTACTGTCTGTTAAAAATATAGATTAACTAACAATAAATATACCACGACTAAAAACCGCCCCCTTATTACCTAACTAGCAAAAGCAAAGCCAAACTAGCGAAAATTGTACAAAAATCGCTGATTGCTTGTCAAATTCAAGGCGAATATCGTACAATTTTCGCTATCGCTTTGCTTCGGCTTTGCTATTGCTTTTACGTAATCAGGGGGCCGATTTATCCAATGGTCACATAGGTCTATTAGAAGAATATACTTGAAGCTGTCTCTATTTCCAAGTTTTAGAGAAAAGCATCAAATTTATTCATCAATTTAGAACTATCTGCCCTTAATAAAAAGCAAATAAACATTTGTGCTAACATACAAGTTAAGTAAAAATAACAAAATTAATATTAAATTGATTATCTAATCATGTAAGCTGCTGATATACAAACTTACAATTTTATGATAAGTTTTATTATAGAATTATTAGTTTTATTTAACAATCTCCACCGAAGATAACTTATTTTTTCTGATTAACAAGAAATCTATACATATAATAAAATTATAATGGACATATGTTTGTGCACGCAAATATCAGAAACGGCCGAACCGATTTCGTTGCAGTTTTCAGGAACATGTTGTGACAGGTCCCACTTAACATATAGGCTACTGTTTATCCCGGGAAAAACTTTTAATCCCAGATAATTTCGACTTTTGTTTTTTCTGCAGTCCACGCGGACGGAGTCGCGGGCGTCCACTGGTAACGGAATATATGCACTTCATATGAATACTTGCATTATTTCATATACATAATTCGTTTTAAATTTCTAAGATAAGCATATCAATAAAATAACTAAAAATAGTAACAATTAGTGTAAAATAAAGGATATCTAACTAAATATATTTATATAAATTATACTTGACTCAACCCCCATTAAACATAACAATTACATATAAAGCCTCAATGATTATTGCAGAGAAAATTCAATATTAAAAGTTATACAATTTTTATAATTATCATTAAAATGCAAATTCATCGTCATAATCATCATACTGTACATACATACATACATACATAATTTAAAAACACCATGAAGAATACTATTATGTTCCTAATATATTCATAGTATTATTATTTCTATCAGTTCATAATTCCTTCATACATAACCAATGTTCCTTTAATTTACTATTTCTATATTTTTTTTAATCTCTTAAAACCTTGTAGGCATCATACAAATTATAGTTTTTTTTTAATCTTTTAACAGGCTTCTTTCTAAAATAGTTTTACTTGACTACATGCAACCTCTCCACCTTACACAATAATTGACAATATATAACGTACATCACCATATTAATTAATAGCATTATAAATAGAACACCGTGCAACAAACTGATCACATCAAATGTGGCATCAAATACCACAAAAGTCAAGGGCTAGATACGTTCGCAGTATCTGTCCATATCATTCGTATTCTTGTACACCAAGTAACCCAGGACCACAGCAGCAGCAGTAAATAGTAATGTAAGGAACTGAAATATTTTCAGGTTATTCACCTGCTTGTGTAAAACTTCATAATTTGTTTGCAAGTTGTTCAGAGCATTTGTAACCGAGTCTGGTTTTTCAGAGGTTTTTCCATCAGCAATGCTGCCGTTTTTGGTTATGTTTTCAGGGAAATTACATTTTAACCTGTACTCATCAACTTTGCTTCCAGATGAGTGTTGCCAGACATCACTCAATTCTTTCTGTGTTAAGTCAGTTCGTGGTATCTGCACTGACATGACTAAAAATCTGTCTTTTGTAACATTACGTAAATGAAATCCGGGCTGTACCACAATTAGTACTACTTGTGATCCCCCAGCAGTTAATGTACCAGAGCTGGGACGTACCCTGAACTTTTCTGGAGATGTTGTTCGTATCTTGAAAGATATTGCACCCTCATCCATATTAGTTATAGTGAATTGCCCTGAGAACTCATCATTATCAGCTTTAAAAGTGATTATATCATTTGGAACCAACCGTAGCATCTCTCCTAGCGAATGCTGGTTGTCACCTTGCTCTGCAAATGTGACTTTCTTCGGGGTATGCTCTGCAGTGCCTCTGTTTTCCGGAACAAACTCAAAAACATAAGGATCCTTACCACCCCAGCACACTAGAGCTTGGTCCGGTGCTACAACATCTTTTAAATTGTCTTTGGAACAGAACTTCATCTTTTCAACAGCTTTTGCTGGCAGCAATGATTTTACAACCTTAAAAGCTGCTGACAGCACCCATGGCATTTGGAATATGACAATATAATTCAAGAAAAATGGATAATACAGCTTCAGTAATGAAATCAAGTACTTAATGAGCTCCATGTCCATGTTTCCAAGACCACAGCCATCCATGTCGAAGAACAATGTAATTTTATTGCCATTTTCCTCTCTCTCTATGCGGTCAAACCAGTAAATAATGATTTTCTTAAGTTCCTCAAAGTCTTTAGCTCCTTTGGAATGGTTTTTAGATTTTACTATCAGCAATAAAGAGCCGTCCACGTCCCGCCCGTGAGGAAAAAATGTACCCTCCTTGAGATAGTCTATATTAATATTATTTTCGTTTAATTCGTTTGCACCTACTGTTTTCCGCCATACCAAAATATCCCACAGCATGTCGGCGGATAACTTGATGTCGTTTTCATGGTGAGCGATAATTCTCTTCAAATATTTATCGTCTTTGACTCGCTCTAAGTCCAAAGGGTGAAATTCGCCAATCGTACTCGGAACACCTTCCTTAAGCCGCGCTTCAAATATACCTCTTACATCGGCTGGAGTCGCCATAACGACAACTAGCAATATTTATCACAAAAATAGTTAAACTGAATAAATCGGTGGAATATAACACAGACTACTTAGTAATATAACAAATTAATTTAATTCTGAATAATCTCATCACCTCACTCGACAATCACAACAAAAATGACTAACTCTATATCAAAGAATATACTTACCTCTATATAGTCTGTAACTAAATGAATGAATGGAACAGAATGAGCTTCTCTTTCTACGGGTCAAGATAATGAATGAAAATTGTTCGCAACCAACTTAATTCAGGAGGGACTTAAAATTATGGATCACTCACACGGTCACATAGTACTTTCTTACTGTCTAATTTGTTTTGACCCTAATATTAATTATTCTACTGCACAACAGATGGCGCTAGTCACCCATATTTTTTTTTTAAAAGGTTTAATTTAAAGCAATTCTTCTATGCTGCTCTGGGAGATAAAAAAAAACGTATAATACTACAGCTGCTTCTCTTCCCGGGCATACTGTACAAGTCAGTAGAGGGACAAGAGGGTTTTGGTGTTTTGTAGGCGATGGGCTGGCCACCTGTCACTACTAACCGAACTTGTACATCTCAACTATACCCTCAAAATTGGTCAGAAGTGGTACCATGTGGTTCTATCGGCCCTTGGTGCTCTGCCTACCCCGTAAGGGATAAAGGCGTGATTATATGTATGTATGTATGTATTTAAAGCAATGTTTTTTTCAGCCAGAGATAAACTCATATAAAATGTATAATGTAGCATATCTACATGCCTAGGGGAGGCCTACGTCCAGCAGTGGACTGCAATAGGCTGACGATGATGATGATGAATGTAGCATGCGCGTAGTCGTATCGCATATTATATTACCTCTATAAAAATCATTAATTGTCCTGTGGGTGCTCTTGCGGGCTCACTAGCTCCATCTCCTTCCGTGTATGTCGTGAGAGCATCGTAACGATCGACTTAGGAACTCTGGCAACTTGTCACTAATCATTGCAACAGATTTTAAAATGATAGTTAAAATCTGCCGCAGGGGATCATTGTGTTATCGAAAAACCTTCCATTACCGCACCAATAAATGAATCTAATCTAATAATCACACCTTTACCTGTCTATTACGCCTTTTCCCGGAGAGGTAGGGCAGAAATTATGAATGACAGACTTCCACTTTCTTCAGTCCTGACCATGTAGCATTAGGCTGATTTCACATGATATGGTGTGGTGTTAAAACATTGTTTTACAGCTAGAGGTTTGTCCTGAGACTACAATAATAAAATAAACATGCCATACTGCAAGAATTCATGTAGATATAAAGAAAAACAGCAGTTTACAAAATATCAAAAGACTATATTAAAAAGAAAAAACATTTTGTTTTCACAACTGGTCATAGTTGCAAAGCTATAACATCATGCCATTAAAAAATCTTTAATCATCTCAAATGATATTTAGATAGATAAATATCAGATATCTCACATTGTGGGCTAAATTTATCTATATATACAGGACGTAACAAAAAGGGTATGTTAAGCGAAAAGCTACGTAAATAGCCCACTGTATAGAACCTATCCACAAAGTTTGAGACTCGAAATCACATGTTTACTTTTCCCGATAGTAGGGAGAATTTTTAAATATCTCAGGAATTTTCATACAATCTTGAAAAATAAACATGTGATTTCGAGTCTCAAATTTTGTGAATAGGTTCTCTACAGTGGGCTATTTACGTAGCTTTTCGCTTAACATACCCTTTTTGTTACATCCTGTATATTATATAAATATATATCTATATATAAGCAAATCTCTCTCTAGGACCTATGTAATTAAACAAAGTTAGCCCAGAATGAGTTAGCAGTACAATTTCAAAGAGGTATTATGCAAATATGTAACATAAAATTATTAATAAAGAAATATGTACTACACAAATCGGGGAAACCTTTGCCCAGCAGTGGGATGTGGTGTAGGCTATTTAAAAAAAGATATTACGCATATATGCAGTGTGATTGGAACTACATGTTCATAACTTCAAAATGTAACCATAGAAATCACCTATTTAACAAGATAGCAAAATATTTGAATTATCTGCACACTTTTATCTAATTCAGCCTGAACAATGTTTAATTGTGTCATAAAATAACACAATTTAATTGTGTCATAAAATAACACAATTTAATTGTGTCATAACACAATTCAGTTAGCAAAAATCAAAATTAAGATGTGTGAAAAATAAAACATCCTCTTATTACACTAACCTAACTCTTCATGGTTTAATAAGGTAGGAACATAACTAAGGAACATTTTATAGTTTATGTAATTAACTATGAATTTTCTTCCCTTTCCGTTTACTACTCATCAAGTTTTCCCACTCCTTGGCAACTGTACAGTATAGTTGCATAGTTGCTTTTGCATCTTCAATAGAACTGTGTTCGCCATGTTGAATATCTATACCCAGTATTTCTTTTGCCAGTCTCTTTAAGGATGGCGTATTGCCTTTGGTAATCTGTAAAATAGAATATAGTTTTTAAATAAAATGAAGATAATTGCGTCCTGGATGATTCTGGTGGAGGCCTGTGCCAAGCAAGCTGGTAAATAGGTAAATGCTATCTATAAATAAACAGGTTACTATAAATTTGCTAGTGTAACATTTACGCAAGCATAAGACACTGGCTGTATGGACATAAGTTTCCTTGCCTTTAATTTGGAAAAAATAATTGTATGGGTAAATTGAACTGGCTATATGTCATGAATTCTATTGAATAGGTATGTGAACTATATTACCTTTATGAACAGTATTACCTTTCTAAATGGTTTATATCTTGAAGTATCTCTTATGCACCTTTTCGGGTGCGACAAAAACAGCACACTCAAGTCGTGGTCAACTGCATGACCAACTAGGATGCGGCCTTTTAATATTTCGGCAACCTCTTTCTGCACTGTTGTGAAGTCTTCACCGTTGAGCATATCCTCTCTCCTCACACCGCTGATATCTGTTCTATAGTCTGTGACCTTTTCTCTAGCTTTCACGAATTTGTCATAAATACAGTCTCCGAACTTATTTACCAAGGATATACGCGCGAGCATGTGATCACTTCCGTCGTGTCCTATACCAACCATCTCACAATCCATAGCTATGAATTTAGTGATATTGTTTTTGTTGTTATTTTTTGATGGACTGTTGTTGTTTATTATTGTGTCAGGGTTGACGTTGCTGATAGCGTCATTTTCGATGTTGTTTTCCGAAGTTTTAATTGATGTTTTGTTGTTTATGTGTACAGTTTTTAGGTTATGTTGAACATTGTTTGAAGTTTGTTCTTTCAACTTTTTCTTTCTACCGCGGCGAAAAGTACCTGTGAAATGCTCCTTATTCTCATTTTCTACAGATTTTTCGGATTTTTTGTCCATTATTAGGCTGCTGGATAGAAATTTTTTCCAGTTTGCATCTATCGCGTTTCGGTTACCGACCGTTTGGTTAGGATGGTCACCTGAATTTCGTTTTCTTTTGTTCGATTTTTCCGTCATATTGACATTAAAAATATATTGTAGAAAAGTATTTCGTAAAAAATCTACAATAAACAAAATCACCACGGAGAATATTTTTACTAAGCCTACAAAAATCACACACAAAACCATTTGACTTTTTTTAAATAGTTTATCCCGAAGGAAAGGCAAGGGGAACTAAGCCCATGCAGCCATTGTCTTTAGTAAATGATTTCTGAAATTATGATGGATGATAATGATGATGATGAATGGAAACGTCAGGAAAATCCTCAAGAACGAGTGTAAAATGAATAAAGTTCAAAAAGAATTGCAAAAACAACCTACATGAGCCCATGAAGAGATTGTATTCCGACTATTTCTGACTAAAGTTTTACTTTGCTTACCTGCATATAAAACCATACACACGCACTAGATTCACATCACAAGTAAACAAAATATAACTTATCTTCCAGAAAACATCATTTTAAGGACACACGCAAGCCATTTACAAATAAATTTTGATTTTCACAAGAAAATTAGACCCGAACCGTTACAGCTTTTCCCGCCGAATCAAAACCATTTGACATCCTTGATACCTTAGATTATATTATACTCAATACTCAATAGTGTAAACAATCTAAGCATGATACCGTATAAAGCTTAGAGTATCAAGAGGTTGCGTCGATGACGTCACTACAAACAGAAAGAACGAGCGATATACAACTTAGGCTAAGACAGAGCGGGATAGAGCTATTATCATCATTTCAAGTTTAACCTTTTTTATGTCTGTCACAATGTCAAATTTGTGACAAAAAGTATGTGAGCTGTCTGTCATAGAGATCTTCACGGTTGGCGGATATAATTTTGGTGTTTTTAAAGTTTTCGGATAGTTTTGGTGTGAGATACGGCCTCTATTAAGGAAATAAAGTTTAGACCATGGTTGGGTGTAGTGTGTCTGGCTGCCAAAGCCGTAGTGAATATAAAAATCCTGAAATTAGCTTCCACTCGTAAGTATTATTTTTCATCTAACATTTTCACTATTATGTGCTACAAGGTCGTTTCAAATAAATTTCTTATGTAATATTCTTCACAATAGCATTGATTTTTAATCCTTAGTTAACTAATTTCAGTTAATTTTCGCAATCGAAAGTATCATAACCTTAAAAAGTAGCAAGTAGAATGTTGCCATATAAAAGATAATAGTTTTATCCAAATTATAGGGATTGACGATTTTGTTTACTTAATTAATCCTTAACTATTTATTTACCTTACTTACCTTTTATTGCTACCGCGAAGGTGTTTTACTATATTATGTCCTTTAATAAATAAATATATAATTTCATTATTGTGTTTTATTTATTACATTATATTAATATTACATTGTGTCGTACGATTCAGTTCAGTTATTAGGGGTAATTTTAGCCATAGTATGAGTTTATCAAGGAAAGGCAAGGGGAACCTAAGATTTTCCAAACTCGGGAAAATTGAACAAGTTAAAGTTAGTCAAAATAAAAGGGGCACGTAATCGGCTAAAGGGCTTACTGCGTATAAAACCATTAGATTCTGGACACATGAGCCATCTATATTCTAAGGTATAAAGACATCCATAGTCAAAGCTTGATACAAACATTTTTTTTTATTTTGCGTGCGCTGTGAATGAATACTTGAAACTTTCCAGCTACAATGACTAAAAGACCCTGAAATTTTTTCCCTAAAATAAGAGAACTCCAATGAGGTCTTTTCTGTTAAAAATTTTTAATAGACAGCAATAACTTTAAATCTACCTACATTATATCGTAGACAGAGTTTAAATATAGACAAGCTACTGAAATAATAATAATAATAACAGGAGTAAGATGGCGCGAATGTAAATTATGAAGGTGTGACCAGGACGAGACTTAAGTTTTTTGTCTCCACTTGTTATTGATATTGAGTGGAAGAAAGTGGTTTTTCTTACATCTATTTGAGTAGCTAGATAGCTTTATTTTACATTTAAATTTATATCACAAGAACTTCATTTGCACGGATTCAATTCTATCGATATAAACATCATAACAAGGATTCCATAATTCAGAGCAATACTCAAGGATACTGCGCACATAACTACAATAAAGTACTTTGATCGGTTTCACGCTAGTGAAGTCTTTACAGAATCTTATTATAAAACCTAGTGAACGTGTTGCCTTTTTCACCATGTGATCTATGTGTTAATCGAAAATAAGCTTGGAGTCCTGGATGACTCCTAGATCTCTAAGACTGTCAATTGGACTTATTACCTGATTTTTAAAAAAATATTTATTCTTGATAAATTTTAATTTACGAGTGAACGTTATAGCTTAACACTTGGAAACGTTTAAATCTAGCTTATTATTTATACAGTATTGTTCAAATGTATACAAATCACGCTGCAGTAGAAGACAATCATGAACATTATTAATATTATATATTATTGAAATTCTGAGTGGTTGAAACATTTACTAACATCGTTTATAAATATGATGAACAATAGAGGACCCAGAAAAGATCCCTGCGGTATGCCTGATGGAATTAGGTTACAGGTAGAAGTGAATCCGTCAACAACTACAGCCTGAGAACGGTTATATATGTAGGATGTTAACCATCTATACAGATTTCCGTGTATACCAGCGAGATATAGCTTTTTAAGTAGTATGGTCAATTCGATCGAAGGCCTTACTATAATCAGTGAAAATGGCATCAATTTGAAGTCCCCGATCCATGCCACTGCTGATGTAATTATTGAAAAGCAAATGGTTGGAAACAGTTGATAGACCTTTGAGAAAACCGTGCTGTTGTGTTAAGAATGAGTTAGATAGGGTCGAATAAAGTTGGTCGTAAACTAATCTTTCAAATATCTTAGCTATCGTACATAGCTTCGAAACTGGTCGATAGTTATTAATCTCACATTTAGCACCAGCTTTGTAGACTGGTGTAATAAATGCAGATTTCCACAGGTCCGGAACTATATCCTCAGCCATAGATCGGGTAAATAAAATACACAGTGGTACTACTAAACTATCAGCACACTTTACCAGAGCCATGGGAGGTATTGAGTCTGGACCTCCTCCCTCCCTTTCTTACATCCAAAGTCTTCAATAATTTATCCAGCCGATATCTCAATATTGTTAATGGTATTAATCATTGGATTGTTAACGCTTATAAAAGATGGCGATGCATGAGAGTTGGCATCTGGTGTTAGAAAAGTTGATTGCAAGTAGGAAGCAAATAGACGTTGCGCCTTGGTAAGTCATAGAGGATGGTAACTTCCGTGGGATCTCTTTGCATACTTCACAAACGACAAGAAATTTCTAGGGTCCTTGATTACTGATTTTTCCGTTCTGTCTATACAGGGTGTAACAAAAGGGGTATGTTAAGCGAAAAGCTATGTAAATAGCCCACTAAAAGGAACCTATCCACAAAATTTCAGACTCGAAATCACATGTTTATTTTTCTAGATAGTATACTAAACAACTCAGGAATGTTCATACAATCTTGAAAAATAAACATGTGATTTCGAGTCTCAAATTCTGGAAATAGGTTCTCTATAGGTATAGTGGGTTGTTTACATAGCTTTTCGCTTAACATACCCTTTCTGTTACACCTTGTATAAGTACTGTAGCATTTTTTTTCTAGATCTTTAGAACGTTTTCGAAGGTAGGAGAAAGATTGATAGTCATCTAGATTGCCGTAGATATTATATATATATATATTTTTTTTCTTTCAAGACTTTTTTCAGTTTAGGGCTGTACCAAGGAGGGAAATTGTTCTTCACACACACCTTACGTGGAACAAAAGCATCGCGCAGTGAATAAATTTTATCATAGAAAGAGCCAACGTCTTCGTTTAGCGAGCCCGTGTTTAGAAAAGTATGCCAGGTATATTATTAAGCTCAGAACACATACCCGTGTAATCTCCTGAGCTGTAGGTATATTTAGTCCTCGTATTTAAATCCAAACAGCTAGGCCAGGGATGGCGAACCAATGGCACGCGTGCCACCCCTGGCATGCAACAAAATAGTTCAGGCACACAGAATGATACAGATGAATCTATGTAGGTACCTACTAGTTACAAAAATAAAATATTTAGCATCCAATTTGCAACAGCAGAATTCGCACAATTTTGTGTATTTTAAAATATTAACATTACTGATCACTGTACTTTTGCGTTTTTTATAAATAGTATATACTTAATACCATCTAAATTTATTTTTGTTTAATAATATCAGTAAGTCTAAATTATTAAATGGCACGTCATAGCTATAATATTATTTGTTTCATAAAAAATGGCACATACTCGTATATCACTAAAGGTTCGCCATCCCTGAGCTAGGCGATATCATAAGTTCCAAGGCTTTATGATGTACATTCTCCGGTACAAGCGAATGAGAGCTTATATTGAGAGTTAGATTATCTTCATATATCATTATATATCATTTGAAAAAACTAAGTCTAAAATTTTATGATTAACATTACGCGCATAATTGAATTGAGACAGATTGCACAGAGTCACTGTGTCGAAGAAGTTCTCTAGTGAAGGCCCAGAAATTCCAAGTGGCTCAAGCGCACCATTTTGAAAACACCAGTCTATTGTGTCGAAATTAAAATAACCCATAGGTAATTATGAATTTATCAGCTGGGCACGAGCTAACTATATCGAAAAGACTAAATGCGAAATTTTGTAATTGTGGTGAGAACGAATAGCCTTGATTCTCATCGCAAAGGTACAACGTGCATTTATGTATATTTGTAAATTGATTTTTGCCATTATTAGTACGAATAGTGACCCATATATCTTCAGCCGAGGATTGCCATTCCGGTCTGTCATAGGCAGATATCTCACGACGTACCGCTAGTAACACATCGCCTCCGTATTTCTGTTTAGTACGCCTGTAGTTCCGGTCTCTTCTCCACACTAGATATTATCGTCAAAGACCTCTCGATCTAAGATACCTTCGTGCAACCATATCTCAGTAATCGAAATTATATTATTATTGTATCTCTGTTTAAATTCTCGGGACTACAGAGTCCCGGTCCTTTGAGAGGCGTGCATCGGGCCGTGGCCAAGATGTAGAGGCCCTTTTAGAGAACTTTTAATATGGTGTGGGATACACATGGCGGATACCATTGCCGACCGCACAATATGATACACCCGGCGATGGTCCCCGCCATGTGCAAGACTATTGGAGTGCAGATCTATGTCATGCGATGGAAACAAAGGTCATGGGCTATGGGGCTGAATGTTGGGTGGGGTTGGGTAACTGGGCTATTGAAGGAGTAGGCTATCTTAGTGAAACTGCGTTGTACCTTTTCAAGCAAATCGATGTCCTTGACAAAATTATGTCAAAGGAATTTGCAAGTACGTTTCTTTTAAAAATATTAGGTTTAGTGCGCAGCCCTCTCGTATTCTGATAATAGATGTTAATTGCACTAGCCATTGCTAATGATGAAGTCGGTATAACTACATAATTACAATTTATATATGGAATCCAGTAAACGTAATAAAGTGTAAATGCCGTATAAATTAGTATAAGCTTTCAAAGGGTGTTGTGTTTCATAAGTATGTCTGTATATAAACCCAAAATATATTATTATGTAGTAGTTTATATAAACGTAAGTGTAAGCGTATGCGTTTATACAGGCATAAGTTAATTTCCAGTAAACCTTAATGCTTAACATGCTAAACTTAAGAAAGAAAAAACTTATCCACGATCCGTGGTCATGCTAGGGGGGCTGGTGATTTGTTTGTGATTTTGTAAACTTTTTATTTTTGTCGGTAAAACTATTAGGGAAATAAATAAAGAATAAAAAAATTTGGGGTAATAATATTTAGGTATTTTTTATTCTTGGGGCTGGAAATCTTAGAGTAGAAATAGGTTGCTCTTGCGAATTTTTGGGAAATAAATGAAAATCACGAAATGAGTGAAGTTGATTGAATTTGTGAATGGAACCATGGAACCAAAACAAACACAAAAAAATGAGTGACTGCCGGTGTCGGTCGCGAGACATGTCAAGCAAGAGGAGTGGAAGCCGACGCGACGTGTTTGTTTTCCTTTCACGATGTGGTAAAATGTGATTTGTGGAGGGAGAACGAGAAATGGTGTTCACCGTCGCGCTACAACTATGAAACAGTGCGGACTTTCTAATCGCGGCGATCGGTTCGTTGGCGATAAGATATTGATACACCTCAAACACGATTTCGCGCTATAACAACACCGAAAGCGACTCCGATATGTCCTACGAAAGTTTATACGAACATTTAGCGGCTCACGGCCAGCAGCATTTGCTGAAGTTTTGGGAAGAACTCGACGAAAATGATCGGCAACAGTTAACATCGGAAATAAAGAAGCTAGACTTAGCCGAGATCAACGCAAGTTTTATCCGTGCGATGGAATCTACTAAAGTAATAGTGGAGAAACTCGAGGATGATTTGAAGCCTATACCTCAGACGCATTATGAATCTGTGCCCGAATTATCTAGCGAAAAGCTTCGTGAATATGAAAGTGCGGGATTTGAGGAGATTTCTCAGGGTAAAGTTGGAGTTTTGTTACTAGCTGGCGGACAAGCGACCAGGCTAGGCTTCGGCCATCCCAAAGGTATGTACAATGTCGGACTACCCTCAAAAAAAACATTGTTCCAAATTCAAGCTGAGCGTATCCTGCGTTTGCAACAAATGGCTGCCGAAGCCACTGGGGTAGAAGGTAAAATTACCTGGTATATCATGACATCGGAGCACACTAAAGCCCCAACTGCAGAATTCTTCAAAAGTCATTCCTATTTTGGTCTAAATAAAGAAGACATAGTATACTTCGAACAAGGCAGACTACCCTGTTTTGATTTTGAGGGGAAAATTCTGTTGGATGAAAAATACCATCTCTCATCAGCACCGGACGGCAATGGTGGACTCTACCGTGCATTGAAGACTCAGGGTATACTTACAGACATGTCTACACGTGGAGTAAAGCATTTACATGCTCATTCCGTTGACAATATTCTGATTAAAGTGGCTGATCCAGTGTTTATCGGTTACTGTAAGAGTAAAAATGCAGATTGTGCCGCTAAAGTAGTTGAAAAGTCTTCTCCGAGTGAAGCCGTTGGTGTTGTATGCAGGGTGAACGGTCACTACAAGGTGGTGGAATATTCTGAGCTTACCGACGAGGCAGCTGAGCAACGTAACCCCGATGGGAGACTCACATTCTCAGCAGGTAACATTTGCAATCATTACTTCTCTTCCGAATTCCTACAAAAAATATGTGAGTATGAAACTAAGTTAAAACTCCATGTTGCTAAGAAGAAGATACCGTATGTTGATGACGGTGGTGTAAAACAAAAACCGTCAGAACCGAATGGTATTAAAATGGAAAAGTTTATATTTGATGTATTTGAGTTTGCTGAAAACTTTATCTGTTTGGAAGTAGCCAGAGATGTTGAGTTCTCAGCTCTGAAAAATGCTGATTCGGCCAAAAAAGACTGTCCGTCAACTGCCAGGCAGGATTTACTTAATTTGCACAGGAAATACATAAGGGAAGCCGGTGGTATTGTTAATGATGATATTGATGTGGAAATATCTCCATTGCTGTCTTACGGAGGTGAGAATTTAAAAGAACTGGTTAACAATGAAGTGTTTACCATTTCACCATTCCATTTGAGAAGTATTAATGAAGCGGAGACCAATGGTTTGAACGGACATTAAGACTGTTAAATGAGTTACATTGACAATGTATTTGTACATTTACATTTATGTTTATGTTTAACATTTATGTTATATTGGTGATAAAAATGAAAATGTGATATTTCAAAATAATAATACAAATTTTACATTTTTTTATGAATATTTTAAATTATTTTGTTAAAATCACAATCACAAAGATTCTTTGATTATTAGATTGTCAATGATAATATAATCAGGACTTCACCTTCATTAAGTATTTGATAACATAATGTGATTTGATATGATACAACACATTTAATAAATAGATGTCTTCTTGGTCTTTTTAATTAAATTATTTCTAATGGTAGCTAATTGCATATTCTAAAATGTTATATGTAAATTGGAAAGCCCCAACTCTGTATTTATAAGGTAGGTACAACATACTGTAATTTATTTTATGATCTCATAGTGCCATGAAAACGTATGGCGTAAATAAAATACATAAATTACATTCCTTACGAAATCTCGAATTACGAAAATATTAGAATGACATGAGTGCGAAAAATAATAATAACTTTCTGAAGTTTCTATTTCAAATAGAAATTTGTGTTACATAGTAACTGGCCTTTATTATGTGGGGCTCAATAATTTAAATGTACTTCTGTAGGTTATAAAAAGGTTTTGAAATATAAACTTAATAAATCAGAATAACCCCTACAAAATGGAAAAATTGTCCCAACGTTTTCAAATCAAAAAGCAACTTTTGTGAAGTCCGTTTTAAATAAATTATGTGACTACCTACTATTTCCTTGAATTTTGTTAGTTCATCTGTTGAAGAAAAAAAGATGGTCATACTATTTATTGCACATTCACAAAAGAAATATGGTATACAACATAAAAGAAGAGATGCATGTACAATGGCAAGCTTATCTCTACAAGAGATTTCTTCCAGCAAGCCAAGCAAGTAAAGAGAAATTGTTAAACAAACAAGGTAACATGTGCATATTGTATTATTATTATGCGATTTATGATTTAGATGCAATTTTAAAAATTAGTTAAAAACTATAAATAAAATAAATACACATCAATAAATATTTCATGGCACTAAGTAGGTACCAAATTCTTTTTTAAACCTATTTCCTTACATAAATACAAAGTATTCCTTTAAAAAAGTCAATGTAACTAATAAATCTATGACATGGTCATTGTACAATTATTAATTATATTAATTTCTTAATAATAATGCTCGTTTTCTGATAGGTATCTAAAAAAACATTTTTTTCTTTAGTTAGTCATCTAGGTACATATTAACTATTTATATTCTTTTGGGTGGTGTTTATTTAATTATTTTTTACAAGATTCGGTTTTCTAGCTACAGAGAATGAGTATTATTTAAGTTATAATAACAAATGTAAGATATAAACTTAAATTATAGGTTAATAAAAATATAATCTAAAGATTAAATTTTCCAGTTTTTTAAGTATTCAAAATGAAATTATCACAATTGTTTTGCTTTCATTAATTTACTACGTGTTGTATGTAAAGTTTATACAGAGTTTTTATTAGAAAATGGAAAATATGTAATTATAACATTAAAAACACCAAACTGCCTAACAATAAAAAACATCACAGTCTAAAGTCATTATTTTATTATATTTAGTGTAAACTTATAAATATGTCCAATGTAAAATTTTAAGACTTGTAAATAATATTCCTTTAAAATAAATATGTATGTTTTTTAAACTTTTTGTTTTTTTTTTTATTACGTTACTAGTGGACGCCCACGACACGGTCCGCGTCGACTACAGAAAAAACTAAATTTCGAAATTATTCATCATAAGTTTTGGTTGATAATTGACGGCCGATTGGTCTAGTAGGTAGTGACCCTGCCTGCGACGCCATAGGTCCTGGGTTCGAATCCCGGTAGGTACAAACATTGATATGATGAATATCGATGTTTGTTTCTTAGTCATGGATGTTTCTATACTTATATATGTATTTATATACCGTTGCTTAGTACCTACAAAAGATCATTTACGCAGGAGATAATAGTGTGCGCAAACACAGATGCAGTATTTTAAACTGAAGTGTTCCGTTGCATTCTAGATAAGATTTCGTACAAGACGCGAATAAATATTAATATTACTTCTAATTAGCAAAAGCAAGCTTTGAATTTGTGAGGCCCTCGGACACAGGGACATAAAATCAGTAAGTCAACATAGGTACATAGCCAATTTCCCCACTCTTTTTACATACATCGGATATGGCTCTTTACACTTTACGTAAATGGGTTAGCTGGAACTGCAGGTTCATGGAATATCCCACGTTTACCATTGCGGGGACAGATGTAAAGGATCTGTGACCAGCCCCCGTATGATGAATTTGATGAGCGAGATGTCTCACTTCAAACGTCAAATTCACAGAGCTACATATTAACAACTAGATAAACTAAGTGTATGTACTTTGCATGTAATAAATAGACTTAGGGATTAGAAAAGACACTAGTTTTCGAGTCAGGACTGAAGGAATTAGGGCTGATAGAAGTGGTTTGCAATCCCTTTTAACACACCAAGTAGAAACACTTGCCTTGTCTAGTTATTACTTAGCTCTGTGGATTTGACGTTTAAAAGTGAGACATCTCGCTCTCACCAAATTCATCATACGGGTGCAGTTGCTGCTATGTTAGCCCAAGTTCCTTAGTCGACTCCTACGACATGCTTGGAAGGAGATGCAGCTGATGTATTCCAATGAAGCCCCGGATCAGCATAATAATTATCCTGGCATAGTTGTTCCCTACATCTCTCGCTATGCACACATCAAATTCAATTAAAATCCGTGAAGCCGACTTGTGAAAACCTCTTTATTAATTTGGATTGCAAAGCGCGTGCTAGCTATTTAATAAACCTCGAGTTGCAGAACCAGTTTGGCAGCATTGTCCGGGTTTTGTAATAGGTATTAAATTAAATACAATTTACCGGAATTTTAAAGATTTTAGTGTCTAAAGTAAGTTAGCTTAAGTATAAAAACTTTTCTTTATAAAATTATTAATAAAGAAATGGAAAAAATTCCTCACCCGGGTGGGAATCGAACCCACGACCTCTGCATTCCGCGTGTCAGTGCTCTAACCACTGAGCCACCGGGTCAATTACTCGGATGACGAATTTTACCATCTCTTTTCTAAATTACATGTTGGCAACGTTATTTTTCATCCCGATAGCTATACACTAGCCAAATCTTCTTTCTTTCTTCTCCTTTGTTTTAATATGACTGGAGTCTTCTCTTTAAATCTGCAAATGGTGTTCTCTCACCACCGAGCCTTACACCCTCTGCTAACCCTCAAATCTGACGACTTATGAGTGTGATCACAGGCAACTAGGTACAGTGGCGATGTGAAACTAGGCTAACTGGAGTCAAGGCGCGTTCCCATTATGTCGTAACGACAGAATCGTGTAGTTTTGAGTGTCGTTGCTTTAATGGAGGTGTTCTTGACTCTATGATACGATTAATTTCATTATTTCAGATTTATTTCAGACGGAAACCGCTTATTTTATGTTGGGAACAGTTAGAGAAGATAGTCGTCCAACGATAAATTGACTAACATAACGACAATACTGTACAAGTCAGTAGAGAGGACAAGAGGATTTTGGTGTTTTGTAGGCGATGGGCTGACGACCTGTCACTACTAACAGAACTTGTACATCTCAACTATACCCTCAAAATTGGTCAGAAATGGCAGCATATTATGGTTCTATGGGCCCTTGGTGCTCTACCTACCCCATAAGGGATAAAGGCGTGATAATATGTATGTATGTGTGTGTGTATAATGACAATAGTTGTATAACGCCCTTATGTAAGGGGAAATGATACATACGAGTAAACAAAATCTGTGATAAATAGGTACCTACCTATAAAACTGATTTTTTATATTTTATTTATTCACTATGGGTGCGCCCACCACCGGGCCCTACACCCTCCACTGACCCTCGGATCTGATAACTCATAATTGCGACAACAGGCACTTGCACTAACTACAATCGCCATGAGAAACCAGACCCGAGCACCTAGCATGCAAGACGATACATTGCACCATTCCGAAATCAAAAACTAGATAAATAATCTACATATGTTTCGCCAACAACCGTGGCATCCTCAGGATTATAGAAATTAGTAAATTAGTAAACCACTAATTCGTGGTTCCGAATTGTAACGCCTAATACAATTTCATTTATATTTTATTTATTCAACATTATGATGAGCCTTTAATACAAAACTTAACAGTTGTGTCGAGACTAGAGTTCTTTGAAAGTGAAAGGTAAGGTCAGCCGAGTTTAGAATGTCTTTGTTAATTTTACGTAGCACCATTGCGTGGTATATTCGAGAAATGTTTAGTCTCTATCGCGACACTCATTTGAAAACCCACGACTTAGTCCGCACAAGACTGCCATGGGGGGTATTTGCCCATAGTCACCACGCTGGGCAGGCGGGTTGGTGACCGCAGTTTGTATTTTGGACTATGTTGTCAACACGGGAGGCGCTGCTGCCCACCTCCCGGAAACCCTTAATCGCCTCGTACGATACCCACGGGCAGGCATGGGGTGGTACGAATTCTACTCTGCCGGCACCACGCGGCATGGTACAATAATCTACTAATATTATTACACCTATATAAAGCTGAAGAGTTTGTTTGTTTGAACACGCTAATCTCAGGAACTACTGGTCAGATTTAAAAAATTCTTCCAGTGTTAGATAGCCCATTTATCGAGGAAGGTTATAGACTATATATGACCCGCTGCGGCTTCGCACGGGTGCTTTCATACCTGACTGAATCTTGGGCCTTTACTGCCCAAGATTGACGCTTGACGCATCTTCAGTCAAATATCCGAAACTTGACCATTAGACTATAATGCATATAGCATTATTGCTCACGTATGTCTTAGTCACAGCAAGCAGGTAATGCCTTGAATAACTTGCAGTGCGTTGATCTCTATAGCATGATCGAAAAGAGCAAGCAATCGCGAAATATAATCACGAATTAGCATAAATGAAAAGCCCTATTACACAGGTACATGAATATATGGCAATCGCGCTAAATGATAACGTTTTTATCGGCTCTATAGAGCGTTCGCAGTTTCGCACCACGTTTCGTATAATGACGGGACACATGGATGGATAGAGTGCTAATGTCCTACTAACTCACAGAACACAATTTTATTACTCCTAGTACTAACTGCCTCGATGCACCTTGAGACTTTCCGGTACCTCACAATTCCAGTCCTTGACCCTTAGATTGCACTACTGTACATAGCAATACATAGTAATGTGGTACCTACTGGAACTGGTGGTGGACTGGAACTGTGAGGTAACGGAAAGTTGCATCGAGGCATTTAGTAGCACATTAGCACTCTATGACATCTTATGCCTCCATGGACGGGCATTAAACTATTCCAGGAAGCCATATATTATCTTATCTACCCTTCAGAACAGCAGGAGCAAGGAAAATAAAATCGGGAACAAGTTTCTAACTCATCTGAGAGATCGCCCCTAAGTTTCATAGCACGGAAGTAGCAGCTGACATATTCCCGTGAAGGACAAGATCTACGCAAAATGTCTTCAACCAACTACGAGTAATCTGGTAAGAAGTCATTCCGTCCTTGCCATGTGAGTACCTTTTTCTCATGAAGGTAGGTAAGGTAGTTTTCTCATGAACTCATTCTATATTCCATAAATCATAGCTATATTCTATAAAAATATCTTACATAATTATGTCCCACTCTTCCTTTAGCTTGTTAGTAAGATATTTTAGTAAACAAAAGGATTCACAAAGCTAATAAAATTAAAATAAGCAAAAGTGGTTGCGCGGGTTGTCCTTGACATTTTGAATTAGTCGTTCTCGCGCCATAACCGCCATTTTGTTTCCGTTTTATGACATTTAAAAAAGAGCGCACATCTCAAAAATGTAGTAAGTCACGATTTTAGCATTTAAAGGCTGAGTACTTTCGATGCCAGGTAGGTACTAAAATAAATTTCAAATATGTAGTAGGTAATCGAAATGCTATTAATTATTTTTTACTGCCCATTATTATTACTATGTCCCTACATAATATTTTTAGGGTTCCGTACGTCTGAATACAAAAACGGAACCCTTATAGGATCACTCGTGTGTCTGTCCGTCCGTCGCTTACAGTCAATTATCTCCGAATCTATTAGACCGATTAAGTTGAAATTTGGTACACATATCAATTCCTGTGACCCAAACACAGAGGTGTGACGTGAGTAGATGAAATCTGTATATGTCATTTTTGGGGGGGAAGGGGAAATTAAAAAAAAAATCTGAAAACTGCATCGTGTGGCATATCAAATGAAAGGTCTTGTTGAGAAGATCTTAAATGTATTTTTTTGTAATTTTAAAATAAATAGTTTCCAAGTTATTCAAGAAAATAGACGAAAATTGAAAATAGAGATTGTCACACTGTTGGCACATTTAGGGAAAAGCTGAAGGATCACTACCTGTCCATTATATGAATATGCTGTCATTTGTTTTTTTTCCTTTTTTTTTCTTAATGTAGTTTTGTAGTTTCTTAGAATTTGTTTAATTGCACATGTTACCCTGTTGTTAACAATTTCTCTTTACTTGCTTGGCTTGCTGGAAGAGATCTCTGGTAGAGATAAGCTTGCCATTGTACATGCATCTCTTCTTTAATGTTGTATGCCATATTTCTTTTTGTGTATGTGCAATAAAGAATAAAGAAAGAAAGAAAATTGACCATTCCCCCCCCCCTTATCTCCGAAACTACTGAACCTAAAATTTTGAAAAAAATACAGAAATTAGTTTTCTCCTTATAGATTATAGGAAAACCTATAAGAAGTCCATGATATTAAAATAACATGGTAAATCACTCAATATTGTGCGTACCAACTTTTTGTCAGATTTAAAAAAACATGATAGGTAACATCGTACGGAACCCTCTTCACGCGAGTTCAACTCGCACTTGTCGGCTTTTTTTGTATGCCTAAGTAAAAATAAACGATGCAACAGCAATAAATATTGTAGTGTAGGTATTGAGAAAACAATTAAAATGTCATTGATAATGAACTTGTCTCACTTATTTCGCAATCACGTAACCGCTATCGCTAGCTGGCCTAACTTCTTAAGTTCACAAGTCAAGGCTGTTTTAAATGTTGCAAACTTGTAGGTAGGTCTTAAATTATAATATTTATACATAATTATGTATTAATCATACAGTCTTTATTATAAAAAAAAACCTAGGCACGTTTCTACCGGAGTGGACGGACGTGGTTCAGGTGCACCACGGGGAGGAATTTTACCCAGCCTACTGCTGACAATGATGGCTATTTTTATCTTAACCGCAGATATGTAGTAGATCAACATTATATGGGTAAGTAGGTATTCAGGTATAGCTAAAATTATTTATTCGTAACAATTTGATAGACTTCAGTTCACGGGTTCGTTATCACTACTAAATATTATCATATATGTATTTTATTAAGATTTATCGGATGCCTTTGTAGGTATGTATGGCATACCATACCTACAAAGAACACATTTTCCAAATCTGCTTAATCTGTAATTCAGTCATGCAAAACAAAAATTTTATATGTCCTATGGGTAGTAAGTCTTCTCTGGGAGTGAAAAAAAAACGTGTAATACTACAGCTGCTTCTATTCCCGGGCATACTGTACAAGTCAGTAGAGGGACAAGAGGGTCTTGGTGTTGTAGGCGATGGGCTGACCACCTGTCACTACTAACCGAACTTGTACATCTCAACTATACCCTCAAAATTGGTCAGAAGTGGCACCATGTGGTTCTATCGGCCCTTGGTGCTCTGCCTACCCCGTAAGGGATAGAGGCGAGATTTTATATATTATATGAAAATAACACAGAGGTGTCAATAATAACAACAGTAGGCACTCCTAGTTGTATGTGGTACATCTCGTAATTTGCCTTTTTGCTATCAACATGATAAGAACTTCCTCTGTAATCAATTACGCAATTTCCAGGAAAACAATTTCAATAGACGTCTTTTTAATTTGTTCTATTAAATTGATAATAATGTTTTTGTTCATACTCTTTCGATTTTGGCGTCTGGCAAAGCATACAACATGTTATTACAAGAAATTGTTTGTTATACAGTGTGTCTGGGATAGAGTTAGCGATATTTTAAGGGCGTGTTGTACACTTCATTTTATCGATAAAAACACCCCCAATGAAGGGGTCTTACGATTTTAAGGGCGTGTTGTACACTTCATTTGGGGGTGTTACTGCCCACTTCTATCTGAGTAGCGTACCTGTCTGACGGGCTATGGGCGCTCGCGCAAGGGTCCATTTCAAATAACAATAAATTCAAAACCATGTGACTCAGAGCAATAAATGAGGCGTTGTTTTATAGCTATTATTACTAGATTTCTGTAATATACAAAAAAATGCACATTGACGGGCTAGTTTTCATAGCATGTTATGTAATAAGAAAAAAAAACAGACAAATTTGGGACAAAAATCTACATATTATTTTTTTCTGTGGCATTGCTGTTAAGTACCATATGTTTTTTTTAATGATACACAATACTATTAGATTACAAACACGGTTTTTTCTTATGACCTTTGAAATCCAGAGATATTGACAAAATTTACCACTAACATGAAATTTTTTTTAAATTAAAACTCAAAATAACTGTCATTTCTAAAAGAGGGCAGTTAGACCCCCGCGTGAAGGCATTTTTATCGATAAAATGAACTGTACAACACGCCCTTAAAATATCGCTTATTCTATCCCGTACACACTGTATTTTTAAAATTTAAGAAATTGTATTAGGCGTTACAATTCGGAAGTTCAAACATTCACTATGGGTTGGGTTTTAGAGTTTCATAATAATTAGTGGTTTACTAATTTACTAATTTCTATAATCCTGAGGATGCCACGGTTGTTGGCGAAACATATGTAGATTATTAATCTAGTTTTTGATTTCGGAATAGTGCAATGTATCGTCTTGCATGCTAGGTGCTCGGGTCTGGTTTCTCGTGGCGATTGTAGTTAGTGCAAGTGCTTGTTGTCGCAGTTATGAGTTATCAGACCCGAGGGTCAGTGGAGGGTGTAGGGCCCGGGTGTGGGCGCACCCATAGTGAATTTAATTTAAGCTAAACATTGCTACGTAAGCTAAATGGCCTTTACACTTATGGTTTCTTAGGATACCGGTACCGTCATATTATAGCGGCCGAGACTTGTCACACATCGACACCATAAAGAAGGTGTGTTTTATGTCCTAGTGTTACTACACTTTATATTACGGTCATGATCGTAAGTGGTATTCATACACTTGATAGCAAAGGCTAATCGAAAGATAAGTTTACGAGTGTTGGTTTGGTCGGTCACATTCTTGAAGAGTTTTGTCTGATTCGTGAACTATTGAATTGTTTATGCCTGTTCCTTATCGCCACTTTACAATGAAGGCTAATCTAGGAATACGCAATAAAATTTCCTTTCAAATAGGTCACTTCATGTACAGCACACTCTCAAGTTGTGAACAATATATTTACGATCATTTCACAAAAAAAAAATTACACACAGTTTTCACCAGTTAGCTAAGTCCACGTTGTAAGGAATGAGTTCACCGCCGTCTTTTAGGCACAGATGTAAACGAACTTTTATACAGGGTGTAACAAAAGGGGTATGTTAAGCGAGAAGCTATGTAAATAGCCCACTAAAAGGAACCTATCTACAAAATTTCAGAATCGAAATCACATGTTTAATTTTGCAGCTTCTATGGAGAATTTCTAATCAACTTAAGAATGTTCATACAATTTTGAAAAATAAACCTGTGATTTCGAGTCTCAAATTTTGGAAATAGGTTCTCTATAATGTTCTTTTTACATAGCTTTTCGCTTAACCTTACCCTTTCTGTTACACCCTGTATGAGTAGCCTATGTATTGGTATACTTACTTTATTTATGTAGTAAATTATTAAAATTACATACATGATTTTACTTACTGTAAATTATTTATTGTGGTAGTATGGTGTTGTATAGTGAAAAGCAGGAAGGTATAACTAAGTCTTGAATTCACAGGTCACGCTCATAATAGACCAGGAGCTGCAGCCCTATTGGTAACTATCGCCAGTAAAACTTTTGGGTATTGCTAAATAAACCAGTTGTTGTCTGAGAGCCGACGGTGTTTCATTGAAAACAGTACACGGCGACAGCGGTGGGATTTAGTATCTCGTATCATATACTGATACAAATATTAGTATCAGTATATGATACGAGTATTAAATAAAATACTAATATTAAATTTACTAATATTTGGTTGATACAACACTGGCTATCTACTGGATGGAATAATATGTTCACAGATTACCGCGTTTGGTTTTCCAAAGGAACTCGGGCATGCACTCAGGCGATAAGCTAGCCACTTGTCACTGATCATTAACATCTGGCCCCGCTGTGCTGAGCGTGGCTGTGGGATCCTGAGGATCTAGCTATCCCAGTTTGGAAACAAAGCAGTGTCTATAATATAATATAATATAATATGTAATGTGACGGCCGCTTGGTCTAGTAGGTAGTGACCCTGCCTGCGACGCCATAGGTCCTGGGTTCGAATCCCGGTGGGTGCAAACATTGATATGATGAATATTGATGTTTGTTTCCGAGTCATGGATGTTTCTATACTTATCTATGTATTTATATACCGTTGCTTAGTACCCACGACACAAGACCTTAGGGATCTTAATGTGGGACTAGGTTAATGTGTTGTGTAGTGTGAAAAAAAAGAAAAAAAAAAAAAAAAAAAAAAAAAAAAAAAAAAAAAAAAAAAAAATATGTACCTACTTCTGGACCTATGCAACAAAAGAGCAGACTTTAGTTAGACTATGATACAGGCTCTTAGACTATAATAAAAGGCTTACAATACAGTCGATGGCCTTCCGATTTGAAAGTAAGTGACCTTAAGTTGACTTTATAATTATAATAACTTTTAAGGAGACTTGTTTATTTTTACTATTAAATTGCTCATTCCTATTCTTTATTGTACCTACTACAAAATATAATTTAAAAAGGCGAACTTATCTTTAACAGAAATTTCTTCCGCCAGCTAGTTCTTGTTAAATAATTCGCAAACACGCTTTCGTGAAAACCTTTTTGTCTATACTAGCCATGAGGATACAAGTCCTACAGATCCTGGGGTCATAATATCCGCAAAGTGATAATCCTGTCGGTCACCAACCCGCCTGCCATCGTGGTGATTGGGCAAAACCCCCTGCCCTGGGGGAGGCCTACGTCCAGCAGTGGACTGCAAATAGGCTGAAGAAGAAGATATTCCTGTACTAATGTGGGGCTTCACTAGTATACCAACCGCATCGCCTTCCGTGCATGTCGTAAGAGTCGACTAAGGAACTCAGGGGCGTTCTCTCAGGCGATGAGCTAGCAACTTGTCACTGACTGTGTTAAATGTGGCTGTAGAATCTCCCTCGCGATGCTGCAGCTCTGGCTACCCCATTTCGAGAATACAGCCATGTGCATAATGTGTATAGGTGACATTCCCATGTCATATTACTAGCGGCCCGCCCCGGCTTCGCGCGGGTGCAGTGCTGATATACAGATATAAACCTTCCTCTTGAATCACTCTATTAATTTAAAAAACCGCATCAACAGCCGTTGCGTAGTTTGAAAGATCTAAGCATACATAGGGACGGACAGACAGTGTGAAGTAACTTTGTTTTGTACTATGTTAAGTCGCCGCGTGGTACCGGCAGAGTAGAGTTTGTACCACCCTATGTCTGCCCGTGGGTATCGTACGAGGCGATTAAGGGTTTCCGAGAGGTGGGCAGCAGCGGCTCCCGTGCTGATAACAGTCCAAAAATCACACTGCGGTCACCAACCCGCCTGCCCAGCGTGGTGACTATAGGCGAAATCCCCATGGCTGTAGCCTTGTGGCGCGCCCTGGGGGAGGCCTACGTCCAGCAGTGGACTGCAATAGGCTGAAGAAGATGTTATGATTAACGTAAGGCTGCCTTTCCAACAAAGATGTGCTATGCTATGTTGCCATGGATGTATTTGATATCCACCATCAAATTCATTAACAACATTTTAGACCAATCTTCTATCTATATCTTCTACAGGGTGTAACAAAAAGGGTATGTTAAGCGAAACGCTGTGTAAATAGCCCTTTATAGAAAACCTTTCCACAAAATTTGTGACTCGAAATCACGAGTTTATTTTTCAAGATTGTATGAAAATTCCTGAGATGTTTAAGAATTCTACACACGTATCTGGAAAAATAAACATGTGATTTCGAGTCTTAAATATTCTGTATAGGTTCTCTATAGTGGGCTATTTACATAGCTTTTCGCTTAACATACCATTTTTGTTACATCCTGTATATCTATACATATAATAAAAATGTAACCGATCGCTGTCTGTACGTGGAAGATATATGTATGAGAAAAAATATTATAGGAGACCTTTATCAACGCAATAGTACCCAGTATAATGATTTTTGGAATTTTTGCCTGTGTGTCTGTTTATCGGTTTGTCTGTTACGGCTAAATCGATTTCGAAGCAGTTTTCAGTAATATATTGTGACAGATCCCACTTCACATATAGGCTACTTTTTATCCCGGGAAAATGTTTTTATCCCGGATAATTTCGACATTTTGTTTTTTCTGTAGACCACGCGGACGCAGTCGCGGGCGTCCAATAGTGAATGAATGTGATTGGTAGATATCACGCATTTGTAGCAACCGGTAGCCTAGATTGAACATCTCTGGTGGAAATACACGGCCTTAAGCTTTCAAACAATCACTTAAGTGTATAAGTGAAATTGTTATTATAAATAAGTAGGCATTACCTAGATATAATTCTATAGATTACTAGAGACACTAGAATTTTATGTACCTACTTGTGGACGCCCGCGACTACGTCCGCGTGGACTACAGAAAAAACAAAATGTCGAAATTGACTTAGTCCCACACTAAGATCCCTAAGGTCTTGTGTCGTGGGTACTAAGCAACGGTATATAAATACATAGATAAGTATAGAAACATCCATGACTCGGAAAAAAACATTTTTACGTGAAAGAGTAACATACATCCATCCATCCATCTATCTATCCATCCATTTTTAATATTAATCACAGATCTCACAGTCGAACGGCGCAAGCAGTTTTGTGGGACGTTGTACCTAATCTTAAGTTTTGGAATGTTAAACATAATAAATAAATAATAAATATAAAATTCATCCGTCCTTACTTACAAACTTTCGAATTTATAATATTAGTAGGATATTTACTTAGTAAGGCACAATCAGTTAATTAAACGATATTCCCCAAAAAACGTTAGATTGAGAGTTAGTTACTTTTGATTTCGAAAAGTTTTTTAAACTTTGAATAATATCAAGACACGGCAGCACCCATCTATTCTAGCTATTAATTTGCCCATTGCTTTCCCCAAAATATTAACTTTGTCGAATTTTAATAGCAGATACTTTTTAATTGAATACCTATGTATATTATTGTCCTAGGGATGCTATAACGTATTGGAAAAGTTCTAAAAATAGCGCGAATTGTGGCGTTCAATAAACCCGTAACATGCGCTATCGTTCGGTTGCGTCTTGGCAAAACCTCTACCTATAGGTCTAACAGGTGTTTGCATTTAATTAAGTAAGACTATTTTCAAAAGTTGAAATAATAAATTATAGTATCGCAGGAATCTACGATTTATAAAACGACTCTGTGTTTTATAGCGTTAGTGTAGTAAATAACTTTTGAAATGGGTTTTGAAGTAAGTAATTTATTAGATACAATAATACAGGAACTAAAGTTAAAATAAATATAACATATAATTTCGTAAATAAGTTTTTAGGTATAATTTCGTAAATTAATTTTAAAGAAATATACCTAAGTGAATTTTACTTAAATGTTAGTAATAGTTACAATATAGCTTTACGCGGATAGTTGATAAAATCTTCTATTGATTTTATTCTAAGAAAGAAGTTAGAACTTGTTCCTGTTAGCACACTCTTGGCGGCTTATTGGCGGAATCAAAAACTAGGTGGATTCATTAATAACAATCAAATCATGTGTATTATCTAATTTATTAAACCTTGTAGTAACATGTAACTTGGAACAGACAAACCTAACTCTAAAACATATTTACAAATAGAAAATTATCTAATTATTTCATTCAAGTTAAATTTTAACTTGAGTGAGTTTGTCGTTCTAGCGTTTGGCAATACGCGTCCGCACAGTCTGTCTTTTGCAACACCCGTAAAAATTCAGATGTAGCTTACATCGCTGGTTGCCCTCCTAGCTAAACCTATTTTCAATTCGGTCGCGTTTTAAATTTTACATTTGGTATCTCTTTCTCACACATTGAAGACCCATCATTATCTCTCTTCTAAATATTGAGCCCCCAAAGAAAAAAAGATAAGATAATGGAATGGCGAACCGAATATGACATTTTGCGAAAGTCGAAAACCTTAAATAAATATTAATTTTATCACTATCAAATGTGTTTAAAACAGTTTAATGAATTAAAAATGGAAGATATAAACTCAGACTGTGCTACGGGTGTAAAAAGTCTTTGCGTGCATCAGTTTACCGTTGCAGTATCTTAAAAATATAAATGCAATCCGTCGCATTTAAATCATAAATAAATCGTCAATATTACAGCATTTTTGCTATAATTTATGTATAATTTTAGACTCCCTAAGAATAAATCTTTATAATTTATTATCCTGCAACTAGTGGTTTTCCTTACAAAGATAGTTTTCTAATTACAAAATTTACGAGTGCAACTTGGGTGCAAGCAACCAATATTTTTCCCAAGTTACTTTACCCAATCGTTTTGTGAACACTGGAACGATGAATTATAACTAAAAAATAGGAATTAACTCTAAATGCCAAAGATGTACAGTTTGTTTACTGATTGTGATACCTAGTAGAGCGTTTAATTTGTGAAGTGAAGTGAGCTAAAATGGTTACAATGAACTCATCAGATAAGGCGACTCCGAAGGCCTGCCAGCAAGGACCCTCAAGGTACATAGAATAGAATTTTATTTTACTTGCCATTTTACAGGGTACATAACAGGTGTTAGATTAGAGATGAAAATAGTAGATGCAGAATCTTCTATACAGCTATAAACATAAAGCATGCAAAAAATGGTTATATCTTCTTCAAAATAATACAGACAACGCAACAACATACATAATATTATTTCGCTGACATAATATTTGCCGGTTACAGTGGAGGTCATTGGGGTAGGTATGTTCAGTAGTGGACTTCACATAGCTCAAATGTTGATGATACAAATATAAGCACTTAAATTGGCTGGGACACAGTATTTAAATAGAAAGTTAATAAGCTAGACTTGTACATTTTCTAGGAGTTTATAATAAATAGCATTAGTTAAACTTAAAAAAGGCTAGCAAGTCCCCCAACATTAGCAATATGGTCGATTCCGACCATGGAGAATGTATAAAAGAGGAGGTGGGACTATGAACTCGTAGTGTGCAAATCGTGAGGCTATGACGTCATGATAGGGGCGGAGCTTCAGGGCCAGTGTAACGCAGTAGCTGTAACCACACCCTTATGCAAGTAGTTTGGCTAGTTACTACAAGGTGGTTTTTATGTAAACGGGCAGGGCTACAGTGTTAGGATGCTCCCTTCGTCCCATACTTGAATCGCTTCATATGCTAGCCATGTTTATCTAATCCAGAATGGGGTATCTCGAAAAACAAAACAAAAACATAACTTTCTTTTGTTACAGGGAAAATTCTAAATGCATCAAAGAAGATAAGGAGAAAGACAAGGACAAGGATAAGGAGAAGAAAGAAAATGCTATTTCAACTTTACCGGCCAACGTTCAGGCTCTGATCTCCACGATACCTTCACCGGAAGAATCTCCTAACTATCTTGTTTATAAGAAGGTGAGATATCCTGCTTTTAGAGTTGCAGAGCCAAATGGCGAAAAAAACTGAAACCTTATATCTCACCTTCGGTAGAACAACGGCACAATTGTCAAAAATTGCAAGAAGCAATTGTGCCCTTGTTCTACCAAAGTGGCGATATGTAGATTTGTAATGTTTGTCTGTGTGTCTGTTGTGCGGTGGCCACAGTTTTGCACTCTCTAGTTGGCACCTATTATAGATAGTACTAACAGCTAGTACAGTTGTCTGTGACTTTGTCTGTGTGGACTACCGATTGTAGCCTATGCTTCTAAGTACTCTCTAAACTACCTATATCATGGAAATTTCATAATGATTGGTTGAGTACTAATTTTCGTATTTGTATTGTAATATTAGATAGTATATTGGATGTGTCCAAAATGCAGTGATAGGCCCCCGGCTTTGGCTTTGCTATTGCTTTTACGTAATCAGGGGGCTGGTCTCTCCTTACCATATGGGACTTAAAAGATGAAGAATTTGCATGATTATAATGTTTTATATATATACAGGCTGATTTTTGGTCGTCAACGTTCCCGAAAACTACGGAATCTCCTCATCATCACGATCATTTTTCTTCATGGAAGCATACCTGGGAAGTGTCTGGTTTCCAAAATATTAGGGTCCAAAGTTGAGTAAATAGACTGCGTTTTTCTGCATAAATGCACATAGACGCGCGTAGCAGGATTTTTTCACGAAAAATAATTAATATCTGTCTATAAAAAAACTAACATAAACACTAGACACTATAAATTTCGCACGATCAAGGAATTTAAAATTTTTTTTCAAAAAAAAAAATTTTTTCCCAAAAATTTTTAATTTTTTTTTTTTTTGCCATAAACTTACTTTATTTCATGTATAGAATACGTACCCTTTGTTAAAGGTGGCCACAAAAAACACCCTGTATATCTGTTCTCTTAAGTAGTTAATCTTTTTTAAAATGTGTACTTATTTATTTATACAGGATGTAACAGAAAGGGTATGTTAAGCGAAAACCTATGTAAATAGCCCACTATATAGGTAGAGAACCTATTTTCAAAATTTGAGATTCAAAATCATATGTTTATTTTTCAAGATTGTATGAAGATTCCTGAGTTGTGTAGGAATTCTCCATACTATCTGGAAAAATAAACATGTGATTTCGAGTCTGAAATTTTGTGAATAGGTTCCTTGTAGTGGGCTATTTACGTAGGTTTTCGCTTAACACACCCTCTCTGTTACACCCTGTATAAAAAGTACCTAATAATTACAGATGGAGAACATTATAGAGAGGATGCAGGATGAGAATGACGGGGTTCCCGTGAAGACTGTGAAGAGCTTCATGTCCAAGATACCTTCGGTAAGTAAATAAAATAAATTAAATTGTATTAGGCGTTACAATTCGGAGGTTCAAACATTCACTATGCCCTGTGGTGGGCGAACCCATAGTGAATAAAATAAAATAGGTATCTAGAGCATTGTAGGGGCTTGGTTCCACCAGACCACGTAAACATTGCGTTGTTAGAAATGGGGTAGCCTGAACTGCAAGGTCTCAAACAAGATCGCACAGCCCCGTTTAGCAGAGCGGGATCAGTGATAAGGGGTCATCCATAAATTACGTCACACGAATTTCATGATTTTTTGCCCCTCCCCCCCTCCTTGTCACAGCTGGTCACATTTGTGAGACCCCCCTAGTGTGACGTCACATTTAGCTTTTTTCGCTTAGAGATTATTGAATGAAAATATGACGTCACGAAATTTAGGACCCCTCCCACCCCCTTGTCACACAATGTCACCGTTTGACGACCCCCTCCCTCCCCCTTAACCTGTGACCCCTTAACATGGCCCCCTAAGTTGTCAGCTTACTGCCGGACGTGAACGGATGCAGATGCAGCTGATGTATTCAGTGGAGCCCGCACAGGAATTGCTGTTTGTTAGTGGCATAGTACTGCACCCGTATGATGAATTTGGTGAGAGCGAGCGTCAAACTCACAGAGCTATTAAGAACTAGATAAACTAAGTGTACTTTGCATGTAAAAATAGACTTAAGAATCAGAATAGACACTCGTTCTCGAGCCAGGACTGAGTGAATTAGGGCTGATAGAAGTGGTTTGCAATCCTTTTTTACACACCAAGTAGAAACACTTGCCTTGTCTAGTTATTACTTAGCTCTGTGGATTTGACGTTTAAAAATTAGACATCTCGCTCTCACCAAATTCATCATACGCGTGCTGGTGATAATAAATAAATATTCACCCCTTCACAACAGATTAACGTAAGTTCCACAGTACGTTCCCTAAGGTCTTGTGCCGTGGGTACTAAGCAACGGTATACAGATACATAGATTAGTATAGAAGCATCTATGGCACGGAAACAAACAAATCCATGTTTGTACCTGCCGGGATTCGAACCCAGGACCTACGGCATCTCAGGCAACGCCACTACCGACTATACCAATCGGCTATCTAAACGAGCGTCGAAATTCTGCAGGTGTTCACGGGCTCAGACCTGGTCTCCTGGATAGCCAAGAACCTGCAGACAGATGACACGGCCGAGGCGCTGCATCTGGCTCATTTGCTGGCTGCACACGGGTATCTGTTCCCGATCGACGACCATTGTCTCACGGTTAAGAATGACAACACTTACTATAGGTATGTTATGTTTGTAGGTATAGAAATAGATTTTTTTATAGAAAAAATTGGATCCTAAAGAGTTATACTCGTATCTAGGGTTGCCAACTCCTATACACAGATTTGAAAAACGGGACATCTACAAATTATAACAAGCAGTGGCGCATCCTGGTTTTTTAACCCGCCCTATAATAGGTATAGTATAACGCGAGCGAAGCGAGCACGAAATTTTTGCATTTTATTCCAGAGTCTTTGTGAACAAAAAAATGATCATTGTTGTTCGACTTGCAAGTGTTAAAGCGCGACCGAAGCGAGCGCAGAAATTTTAACTTATATTGAATGCTTAGATGATTTTTATAAAATTTCTACATAATTTATTAAACCAGAAAATAATTGAATAATTGGCCGAAATAATGTGGAGGTATTATTAAATGATCCACTATCAACCTATGTCCAATTGGCACCTTAAAAAGACATAATAAAATGGTTAAAGGATTGTTACACATACAAACTACTTTTAAATTCGGAATGTCAAGTAGATGAAACTTTATTATTTATTATTAAAATTCAAGATTTATGTATTACATGCTCTGCGCCATAATCATTTAAAAGATAGTTTTTTACATCAACTGGGAAGGATTCACCTGAAAACGGGACATTTGGCGTGGCGCAGACACTCAAAACGGGACGCGTTATTTAGACCAATTTAGGCCACGCGGGACGGTTGGCAACCCTACTAGTATCCCATCTGGCTTCATCACTACACTGCCTACAATACTTGAAAATTGCTCTCGATTTCTCTCTTCTTTCGCTATGGAACCATACCATATGAAATACATATCTACAGGGTGTAACAAAAAGGGTATGTTAAGCGAAAGGCTACGTAAATAGCCCACTGTAGAGAACCTATCCACAAAATTTGAGACTCGAAATCACATGTTTATTTTTCAAGATTGTATGAAAATTCCTGAGATATTTAAAAATTCTCCATACTATACTTACACACTTTACATACACTCAAAAAACATTTTTTTTTAAATATTAAATAGGCTTACGCTTGACCACAACACCGTTACAGTATAAGATGGAGCGCGCTTGCCTAAAAGAAACCGGTTCACTCTCGACTTGAAGACCGCAAAATTATAGTTCATGGGGAACAGGGATTCAAACAGGGAGTTCCACAGCTTGGCCGTTCGCACTATGAATGTAGAAGCAAATCGCTTAGTACGAGTTTTCGGCACTTCAACTGTGAACCGGTGTCGCCTTGACGTTTCCCTGGTCGTCCGGTGCTACATAACACTCTTTCTGGCGCAGTCGGTTAATAAATCCGAATTAAGAAGTTATTTACCTTAACCTGTAACATAGAATTTACTTATAGGGGCCTTATAATGAAAAATATTACTATTACATAATATGTTATGTATGTATATTTTTTGACGTGAAACGTCTTTAAAATCGCGCCGAAACATACGGGTACCAGGTTTAAAAACTGGACCGTAACGAAAAGGTCTATATCATCGTACCTTAATAATTAAAAAACTATTAGTCTTAGAAACAAAAATGTGGTGTAAATATTTCACTTATATAGTCAGCTCGCTGTTATGACATTGAGTTCGTGTCGGGGTCAAGCGGGGCGGCGGGGGAGGGATACTGCGATAACTGTGCGAAACCGGCGCTCATGCTTGTTTCTATTCAGTGTAACTCGTGACTCCGACTTTATAGCGTGGTGATTCTTTCGTGTGTTTGTCAAGTTTATTTGAACCGATTGATTTATACAAAAATAAGTGTAATTTGGACAGTATTTATATCTATACTAATATTATAAAGCTGAAGAGTTTGTTTGTTTGTTTGTTTGAACGCGCTAATCTCAGGAACTACTGGTCTGATTTGAAAAATTCTTTCAGTGTTAGATAGCCCATTTACCAAGGAAGGCTACAGTCTATACAACAACCTGCCCGGCTTCGCACGGGTACAACGCCCCCTCACGCGGACGAAGTCGTGGGCGGCTGCTATTTAAAATAACCAGAAAGTGACAATAAATATATAAACATTTGCTATGTATTTTATGTTTCTATTACGTACCTGTTCTTTTTTTATTAAAATACTTAAAACAGCGTCCATCTTGTTTTCATTTCAATCTTTTACTTTAAAAGCGATTCGCTAACATAGACGTTTCACGTTAAAACCAACGGCCGTGTGCCCCGACACAGCCCCACCCGCTTTTTTTTTCAGATTTCAGACTCCGTATTTCTGGCCATCCAACCAGTGGGAACCGGAAAACACGGATTATGGTAAGTCCGTTTTATGTTTATTTATGTAACTTTCAGGGACGCCGAGAATCTTATAAAATACATAATATAGTGAATGCCCGCGACTCCGTACGCGTGGACTGCAGAAAAAACCAAATGTCGACATTATACAGGATAAATGTATTTAGTAATTTTTGATTACTACAAAGTTTTAACTGCTAACCGTGACTAAATATGAATTTTGTAATTTTAAACTTAGATAAAATAGACTTTTGCTTTAAATTAGTGCTAGATGTAACTTTAGTCTATAGTTTATATACCATACATATAATCACGCCTTTATCCCTTACGGGGTAGGCAGAGCACCAAGGGCCGATAGAACCACATGGTGCCACTTCTGACCAATTTTGAGGGTATAGTTGAGATGTACAAGTTCGGTTAGTAGTGACAGGTGGTCAGCCCATCGCCTACAAAACACCAAGACCCTCTTGTCCCTCTACTGACTTGTACAGTATGCCCGGGAAGAGAAGCAGCTGTATTATACGTTTTTTTTTCACTTCCAGAGCAGCATAGAAGAATATAGGATATACAGGGTGTTTGTGACAGCCAGGCAAATATTGATATGGCGACTTCAGACCATGATTATGAGGCGAAAACGATTGAAAATTTCCGGGAAAAAATTGTGTAGCTCGTTTAAGTAGGCCCAAAAAGTTTACTAATCAACCCCATGGGAGAGTCACAAGTGATCTATAAAACAGCAATGTCCTCGTATCACACAATAACCAAACAAGCCAATTTAAATAGTCACAGGATCACCCGATACAATTCGCGCGGAAAGCAAACATTGCGGATAATCAAATTAAAAATGCATTTCCTGGGAGTAAAAACACTGTCGTATAACTCCGCAGAATGGTACTTGTTCAGTATTTCAGTATTTGCCTGGCTGTCACACACACCCTGTATAACTTCAGTCTCTAGTCTATAGACTGTTGACTGTGCTAATCAAACGTATGGTTTCCCAGCGGTGTACCTCTGCAAGCGCACAATGCAGAACAAGGCGCGACTCGAGCTGGCAGACTACGAGGCGGAGTCCCTCGCGCGGCTGCAGAAGATGTTCAGCCGCAAGTGGGAGTTCATCTTCATGCAGGCTGAGGCGCAGAGCAAGGTACACACCTCATTTGCACCTTGTATACGTCTTCTTCTTCTTCTTCTTCAGCCTCTTGCAGTCCACTGCTGGACGTAGGCCTCCCCCAGAGCACGCCACAAGGCTACTGCCACAGGGGGTTTTTGTCCATAGTCACCACGCTGGGCAGGCGGGTTGGTGACCGCAGTGTGATTTTCGGACTATGTTGTCAACACGGGAGGCGCTGCTGCCCACCTCCCGGAAACCCTTAATCGTAGCCAAAACTATAGGATCATAAAGGAGGTGATACGGTCATGTATAGCATAATAGGGTAACTCTGTATACTGATATTGGCCCACCACTCATTCCCGCAACTGCAACTCCTGTAAGCCAGGGTCAACAGAGGCGACCACAGAAATGCAAATAAAACATCTGAAAATCATAAGGGGAACTAACAAGCGACGAGATTATACAGGGTGTTTTTTCGTTACCACCCTTAACGAAGGGTACGTACTCTATACATCAAATAAAATAAGTTTATGCCAAAAAAAAATCTGGGAAACGATGTAATTTTTTTTGGATTTTTTGAAAATAACTTGATTGGGAGAAATTTATCGTGTCCAGTGTTTATGCTAGTTTTTCCATAGACAAATATTAATTATTTCTCGGGAAAAAATGTTGCTACACGCGTCAATGTGAATTTATGCAGAAAAACGCAGTCTATTTACTCAAAGTTGAGTAATATCCCTATAACCCTAATATCTTGGAAACCAGACACTTCCCAGGTATGCTTCCATGGAGAAAAATGATCGTGATGATGAGGAGATTCCGTAGTTTTCGGGAACGTTGACGACCAAAAACATCCTGTATATTACATAATTCACAAAGAATCTCGGATTTTTATTTTAATTTTTTTCTTAATTTTAGATCTTGTATGACAACATTCATACAATTTAATCTGAAATATAAAAAAAATTGTTTTATATTTATATTTTAGTTATAATGCCATTGCGTTTACTTAGACAAATTTACATGTGTCATTCATTAATATAATTTGTCTTCAGGTTGATAAGAAGCGAGACAAGTTGGAGCGTAAAGTACTCGACAGTCAAGAGAGGGCGTTCTGGGACGTTCATCGACCTATGGTGAGAGTTCTATTGATCTATATATATATTTTTTATTTAAAGACCGATTCTTCCAATGGTCAGTGTCTTTCTTGAAAGCTTGATCAAGATATATATCAAGTTTTGAAGACAGATCAATCAAGAATGTGAGCGAGAGGGAATGAGGGATCATCCATAAATTACGTCACACGAATTTCATGATTTTTTGCCCCTCCCCCCTTCCCCCCTCCTTGTCTCAGCTGATCACATTTGTGGGACCCCCCCTTTTTAGTGTGACGTCATATTTAGCTTTTTTGCAAATTTATGTTTAGAGATTAATGAATAAAAATGTGACGTCACGAAATTTAGGACCCCTCCCACCTCCTTGTCACACAATGTCACAGTTTGACGACCCCCTCTCTCCTCCTTAACCTGTGACGTAGTATATGGATGGCCCCTGATTGCGAGAGGGACGAATTGTAGAACAGTCTGATTGAGACTAAAAGATTAATTTTAAATAAGACCATATTTTTTGTATTTTAGTTATACAGGGTTAATTTTAAAACATCAATAACCTCGCAGGACTAGGTAGCTACCATCATAAAATAACATTTGTTCTACGAATTTATCATAACTCAATACATTAATTAAAAAAGATTTTCCAAGCTTTTATTGTACTGTCGTGACATTTGTAAGTCTATGTTCCATTAATCCAGACTTAAGAACATTCAGAGGTAATATTAAATTGATATTTATTTTTGTATGAAAGTAAAATGTGACAAATAATCAAAACTCGTAGAACAAATGTTGTTGTTTATGATGGTAGCTATCTAGTCTTGCGAGGTTAGTGATGTTTTAAAATTAACTCTGTATAGGGTTTAACAGCCCCTATAAAGAACATATCCGTAAAATTTGAGACTCGAAATCGCATGCTTATTTTTAGCTTTACCATAGTAGACCTTCTTCATAGCATACCCCTTCTGTTACACTCTGAACTAAAGCCAAGAAATATGGGGAAAAAACCATGAAGAAGGTATAAAAGAGGAGGTGGAACTATGAAGTGAGTCGTGTGTAGGGTTACCATATGTAAATAGAGGGGTGCCTGTACATGGTACCTAAAATGCCTGATTTTTCAGAAAAATGCCTGTCTAAAGCAAAACGCTCTAGGTAGTAAGTAAAAGACAACAGATAACAATAAAGAAGGATATCGCGTAATTTGAAAATGCCTGTCTCAGACCAATGCCGGTCGCACGCCTGTCTAAACTTTAAAATGCCTGTCAAATGCGGCAAACGCCTGTCATATGGTAACCCTAGTCGTGTGGCAATCGTGAGGCCATGACGTCATGATAGGGGCGGAGCTTCAGCGTCAGTGTAACGCAGTAGCTGTAACCACACGCTTGTGCGTGTCGTCCGAAATGTAACCGTATTAAAATTACAAAGACACTAGCGCTTTTATCAGGGTACTTTATTACTAAAATGTAGTATAATATTGCCATCTAGTGATGATTAATTGCACTAGTAGGACAATCTTGAACCATATTGATAATGAGCAAGTAGTTTGACTAGTCACTACAAGGTGGTTTCTATGTAAATGGGCAGGGCTACAGTGTTCAATGCTCCCCTCGTCCCATACTTCACCCCCGCTCCGCGGCACACTATTTTATTTCTTCTTCATGGAAAAACACTTTATTTCTACATATTGTGCAAATTTTAGTGGTGATGATTGAGGTCACTAGGTAGGTTGTGGCGGCGTGAAGGAAACTTCAGCTTCAGCAGTATATGGATATATTGCCACAACACATAAAGTCAGGATAGAAGGAGAGAATAGTGACAGTTTACAGTACATAAGACAGAAGAAGATACACGAGGACGAAAGTACATAGGTATATACACAACACATAGATATATAAATAGGCCACCAGTGGCGTAGCGGCACTCGCGTATGTGGGTCGTCGCGGTACAGGGTGGCGTGGACTCTGTGTCACAGTCCTAGGATGTATGTGGGTCGTCACGGTACAGGGTGGCGTGGACTCTGTGTCACAGTCCTAGGACGTATGTGGGTCGTCGCGGTACAGGGTGGCGTGGACTCTGTGTCACAGTCCTAGGACGTATGTGGGTCGTCGCGGTACAGGGTGACGTGGACTCTGTGTCACAGTCCTAGGACGTATGTGGGTCGTCGCGGTACAGGGTGGCGTGGACTCTGTGTCACAGTCCTAGGACGTATGTGGGTCGTCGCGGTACAGGGTGGCGTGGACTCTGTGTCACAGTCCTAGGATGTATGTGGGTCGTCACGGTACAGGGTGGCGTGGACTCTGTGTCACAGTCCTAGGACGTATGTGGGTCGTCGCGGTACAGGGTGGCGTGGACTCTGTGTCACAGTCCTAGGACGTATGTGGGTCGTCGCGGTACAGGGTGACGTGGACTCTGTGTCACAGTCCTAGGACGTATGTGGGTCGTCGCGGTACAGGGTGGCGTGGACTCTGTGTCACAGTCCTAGGACGTATGTGGGTCGTCGCGGTACAGGGTGGCGTGGACTCTGTGTCACAGTCCTAGGACGTATGTGGGTCGTCGCGGTACAGGGTGGCGTGGACTCTGTGTCACAGTCCTAGGACGTATGTGGGTCGTCGCGGTACAGGGTGGCGTGGACTCTGTGTCACAGTCCTAGGACGTATGTGGGTCGTCGCGGTACAGGGTGGCGTGGACTCTGTGTCACAGTCCTAGGACGTATGTGGGTCGTCGCGGTACAGGGTGGCGTGGACTCTGTGTCACAGTCCTAGGACGTATGTGGGTCGTCGCGGTACAGGGTGACGTGGACTCTGTGTCACAGTCCTAGGACGTATGTGGGTCGTCGCGGTACAGGGTGGCGTGGACTCTGTGTCACAGTCCTAGGACGTATGTGGGTCGTCGCGGTACAGGGTGGCGTGGACTCTGTGTCACAGTCCTAGGACGACTGGAGGTACCAGCGCATGGGCAGCGGGGTGTGGCGCGATCACGTTCGGCGCCGTCAGCAGTTTTGCTGAACTACGGATATCGCGCGGCGTTGCTTGTGCGTTAAATATAGTGTTGCGAATGTATGACTATGATGTGTGTAATGCTTGTCTTCTTGTAGGTGTACGTATATATGAAATATAGTGTATCTGTTTAGTATTAATAATATATATAAATATGTATCAGGTCACCTACACAAATGTGGTGTTGTTTCCAGCCGGGCTGTATAAACACCACCGAGGTGGATCCCCGCAAGTTGTCTCGTATCAACGCGCTCAAAGCCAAGCGGCTAAGGCAGTGCCAGGAGCTTCTACTGCAAAACAATCTCAAGGTCAGTCATTCATTCATTCACTCACTCACTGAATCAATCATTCAATTCAAGTTGAAATTATTGATACAGTGTTAGGAAAGATAAGTCGAACGACAATGATTGAATTCACGTTGAAATAAATAATTTGTTTATAGAAGCTATGTTTTTTTTTTCAGAACAACCCAATAGTAACTATAACAAACCCGCAAGAGAGTGAGGAAGAGATAAAGAAGAGTACAGACAATACAGCTGCCAAAGAAAATGGTAAGAGTAACATACCTAGGTACATGTTCACACGGCTGTATATCCAAAAGAAGAAGAAAAGTGGGTATTTTGCACACTTCTGCCCAACCTCTTTGGGTGATAATGGTTGTGACTATATGTATGTACTAGTGGACGCCCGCGACTCTGTCCGCGTGGACTACAGAAAAAAAAACAAAATTTCGAAATTATTCCGGAATAGAAACATGTTCCCGGGATAAAAAGTAGCCTATATGTTAAGCTATACCTGTGATAATATACAGGATGATTTTTGGTCATCAACGTTCCCGAAAACTACGGAATCTCCTCACCATCACGATCATTTTTCTCCATGGAAGCATACCTGGGAAGTGTCTGGTTTCCAAAATATTAGGGTCCAAAGTTGAGTAAAGAGACTGCGTTTTTCTGCATGAATGCACATTGATGCATGTAGGAAGATTTTTTCACGAGAAATAATTAATATCTGTCTATGAAAGAATTAGCGTAAACACTGGACACTATAAATTTTGCCAGATCAATTAATAAATAAAAAATAAAAAAAATTACATTATTTCCCAGCATTTTTTTTGGCACAAACTTACTTTATTTGATGTATAGAGTACGTATCCTTCGTTAAGGGTGGCAACGAAAAAACACCCTGTATTACTGAAAACTGCATTAAAATCGGTTCAGCCGTTTTTGAGATTAGCGTGCACAAACGCACAGACAAACAGACAAAATTTCCAAAAATCATTCTTTTGGGTACTATTGCGTTGCGTAAAGATCGGTCTCCTCTAATATTTTTTGTCATATATCTTCCATGTACAGACAGCGATCCGTTACATTTTTGTGATATGTATAGATGAACTTGTTGCAGGCGAGTGTTCGCAGCTCCCTGCCGCTCCCCCCTCCCCCGCTGCCCCCTCCCCCGCCGTGGAGCAGCGCATAGCGGAGCTGCAGCTTGAGATCTCCGCGCTCCGGGCACGCGCCGCCGCCCGCCCGGAGAAACTTGCCAACACGTGAGTGCTATAACCACATCTGCACCAGTAGCATGCCGTCCGCGACTCGCGTATGTCGCGCTTTTTGTGGCGCCTAAATGTCAAAATGTTTCGCGACAAAATGACGTTTCACACTTCAAGCTGACATTGAAAACAGCGTCGCGCCGCGCGCAATATATAACCCGCGGATGCGAGCATGGCGTTTAGATTCACACGGGGTCTTATCGCTAAATTTGACGTTTCGTGTGACTGTATATCAATTCAATTACCGATTCACTGTTGAACGTAATAAAGTTCATTTTACTTTCGCAATGGTAGCACCACTTCCACGAGTTGTCCAAAAGACGCGTCGCGCGCGGGTTCAGAATCTCTGTCGTTGCCATGCTCGCATTTTGTGACTGGAAACACGCGCGCGGTTGGTAAAAAAACCCGCGTCGCGTTTTTGCCATGCTACCGGTGCTGTACTTGCATCTAGAAGTAAGTAGGGGGGGGGGGACCGCGAGGTAAAAATAGGTAGGTTAAAGTACCTTTGTGTTTTCCCTTCTTCTTCCGCGCGGAATTTGTCGTAGGCTTTAGGTTCACAGTGCACTATAGTCCACTTTTAGGGTAAGGGCACTCTGTCAGTCAGGTAGGTCAGTTTGTCACACACGAACATTCACTTGCCGAGACGCGAGGTCGGTACCGCGATCGTTGGACAACTCTCAGATAAAAAACACAGCGTCCACCGCAAGGAAAAGAGACAGGAGGTTCAGTAGAGGGAGATACTAGATAATAGTTTTAACAGTACTTATTCTATGCTATTTTATACATTCAGTGTTGTGTACATTATATTTTATATACGAGGGCTGTTTGATAAGTCCTTTTAAAAACTATTTGTAAAACCTTTTTTCTGGTAAATGGCGTTAACACTGGCAGGCACAATCTTTCAAATGAAGACTGTCAAAAATTCAGCAAAAAAAAAAACAAGTTTTTGTCAGTATAACCATTGTTTAACTGTGATCACTCGTAAATATTCAACAACTATGGAAAAAACTGAATTTCGTGCCGTTATAAAACATTTTTTTATGAAGGGTTGCAGTGCTGCCACAATAAAAACTGAACTTGATTCTGTTCATGGCACTAACGCACCAACGTTGCAGACTGTTTATAACTGGATAAATGATTTTAAACGTGGTCGGTCAAGCACATCTGATGCTCCACGCTCTGGTCGCCCAATCGAAGTCACTACTGAGGATGTTGTTGAAGAAGTCCATAATATTGTACTCGACGACCGCCGAGTGAAGGTGCGTGAAATAGCTGAGAACACAGGCATCTCCACTGAGCGAGTACATAAAATCCTGCATGAAGATTTGGGTATGACAAAGCTGTCTGCACGATGGGTGCCACGTTTGTTGACAATCGAACAAAAACACGAAAGAAAGCGAATTTCAAAACTGTTTGGATATGATGAAGCGTAATCCTCGGAATTTTTTGAGTCGATTTGTCACTGTGGACGAAACTTGGGTTCATCATTATACACCTGAATCAAAACAGCAATCAAAACAATGGATGGCGACTGGTGAACGTGCCCCAAAGAAGGCCAAGACTGTTTTGTCGGCTGGAAAGGTCATGGCGACAGTCTTCTGGGATGGCGAAGGAATCATTATGATTGATTACTTGGAAAAGGGAAAGACTATCACTGGCCGTTATTACGCAGAGTTATTGGCCGTTTTAATGCCGAATTGTTGGAAAAACGACCAAAATTGTCCCCCAAGAAAGTCCTCTTTCATCAAGACAATGCCCCAGTGCACACGTCAACTATTGCAATGGCCAAAATCCACGAGTTGGGCTTCGAACTGGTTCCGCATGCTCCGTATTCGCCGGATCTAGCTCCGTGCGATTATTACCTATTCCCAAATCTGAAAAGATGGCTTGGAGGGCAAAAATTTTTGACAAATGAGGACTGCATCGCTGGTGTAAACGCCTATTTTGAAGACCTCGACAAAACGTATTTTTTGGAGGGGATAAAAAAATTGGAAACTCGCTGGAACAAGTGTTTGGCCCTCAAAGGAGACTATGTTGAGAAATAAATGTAAATTGTTTAAAAAAAAAAAAAACTTTTTAAAACGACTTATCAAACAGCCCTCGTATAGGTATAGTTAAACCTGGTTAATTGGGATCTCAAGAGACCAAGGATATTGTACCATTTAAAGAGGTTTTAATTACCCAGTTTTCCAATTAGACAGGTTTAAAATTTAGTTATCTCAAATGTTGCCTATTTAAAGGCCCCCGCTTACAGAGTCAGTCGAAATGTTCCGTTATTCCAATTATAAAGGTTGTGTTTAGGAAGGGGCTTGGCCAAGGGGAAATCTCTAGAAGTAATGTCAAAGAGAGTTACCTGTGTGTTTTCTTTTCTTTCTTCTTCCGTGCGGAATTCATCGTAGGGTTTAGGTTCACAGTTCACTATAGTGTCCACTTTTAGGGTAAGGGCACTCTTATTGGGTAGGTCAGTTTGTCACACACAAAAATTCACTTGCCGAGACGCGAGGTCAGTACCGCGGTGGTTGGGCAACTGTCAGATGCAGGGCGGGGGGGGGAAACACACGTGGCCAGAGTCCGCATTCGCGGCGAGACTTTCGACATTACCTCTAGAAATTTCCCCTTGGCCCAGCTCCTTCTGAAACATTGGCATTTTTTACTACTTTTAGGCCATATAAAAATTAACTATTTAGATCAGGGGTTCCCAAACTTTTTTTTTTTCATAGACCCGTTTCAAAAGTTAACTGGTTCTGGTGGACCCCCTACAGGCTTACACCACATACGAGTTCATTGTAAACCAACATTTTTTTACGTCAACGTAGACCCCCATCGAGTCTCCTGTGGACCCCTGGGGGTCCACCTGGACCACTTTGGGAATCACTGATTTAGATCATACAATTTGTTTTGCTCCGTTTAGAATCTGATTCTAATTTATGCATATATATTCAGATTCGTGGCATATTTCGAGCAGTACGTGGAATACGACCCGCTGCTGACTCTGCCAGAGTACCCCAACCCGTGGGTCAGTGACACCACCGACTTCTGGGACCAGGAGAAACAGTGGTGAGTGCGAAATTGAGCTGTTATTCGGGATGAAAACATTTTCCCGGGATAAAAAGTTGCCTATATGTTAAGTGGGACCTGTCACAATATATTCCTGAAAACTGCATCGAAATCGATTCAGCCGTTTCTGAGATTAGCGTGCACAAACGCACAGACAAACCGACAAACAGACAAACAGACAAAAATTCCAAAAATCATCGTTTTGGGTCCTATTGCGTTGATAAAGCTCTCCTATAATATATTTTCCACGTTCCAGCAAGGACCCGTTACCATTACGTCGCGTGCGTCGCTGGGCCTTCAATCTGCGAGAACTGATCGCAGACCCGGCGGGGCTGGAGCACTTCACCAGGTTTCTCAATAAGGAGTTCAGCGGGGAAAACCTCAAGTGAGTGATGATGATGATAATGGTAGATAATGACGATTGGTCTTCAGTGTGCCAGAGCTCATAGCAACTAAGATGGGTGATTTGTGATGATGGGTGATGATGATGACGGTGGACCTTCAGTCTGCGAGAGCACTTCACCAGGTTTCTGAATAAGTAGTTCAGCGGGGAAAACCTCAAGTGAGTTGATTCAATAAAAAAAATTATTGCAATCTACAAAGCATACTAAGGTATACAGGGTGTAACAAAAAGGGTATGTTAAGCGAAAAGCTATGTAAATGGCCCACGGCAGAGGACCTATCCACAAAATTTGAGATCCGACATCACATGTTTATTTTTCAAGATTGTATGAAATTTCCTGAGATATTTAAAAATTCTCCATACTATCGGGAAAAATTAAAATGTGATTTCGAGTCTCAAATTTTGTGGATAGGTTCTCTACAGTGGGCTATTTACGTAGCTTTTCGCTTAACATACCCTTTATGTTATACCATATATATTCTTTATTGTACACAGAAAAAAAAACACACAAGATACAATATTTTATAAGAAAATGTACAAAGGCGAGCTTATCTCTAACAGAGATTTCTTCCAGCCAACCATTTAATATAAAGTTATTAGCGAAGAAAAATTATCATTATATACATCCTGTATATAATGAGGTATTAAAAAAACAGCGTTGTCTTTTCACACCCTGTATGTTAAAACTATCGTCTATTCCCTAGGTTCTGGCTGGCGGTACAAGACTACAAGACGTTACCTATCCGTGTGGTTCCCGCACGTGCTAAGGAGATATGGAAGGAATTTCTGGAGGCAGACGCACTGGCACCCATCAATATTGATGCAGCGAGCAGGTAATCATTTATTTTATAAAATTATTAATAAAGAAAATGGAAAAAAATCCTCACCCGGGTGGGAATCGAACCCACGACCTCTGCACCGCGTGCCTCTTTCATCATCATCATCATCATTTCAAATCATTTATTTATAACTAGAGATCCATTGAATACCAGCTACTTTTATGACATCGTCTGCCCAGCGTGCATTTGGTCTTCCTCTTTTTTTTCTCTGTCCTGTTGGACCCAGCCATAATGTCGTTTTTAAAGTCCAGCGATTATAAACAAGCCTCGCCACGTGTCCAGTCCATCGCCATGGGCTGCTATTCAATGGCCACGAGCACCAGTAAATAGAGAGCACTGGTCATCTCTGGAGGAGGCCTTCAGCTTTCAACGAGATAATAGTAAATAACCAAATATCCAAATAATAGTCAATAACCAAATATACAAATAATAGTAAATAACCAAATATCCAAATAATAGTCAATAACCAAATATCCAAATAATAGTAAATAACCAAATATCCAAATAATAGTCAATAACCAAATATCCAAATAATAGTAAATAACCAAATATCCATATAATAGTATATAAATAGTAAAACGAACACAACTAATTTATTTAATCCTAATATCATTATTCAATTGCAATAATTTCAAATCTCAAAATTAACCTACTATGATTTATTATGAATTATATTTCTATTTTTAAACTATGAATTTTGCGTGTACTATGAAAATGTGCGATTGAGAATGGCATGAAATAAAAGGCTTTTTATTTTTATTTATTTATTAATTATTTAGGTAGGGATCCGCCGTGAGAACCATCCTCGTACTTTAAGGAATGTTCAAAAAAAAAAAAACTAATTAGCGAAATAGGTCCAACCGTTCTCGAGATTCATGCTTAGCACTTAACGATTAATTTTTATATTATAGCGACTTAGTCCGCGTGAAAGGGCATTACACTCGTGCATTATACTCGTGTCTACAAAATTTGAGATCCGAAATCACATGTTTATTTTTCCCGATAGTATGGAGAATTTTTAAATATCTCAGAAATTTTCATACAATCTTGAAAAATAAAAATGTGATTTCGAGACTCAAATTTTGTAGATAGGTTCTCTATAGTGGGCTATTTACATAGCTTTTCGCTTAACATACCCTTTTTGTTACATCCTGTATAGCCTTCCTCTATAAATGGGCTATTTATCTCTGATTTTTCAAATAGACCTTACTAGATATTACTTAGCCCTGTGAATTTGACGTTTAAAAGTGAGACATCTCGCTCTCACCAAATTCCATCATACCGGTGCAGTTGTTTAGGTTTAATAATAAAAATCATGTAATTATAGTATGCGTGACTGAGCTAATTTACAAAGTAATATAATTGACCCGGTGGCTCAGTGGTTACAGCGGCTGGCACGGTTTGCAGTGGTCGTGGGTTCGATTCCCACTCGGGTGAATAATTTTTTTCCATTTTCTTTATTAATAATTTTATAAAGTAATACTTTCTTTGTTTTCTTACTAAATTGTTTCTCACTAATTTTTTTTCAGGGAACTGACTCGAGTGAAGGTATTTTCAGGAACAGCGGATAGATATTGCTTTGATCAAGCTCAGGTAAGATTTTTAACATTAACCTTATTTTATTGAAAAGTAGAATTAATCAGAAAGATCAAAATTTGGGTTTTTATTAGTTTTTAGGGTTCCGTACGTCTGAATACAAAAACGGAACCCTTATAGGATCACTCGTGTGTCTGTCCGTCCGTCGCTTACAGTTAATTATTTCCGAATCTATTAGGCCGATTAAGTTGAAATTTGGTACACATATCAATTCCTGTGACCCAAACACAGAGGTGTGACGTGAGGTCATTTTTGGGGGGGAAGGGGAAAATTAAAAAAAAAAAATCTGAAAACTGCATCGTGTGGCATATCAAATGAAAGGTCTTGTTGAGAAGATCTTAAATGTATTTTTTTGTAATTTTAAAATAAATAGTTTCCAAGTTATTCAAGAAAATAGACGAAAATTGACCATTCCCCCCCCCTTATCTCCGAAACTACTGAACCTAAAATTTTGAAAAAAATACAGAAATTAGTTTTCTCCTTATAGATTATAGGAAAACCTATAAGAAGTCCATGATATTAAAATAACATGGTAAATCACTCAATATTGTGCGTACCAACTTTTTGTCAGATTTAAAAAAACATGATAGGTAACATCGTATGGAACCCTCTTCACGCGAGATCAACTCGCACTTGTCGGCTTTTTATTACAATGCTGTGTTTTTCTATCACCAAGCTCCTAAAGAGTTTGTTACCCAATTCAATACCAGGTACCTACTCATATAAAGTTTGCACTATAAAAACAAACACAAAAATGAACTTTTTACTATGTACGACAGCATGAAAAAAGTTAAAGTCGGTAATAGACAGCTAAATCGAAAGTTTTGTATGGCCACCCATCCAGACCCCGGCCATAACCCGAGTCGCTTATGATGGATGATCGTTTGCAGGCTCACGTGTACCACCTGATGAAGTCTGACAGCTACTCGCGATATCTACGGTCAGAAATGTATAAGGATATACTGAACGGGTCCAAGAAAAAGGTATTTTTTTACCCATACAACACTTACCAATTTCAATAACTAAATAGTTTCATTTCATAGTATTTACTCTACACGCAGTATATTAATTTCTCCACAGACGTCAGTGAAAGGCATCCGCTCGATCGTATCATTCACCGCAAGGAAAGACACGGCAGCTAACTAGGTTGTATTGTGTATTGGCTTGTACTGTTTTGATCCCGGATCAACATGGATGTAATTGGAGCAACAACGGGTTGTCAACGGATCAACGTCATTTGATGATGATGGCATTGGATTGACGTCATTTTGATGGTTTTTGACTAACGTCATTTGATATAAGATCCATATAAAGATAATATTAATCTGTTGATGTTCTGTTTGATCAACTTCTCACGGCTCAAATTAATTTGATCCTTGTGAAACAACTATTAAATATTAAACATCGTCATCATCAAAATATAATTCAGTTGATGTATTATATATATGTATATTATATATATTAATGAACAGATTTTTAAAATTTATTGAAAATTATAAAATAAAAACTGTTAGTGTAAAACTATAGTGATATGCATAAAAGGTTCTCAAACTGAGCATTTGCTTGTGACGAATATTCGGGCGAATGTTACAACATATTGCTCATACATTGTGAGCATTGGATGCTTTTAACGAGTGAATGCTCTAGTTTTAATAGAAGGAATATAATATACAGGATGGTTTTTCGTTGCCACCCTTAACGAAGGGTTCGTACTCTATACATCAAATAAAGTAAGTTTATGCCAAAAAAAAATGCTGGGAAATGATGTAAAATAAAAAATATAAAATAAATTACTTGATCGGGCGAAATTTATAGTGTCCAGTGTTTATGCTAGTTTTTTCATAGACAGATATTAATTATTTCTTGTGAAAAAATCTTGCTACGCGTGTCTATGTGCATTTATGTCGAAAAACGCAGTCTATTTACTCAACCTTGGACCCTAATATCTTGGGAATCAGACACTTCCCAGGTATGCTTCCATGGAGAAAAATGATCGTGATGATGAGGAGATTCCGTAGTTTTCGGGAACGTTGACGACCAAAAATCATCCTGTATAATGATATATTTGAAAAAAAAAATGGAATTGTATTCGATTTTCGCTATTTTAGACTATGTTGAGTTGAGTATGAATTGATAATAATAATAATATGGTCTATTCTGACCGTCACATTTAAACGTAAACTTAACCTTAGCTATGTCTATCTCTCTCCGTCCTTGACATAAATGGCTGAGAGAGAAAAGGACAGGTAGGACTAATTTTACGTTTAGGTTTAAGTGTGACTGCCGGAATCGACCATGATGTGATTAGCTAAATAAATAGCGAGTCTTTATTTACAGCAGAATGCAGTTTAATTCGGCTCGCAAATACTGTCAAATTTGACAGTATGTATCTCTTTCTGTCTTAGTAGCTCTATCCTTGTTACTCCAAGTAAAGTCATTTTTAGAAAATAATATGTAATTTTCTTGTTATAAAATAAATGTTGTGATATTTTTTTTTCTATAGCCATAAATAATTGAAAATAACATCGTTTGGAAAAAAATTCGAAGCAAAATTTTTCAGGATTTCTCCTTGAATATTCTATGTGTTAGCTACATATATGTATGCACCCTTAAAGATCTTAGAGTAAACATTAGCTATAGAGTGCCAGTATTGCTTCGTTCTATCTATTTTATTTTTTATTAATGACCTTATAACGGGTGTCGGTGTTGCCCGAAAATTATACGCACGAATACTCATATGCCAGAATTTTACTTGCCCGAATTTCATTTGCCCGAATTTCATTTGCCCGAATTTCATTTGCCCGAATTTGTTATTTCACATAATATATATGTGTCATACTCTTTGTTTGCCCGAAAATTAGATTCCATAATAATACTAATGCCATATGCATTGTTTTCCATATTTATTTCTAATACTTGCCTACTTATCACTATACAGGGTGTAACAAAAAGGGTATGTTAAGCGAAAAGCTACGTAAATAGCCCACTGTAGAGAACCTGTCCACAAAATTTGAGACCCGAAATCACATGTTTATTTTCCCGATAGTATGGAGAATTTTTAAATATCTCAGAAATTTTCATACAATATTGAAAAATAAAAATGTGATTTCGAGTCTCAAATTTTGTGGATAGGTTCTCTATAGTGGGCTATTTACATAGCTTTTCGCTTAACATACCCTTTTTGTTACACCCTTTATACACTAAAGCCATTAACATTCTGGCACTTCGCCATACGCTGCCGCTGTTTGCCGCGTTGTTTGTCATACTCTAACCTAACTTACCCAAACCAAAGCTAAACCTATTCATCGATTATTTTAAACCGATTTTATGCTTCTTCCAGAATCAATTTCTATGGCATATGAGTGAGTATGACATATGAAATTATGAGAAACAATATTATGTCTGTTGACAATTATGGCAAATGAGATTTTTTCCATTTCTTTATTAATAATTTTATAATATATAATATCTTTACTAAGATAAAAACACTTCTCCATAATATAATCCATTAGGATATGGTTGATCGTTTCATCATTAAAACATTGTGCTGAGGGATTCAGCTTTGTTTACTGAGATTTGGCTTATGTATAGCTATCGGGATGAAAAAACAACGTTTCCAATAATGTAATTTCAAAAAGAGATGGTAAAATTCGTCATCCGAGTAATTGACCCGGTGGCTCAGTGGTAAAAGCGCTGGTACGGAATGCAGAGGTCGTGGGTTCGATTCCCACCCATAACAACAACATAACATATCGTTGTACTGTGCCCAGCTAAAGTATAATTTTCTTGGTTTTCTATTGATTCACAATGAGATAGAAGTGAAATTGCCTTTTATACTATAAAGTAAATTATATATTGTAAGCGCGTTCTATATGTTGCTAAATGTGTACTCTAAGTGTGTACCGGTAACCATTTTAAATTAATATAGCATAAAATAATAGAAAAATAATATTACAATTGCCGAATAAACTTCTAAACGTAGGTTTATTCCTTACACAGTCATATAAAATATTTTTTAACAATTTCTTTATACAGGATGTAACAAAAGGGGTATGTTAAGTCGCTAGCCCGCTAAAAGGAACCTCTACCCATAAAATTTCAGACTCGAAATCACATGTTCATTTTTCCAGATAGTATGGAGGATTCCTAAACAACTCAGGAATGTTCATACATTCTTGAAAAATAAATATGTGATTTTGAGTCTCAAATTTTAGAAATAGGTTCTCTATAGTGGGCTATTTACATAGCTTTTCGCTTTATATACACTTTCTGTTAAACCCTGTATATACAAAGAAATATTTGTATTCTTTATGTCCTAAAAAATATAGCATAAATATTTGCTGTTTTTTAAATCTTGAGTCTCACATACCAAAGCTTTTATTTAATATTTTAATAATTTTAATAATTAATAATAATAAAGACTGTCCGTTAATTAAACTGCCTGAATTATTGTTTTTTTGTTTAATGAAATCATGTAAATATTAATATTTATTAATTAAATAGACGTTTCTAGTTCATAGACAATACATTGATGTTGTAAAAATAAAAATAATAAGTGATAAAAAAACGATAGATTTAAGTAAAAAAAAAGTGTAAAAACTAGTTTTGTCGATGTTTAAAAAGTATCTTTAAATTTCGTTATATTGTAAGTATGTAGTTTTAATTAAATGTGACAAAATACTTGCACCAAATCTTTAGTCCTTAGCTATATTTAAACCACGTATTAGTAACCATGTCTTGCTATATAGCTATTTTTATTCACCCATTCAATTCATCTTCTCTTCTCTTCCCGGGCATACTGTACAAGTCAGTAGAGGGACAAGAGGGTCTTGGTGTTTTGTAGGCGATGGGCTGACCACCTGTCACTACTAACCGAACTTGTACATCTCAACTATACCCTCAAAATTGGTCAGAAGTGGCACCATGTGGTTCTATCGGCCCTTGGTGCTCTGCCTACCCCGTAAGGGATAAAAGCGTGATTATATGTATGTATTCAATTCATGATTTTCTAAAGAAACCATATTGCACCGACGACCCCGTAAATATCGTGATAAGATTATTATACCTATAGATTTATTCACATCAACTTTTGTACTAAATGGAGATCTGTAGTCTCTGCCTACCCCTATGGGATATAGGCGTGAGGTTATGTATATACAGGGTGTAACAGAAAGGGTATGTTAAGCCATAGAGGAATAAGATGTAGACATAGAGTGCTAATGTCATACTAACAGTTTCGATGCACCATTAGACTTTTCGGTGCCTCACAATTCCAGTCCTTGACACTTAGATTGCATTACTATACGTTACAATACATTAGTAATGTAGTACATTATTATACATTACACTAATAGAATCTAAGTGTCAAGGACTGGAATTGTGAGGCGCCGAAAAGTCTAATGGTGCATCGAAACAGTTAGTATGACATTAGCACTCTATGACATCTTATTCCTCTATGGTTAAGCAAAAAGCTATGTAAATAGCCCACTATAGAGATTCTATTTCCAAAATTTGAGTCTCGTAATCATATTTTTATTTTTCAAGATTGTATGGACATTCCTGAGTTGTTTCGGAATTCTTCATACTATCTGGAAAAATATAAATGTGAATTTGAGTCTGAAATTTTGGAAATAGGTTCTCTGTAGTGGGCTATTTACATAGCTTTTCGCTTAACATACCCTTTCTGTTACACCCTGTATATATATATTATTTTGAAATATAAGGCGTTATAAATTATTTTCACCGCTTTTAACGTGATGTATTTAAAATTAATCTCGGATTAAAGGTTTGGTGCAACAATATAATAATTATTATTTGATACATAAGATGTTGGTTCACTTTTTGTGTAACCAAAGTTCTTTCGGCTCGTGAACTTTGGTATTCGGTTGAAATTGATTCACGAAGATCTATGAAGATTTTTTTTTTTGTAAATAATCTTGCTTTTGTATGAACAGGTATGTTGAGCGGAACGCTATTAAAGTCCACTGTACTGTAGAACTTGTCCACAAAATTTGAAGACACAAAGTCACATTCTACAGTGGCCTTTTTGATGGCCCTTTGTTTAACATTACTCTACATCCTGTATACAGGGTGTAACAAAAAGGGTATGTTAAGCGAAAAGCTATGTAAATAGCCCACTATAGAGAACCTATCTACAAAATTTGAGAGTCGAAATCACATTTTTATTTTTCAAGATTGTATGAAAATTTCTGAGATATTTAAAAATTCTCCATATTACCGGGAAAAATAAACATGTGATTTCGGGTCTCAAATTTTGTGGACAGGTTCTCTACAGTGGGCTATTTACATAGCTTTTCGCTTAACATACCCTTTTTGTTACACCCTGTATATAAGGTGTTTTTTTTTTTTGGCAAAATTTAACTGATATGAAAACATCTTGTACACATATTAGGGTCGATTCCGGCAGTCACACCTAAACGTAAACCTAATCTTAGTCAGGTCTATCTCTCTCCGTTCTTAACATAAATGGCTGAGAGAGAAAAGGACAGGTAGGACTAATTTTACGTTTAGGTTTAAGTGTGACTGCCGGAATCGTCCCCATAGGTATTATGTGTGAAATTCAAATAAGAAATTTTATTTCAGGCAGACATTACTATTTGGTTCTGGTTTCGGTTGGCAGATAAACAAAGAAACTTATGAATGAATAAACATAAATCTTTAGAAACATATAGCTCTCTCTGTCACACACTGTCTACCATAGGCTATATAGATTCCGTCTCAAATAAAGCTTCATTCAATTATTCGGTCATAGATCTTCGGCCAAATTTCAGCTGAATTCTATACAGGGTGTAACAGAAAGGGTATGTTAAGCGAAAAGCTATGTAAATAGCCCACTATAGAGAACCTATTTCCAAAATTTGAGACTCGAAATCAAATGTTTACTTTTCAAGATTGTGTGAACATTTCTGAGTTGTTTCTGAATTCTCTATACTATCTGGAAAAATAAACATGTGATTTCGACCCTGAAATTTTGTGGGTAGGTTCCTTTTAGTGGGCTATTTACATAGCTTTTCGCTTAACATACCCCTTTTGTTACACCCTGTATAATGTATTAATAATTATTTTCTTAGTAAAATTAAGACTTCTATAATATGATAAGCTGATGTTTCGTGTCATGTTTCTCCGCCATCTTTTATTTATGACATGTTTTTGACAGCTGTCACTTTTGACACCGGTCACTTTTTTGACATTACAGACTTATTTTGATCTCGGTGAATTTGATGAATGCAATAATAATCTGTTACATTGACTTTCGCAAAAATAGTTAAAATTAAATTACTTTGAAAAGGAGCGTATTATAAATACTGTATATTCAAATTATAATTTTACAGGGTGTTTTTTTGTGGCCACCATTAATGAACGTACTCTATACATCAAATAAAGTAAGTTTATGCCAAAAAAAATGCTGGGATTTTTTTTTTTTTAAATTGATTGGGCGAAATTTATAGTGTCTAGTGCTTATGTTAGTTTTTTTATAGACGGATATTAATTATTTCTCGTGAAAAAATCTTGCTACGCGCGTCTATGTGCATTTATGCAGAAAAACGCAGTCTATTTACTCAACTTTGGACCTTAATATTTTGGAAACCATACACTTCGCAGGTATGCTTCCATGGAGAAAAATGATCGTGATGATGAAGAGATTCCGAAGTTTTCGGGAACGTTGACGACAAAAAATCACCCTGTATATTAAAATTATTATTTTCACTAAAATTAAAGATCTTTAAAATCTCTTATAAATGTGATAGGTGTTAGTCACAAATAAATATATAGTTTATTGTTAGAATATAAATCCTTGAACACGATTTTTTTCGGCGCAATATCTCTTTCAAAATGTCAACATTTTAGTTAGTCTGCCTTTCTACCATAGATGTGGGTACTATGTTGCTATGGATGCCTGTGAAATCCATTAACATTGGTCCAGCCTATTGCAGTCCACTGCTGGACTGCTGCCTCCGCCAGGGCACGCCACAAGGCTACTGCCATAGAGGGGGTTTTCAGTCACCACGCTGGTCAGGCGGGTTGGTGACCGCAGTGTGATTTTCGAACTATGTTGTCAGCACGGGAGGCGCTGCTGCCCACCTCCCGGAAACCCTTTACGATACCCACTGGCAGACATGGGGTGATGCTGTTCTACTCTGACGACAATATACGGCATTGGTTCATCATATCGAATGAGTTTAATTCCATACATACATATAATCACGACTTTATCCCTTACGGGGTAGGCAGAGCACCAAGGGCCGATAGAACCACATGGTGCCACTTCTGACCAATTTTGAGGGTATAGTTGAGATGTACAAGTTCGGTTAGTAGTGATAGATTTAATTAGTTGATATTAAATGCATCCATAGCAACGTAGTATTATTATATATCTCTGTAAATCAGCTTATTTTTGAGATTTCATACTTTTTTGACATTTTATACTTTTTTTGACATTTTGCGTCAAAAAACTATAAGTATGCTCTTTAGAAATAATCTGCATTTAAATATTGTATATTATTATTTTAAATGTAAGGACGTAGACTATGTTATAGTCGTATGTGTATAAAACTTATATACAGGATGTAACAAAAGAGGCATGTTAAGAGGAATATTGAATTCCACTATAGAGAACCCGTCTACAGAGTATTTTTATTTTTGAAATGAACATTCTTGCATTATTTACGAGTTCTCCATACTATTCGGTAATATACCTATATATGGAGAACTATTAATATAAAATGTGGTTTCTCGTCTCCTTTTTTATGGAAAGGTTTTTTACAGTAGACTATTTTTAAAGAGTTTCGTTTAACGTACGCCTTCTGTTACACCCTGTACAAAACATATATTAGGATTTTCCTTTTATCTCTGTGTACCAAAGTATTACAACCCAGTTTAAATCTGTATGTTAGAAAATAATGTTATTGTTAACCGACTTCAAAAATGAGAGATTATCAATACGTATGTTTTTTTTTTTGGTATTATGTTTTTATATTGAGTACGCTAAATCTTATGGGACAGTTAGTCGCATGTTTGTTTGAGGCTTTTAATAACTTTTTTAACCGACTTGAAAAAAAGGAAGTGTGTCGGAGGTTGTTGAGTAATATATTTTCGAAACAATTATCAGTATAATAACCTCATTTACTTAAAGAAAAAACCCGACTGCGTAAAAAAATTTGGTATTTTCTGATAAGTTAAAATAATTGTCAAAAATAGATGGCGTGAGCGCATCACCCTCCCTAGCTGCCCCCCCTCACCTTCACCTGCCCCTGTACGTGCACAATGACAAAACAGAATGAGGGATGGAGATTCGCTCACGGCATCTATCCAGGTGATTTGTACTATTTTTTTTTATTTATAAGGTGCTTCTCCATCATATAATCCGTTAGGATAAGGTTGATCGTCTCATCAACATTGTGCTGAGGGATTCAGCTTTGTTTGCCGAGATTTGGCTAGTGTATAGCTATCGGGATGAAAAAATAACGTTGCCAATGATGTAATTTAAAAAAGATGGTAAAATTCGTTATCCGAGTTAATTGAACCCGAAGATTGGTCAGTTGGTTAGAGCGAAAGCACGGAATGCGAGAGGTCGTGAGTTCAAATCTCATTCGGGGGAATTTTTATTTCCATTTTCTTATTATTTTTTATATCTTTATAGTATTTTTTTTACTTTTAATAGTTGTAAGAAAATCCCGCATTGACCCAGTGTCACTCTCACGACTAACGGCCAAAAGAAATTTGATATTTTGTATGAAAACAATCTGAAATATGCAGAAAATCTTTCGAGATCGGTTATTGAAATTGTAAGACAATTATAATCATACCCCTTAAGCTCAAATGCGACAAGCCGTCTAGGCTCTACTAGTGCGTGCCAAAGAAACAAATACAAACATACACTCGGAAAAAATAACCCTCTCTTAGGCGTAGTCGGGTAAAAATATAACTGAGGTATTGAACTTCAAACCAGTTTTTAGTATAAACAATTTACAAATTTCACTTTTTAGTTTTAATAAAACCAGATGCATTTCTTAGATTTTAGTAATTAAATTGCAATATTTAGCTAATTAAATAATTAACCCATCTATGTGAAATAACCGGCGGGTTCGTGGCGGATAATGACTGAAATTGCTGGTGATATCACCGTTGAACATGATTTCCAAATTTTGGTATAAAACCCAATAAGATTTCTAACAAAGGGATCTCCCTGGTGATATCACTGTTACGTACCTGTTTTAGACCCGCTAGGTCTAGTGAAAATTTTGTTTATTTTTTAGTCTGGTAAGAATCATACAGGATGTAGCAAAAAAGAGGTATGTTAGGCGAAATGCTATGAACATAGACCACTACAGAGAATCACAAAATCATCATTATCACCAGCCTATTGCAGTCCACTGTTGGAAATAGGTTTCCCCCAGAGTACGCCACAAGGCTCGATCTCCCGTTTTTGCCATCCAGTCACTACCAGCCTCCCTCTTTAATTCATCGGTCCATCTGGCCCGATATATCAGACTCGAAATCACATGTTTATTTTCCAGATAGTATGGAGAATCCCTAAACAACTTAGAGATGTTCATACAATCATGAAAAATAAACACGCGATTTTGAGTATCAAATGTGCATTGGTTTTTATAGTGGGCTCTTTATTTTAATGGCATTTCGCTGAACACACCCCTTTTGTTACAGCCTGTAGATAGAACTCAGTGAAGAAGAAAATGAGGCCGGAAACCGAGATCGCGAGTATCGGTTGGATGCAGGCCGCTTCTGACCGGTCGGAATGGAGGTTGTTGGTGGAGGCCTGTGTTCAGCAGTAGACTTCTCATGTCCATAATGATGATGGTATTTGAAAGTAGTTTTTTCCGCCTCACGTTTTGTTCATTGAATTCTATTTATATTTCTTATTTAATCTTTGTAAATCGGAAAATGTTTAGGCATATTCATGACTTATTAAATAAAATAAAATGTATAAAATTATTGTTTGTATTTTTATAGTACCCCCCAAATATACCCCATCTCGGCCCGTGGGTATCGTATGAGGCGATCAAGGGTTTCCGGGAGGTGGGCAACAGCGCCTCCCGTATTGACAACATAGTTCGAAATACAAACTGCGGTCACCAACCCGCCTGCCCAGCGTGGTGACTATGGGCAAATACCCCCCATTGGCAGTCTCATGGCGTGCCCTGGGGGAGGCCTACGTCCAGCAGTGGACTACAATAGGCTGATGATGATGATGATGATTTTTATAGTAGGTATATTAGCTCCTGTCCTAGCTTTGCTTTAATTGAGGTTTGTTTATTAATTTATGGGTTAGACGTGATAGTTATGATCATGGCACTCAGAGAGGTTAGGATTCGGCGGGAAAAGCTGGAAGAGAGCGGCCCCCTGATTACCTAATTTTCCAATAGCACACCGAAGCAAAGCGATAGCGAGAATTGTACAATATTCGCCTTGAAATGTCAAAGTTCCATTTGAATTTCATTTTACGTAATGCATGACAAGCAATCAGCGATTTTTGTACAATTTGCGTTATCGCTTTTGCTAGTTAGGTAATAAGGGGCTGGTGTAATTTTTTGTGAAAATCAAAATTTATTTGTAAATGGCTTGCGTCTGTCCGTAAAGTAATGTTTTCAGGTAAATAAGTTATATTATGTTTACTTGTTATGTGAATCTAGTGCGTGTGCATGGTTTTATATGCAGGAAAGGAGAGTAAAACTTTAGCCGGAATACGATCTCTGGGCTCATGTAAGTTGTTTCTGCAATTATTTTTAAAAAAAACAGGTTCATTAAATTTGTTTTAATTAGTCTTTAACTGCAGTTGAAAGTAGGAAACTATCATCACTATGGTGATGTGGGGCTTCACTAGAATACATCAGCTGCATCTCCTTCCGTGCATGTCGTAAGAGTCGACTAAGGTACTCAGGGGCGTTGTCTAGCGATAAGTTAACTTGTCACTATACTGGGTGTAAAAAGGCAACTTTGTTCTTTTAATACCTCTTATTCTTTGTAACATCACAATAATTTTTTTCTATGGAAGCACCCCTGGGAAACCACGGGTTTCCAAGATATTGAGGTCCAAAGTTAATATTATCGTTTTTTTTTACATAAATCCATCTGAAATTGGTTAACAAACATTTTTTCAAAGTTGCCATGTCAAAATGTTATAATGTTAGTTTTGTAGGTACATTTGTACTCTGCGCATCAAACGAATACATTGCTTGCAATAAACTGACAGTGTTTTTTCATATTTTTTTTGTCGTTTGCCAGGATTGGTTCCATAGAAGAAAATGATCGTAACCTTACAAAGAATACGAGATATTAAAAAAACATTGTTGTCTTTTTACACCCTGTATACAGGATGATTTTTGATCGTTAACGTTCCCGAAAACTATGGAATCTCCTCATCATCATGATCATTTTTCTCCATGGAAGCATACCTACCTGGGAAGTGTCTGGTTTCCAAAATATTAGGGTCCAAAGTTGAGTAAATAAACTGCGTTTTTCTGCATAAATGCACATTGACGCGTGTAGTAAGATTTTTTCACGAGAAATAATTTATACCTGTCTATGAAAAACTAGCATAAACACTGAACACTATAAATTTTGCCCGATAAAGCAATAAATTTTTTTTTCAAAAAAATTTACATCGTTTCCCAGCATTTTTTTGGCATAAACTTACATTATTTAATGTACATACCCGTCATTAAGGGTGGCAACGAAAAAACATTCTGTATATATTATATATTATGTGTTAGCCATGGGATCTCGATTGTGATCTTGTAGTTCTGTCTATCCCCTTTTGGAAATACAGTGGCATATATGTATGTGTATTTTAGTTGATATCAAGTTGCAAGAAATAAAAATATACCGAGAACATATTTGTTTGCTAAAAACCATTGTATATCACGTACCTATATCATTTATTTATACGCTTTTTCTAGTAAATAACGTGGACGCAGCTTTATCAATATTTGTTTTGATACATAACGCTTATGTTTTGTTTTATATCTTGTAACAAACCTTTGAAGTCATATAGGTAGCTAGGTGTAATAGAACGGGGGATATTAAGCGAAGTCATCATCATCATCATCCTATTGCAGTCCACTGCTGGACGTAGGCCTCCCACAGAGCACGCCACTAAGCTCGACCTCCCGTTTTTGCCATCCAGTCACTACCAGCCGCCCTCTTCAAGTCATCTGGCCGGAGGGCGTCCAACGCCCACTATAGACAACCTGTCCACAAAATTGGAGTAAAAATTAAACGTGTTTAAGTTTTATACCTTCTCCATGGTTATTACAAAAGTATTCAAACTTTGTTTTACCTAAGCCTTGCCTAAATCTGACAGATATTTCATAGATTTTGCTGTCAAATGTCATTTTAAACACTATTTTAACTTTAGACGCGTCTTTGTTATAGGTATCTGAAAACTACGATCGACTATTTCTAATTTACCTAGGTTTCTATAAATATATAATAATTTGTTATTGTTTACGAACAATGTATACCAGGTACCTAATTAACTGTGACTGATGGTCTATTTTAAAATCACAATAAAACTATTTTTCTGTATTTTCAGCGGGAAATAACGCTGAGACCATTGCTCCCACACACACACACACACATATCAGCCTATTGCAGTCTACTGCTGGACGTAGGCCTCCCCTAGGACACGCCACAAGGCTACTGACAGGGGGGTTTTGTCCATAGTAACCATGCTGGGCAGGCGGGTTGGTGACCGCAATGTGGTTTTCGGACTATGTTGTCAACACGCGAGGCGCTGCTGCCCACTTCCCGGAAACCCTTACTCTTCTCTCACAATACCCACGGTCCGTGGGCCACGGGCAGGCATGGGATAGTGCGTTTCTACTCTACCGACACTAGGCCTTTAGTTTTATAAAGGAGACATCTAGTTCGATCTTCCACACTGATTCAGGCGAATCTCCCCATATACATTTTTAAAGTAGACATTTGGCCCGCGGACTAATTTTTTCGTGGGCGAGATGAACCCGCGTGTCTGCCTATGTAAGTAGGTTAATAATGAAAGAAAAATATTAAGGCTTCTTGCGTAAAATTGTGCTAGTTCTTATTTGTATGAGATGTGGTATGTATTGACGTAAATTAATTATTATAAAGCGCAACCTTTGCCTATTTGTACAGGTTTCTTCGTAACATGTGTACCTATGAGACGTTTACGTATCGGTGCCATATTGTTCAGTTTCAGAGTTTCAGGTAAACCTACAGCTAACAGTACCTACGAGTATAAAGGGTGTTATTTGGTCGTCAACATTCATGAAAACTACGGAATCTCCTCACCATCACGATCGTTTTTCTCCATGGAAGCATACCTGGAAAGTGTCTGGTTCCCAAGATATTAAGGTCCAAAGTTGAGTGAATGCGTTTTTCTGCATAAATGCACCAAGTCGCGTGTAGCAAGATTTTTTCACGAGAAATAATTAATATATGTATGTATATGAAAAAACTAGCATATAAACACTGGACACTATAAATTTCGCCCTATCGAGTAATAAAATATTTTTTTCAAAAAAATTTACATCGTTTCTCGACATTTTTTTTGGCAGAAACTTACTTTATTTGATGTATGTTTTTTCGCTGCCACCCTTCGCTAAGGGATCATAAATAAGATGGCACAGCCGCATTTGGCATAGCGAAGATAGATGTGAACAGTGACTTTATTTATTTATTTATTTATTTCTACACAACTCACAATAGTTCGTGCTAACATAGTTTACATAAACCATTACTGGTTTTTCTGAACACTGCCGTCATCCCTCTTCAAGCACAAATAAACCCAAAACTATAAAATTATTAATAAAGAAAATGGAAAAAATTCTTCACCCGAGTGGGAATCGAACCCACGACCACTAAAAAAAATAAAAACTTACAACACACTTACTTATCCTGCATCTAACATTACAATTTAATATACCTACTATCCACCGAGCGAGACGCACCATACATACCCGCGATGAGAGTACTTGTGAAAAATTTTACATTATGGGTTTGAATAGAATAATACTTTCAATATTTTTCCCAAATACCCCCACGTTGTAATATGCGGTGAATGTTATGGTTCTTTATACAGAGTGTTTTTAATATTTTTGTCATCGTTATCTATATTAGTTTATATATTTCAATTGGTTAAGTTTGGACTAGTTGCTAGTTTATCGCCTGAGAGAATGCCAATATCCCTCAGTCCACTCTTACAACATGCACGGAAGGAGATGCAGCTGACGTATTCTAGTGAAGCCTCGCATCAGCACAGGCGTATAATATTCTTTCATTAATTCACATTTTGTATTATAGTATATTCCAAAGGCGGCTCCTGATATTTTTATATGGGAGTTTACATTTATTTCATTATGAGCAATACTCTCACTCTTATTTAAATTCAGAGGACCTAATGAAACACATTAAACACATTTTAACCATATCGCGTTCTAACTCGGACTGAGCGACATCTAGTGGCCGCATACGTGCAATACGAATTAATGTGAGCGGCGCTTCAGATAAGGCTAATTTTTCATACGAAATCTTCTGTTTCACGTGCCGGCCTATGTCGGTATGTCTCTTTCGCACTCATTGAATACTGTCTTGGTGTTTTGTAGGCGATGGGCTGACCACCTGTAACTACTAATCGAACTTGTACATCTCAACTATATCCTCAAAATTGGTCAGAAGTGGCACCATGTGGTTCTATCGGCCCTTGGTGCTCTGCCTACCCCGTAAGGGATAAAGGTGTGACTTTATGTATGTATGTATTGTACCAGTATGTAAAGTAACTTGTATTTCTCGGTACTATAATGTTTACCCTATTTTGTAATATTTGTATTCATCTACATCCCTTTCATGGTATTAATCTAGACAGGTAGGTGTATGTATGTACAGTACATGTAAATGTGTGTACAGTCAGGAATAATCTCATTTGCTAAGAGAAAAAACCAGTCTACGTAAAAATTTTAACCCAGTGTCACTCACTACGAAGACGATCTAATGATCCTCTCGTGCTCAAATGCGACAAGCCGCCCCCTGATTACGTGAAAGCAATAGCAAAGCCGAAGCCGCGCGATTGTGTGCGCGGGCGAGGTGCGGGGCGCGGGAGCACGCCGCCTCCTTTATTACCTAACTAGCAAAAGCAAAGCGATAGCGAAAATTGTACAAAAATCGTTGATTGCTTGTCAAATTTGTATTACGTAAAATGAATTTCAAAGGAACTTTGACATTTCAAGGCGAATATTGTACAATTTTCGCTATCGCTTTGCTTCGGCTTTGCTATTGCTTTTACGTAATCAGGGGGCCGTTTAGGCTCTAGAGCGTGCCAAAGAAATATACATACTTACATACACTCGACAAACATAACCCTCCTTCTGGCGCAGTCAGGTAAAAAGGACCTAGTTAACAGAGCACGATTACAGACTACATTAGCTATGCGAATCCTCCCCCGTATTAACTACATACATATATTGAATTGTATCAGGCGTCACTATTCGGAAGTTCAAATCTCTATTGAGGGATCGCCCGCCACCGGGCCCTATACCCTCCGCTGACCCTCGGATCTTAAAATTTTAATCGACATATGTTTCGCCAACACCCGTGGCATCATCAGGATTAGTTTTCCATGTTAGTTCTATCTACCGAACCAACTAACTAACAAGTTGTTAAGTAGTTGAGTTGTTAGTTAGTTGGTTCGGTAGATAGAACTAACATGGAAAACTAATCCTGATGATGCCACGGGTGTTGGCGAAACATATGTCGATTAAAATTTTAATTGGTTTTCGGATTAGCAGCTATGTATTTATGGTTGCATGCTAGGTGCTTGGATCTGGCTTCTCGTTGCGACTGTAGTGTCTTGTGTTCGTGATCATGAGTAGGCAGATCCGAGGGTCAGCGGAGGGTATAGGGCCCGGTGGCGGGCGATCCCTCAATAGATACATACATATAACTACAGCAAAAGCAATGCGATGACAAATTGTTCAAAATTCGCTGATAGTTTGTCAAATTCGTATTAAGTACGTAATTAAATTTCGAAGGAATTTGACATTTCAAGGCGAATATTGTACTGCTATCGCATTGCTACTGCTTCGCATCGGCCAGAATTTTTCTTCCTTACTTCTCTTCCCCTAACCATCCTTCCTCTTTTTTCGCAAACTGGCCGGCGGCAGCGGCGTTCGAGCGGCCGGGAGCACCCTGGTAATACCAGGGGTCGACTACGGTAAGGGGCAATACAGCCGAATCTTTCTCTTTCCAAATGGGCCCTTTCCCTTTATGGGCCACACAAGTTACCGGCGCTTTGTTGCGCGCCGAGAATTTTGGCCGGGCACAGGGGTTACTACCCCCAAGGCCCGCAACCCGGGGCGTATTTTTATGCTAAGGACGACCCACGACTGCTTTGCTTTGCCTTGCAAGAAACGTACCCAATCAACCTACAGTGCACCTAGCATGCATACGTACGAGTCAATTCAATTATTGCGTCGGGCACAATATGACAAAAATTTATACATTGTCAGTTTCAGTCAGTTAGAATTATTTAAATTTGACAGATAATCCATTCATTTTTTATCGTTTTAGTTGGAAAAAAGAGCGCAATTTTTTCACGGATTCTAATGTCATACTAACTACCTACAAAATATGCTAGCGAGTCGTCAGTCGTGTACCTACATGAATATGATATACGACTATGAAAAGCACAAAACAGGCGATGAAAAGTATCTACGCGCATCCTGAACGGATGCAGTGCTTCACTAAATTACAGCTGATGCAAGAATCTATTTTAAGAGTTCCCTTATGCGCGTTGTCAGGGGATGATCTAGAAGCTTATCTTTGATCTTTTACATCTGTCCCCTTAACGTGGTTCTCAATAACCAATCTCGAGAGATTTTCGCATACCTATTTCAGATTAAATGTTCCATTGTTTTCATACAAAATTTTAAATGAATTAAATGTATCTCTGTTTATGCAATGTACATACTCTTAATGACCGTTATAATATCGACTGTACCGAAAATTAACCGCAAACGTCACATTTAAAATTAGCCAATCGGCTTGCACCAATTGGTTCCACGAAAACAACTTATTAATTTAGTGAATATAATAAATACGAATCGTTTACTCAGATGCGCGTGATATTTGTACAATAAAATTATATAAATGGTAATTAATAGGCAGAACGCATAGTGGATAACAGATATTTTTGTCTGTCCACTTGTCTAGCGAAGCGGGCGAAATGAAGTCGCTTTCTTTAGCTCTTATCATAGGGCTGTTATTCGTAAGTATTTTTAACTTAGTTCAACAGTGGTCAGTCTCATGGGTGCAGAGAAATCTCAGAAATCTCTCCATGGGTGCTTAGACACAAATTTTGACGGCTAACGTGCCAGAGGCGTAACTATACCGTTAAGAGACCCGTGGCTTCATGTCCCCGTAAATGATGTTGGCGAGTTGGGACTCTCCTTTGACCGGGGCCCCTTTTGGCTCCCGGTTTTTTGACGTTTTGCCACCTTATAGTTACGCCCCTGCTACCCTTGTGGGTAGGTGCTTTATCTAAGCATACCTATATATGTATAAGTATGTGTAGAAGTACACAGTTATTTATATTGATTTTAAAGATCACCGCTGGTCCTGGGTTCGAATCCCGGTAGGTGCAAACATTGATATGATGAATATCGATGTTGGTTTCCGAATCTTAGATTTATTTATATACTGTAGTATCCCACGAAACTTTAGGGATCTTTTTGTGGTGCTGGGTTAAGGTGTTGTAAAGTGTGTGAATATTTATTTAGATTTGCACAAGGAAATGTACATGAAGTGTTTTTAAGTGAAATTTATTGTGAAGTGAGAAGTGAAAGTATATGTTTCCCAAAAGGAAAGTTGAAGCCTTGTACACGAAGTACCTATTGTACAGTAGTTTAATACATTGTGAAAAGGAGCCAAAATGAAAACAAAAGACGTGCGGTGCGTGATACTCGTAGTTCTGTGCTGATGCGCAGCTTCATTATGCGAAACTCGGGCGTTCTCTCAGGCGATAAGCTATCAACTGGTCACCGATAATTCGCATCTGTCCCCGCTATTCGTGGTTATGACATCTCCTTAATGGTCCTGCAGAAACGGGACCACAGCCGCGTGTTTGTACTGAAAATTGTATAAGCGTCTTTCTTTTCGTTATTTCGCAGTTCCAGACACCCCCCTTGTTTCAATATTATTTATGTAAATAAAAAGTAGAAAATTTATTATTACACTACAGTAAAATTAATTACACAAAGTCTGTAGTCGTGGCATCATCCTATTTTTTTTATATCTACTAATTTCACGTAGTCGTCTCATACTACGAACTTTTTTTGTAGAAGCGTGCTACGAGCCGTAGTAATTTCGTAGTAGTTTATTTGCTAACAACAAAACAATAGGCGTATGGATGTAGTAACGTTTCGTATCGACATTCGTTATCGCGCGTGACATGTTCTGCAATAGCGATATCGATCTCTACATCACTTAACGAATGCGCAAAGTGAAAGCTTACTATTGGTGAATATTATAATCCTCCAGATCGTACAAGTATTTGCGCAAACACAGGTGCACTCTCTGTTCCTTGACTGTCATAATCCGATGGGACGAAAATCTGAAAGATAATATTATAATTTTTATATATATTTTGGTATATTTTTTAGGTCCATGTGGCGGATGCAGGCCCCGGACCATTACGTAAGTATTCCTTCTTCTTGTTCCTATGCTGAGGCTTCACTAGAATACATCAGCTGCATCTCCTTCCGTGCATGTCGTAAGAGTCGACTAAAGGATATCAGGGGCATTCTCTCAGGCGATCAGCTAGCAACTTGTCAACAGATCATTTACATTTGACCCCGCTATGCTAAACGTGGCTGTAAGATCTCCTTTATGATCCTGAATACACCATAGCCGTGTGGCCACTTTCTTGTGAGATTAAGACGACGATTTGGTAAAGTTGGCGTTGGTTATGTCGATTTTTCTCAGCTATCACAAAACAAGGGAAAGCGATATTTAACAATCGAATTCTTCATTATATTACCTTACTTTTTGCAGTTGCAGAAACACTTTTTTACGATAAAAAAATATTATAAAATTATTAATAAAGAAATGGGGAAAAAATCTTCACCCGAGTGGGAATCGAACCCACGACCACTGCAATCCGTGCCAGTCGCTCTAACCACTGAGCTACCGGGTCAACTACTCGGATGACGAATTTTATCATCTCTTCTCTAAATTACATATTGGCAACGTTATTTTTCATCCCGATAGCTATACACTAGCCAAATCTCGGCAAACAAAGCTGAATCCCTCAGCACAATGTTTAAAGATGAAACGATCAACCATATTCTAACGGATTATATTAATGGAGAAGTGTTTTTATAAATTTATCTTAGTCAAGATATTATATATCATAAAATTATTAATAAAGAAATGGAAAAATTCTTCACCCGAGTGGGAATCGAATCCACGACTACTGCAAACCGTGCCAGCCGCTCTAACCACTGAGCTACCGGGTCAATTAAAAAAAATATGTTGAACGTACCTCTTTTAAATCAGATTTGTTCATTTCACCATAGCTATAAGCTACAATTTTTGTACCTATCGACAGACTTGTCTAAACACACTCTAAAAACGTGTGGGTTCACTTTTTTAAAATTATGTGTGTTTTATAAATAAAATACAAAGATATGATTTATCGCTTACGCTCTTTTAGTTTAAGCCTAGTCCTCGCTTATATTTGTATGGAAATAAACTTCCCTCGGTCGGCCTCCGGCCATGAACGTTTTGGATTTTATTATTGAGCAATGCGTCGCCTTAACCTTCGTAAGGTATGTCTTAAATGCACAATCTTAGATTTTGGTAATTTGGACATTATGCTAATTAGTCTGTTTATGAATAAACAAACGTCTAATAAAAGTGACGGTTGCGAATAGATAAGTGTTTATAAAAAAAAAAAAGAAAAAGCGGTAATAGAAGCTATTCGGTGAAACGTATAAATGTGTCCCAGGCTGAGTGTAGGTACTGAATAAATCTAGTAAATAATTTATAACTAATAGTTACATAAAGGGCGCCAAGTGAAACCCCTCCGGTTTAATGGCACCCTGAACCTAATTGTAATTCTTTTAAAAATCTAAAAAAAAAAAAAAAATGGGTTTCCTTAGGATTTCCTTAGGGTTTCCAAAGGGTAAAACAGAATCCTAGAATTCGCTGTCCATCTGTCTTGTCTGTCACACATGTCTGTATCTCATGAACCGTGATAGCTAGACAGTTTTTCTTGTATCATTTTGTTGCTTCTAGAACAACAAATTAGTATTAAAAACAAAAATAAAAAATAATGGGGTTCCTGAAAAAAAAAAACTGTTTACCAGTTTTCGTTTAATAATGGGTATGTAACGCTGCTTGACTAGTTTTTAATTACAACATTGTTTCAGATAGTAATTAATATTTTTTAAATCTTGCAGTTGGGCGTCATGAAAAACACGAACACCATGGCGCCGAGCATCGAGAACGAGAACACAACGAGAAATGGGAGTCGAGACGAGAACATCATGGTGGAGAAGGACACTTCGGTCGAGAGGAACACCACGGCCGAGAAGAGCATCGCCTTCTCGAACCACATAAGCTTAATCTCGGTAAGGAATCATACTAAGCTCTGCTTACATAAAATCTACGTTCTCATCATCGTCGTCAGCCTATTGCAGTTCACTGCTGGACGTAGAGACCTCATGCCTGCCCGTGGGTATCGTACCAGGTGATTAAGGGTTTCCGAGAGGTGGGCAGCAGCGCTTCCCGTGCTGACAACATAGTCCGAAAATCAAACTGCGGTAACCAACCCGCCTGACCAGCGTGGCGACTATGGGCATAAAACCCCCCTATAGCAGTAGCCATGGCGTGCCCTGGGGGACGGCTACGTCCAGCAGTGGACTGCAATAGGCTGAAGACGAATCTATTTATTACTTAGACAAATTATTATATTTACAGGTAAAGCGGCCCGAGTTATTACGGAATTCTTATTGAAGCTCCTAGGACTTAGAAGTGAGTTGATAACAATATGAATATTAATATATAATGGGTCTGTTTGCTGGCTGCTGGCGTGCTGCTGCTGCTGTCGTGGAAGGAGAGGTGATACTGCTGTGATTATATCTTTGCTGCGGAGTTCTGCGATGATGATGAAGTTCCTGAAGGCTGAAGGTTGCGCGCATGTCCAGTTCGCAGGGGCCACCAATGTGGGGGTGGTGAAAAGGGAAGCCCTTCCGGCCCCACTGGGCCACTAGTCGTTGTTTGATCCATGTATATATTCCAATCATTGTAAGAAACTTCTATATCGCGTTCTAGGATTTCGCATTCTATTGTGGTTCTCTCCTGCATCCGATAGATGGCTCCGCTACATAATCGAATGGTTAGATAGCCTATCGGAAGGAGGATGCTGTCTCTATCTAAAACTTGATCAAGATAGGGACAGCATCAACTTTATACTTAAAATAGTAGCATATCTGTTTGAAAAATCGAGCCTTAATTATCTAAAACTTGAATCTCGAAATAGTTTACTATTAGCCAATTTCAATAATCGATCTCTGGAGATATTTTTGTATTTCTCGAATTTGTTTTTCAATTGTTTTATATGAATTCAAAATTTGGAATAAATTTGATCCATTTTGATCTCTTGAAACTGGCCGGCACAGTCTTCAACTGTTGTTAATTCACGTCACAAAACTAATAAACCGCCAATTTCTATAACTGATCTTGAGAGATTTTGTGCATATCTGATAGATATGTGCAGATATAATCTTCAATTGTTTTCATATAAAATTTCAAATTAGAAATAAAAGAATCCGAGATTCTTTTTGATCTTTTGTATAGAAATTGGCCGTAAGTGATTGTACGAGGGAGATTATTTAAATTTTTACTGAATGATTAAGTTTTTCGAGTGTAGGTAACGTATGTTATATTTCTTTGGCACGTTCTAGAACCTAAACGGCCTATCGCATTTGACCTTGAGAGGTATCATTAGATTCGTCTAGTGACACTGGGTACATCAAAATTATTATGAAGTCGAGTTTTTTTTTTAAGTTTGAGATATAAAAATACGGTATTATTACAAAAGAGCGCCTAAAGTTAGACTCGATTTAAATATGACATTTGACAGCAAAATAAATGGCATATCTGCCAAATTTAGGGCATATTTAAATTCTTTTGTAATAGCACGGTTAATGTCTAAAGTGCGACAGTATGGCTTGCCTAAATTGACATTCTATAAATTCGACTGTTACATTATCAGGGTAGGTAGGTAAGGTTGACGTTTGATCCTTAAGTTTTCGAACCCTCAATTGGCAAAACAATTAATTGTAACAACGTTTTTCAGGTGAAGCCGATGTAGAAGATTTGTTATTCGAACTCACGGGATACCGCGGTAAGTTACATTTAAGTATTTACATTATATACGGGGTGTAACAGAAAGGGTATGTTAAGCGAAAAGCTATGTAAATAGCCCACTATAGAGAACCTATCCACAAAATTTGAGATCCGAAATCACATGTTTATTTTTCAAGATTGTATAAAAATTCACCATACTATCGGGAAAAATAAACATGTGATTTCGGATCTCAAATTTTGTGGATAGGTTCTCTATAGTGGGCTATTTACATAGCTTTTCGCATAACATACCCTTTTTGTTACACCCTGTATATGTTAAAATAAGTCAAACCATTTTAATACTATAAGTATAGCTTGTTAAGTCCTCCCGAGATTAAAATGCTTTTTTCGCAGTTTTCTGGCCGCCTATGTTGATCCTGCCGAAGGTCCGGGACTCTACCAAAGCGGAGATTAGATGAGCGGAGAGGAGAGGTCTTTTTTACAACACACATCAGCGGAGACGAGATCTGTGAATGACAAAATTCTATTGGGTTGTTATAAAACATCTCCTCTCCGCTCGTCTCATGTCCGCTTTGGTGGAGTCCGAGCCTTACAGGAGTTACAGCGGGGGGGGGGTGAGTGGTGGGCCCGGTAAAACTACTTTTCTAGGTTCAAATAAAAATTCTGCTTATACAGGGTGTAACTTGCCCACTCTAGAGAACCTATCCACAAAATTTGAGACACGAAATCACATGTTTATTTTTCCCGATAGTATGGAGAATTTTTCAAAATTTTTCATTTTCCAAATTAAAATTATACTCCAATGCATTCAATGTTGATAAAAATATATAACCATATACCAAATAAAATAAAAAATATTGAAAAATCAACTAGTTTTGAGAAACAACTAAGGCAATTTCTTAACTCAAAAAGTTATTATACCATTGAAGATTTTTTAACGATAAACCTTACGGCGCTCCACTAACACTAATATTTAATTTATAACTGCATAATTTGTTAATCTTTAATTGTAAGTTACTTATAGATAATACACACATAGTGCAATATTCCATTACAAAATAAATGTTAATAAATATAGATAATTATAAGGCTAATATAATAGTTATTAATAGTAGTAATAAATATTGCAATGCCCTTGCAGGGCGCTACATTGTATATGTCAAGACCTATGTATACTATTACGCAAAGATACTTTGTACCCAATGTAGCACGCAATAAAGAATTTGAATTTGAATTTTTAAATATCTCAGGAATTTTCATACAATCTTAAAAAATAAAAATGTGATTTCGAATCTCAAATTTTGGAAATAGGTTCTCTATAGTGGGCTATTTACATAGCTTTTCGCTTAACATACCCTTTCTGTTACAGTATTTGGAACCTAGGAGTTATTGCACATGGAAGTTATTTTTTTAAACTCACTCTGACCCTGTTTGCTGCCCCATAGGTGAGTTGTAATCCCAGTAGGCGCAAACAATAATGAATGTCGATTTTTGTTTTCAAGTATTGGATGTTTGTATAATTATCTATGTAACCTATATTTATATGTTGCTTAGTACCTGCGACCAAAATTATTATAAGCAAGGATCTTTGGTTTTTAACTTAGAGTATTTTCGTAACTTAATTTCAAGTTAAAAGGCGGTGGACTAAGTAATTTAATAACTAGGATTGATTTGGGATCATAATGTAACTAACTAGTCAAAATTCATTGGAAAATTAGTAGTGTAAATAGGAATAAACTTATTCACCAAGTAGCATTTTTACAGACATTTTACAACTTACAAATAAATTACGCGAAAGCTCCCGTGACCAGAATGCTGGTCTCTTTTTTGCGCAAAAAATTAGCATTGCCATACAACGTGGCAATGCTGCCAGCATTCTAGGCACCCTCCCGGTAGAAGGCAACTTTGTAAATATATTTAATTTCGTGTAGATTAATTTAGTTTTTATATAATGTAGTAGTAGTATTGTTGTCAATAATAAAGATTAAATCCCACTTACAGATATTTAAACATATCCTTGCTACTAATAAAGTTACAACCTCGTAATATGTACTTAATTTTTGACAAAATATGTAGAATGTCTGTCAAGGGTGGTCATAATTTGATAACTTTGGGAACTTAGCGACAGCCAAGCTACAGTTAAAACTTAGCGACATGTAAAATTTAACCTAGATTAAACCTAAGTTGGTCTAATCTAAGGCTCCAGGGGGCGGTCATGACCCCCATGTCCACCCCCCTGGATCCGCCCATGGGCCCTATAACTTTAGTATGAAGTTATCTGTAGAGAGTACAGAATTAGGAAATGCTTCTGTGTCTACACCAGCACGCGAATGATGAATGTGGTGAGAGCGAGATGTCTCACTTTTAAACGTCAAATCCACAGAGCTAAGTAATAACTAGACAACTTGGTGTGTAAAAAAGGATTGCAAACCACTTCTATCAGCCCTAATTCACTCAGTCCTGGCTTGAAACGAGTGTCTATTCTAATTCATAAGTCTATTTTTACCTGCAAAGTACATACATTTGGTTTATCTAGTTATTAATAGCTCTGTGAGTTTGACGTTTAAAAGTGTGACATCTCGCTCTCACCAAATTCATCATACGAGTGCAGGCTAACCTGTGTCGATATTCCGCCAAATCTGAATTGCTAACGTGGTATAGCGGTCGATACAATCCAATGTTAAAAATATTAATAAATTATAAACTGCGTAGGTACATCATTATATTTAAACAACTGCTTAAAATATTATTTGCGCTGTCCGACGTATTAGTTATTATTTTAAATAACCTTATAAAAGCAACTGAATAAATAACTGACGATAAATTCTTTAATGGTGGCAATATCAATAAGTATTTATACTTTATGTGTGCTGAAGGTGGTAAATTAGTTATTATATTTGTGAACGAATGCGCAGGTATTTGCTTTTGTCCGAAAAACAAGTACTAACGTGTAAGCGATGTGAATATTATGATATTTACACAATTCTTAGACACATAACTATAGTTAAAAGTAACATTCAGAAATTAGTAGAGCTGTAAAAGTAACGAATAAAAGCGTACCCGTATGTATTCGTTACTTTGACCATGAGTACTCGTTACTATCGTATCGTTACCATACTCGTTACTTCTGATACCAATATGGTAAAGTTTGTAATATGGTAACGAGTAGAATCGACGTGAACTGATGCATTTGCTATTTAGAAAATTTTGACCTCAAACTTAAATTATATTACAAAGAATAGTACAAAACAGTAAAAAACTGACGATTTAAAAATATATATACAGGATGTAACAAAAAGGGTATGTTAAGCGAAAAGCTATGTAAATAGCCCACTGTAGAGAACCTATCCACAAAATTTGAGACCCGAAATCACATGTTTATTTTTCCCGATAGTATGGAGAATTTTTAAATATCTCAGGAATTTTCATACAATCTTGAAAGATAAAAATGTGATTTCTATGTATGTAAATAGCCCACTATAGAGTTATTAACATACCCTTTTTGTTACATCCTGTATAAGTAACAAATGTAATCACTGTTGAAATAAGCGATTTAAATGAACCGCATCACGCGCATTGCTAGAACATACGATCAAAAACAAACGTATCAATACACCATTTGCGATAAGAAACGATACGAAAAATACCCATGATACGAAACATGCGAGTAACGAGACGAATTCCTGGGTAACGTTTCATTACTCGGTATGTACTTGATGGAGTACCTGTTACTCAGTAACTAATACATACGGTTTGTTACAGCTTTAGAAATTAATTCCGTAAATAGCGTTTTCTCCGCCCTGTGCGAGCATAACTGTGTCCTATTTAGTCCTGCCTGCAAGCCTAGCATGACCTGCGAAACACGATATGATAAACCAATTTATCGACATATAGCCTATAAAATTATTAATAAAGAAAATGGAAAAAATTCTTCACCCGAGTGGGAATCGAACCCACGACCACTGCAAACCGTGCCAGCCGCTATAACCACTAAGCCACCGGGTCAATTATTCTGGTGACGAATTTTACCATCTCTTTTCTAAATTACATATTGGCAATGTTATTCTTCATCCCGATAGCTATACACTAGCCAAATCTCGGCAAACAAAGCTGAATCTCTCAGCACAATGTTTACAGATGAAACGATCAACCATATCCTAACGGATTATATTAATGGAGAAGTGTTTTTATAAACATATAGCCTGTCAAAATACGATAAATATAGCGGCCATGTTGAATTTTGTATAGAGACGATACAATATGGTACGATACGATATCCACGATGCGTGGTCATGCTGGGGGCTGGTCTGGCTATTCTTGCGCTCGCAGAGTCTACGCCCTGTGCCTGGGCACCGGTGATGTTCATCTGAAGACACGAAAGCTTGTGTGCCTAGTTACACAAGCTTTCGTAACACAAAGCACACAAAGCTTAGAATTGAATATTTTGTTTCTATTCTAAGCCTACTTTTCTACTAGACATGGCCCACTTGCTACGGGTGCCTGTGATATTCACCAATAATATTCATTACGATTCGAATTTGATTGTCGATATCAAACGAAGCTACAGCAACGTACGTAGTACAGTGGAAAGAGACTTATATTCGTATAGATTCGCTATACCTATACTGTGGTTTTTACACTTATTATTAATTTACAGATGAGGAATCAGCCCTGAAGTACATCGAAAGCATTACCGGACTGAAAGGTACGTTATTTTATTTATCCCCTTTCCCTTAATTAATTGTGTATCTATATAAGGAGCTATGTATGAAGAGCTTAATGAATGTGGATGAGGCGAGACGTAATGTTTGGAACGTACTAAATGAAATCTGTAGTCTCTGCCTACCCCTATAAATAGGTCATGCGTGAGGTATGTATGTACCTTAATATGTAAAGAGGCACTATGGAATCTAAAAACAATTTACGTCGTCGATTCATGACGAGTCGCTGGGAACATCTGCTATAAACATAAAAAGTTATTTGCTCGTTGATACAATACTTTTTCTTTTGCTGTGTGATTTCCTGTACTGATGCGGGGCTTCACTAGAATACATCAGCTGCATCCATCCCGTGCATGTCGTAAGAGTCGACTAAGGAACTAGGGCATTTTCTTATAGTTTTGTCTTTGATCATTATATCTGTCTCGGCATTGCTAAACGGGGCGGAATTTCCATTATGATCCTGCAGTGGCTACCCCATTTTGGGAAGTCACCAGTGTGTAGTATGTATATATATAACTAATACTTTTCCTTACGGTTCCAAATATTTCTAAACTTTCTTACAGACAGGAAAGATGCGTACGAGTTCCTCCGCAGAGCACGAGGCTCGAGGGACTGGAGCTACTATGTCGACTACTTCACTACCTTCGAAGGCAGTCCAAGTAAGTTTAGCATAGAATATAATGGGTTTTTATCTGAGGATTACAGATACAATAGCAACAATGAAACAAGACAAACAGGGTAGAAACATAGCAACCTTAGGTAGAAACGAAGACAGTTTAGCACCTAGGACACCTACCTACTTGGAGATTGACGCAGTTGGTAGTGAGCCTGTCTGCGCCATAGGTCATGTGTTTAAATAATATATAATATTCACATGATGTGTGTCGACGTTTGTTACATTAGATATTTCTATAATTATGTGTTTATGTACCATTGCTTTGTTTGTAACCATGACATAAGACCTTAGTTAGGGTAATGCAACAGTTTTACGATAGACAGCGTAAGTAGTTCGCGAAATAGGAATTTTGAGGCCTACGTCCAGCAGTGGACTGCAATACGCCAATGTGCTATGTGTGAATTAAACTACATTGTTTATTCAATAAAAATACTAAGGCAAGTGGATATGCAGTGTAATTAATAAGGATATAAAATAAATATATGTATATCGTCGTCAGCCTATTGCAGTCGACTGCTGGACGTACCCCAGTGTACGCCACAAGGCTACTGCCATGGGAGGTTTTTGTATGAAATTATATCTATATTGTATACAAAATATTAATTTCCAGATATAAAGGTGATAGTAACCCTGCTCCGAGCCTGCACTGGCGAGCAGGATGTCTTGAAGGCATACTCCATCATACAAAAGCTGACCGGCCATGGAGACTGCGACGGCATCTGGGAGCTGCTTCAGAAGCTGTCTGATGAGAAATGTATGTACTTTCTTCTAAAGGTAAACATATAAAATACTTTGTTTGGGGCAAGCGAATCTATCGATAGTCTGTAGCGCTATCGTCACACTGTCAGATTTTAAAAGATTTTGCTCGCGAGTCTCTAGCGTTACGGCACGTAAAAAGGTTTATGCTTACCCTACTGAATTACTGACGAATTAACGAACATCAACCGCTGATCTAAGTGACCTGAGGGGTAAGCACGAACCTCTCGATAGTCCGTAACGCTATCGTCCAACTGTCAAATCACATAGATTTTGCTAGCGAGTCGCTAGCGTTACGCCGCGTAAAAAGGTTCGTGCTTACCCCACAGATTTCAAAGATTTTGCTTGCGGGTCGCTAGCGTACTGACGAATCAACGCACATACACCGCTGATCTAAGTGACCTGATATGAAACTTGAAAGGTGTGTTTATAACGTAGGCATCAGATAAGAAAGAATTTTCGGAGATTCCTACGGAAACGAATTTTAACGGGATTTTTAAAGTTTACGCGGACGAAGTTTTCAGTTTTTTAGCCGACTGCGCCAGAAGGAGGGTTATGTTTTTAGAGTGTATACATAGTCGCGTGGTGCCGGCAAAGTAGAATTCGTACCACCCCATGTCTGCCCGTGGATATCGTACGAGGCGATTAAGGGTTCCCGGGAGGTGGGCAGCAGCGCCTCCCGTGTTGACAACATAGTCCAAAATACAAACTGCGGTCACCTATCCGCCTGCCCAGCGTGGTGACTATGGGCAAATAACCCCCATGGCAGTCTTGTGGCGTGCCCTGGGGAGGCCTACGTCCAGCAGTGAACAGCAATAGGCTGATGATGATGATGATGATGACATGTACCTATGTATGCATATTTCCTTGGCATGCTCTAGAGCCTAAACTGCTTCTGGCATTTGAGCTTAAGAGGTGTCATTTTAGATTCGTCCGAGTCGAGAGAGTGACACTGGGTAGGCAGTTGGTATATTATGTAGCTTTCTTTAAAATTAAATACGTAAGGCTTTGTAGCGAAGTACGCAAGTATACAGCAGACATTCAATTGCGATCGTGGACTGTAAGTTTAAGACTAACTACGTTTGTTTCAGCACCCCATGACATAGCTGAATTCTTCAGACACATCGCGAACAGCAGTGGTAAGTCAGCCGATAAGTGTCCTTTGCTGATGCGCGGCTTCACTAGAATACATCAGCTGCATCTCCTTCCGTGCATGCCGTAAGAGTCTACTCATAAGCTCAGAGCTATTCTTTCAGGCGATAAGCTAGCAATCATCGCTTTTTTTATATTAAATATGCTTACGCTTGACCACAACGCGCCTGATGGTAAGCACCGTTGCAGTCTAAGATGGAGCGCGCTTGCCTAAAAAAAATCAGTTCACTCTCGACTTGAAGATTAGTTCATGGGGAACAGGGATTCAGGCAGGGAGATCTACAGTTTGGCCATTCGCACTATGAATGTAGTAGAAGCAAAACGCTTAGTACGAGTTTTCAGCACTTCAACTATGAACCGCCCCCTTATTACCTAACTAGCAAAAGCAAAGCGATAGCGAAAATTGTACAAAAATCGCTGATTGCTTGTCAAATTCGTATTACGTAAAATGAATTTCAAAGGAACTTTGACATTTCAAGGCGAATATTGTACAATTGTGCTTTGCTATTGCTTTTACGTAATCGGGGGGCCTGTGTCGCCTTGACATTTATTTCCCTGGTCGTCCGGAGAAGGATCTTTTACCTACATCTGGCGCCGCTATGTTAACCGTGGCTTTAGGAAGAATCTCTTGCGTGATCCTGCTACTGGCTGCCTGGCTACCCCATGTATGTAAGTAGGTACTTACACAGCGTAAAGCAGAATATTTTTTTTCCGAAATAAACTGATAGGTACCTACGCTAAATATCATTTTCAAGAGAATCATATTTTGGTTTTAATTTAGAAACAGATCCATATTACGAATGTTAATGTGTCGTTGCGCCTATTTCGAAAGCTAATTCGTAATGAACACCCATGTTTCCAGGATCTAATGGTGTGAAGATCTACATAAACTGGATCACCGGCGGTATAGGTGCATCCGAGTTCCCCAAAGTCATGCACAGCCTTTGGCCTGAAGTCGGTAAGGTTTTTAAATATATTTCCTAATGTTTCGACATTTTATATTGTAAACTACACTTGTCGCATATAAAAAAGATGTTGCGTGTGATACTTAAGTACTTAAACTGCAAGTGTGACTTTAGTTTACCTTGGTACTATTATGAACTTCTTACATAGATTATCAATCGACACATCATCCCTGAGCCGATATCTGTCGAAGGTGTTGCCCTGGAAGTTCAGAAGTATGTATACCTAGTGCAAATATTGCAGTTGGGTAAAAACAACTTCGAGGGAGAAATCACCAGAAGAGTGCAGCTTGGGTGGGCAGCGTTTGGGAAGTTGCGTCATATCTTTGAGTCATCCTTGCCACAATGTCTCAAGACCAAGGTATTCGATCAGTGCGTTCTACCAGCCATGACTTACGGAGCCGAGACGTGGAACCTGATGGTGGGGCTGGCTCACCGATTACATGTCACTCAGGGAGCTATGGAAAGGTCAATGCTCGAAATCTCGCGAATGGACAAAGTCCGAAACGAGATTATCCGGCAGAAGACCAAAGTGACAGACATAGTCTCGAAATGTAGCAGACTGAAGGAGATGGACGGTGGAGTAAACGGGTTCTCGAATGGAGACCGCGTCTCGGCAAGGGTAGCGTTGGGCACCCTCCGGCCAGATGGACCGATGACTTAAAGAGGACGGCTGGTAGTGACTGGATAGCAAAAACGGGAGATCAAGCCATTTGGCGTACACTGGGGGAGGCCTACGTCCAGCAGTGGACTGCAATAGGCTGTCGATGACGATGACATAGATTATAAAGAACAACGGACGGAGTTTGACGAAGCACCGTAATGGCGGCGCGTTGTTCATGTGTGCGTATTTTCTGATGAGTGCCGAGCTTACTATGGTTTGTATGGAGTGCATAACGCGTCGATACACAAGGAAGGAGGAATATATGTTACCGAGCTTACTGCGAATGCTTCAATCTTTGTAAACACAACACTCTGTCCGTTGTTCTTTAGGTACATGCCTCATGAATTATTTCGGGCGTTTCCCTTCCGTCCAAGACCCTTCCCTATTATCCGTCATCTCATTGCTCACTCCCAGTACACGCATATCCTCTCTCACACAGTCCAACTTTCGGTCTACTTTCCTTTATATGCATCTTATATATAAAATATGCCTTTCATCCCGTCGCTTTACATGCCCGTACCAAGTTAGACGGTTACTTCGTAACTTGTCTGTGATCGGCGCAACTTTCAGACTTCCCCTTATATACTTCCTTCTTTCTTATTTTATCCATTCTTGTAACTCCACACATCCATCTCAACATTCTCATTTCACTTACATGCAGTCGATTTTCATCCTTCTTCTTACTATTCCTATTTCCCTTCTTTTGCTTAATTATAAATCTCTTATTAACAGATTTGAAAGGAGCATTGGATCTCATGGTTACTACAACAAGAAGTTCAGGTAAGCCCTTTCTAAGATTATTAGTATTTACCTATTAATATTATGTATGTGAAAGTTAGTAAGAATGTGAATAGTAACTTTTAACCGTAAGAAGTACCGCAAGAATTTTGATGACTTTGGTATTTTTTTTATCCAGGGTGTAACAGAAGGGACGTAGGGACGAAAAGTTTCCACTATAGGGAACCTATCTGTAATGATTGTAAAAAATAAATTAATATATTTAATAAATAAATAATAAAAAATCTACAAATTTTATGACTCGAAATCACATGTCTATTTTTCAGATGTTCCTAAGCAACTTAAGAATATAATTTTAAAATTAAAACATGTGATTTCGACTTTTTTTTGAACAGGTTCTCTATAGTAGATATCTTCAAACGAATTTGCAGTTGTCAAGTAAAATGATAAGGTAGGTACAGGAAACCATAAATCAGGGTAGCAAGGAGCGGATATTTAGCTCATTTTTTATATCTGGAATATTTACCGTTTTGAAGGCATTTAACATACTATTAAGTATTATATTAATATTTTCAGATATTGGCAAAGCTGTATTGTTGTTCAATAAGATCATCAAAAAGAAAACTATTTCTGAAAGCATTGAAGTCTTGAAGCAGGTTACTGGACAAAGCCGTAAGTATTATAATACAGGTGATTTTTGGTCGTCAACGTTCCCGAAAACTTCGGAATCTCCTCATCATCACGGTCATTTTTCTCCATGGAAGCATACCTGGGAAGTGTTTTCCAAAATATTTGGGTCCAAAGTTGAGTAAATAGACTGCGTTTTTCTGCATAAATGCACATTGACGCGTCTAGCAAGATTTTTTCACGAGAAATAATTAATATCTGTCTATGAAAAAACTAGCATAAACACTGGACACTATAAATTTCGCCCAATCAAGTAATTAAAAAAAAAATTCAAAAAATTTACATCATTTCCCAGCATTTTTTTGGCATAAACTTACTTTATTTGATGTATAGAGTACGTACCCTTCGTTAAGGGTGGCAACTAAAAAACATCCTGTATACTAGTGACCTGCCCCGGCTTCGCACGGATGCAGTGCTGATCCTATACACATAAACCTTCCTCGTGAATCACTCTATCTATAAAAATAAACCGCGACAAAATCCGTTTCCTAGTTTGAAAGAGCTAAGCATACATAGGGACGGACAGACAGCGGTTTGTTTTATACTATAATATGTAGTGATGAAGCAATAGCCTAATGTATCTATACTAAAGGGTTTGTTTGTTTGAACGCCCAAATCCCGGGAACTACAGGTCCGATTTGAAAAATTCTTTCAGTGTTAGATAGCCCATTTATAGAGCAAGGCTATAGGCTAGGGACCCGTCCCGACTTTGCACGGGTGCAATGCCCCCTTACGCGGACAAAGTCGTGGGCGGCCGCTAGTCTATTAATATATCGTGTCGAAACATAAAAGTTCTATGCTGATGCAAGGGCTTCACTAGAATACATCAGCTTCATCTCCTTCCGTGCATGCCGTAAGAGTCTACTTAAGCCGTAAGAGTCTACGTAAGAGTCTACTCAAGAATTCGGGCATTCTCTTCTAGAAACTTGCCATTGATCATTAACATCTGTCCCTGCTATGCTAAAATGGATATTCAATCTTCTTATGGTCGGTTAATATCTGACGGAACATGTCACGTAACGCCAGAACAGACAAAATGTATAGAAAAACACTCGACCGCTCACACTCAATCGATGATACGTTAGTGCGTCGAGCGTACGTTTGCCTGTACATGGAGATACGCTCGACGCATCTTCCGTCAGATATGAACCGACCCGTAGGTCTTCTAGTACGCAGTCGTGTGTATTTGGGTATCTGTGTGTGTGTATATAGGTATCTGTGAGTAAACATAAAATAGAACTAGACACATACCTATGATGACTATGAATGTAAAATAAATCGCAAATACCCGTTAAGTATTATGTAGGTATTTTAATTTAGAGTGGTTCCTTTTATTTAATTACAACATTCAAGATCTTAGGAAATATATTCATGTTCCTTTTTCAGAACTGAAGTACGCGATGGAGGATCTTACGCAAGAAGCAAATAGAGTTGGTAAGTGCACTTTTAAGTACAGGGTGTAACAAAAAGGGTATGTTAAGCGAAAAGCTGTATAAATAGCCCACTATACAGAACCTATTTCCAAAATTTGAAACTCGAAATCACATTTTTATTTTTCAAGATTGTATGAAAATTCCTGAGATATTTAAAAGTTCTCCATACTATCGGGAAAAATAAACATGTGATTTCGGATCTCAAATTTTGTGGATAGGTTCTCTATAGTGGGCTATTTACATAGCTTTTTGCTTAACATACCCTTTTTGTTACACCCTGTATAATAATGGTGTCAAAGTCTTCTTGGTCTGATAATATGGTCGATTCTGACAGACGCACTTAAACCTAAACTTAAGAATACCTAAACTTAACCTGATTAAAACTGACTAAATTTAGGTCAAAGACCGCGGTTTTCACCCGCCTGACTTTGGGGCTACAGGAAACCAATGGATGCGGCCGCACTGACGGTAGATCGGAGATCTACAGAACCTACATTCGCGGTTTTTAATCGTAGTGTGTGCGTCTTGAGCGGTTTTGCGGTTACGCGGTTACCTGCTTGCGGAAAAAAACCGTAGTGCTGCCTTAACCTAAGTTAACGTTTAAGTGGGAATTAACCATATTAGCAACATACAGATCTAATTGCCATCTCACAACCCGTGCGCGCGCGATATTTCTTGAACAAGATCTTGGTTCGAAAGTGTGTTAATTTTTGTGAGTCAATTGCATAACTTTGTTATTGGTTATTTGAAGTACAAAAGCACATAATGTCATAAAAATTAGATCGGGAGTGTAACATTCGCTTGGCGCCCACCGTGGGGCTTGACAATCTCGTATGTTTTCATGCGAAAAATTTAAAAGATTTAAGTTAAACATGGCATTTCTTTCAAATATTTATTTAAAATTGGGGAACCGCCCCAGATTTACACGGGTGTAATGCCCTTTCACGTGGACAAAGTCCTGGTCGCTGTACTCGTAGAGGTGTTGTTTTTAGACTTTTTCAGGCAATTTTTTTCTCTCCTTTAGAACTATACTCGTACTTAAATTGCAAATACTTGAATTCAATATTCTAAAAAAAGAATTGGCGAAATCGGTTCAGCTTTTTCGAGAATATTGAAGCTAAACAACAAAATTAGCGATTCATTTCCTTAAAATTCTATTGTTTTCAGGTCTACAAAATATAATCAACGTTTTATACCAGCTAACAGGTGCTAAAGACATTGAAGAAGTGCAGATAATCTTCAAGGAGATCTTCGGCTTAGATAGTAAGTTTATTATAAAATTATTAATAAAGAAATGGAAAAAATTCCTCACCCGGGTGGTTTATTTATCAAATCATTGTTATCACATCTCGTACCTACTTATAAAAAATAACCATCCAACGCACACTTTAAATTCCGACTCAAGAAAGTATTTAAAATACCAACCTCTCGATAGTCCGTAACGCTAACGTCAAATTGTCAAATCTTATAGATTTTGCTTGCGAGTCTATAGCGTTACGTAAAAAGGTTCATATGCTTACCCTACTATTTTGCTTTTTACGTAGATCGATTAACCCTTTCCATGTTCAATCGATCCTCATTGAACACAAGCTTTAATTATAATATTATTTCATAATTGTATTTACTCGTAGAACTCGTTCTTTTAAAGTCTGCTATATCGGTATCTCCATCTGAATATCAAGTAAAAATCACTGTGTCGCAGCTTGCATTATGCCCATCTCTTGCAGACATTGTCATCATACTGCAGAAGATCAACGGCATCTCCAAGGTCCGGGATCCTCTCCATTTCCTCAGCTCGCTGCTCAACGTGACCCAGACGCGGGTGCTGTCGGAGACACATGTCGTGATCAGAAAGCTTACCACCAGCAAGAGTTAGTATTGTTTGTTTTAAGCTTTTTTATATTTGTACCTAGGTTGTGAGGGGGCAATATGTACCATAACCTCACGCCTATTACCCATAAGGGGAGGGAAAGACTACAGATCTCCATTTTAGTACGTTTCAAACATACCTCTGGCAATAAATAAATTTGAGATGTATGGTCCACGTTATAAATGCAATGTACCAACTTACCATGTGGTATCGGCAGCTGGAATCCATGTCTGCCCGTGGGTATTGTAAGAGACGATAGGTTTTCAGGGAAAATTTTAAAATTTATAATGTACCTGAAAAATGGCGCTGCAGTCAGATTTCAGCAAGGCAACCTTTTTGATAAGCTACATAACCATAAATCCCAACTAAATGCAACAGTTTATTTACTTAACCAATTTTCTTGAACTTTTACATAAATATATTTAGGAGTACCGAGAAGAACATTAGGTTACATTCTGAAATTGACGTGGACAAAGCCGTGTAAACTATTTTTCATTTGAATTTCAGAGACCTTCCTCCAGTGTTTAACCGACATCCGTGTGAAGTCAGGACATGATGACCTGCTCGACTTCTTTTCCAAGCTGCTTATATTTACTGGAACCAAATGTAGGTATATTTATATAAATATTATATAAGGTACTTAAGAAGTGTTGGATGGACTGTGTGAGAGGATATCACTAGGAGTGAGTAATTGTAAGTAACGAGATGACAGATAATACAGGATGTAACAGAAAGGGTACGTTAAGCGAAGAGCTATGTAAATAACCCACTATAGAGATCCTATTTCCAAAATTTGAGACTCGAAATCACATTTTTATTTTTTAAGATTGTATGGACATTCCTGAGTTGTTTCGGAATTCTTCATACTATTCGGAAAAATAAAAATGTGAAATTGAGTCTGAAATTTTGGAAATATATTCTGTATAGTGGGCTATTTACATAGCTTTTCGCTTAACATACCCTTTCTGTTACACCGTGTATATATAGGTAGGGGTGAATGGAAGAATATACCACCGAATCCAAAGGAATAGCAACAGGGCCTTTGCCCTTTTTTAGGCATTTATTTTGAGGAAATAAATAAACAATTTTTTTTTCATTTTCGGGAAAAAATTACTCCTATGTGCAGTATCAAAATTTTGTGTAGATAATATTTTGTAATGATTTTATTTTTGTATTTACCAAAACATATTTATCGCACAGATTGTTTAAAAATTCAACGAAAAAAATTGTGTTTACAAGCGTCCTTGCTTTCAAGTTTATGAATCATGTAATATGCTTAATTAGTGTAATTTATCTTAATATCGTCATTATAACGATTTTTTCTTTTACAGCTCTCTCGGAAGCGTGGCAAGTAATCATTACCATCACTAATGTTAATGGTAAGCTTATCGATAACACTTATTAACTAACTTTCTATATGATTTTCAGTTTTTTCAACAGCAAAGATTTATTCTCATGAAAGTTCACCTGAGTTTGAATGACTATTAACTTTAGTCTTCGTCTTCAAGTACTGGGATCGAATCTTGCTAATTATATCTGTACATGAATAGAATTAATTTGTTCTTCTACATGCTTAGCTTATGTTAAGATAATGTTATCTACATTTCTATAAATCTTTATCGATATTATCATTTTGTTCTCAGATATTTTCATATTCTTTGAAAAGATTTACCTATACTCAAGAGTGGACATAATAAATTTCTTGGAGACGATTATTCGGATTACCAACTCCAGTAACATTCGCATCGCCTGTCACAAGCTCACCAAGCTCACTAACACGAACAGTAAGTTTACTTACAATTTCTTTATCGTCTTTTGTTAGATTTATTATAACATCATATTAGTTACGAGTTAAATTCTTTATTTGCTGGAAAATTGTGTACAATGTGTATAATTATGTATGGTTCCTTTGAGAATCAATTTTGATTTTCATAACAAGAATATTAACGTCCATATTGTTATCCTTGATATACTTTTGCCAATTAACACTAAAGATATTAAGGTGCGTTGTCTAAGAAATTATTCTGATTCAAATTTTTTTTTACAGATTTCTTCGAATGTATAAAAACAATACATATCATTGTGAAAATGGGTGAGTAAATTTAAACGTAATAAGCATTCCTTGATTGGAATATATATTTTTCTTGATCTTCATCGCTTAATATAATGCTGAGTCTACTGCCAATATGCTTATATTTTTTACATACCTACATACATATAATCACGCCTTTATTCCTTACGGGGTAGGCAGAGCACCAAGGGCCGATAGAACCACATGGTGCCACTTCTGACCAATTTTGAGGGTATAGTTGAGATGTACAAGTTCGGTTAGTAGTGACAGGTGGTCAGCCCATCGCCTACAAAACACCAAGACCCTCTTGTCCCTCTACTGACTTGTACAGTATGCCCGGGAAGAGAAGCAGCTGTAGTATTATACTTTTTTTTTCACTCCCAGTGCAGCATAGAAGAAACATACTTTTAGCTGAATAAATAATCTATTCTATATGAGTGTTTATTACTTTACAGATATTGTGAAATTCCTGGAGAGCTTCGTGACTATTAGCCATCGATTCCGTAAGTTTATGTCTTTAAATATTTTGGAATGAAAATCTCGAAGATAGATAGGAAAGTCGATAGGTTTTGATCTAGTAGCATCAATATAAAAATATTACCAACAGGCTAAAGTAAGACGGCATAGCATACGCAAAATTTCCAGTGTTAGTCTACCCGCATTTCTGTCCTCGGCCTACAGCACAGAAAAACTAATTAAAACAATTCTACAACCGACATTTGGCGATATTAGTGTTTCAGTCTGCGGGTTGGCCGAAGCCAGAAACAATTGGACAGCACGGTGCCCGAATGTGGACCTGCCCAAGAACCCATCCTCTCAGCGACAGTGCGATGAGCCACTCTGCGATTTGGTACGGAAAGAGCTAATACAAACGTCATCCAATATCGCAGAGCGCGCTCGTCTACTAGCTGTCGGAGAGTGGGAATCGGGACTATGGCTGCAGGCCCTACCATCACCGCATACGGGTACCATGCTGGACAGAACCATATTTCGGATAGCTGCTTCGCTTCGTCTCGGGGCCCCAGTAACAGTCCCCCATATCTGCCAGTGCGGGGATAGTGTGGGTCAACTTGGTCACCACGGTCACCACGTCTTTCATGCATAAACAGCTCAGGCCGCCTCCCAAGGCATGCAAACTTAAATGAATCGATCCGTCGGGCCCTTGGAAAAGTCTAGGCAATCTTGGAGCCCAGAGGCCTAGCGCGTGACGATGGGAAAAGGCCCGACGGTATGACGCTAGTGCCTTGGTAGATGGGTCGACCGCTTGTGTGGGACGCTACTTGTGTTGACACACTTGCTGCGTCCCACATCGGCGGAACATCAGTTAAGGCCGGTGCTGCCGCATGTTCAGCCGAAAACGCCAAGCGCCGCAGATATGCAGGGCTCCCAGGAGACTACATGTTTGTGCCGTTTGGCGTCGAGACACTGGGACCGTGGGGACCAGACGCTCATCGTCTCTACCGGGAAATTTCAAATAAATTACGCGAAAGCTCCCGTGACCAGAATGCTGCTCTTTTTTGCGCAAAAAATTAGCATTTCCATACAACGTGGCAATGCTGCCAGCATTCTGGGTACCCTCCCGGTAGAAGGCAACTTTGTAAATATATTTAATTTCGTGTAGATTAATTTAGTTTTTAGTTTTATATAATGTAACCAATAAAAACAACTGAAAGACGGCGGAAAATGAATATCCTCCGAACGTAAATGCTGTCAATCAAGAGTTTACCCAATCGTTTAATACGGTAGATTACCTTCGTGTGTAGTTAAGCTTAAAGGCAGAAAATGGACAAATTTGACAATTAGCAGTATATTGTTTATAATATCTTCTATTTTCAGATTTCGATGATGCCATCACAATAGTGGAAAAATTCACAAATTCAAATGGTAATTGTGTATACTTTTTACTTGATACATTTATTTTGGGCGACTTGGGGGTTTATATTATATTAAAAAAAAATATATATAAATAAATATACATAATGTAGATAATAATTGAAACATTTTCACAGATTTCGTTACGGCACTAAAGAAGATCTGCGAACTAACTGGAGAAACAGATATAGTAATAGCCATAGAGATTATCAGGAAAGGATCTCATTCGAAGCCTACATCGCCAGAGGAACCGGAATTAGTCTTACCACCGACACCTCCAAGGTCACCTGCCCCTGACTTTTTCAGTACACCTAAAATCCCTCCTCGCCCTCCCAAACAGCCAGAAATTGGTCTACCTACTTCACCTACACCAATAACTCCACCATCACCTGTCACACCATCAGAATTACCTACTTTGGCGACTTCAGAGTTGCCAAAATTACCTCTTCCGCAATTACCTTCTGTAACTGAATTACCAAGCTTACCTACTCCAGAATTACCTCCTTTAGAATTGCCTTCAATAACCCCACCTACCTTGGGTACTGTACCCAATTTGCCATCTTTACCTGGCTTACCCAAATTACCTTTGGAGTTGGGTCCCTTGCCACATCTACCAGAATTAGGTCTTCATAAATTCGGACATCATGGACGGAGGGAGCACGATAAAACGAAATCCACCAGCGAAACGTCAGAAACAGATGTTAAATATGAGGATTATGAAATTGATGAGATTGACATAACCACCGGCAAAAGGAAGCATCGCCGTAAGTTTAATTGTAAAATCGGACAGTGTAATAATTTTACGAACGACAATTAAGTTCCAACATTTCCACCAATGACTATTAGGCCTCATTTATGTAGACGCGTGGGGCGTCACGCGTCGCGTGCGGCGCGGCGTCTAGCGGTGCGTCGGACGTTTTTTCCGTTTACAGAGAGGCGGCGCGTGCAGCGATTCAACGCACAAAAACAAACATAATATGATAGATAATGTACGATATTCTTCATGGAGCGTCGCGTGAAATGTAGCGCCTGCAGTGGCGCTCGCGGCGGCGCACGCGGCAAGCTCTGCGGAGTAGAAAGGGAAGGGAGAGGTGTGGGATAGGTAGTGTCGTCGCGTAACGCATGCTAGTTTGCAATCGGTAACGAAGGCGAGCGAGTGTAGGTATTTTGTGATGCAAAATGAATGACGAAGAAATAAATTATTATTATGCTTTATTGTACACAGTAAAGTTTTCACAAATAAAGTTTATGACAAAGACCTTGTCATAAAATGTACTTATCTCTAAAAGAGAGATTTCTTCCAGCAAACCAATCGTGAAAGAGAAATAAACATAAGAGGTAGGTATGTGTAGTATATATTATTAAATAAATAAATAAATAATAAATAAATATTCACACACTACACAATACATTAACCTAGTCCCACATTAAGATCCCTAAGGTTTTGTGTCGTGGGTACTAAGCAACGGTATATAAATACATAGATAAGTATAGAAACATCCATGACTCGGAAACAAACATCGATATTCATCATATCAATGTTTGCACCTACCGGGATTCGAACCCAGGACCTATGGCGTCGCAGGCAAGGTCACCTACTAGACCAATCGGCCGTCGAGACTATTCGAATAAAATCGGATCATCCGTTTGGGAGCTACGATGCCACAGACAGACACATACACATTTACACACACACACACACACACACAGAGAGAGAGAGACACGTTAAACTTATAACACCCCGTCGTTTTTGCGTCGGGGGTTAAAAAGACTGGCAAGCAGGATACAAGAAAGCTACGGTGGCCGCAGCGGACGACAACGCCGCGTACGGAGCTGCGCCCAACGCCCCGTGCGGCGCTGTGACCGACGCGTCGTTGCCATCCGCCACAAAACACGCTCCATTTCAAACAAACGCGTGTGAAAAACCGCTTTTCCGTAAACGCACTTATACAACGCCATATGTTTGAATTTAGTACGGGCCGCGCCGCTCAACGCGACGCGCGACGCCCCGCGTCTCCGTGAATGAGGACTTAGACTTCACGTTAATTAACAAAAGGACAAAATAAAGGTTTCCTTATATATGGGAAGAAATGTTTCGATGTAATTACGAACTTTACTGTTGCTCGTAATATTGCAATATTGTCTGTACCGATTACAGTTGCGTAACTTTGAAAAAAAAATTAAGGATTTTTGGTATTTATTAAACATGTGCGTTATTGATGGTAACATAAATTGTTTATATTTACAGGTCGTCCTGTCCATACAGGCCACTCTGGTCCGCCCGGCCCACCAGGCCCACCAGGACCTGGGCCACACGGCAAATCTACAGAGACCAACAAGAAGTCTAAGAGAAGAAAGTCTTCTTCGGAACGATCAGAATCGGAAAATGACAACGAATACGAAGTTGATGTTACTGAAACCGAACAGTCTGGAAGGAAACATCCAGGTTTATAATCTTCTTAATTCTTAAATCTTTATATATATATATTATAATGCTTAGTCACTGACGGATCAACGATTTGTCTAAACCGCTGATCTCAGAGACCCAAAACTTGGCAACTTCTTTGAGTAACGTAGGCACCCTAGCACGGATTTCCTGAAATTGAAACGGGAATTCTGAAGTTTACGCGGATAAAGTCGTGGACGGTCGCTAGTTCTGTTGCTAGTGCTATTGAAAATGGATAACAAAGCTTTAAGCTCACAAGAAACATCGTTAGATTTTTGGGTCACAGAAAATAAAATGATACATACATAAAACATACATGGGTGAATTTCAACAACCTCGATTTTTGACTAATTACGCTGGCGAAATTTTATATCCACTTTCTATAACTTTTTTGTATTCGAAGTAATAGCTAAAAATATATAATATTCAGTCATATGGTACACATTTTTAAAAACGTATTAAGATATCTGCATTTAAAAATTTCATCGCCACCGATATTATTATCAAACCACCGAAATTGTTAATCTCTCCACTGAAATTTATTACAACCAGCGGAATGACAAATACAGGAGAACATCATACGAATTACATATTTATTTATTTTATAAGAATATGAAAACTTTAGATTTTTCGTTTATTAGTTGGTAATAATGTTTATCATCATGATTATAGCTTAGAAACTATGATAACAAATTTAACAGTTAGGGAAATATTTTATTACATACTTTAAAATGCTTCCTAGTGACTTTTTTCTTAGCATAAAACGTAGTGGTCATGGTATCTCCTATTAGATCTCGCAGTTCTGACTACACCATTTCAGGAACCTAGCCGTATTTATTTATATGTACGTAAAAATCTTCGAAAACCAGAAATAAGGATCAGACACCCCGTTACTACCTTTATATATAAGGAACGGAAATTCACAGTGTCGGAGATATGACATTTTTTTTTTTTAAATCTCCTGATGAGTAGAATGGCATATAAGAAATAAATCACATTTTATACTTTGACCGTATCAACATGGAATGGTCAAGCAAAATTTGTTAAATGTTTTTGCCAATTAAGCCCCCACTAAAATAATATACTTCGTCATGCGTACTCTTTATCAAACTAAATTCCTTATTTAATAAGCTACTCAAAAAGGTGTAATTTATTATGAGAAAGCTTACTAGCAGCTGACCAATATAGGTTTCAAAATACATTCCGTGGCGCTACAGCCTATAGCAGTGTTATATTGAGGCAAGTAGAATGTAGAACTCTTCTGTTATCATCAGGCGTACTTGTTCAAGCTACTCGGGTTTATCGCAAAGTTACTCGGGTTTATGGTAGCAATTTTGGGTGGTTTCCTTGAGTTTGAACCGAAGGCCCCGTGGGATTGAAGTAGATAATAATTATGTGCATGAGTACACCTACTAGGCCAGTAGAACAAATATATAGATATTTTTTCTGAGAACAGTCAGGACTCAGAAAATATTACATTCTTATTCAGTCAGCTATTAATATTGAGAGATGAATCTTAAACGCGTGCCTGGAAGAACCGCTTAGTTCATTTAGGAACGGTTCATGATCTTATAACATCTACTTGTCGATATGTGTGCTTATGCTGTCTATCGATTTACAGTGCTCAGACTGCATCAGGAACACCATTAGCTAATCGCCTACCAAAAAGGAACTCAAAAAGTGCAATGTTAGTCGCACCGAAAGATAGACGAACAGTGCAACTGGCTGGATGCGCGGCTGCCTGGGGTAGGAGTATGGAGGTGGCGGTACGAGTATGACGATCCGAGTTGAACTGCATCATGAAAAGGCCTTTGGATAGCAGTAAGATTCCTATGCTATAATATATATAATGTCAGTTCATCACCTTTGTATTTTTTAAATTTGACTACAAACTTAGGTTACTTGTTAAAAAAGGTTGTCGCGCCATAGGATAGTACTTTTAAAATTCTTATTAGTCAGCTGTTGGTAAGCTTTTTCATAATTATACCTTTTGAATTTAGTTTAATTAAGTGTGCGAATTACGTGAAATAATTATTTTGAATGAATAGGAAAGAATCAGTAAAAAAAATTATAAACCTTTTGGTAATTGTACTTTGACAATGCCAAGTTGATGTCTGTTGTTTTGTCTCCAATGATTATTTATTTATCTAGTTGAATTACTGAAATATGTATTTTAGTTTTTTATGCATTTCCATTTAATAATAAGGTGATTTTAAAAACATTACAAAATGGGGCATAACCCTGACCGTAATTTTTTAAATGGGTCTTCCTACCCATGAAGGTAGAAAATGGGCTGTACTTTTACATCTCAATAGAAATAATACCCGTTTTCCAGTCATCCTGTATACAAAAAGACAACAATTACGGTGACATTATTATATTACGGTGGCCCTCTTTTTTGCCACCGGAGCCACTGGAGTTGCGGCACCGTACTTAGAATTAAGTAACAAATTTCAAATTATAACGGACACTATTATTTTAATTGTAATAATTCATTTGCAATTACGTCGATACATCTAATCTTTAATCATCTGTAAAATTTCTTTTTAAACAGCCTTTTAGTCACATGACACCGTTATATGATAAATTTGTATTCCTGTGCCACCGCAGGTTATACTTACGTTTTTGGCGGGAAAACTGTTCAGTGTATGTACTTGGTATACGATGGCTTGACAGAGCAGTGCGGGGAAAGATAGCTTAGCATCTATCTCATTCATTATGATGAAATAGTGTAATGTTCAAAATGCGCCAGCGTTATTGACTTTTTCCGCGGGACAAAAAAGCTGTTACAGGTACTACCGGGTTAAGTTAAATTACTGCTCATGGTGTAAATAATAGTGTTATTTAATGTATTTTTAAAATATGTATGTATTCTGTTAAATTAATTCACCCGAAAATTTAAATAGCCAAATTCATTTTTGCAAATTAGATTTAGAGCCTTTAATAATTTTTTTAATGCGTAAACAAATAGATTTTGGTCCTAAGTTTTAAACGTTAGTCTAGATCACTGTCTGAACTTAATGAAAAAAAATTAATAAATGTGCATTTTGCACTTTCCACTACGATTTTCATCCACGCCGCGCTAAAAACGTACCTGGGAAATTCACCCACATACATAACCTCACGCCTATATCCCATAGGGGTAGGCAGAGACTACAGATCTCCATTTAGTACGTTTCAAACATACCTCTTTCGCCTCTCGCCGCTTGCATGCTCGCCGGTTTCGGGTGCTCTTGACTAGCCCTTTTTTTAGCACATCCCCAATTTGGTCTATGTAGCTTCGTCTAGGGCGACCTCTCCCAACATTGCCATTCACTTCTGCCATATATATCTCTTTGGTTAATCGTCTTCCATCCATCTTTTCCACATAGCCAAACCATCGAAGCATACCTTTCTCTATCCTTGTCACCACGTCCTCTTTCACACTGCATAATTCTCTTATCAAACTATTTCTCAGTCTATCTCGCAAAGTCACGCCACTTATACTTCGTAACGATCGCATCTCAACAGAATTTATTCTACTTTTATGCTTAAAAATGATGATAAATATTTTTTTATCAGGTAAACCCCATCAACCAAATAGCCCAATAGGACCAAAAGGACCACTCGGGCCAAATGTGACAAAACCAAGTTCACCGCAAGTACCAAGTCCTAGTCTACCGCAAGGATCAAGTCCACCTCAAGGACCAAGCCAGCCTGAGGGACCGAATCCACCGCAAGGACCAAGTCCTAGTCAGCCACAAGAACCAAGTCCACCGCAAGGACCAAGCCAGCCTGAGGGACCGAATCCACCGCAAGGACCAAGCCCTAGTCAGCCACAAGGACCAAGCCAGCCAGAAGGACCGAGTCCACCGCAAGGACCAAATCCTAGTCAGCCGCAAGACCAAGTCCACCACAAGGACCAAGTCCTAGTCAGCCACAAGGACCTAGTCCACCGCAAGGACAAAGCCCTAGTCAGCCACAAGGACCAAGCCATCCTGAAGGACCAAGTCCACCGCAAGGACCAAGCCCTAGTCAGCCACAAGGACCAAGTCCACCTCAAGGACCAAGTCAACCAGGTACTCCAGACAAGCCTTCTATTATCCAACCAGGTGGACCAGAACAGCCAGTTAAAACTAAAAAGCAAACCAAACATAGGAAGCAATCTAAACATTCTTCGCAATCTGCTAAAGCTTCAGAAGAAGAGGAGAGTGAAGAAACAGCGATTACTGACCAAACTCGGCCACAAAGACCAAGCCAGCCAGAAGAACCAAGTCCATCGCAAGGACCAAGTCCTAGTCCACCGCAAGGACCAAGTAAGCCTGAAGGACCAAGTCCACCGCAAGGACCAAGTCCTAGTCCACCGCAAGGACCAAGCCAGCCTGAAGGACCAAGTCAACCGCAAGGACCAAATCCACCTCAAGGACCAAGCCCTAGTCAACCACAAGAACCAAGCCAGCCTGAAGGACCAAGTCCACCGCAAGGACCAAGTCCACCTCAAGGACCAAGCCAGCCTGAAGGACCCAGTCCACCGCAAGGACCAAGTCCTAGTCCACCGCAAGGACCAAGCCAGCCTGAAGGACCAAGTCAACCGCAAGGACCAAGTCCACCTCAAGGACCAAGCCAACCTGAAGGACCGAATCCACCGCAAGGACCAAGTCCTAGTCAGCCACAAGGACCAAGCCAGCCAGAAGGACCGAGTCCACCACAAGGACCAAGCCCTAGTCAGCCACAAGAACCAAGCCAGCCTGAAGGACCAAGTCCACCGCAAGGACCAAGTCCACCTCAAGGACCAAGCCAGCCTGAAGGACCCAGTCCACCCCAAGGACCAAGTCTTAGTCCACCGCAAGGACCAAGCCAGCCTGAAGGACCAAGTCAACCGCAAGGACCAAGTCCACCTCAAGGACCAAGCCAACCTGAAGGACCGAATCCACCGCAAGGACCAAGTCCTAGTCAGCCACAAGGACCAAGCCAGCCAGAAGGACCGAGTCCATCACAAGGACCAAGCCCTAGTCAGCCACAAGAACCAAGCCAGCCTGAAGGACCAAGTCCACCGCAAGGACCAAGCCAGCCTGAAGGACCCAGTCCACCGCAAGGACCAAGTCCTAGTCCAGCCACAAAGGACCAAGTCAACCGCAAGGACCAAGTCCACCTCAAGGACCAAGCCAGCCTGAAGGACCGAATCCACCGCAAGGACCAAGTCCTAGTCAGCCACAAGGACCAAGCCAGCCAGAAGGACCGAGTCCACCACAAGGACCAAGCCCTAGTCAGCCACAAGAACCAAGCCAGCCTGAAGGACCAAGTCCACCGCAAGGACCAAGTCCACCTCAAGGACCAAGCCAGCCTGAGGGACCGAATCCACCGCAAGGACCAAGTCCTAGTCAGCCACAAGAACCAAGTCCACCGCAAGGACCAAGCCCTAGTCAGCCACAAGAACCAAGTCCACCGCAAGGATCAAGCCTTAGTCAGCCACAAGGACCAAGCCAGCCAGAAGGACCGAGTCCACCACAAGGACCAAGTCCACCGCAAGGACCAAGTCCACCGCAAGGACCAAGTCCTAGTCAGCCACAAGAACCCAGCCAGCCTGAAGGACCAAGTCCACCTCAAGGACAAAGCCCTAGTCAGCCACAAGGACCAAGTCCACCTCAAGGACCAAGTCAACCAAGTCAACCAGGTACCCCAGACAAGCCTTCTGTTATCCAACCAGGTGGACTAAAACAGCCAGTTGAAACTGAAAAGCAAACCAAACATAGGAAGAAATCTAAACATTCTTCGCAATCTGCTGAAGCTTCAGAAGAAAAGGAGAGTGAAGAAACAGAGATTATTGACCAAACTCGGCCACAAAGACCAAGCCAGCCAGAAGAACCAAGTTCACCCCAAGGACCAAGTCCACCTCAAGGACCAAGTCAACCAGGTACCCCAGACAAGCCTTCTGTTATCCAACCAGGTGGACCAGAACAGCCAGTTGAAACTGAAAAGCAAACCAAACATAGGAAGAAATCTAAACATTTTTCGCAATCTGCTGAAGCTTCAGAAGAAGAGGAGAGGGAAAAAACAGAGACTATTGACCAAACTCGGCCACATGGACCAAGCCAGCCTGAAGGACCTAGACCACCACAAGGACCAAGCCCAAGTCAGCCACAAGAACCAAGTCCACCGCAAGGACCAAGCCCTAGTCAGCCACAAGGACCAAGCCAGCCAGAAGGACCGAGTCCACCGCAAGGACCAAGTCCACCGCAAGGACCAAGTCCTAGTCAGTCACAAGAACCCAGCCAGCCTGAAGGACCAAAATCCTAATCAGACAAGGACTAAGCCCTAGTCAGCCACAAGGACCAAGTCCACCTCAAGGACCAAGTCAACCAGGTACCCCAGACAAGCCTTTTGTTATTCAACCAGGTGGACCAGAGCAACCAGTTGAAACTGAAAATCAAACCAAACATAGAAAGAAATCTAAACATTCTTCGCAATCTGCTGCAGCTTCAGATGAAGAGGAGAGTGAAGAAACAGAGATTATTGACCAAACTCGGCCACATGGACCAAGCCAGTCTGAAGGAACAAGCTCACCGCAAGGACCAAGCCCTAGTCAGCCACAAGGACCAAGCCAGCCAGAAGGACCGAGTCCACCGCAAGGACCAAGTCCACCGCAAGGACCAAGTCCTAGTCAGTCACAAGAACCCAGCCAGCCTGAAGGACCAAGTCCAACGCAAGGACTAAGCCCTAGTCAGCCACAAGGACCAAGTCCACCTCAAGGACCAAGTCAACCAGGTACCCCAGACAAGCCTTTTGTTATTCAACCAGGTGGACCAGAGCAACCAGTTGAAACTGAAAATCAAACCAAACATAGAAAGAAATCTAAACATTCTTCGCAATCTGCTGCAGCTTCAGATGAAGAGGAGAGTGAAGAAACAGAGATTATTGACCAAACTCGGCCACATGGACCAAGCCAGTCTGAAGGAACAAGCTCACCGCAAGGACCAAGTCCTAGTCAGCCACAAGGATCTAGCCAGTCTGAAGGACCCAGTCCACAGCAAGGACCAAGTCCTAGTCCACCGCAAGGACCAAGCCAGCCTGAAGGACCAAGTCCACCGCACGGACCAAGTCCTAGTCAGCCACAAGGATCAAGCCAGCCAGAAGGACCAAGTCCACCGCAAGGACCAAGCCCTAGTCAGCCACAAGAACAAAGCCAACCTGAAGGACCAAGTCCATCGCAAGGGCCAAGCCCTAGTCAGCCACAAGGACCAAGCCAGCCTGAAGGACCGAGTCCTCCGCAAGGACCAAGTCCTAGTCCACCACAAGGACCAAGTCCTAGTCCACCGCAAGGATCAAGTCCACAGCAAGGATCAAGTCCACCTCAAGGACCAAGTCAGCCCGAAGGACCAAGTCAATTAGGTACCCCAGACAAGCCTTCTGTTATCCAACCAGGTGGACCAGAGCAACCAGTGGAAACTAAAAAGCAGATCAAACATAGGAAGAAATCTAAACATTCTTCGCAATCTGCTGAAGCCTCAGAAGAAGAGGCGAGTGAAGAAACAGAGACTACTGACCATACTGAACAACCACAGAAACCTCAACAACCAGGTAAACCATATTGGGTCTTTTCTAACAGATTTTACTTTAAACAAAACAAAGTAGGAACAAGTCCAGTTTTGGCACACCTAAACCAGGATTGTTCAGACTCCAGGAACTAGTAACATTCAAATATTCATTTTACTAAGATGGTCCAAAAACTTAAGATCATAACTCTTACCCACTAACTTTAATACTGGAAGATAGCTGCTTCAAAATGAGAGTGAGTTGTAACATACATAATATTCAGCATGTAAAGCGGTGATAGCTAGTAAATTGAAATAATGGTTAAGACTTAACTCTAACCTACTAACTTTATTACTGTGCTGCCTCAAAATTGAGCTGTAACCCCATTCAGTCACCATTCAGAAATGCACGAGTTCGATCCCAATCATGGGCCTATACGACTGAACTTATTTCAAGTACAGATTTTCTAAAATATGTCACTTAGCTATACCAGAAGAGGGTTGGCGTCAGGCAGCCTGCCTTGACTGTAAAACAAAGCAGGCTGTAAAACAAATACTAAATTTTCGACAATGTTATTTTCGATAGAAACCATATTGCGCCGACTTCTTAAATAATGGGATAAATGCAGGAAGATGATAATGATGATATATGATGCATGTACATATATAAATTAAAAGTTTGTAACATTAAAAAACTTCAGCCATAACTTCTTTTCCAGGAACATCACCTACTGAGGGATCACCAGGTACACCTGAGACACCAGGAACTGTACCAACTCCAGGGTCTCCAGGCACACCTGAGACACCAGGAACTGCACCAACTCCCGGGTCTCCGGGCACACCTGACACACCAGGAACTGCACCAACTCCAGGGACTCCAGGCACACCTGAGACACCAGAAACTGCAGGCACTCCTAAAACTCAAGCAACTGCGCCTACTCCAGGAAGTCCTCAGACAGTAGGAACTGCGCCTACACCAGGATCTCCTCAGACCGCAGGAACTGCACCTAATCCAGGTATACCTGAGACCCCAGGAACCGCACCTACTACAAGGCACTCCTGACACTCCAGGATCTCCCCACCAGCACAGAACTACTCCAACCAGCACAGAACCTAAAAAGCAGACTAAACATAAAAAGAAATCTAAACATTCTTCGCAATCTGCTGAAGCTTCAGAAGAAAAGGAGAGTGAAGAAACTGAGACTACTGACAAAACAGGACAACCACAGAAACCTCAACAACCAGGTAAACTATATTGGGTCTTTTCTAACAGATTTAACTTTTATAAAATATAACAAAGTAGGAACTGCGTAAACAGTCCAGTTTGTAAAATTTTTCTAGTAAATTCAAATATTCATTTTACTAAGATGGTCCTTAAGATCATAACTCTTACCCACTAACTTTAATACTGGAAGATAGCTGCTTCAAAATTGAGTTGTAACATACATAATGCATGTAAAGCGGTGATAGCCTAATGGTTAAGACGTGCACCCTTCAGTCAGAAGGCGCGAAATCGATCCCAGTCATGGGCCTGTACGACTGAACTTATTTCATGTACAGATTTTCTAAAAAATGTTATTTAGCTATATCAGAAGATGGTTGGCGTCAGGGGCCTGCCTGACTGTGAAACAAAGCAGGCTGTAAAACAAATACCAAATTTTCGCCAGTGTTGTTTCTGATAGAAACCATATTACGCCGACTTCTTATATAATGGGATAAAGGCAGGAAGATGATGATGATGATATATAATGCATGTACGTATAAAAATTAAAAGTTTGTAGCATTAAAAAACTCAGCCATAACTTATTTTCCAGGAACATCACCTACTGAGGGATCACCAGGTACACCTGAGACACCAGGAACTGTACCAACTCCAGGGTCTCCAGGCACACCTGAGACACCAGGAACTGCACCAACTCCCGGGTCTCCAGGCACACCTGACACACCAGGAACTGCACCAACTCCAGGGTCTCCAGGCACACCTGTGACACCAGGAACTGCACCAACTCCAGGGACTCCAGGCACACCTGAGACACCAGGAACTGCAGGCACTCCTAAAACTCCAGCAACTGCGCCTACTCCAGGAAGTCCTCAGACAGTAGGAACTGCGCCTACACCAGGATCTCCTCAGACCCCAGGAACTGCACCTACTCCAGGTACACCTGAGACCCCAAGAACCGCACCTACTACAGGCACTCCTGATACTCCAGGATCTCCCACCAGCACAGAAACTAAAAAGCAGACTAAACATAAAAAGAAATCTAAACATACTTCGCAATCTGCTGAAGCTTCAGAAGAAAAGGAGAGTGAAGAAACTGAGACTACTGACCAAACAGGACAACCACAGAAACCTCAACAACCAGGTAAACTATATTGGGTCTTTTCTAACAGATTTAACTTTTATAAAATATAACAAAGTAGGAACTGCGTAAACAGTCCACTTTGTAAAATTTTTCTAGTAAATTCAAATATTCTTTTTACTAAGATTGTCCTTAAGATCATAACTCTTACCCACTAACTTTAATACTGGAAGATAGCTCCTACAAAATTGAGTTGTAACATACATAATGCATGTAAAGCGGTGATAGTCTTATGGCTAAGACGTGCACCGTTCAGTCAGAAGGCGTGAGTTCGATCCCAGTCACGGGCCTGTACGACTGAACTCACTTCAAGTACAGATTTTCTAAAAAATCCCGCTTACTTATACCCGAAGATGTTTGGCGTCAGGCGCTTGCCTGACTGTAAAACAAAGCATGCTGTAAAACAAATACCAAATTTTCGCCAATGTTATTCCCGATAGAAACCATATTGCGCCGACTTCTTAAATAATGGGATAAGGGCAGGAAGATGATAATGATGATATATAATACATGTACGTAAATAAATTAAAAGTTTGTAATATTAAAATACTCAGCCATAACTTCTTATCCAGGAACATCACCTACTGAGGGATCTCCAGGTACACCTGAGACACCAGGAACTGCACCAACTCCAGGGTCTCTAGGCACACCTGAGACACCAGGAACTGCTCCAACTCCAGGGTCTCCAGGCACACCTGAGACACCAGGAACTGCAACAACTCCAGGGACTCCAGGTACACCTGAGACACCAGGAACTGCAGGCCAACTCCTAGGGACTACAGGCACACCTGAGCCTACACCAGGAAGTCCTCAGACAGTAGCAACTGCGCCTACGCCAGGATCTCCTCAGACCGCAGGAACTGCGCCTACTCCAGGTACACCTGAGACCCCAGGAACTGCACCAACTCCAGGCACTCCTGACACTCCAGGATCTCCCCAGACCTCACCAACTCCAGGAACTCCTCAGACTCCAGGAACTGTGCCAACTCCAGGCACCAGCACAGAAACTAAAAAGCAGACCAAACATAGAAAGAAATCTAAACATTCATTGCAATCTGCTGAAGCTTCAGAAGAAAAGGAGAGTGAAGAAACTGAGACTACTGACAAAACAGGACAACCACAGAAACCTCAACAACCAGGTAAACTATATTGGGTCTTTTCTAACAGATTTAACTTTTATAAAATATAACAAAGTAGGAACTGCGTAAACAGTCCAGTTTGTAAAATTTTTCTAGTAAATTCAAATATTCATTTTACTAAGATTGTCCTTAAGATCATAACTCTTACCCACTAACTTTAATACTGGAAGATAGCTCCTACAAAATTGAGTTGTAACATACATAATGCATGTAAAGCGGTGATAGTCTTATGGCTAAGACGTGCACCGTTCAGTCAGAAGGCGTGAGTTCGATCCCAGTCACGGGCCTGTACGACTGAACTCACTTCAAGTACAGATTTTCTAAAAAATCCCGCTTAGTTATACCCGAAGATGTTTGGCGTCAGGCGCCTGCCTGACTGTAAAACAAAGCATGCTGTAAAACAAATACCAAATTTTCGCCAATGTTATTCCCGATAGAAACCATATTGCGCCGACTTCTTAAATAATGGGATAAGGGCAGAAAGATGATGATGATATATAATACATGTACGTAAATAAATTAAAAGTTTGTAATATTAAAATACTCAGCCATAACTTCTTATCCAGGAACATCACCTACTGAGGGATCTCCAGGTACACCTGAGACACCAGGAACTGCTCCAACTCCAGGGTCTCCAGGCACACCTGAGACACCAGGAACTGCAACAACTCCAGGGTCTCCAGGTACACCTGAGACACCAGGAACTGCACCAACTCCAGGGACTCCAGGCACACCTGAGACACCAGGAACTGCAGGCACTCCTAAAACTCCAGGAATTGCGCCTACTCCAGGTACACCTGAGACCCCAGGAACTGCACCAACTCCAGGCACTTCTGACACTCCAGGATCTCCCCAGACCTCACCAACTCCAGGAACTCCTCAGACTCCAGGAACTGTGCCAACTCCAGGCACCAGCACAGAAACTAAAAAGCAGACCAAACATAGAAAGAAATCTAAACATTCTTTGCAATCTGCTGAAGCTTCAGAAGAAAAGGAGAGTGAAGAAACTGAGACTACTGACAAAACAGGACAACCACAGAAACCTCAACAACCAGGTAAACTATATTGGGTCTTTTCTAACAGATTTAACTTTTATAAAATATAACAAAGTAGGAACTGCGTAAACAGTCCAGTTTGTAAAATTTTTCTAGTAAATTCAAATATTCATTTTACTAAGATTGTCCTTAAGATCATAACTCTTACCCACTAACTTTAATACTGGAAGATAGCTCCTACAAAATTAAGTTGTAACATACATAATGCATGTAAAGCGGATATAGTCTTATGGCTAAGACGTGCACCGTTCAGTCAGAAGGCGTGAGTTCGATCCCAGTCACGGGCCTGTACGACTGAACTCACTTCAAGTACAGATTTTCTAAAAAATCCCGCTTACTTATACCCGAAGATGTTTGGCGTCAGGCGCCTGCCTGACTGTAAAACAAAGCATGCTGTAAAACAAATACCAAATTTTCGCCAATGTTATTCCCGATAGAAACCATATTGCGCCGACTTCTTAAATAATGGGATAAGGGCAGAAAGATGATGATGATATATAATACATGTACGTAAATAAATTAAAAGTTTGTAATATTAAAATACTCAGCCATAACTTCTTATCCAGGAACATCACCTACTGAGGGATCTCCAGGTACACCTGAGACACCAGGAACTGCACCAACTCCAGGGTCTCCAGGCACACCTGAGACACCAGGAACTGCTCCAACTCCAGGGTCTCCAGGCACACCTGAGACACCAGGAACTGCAACAACTCCAGGGTCTCCAGGTACACCTGAGACACCAGGAACTGCACCAACTCCAGGGACTCCAGGCACACCTGAGACACCAGGAACTGCAGGCACTCCTAAAACTCCAGGAACTGCGCCTACTCCAGGTACACCTGAGACCCCAGGAACTGCACCAACTCCAGGCACTCCTGACACTCCAGGATCTCCCCAGACCTCACCAACTCCAGGAACTCCTCAGACTCCAGGAACTGTGCCAACTCCAGGCACCAGCACAGAAACTAAAAAGCAGACCAAACATAGAAAGAAATCTAAACATTCTTTGCAATCTGCTGAAGCTTCAGAAGAAAAGGAGAGTGAAGAAACTGAGACTACTGACAAAACAGGACAACCACAGAAACCTCAACAACCAGGTAAACTATATTGGGTCTTTTCTAACAGATTTAACTTTTATAAAATATAGTGGACGCCCGCGACTCCGTCCGTAACAGTAAAGGCCTACTGTTTCGCGGTTGTGTTCGCTAAACACGTTGTCCAGTCCGTTCCCAGTAAAATTTTTCTAGTAAATTCAAATATTCATTTTACTAAGATTGGGAAATCCTTAGTGTTTCCTCGCAGATCATAATGTATAGCTCTTACCCACTAACTTTAATACTGGAAGATAGCTCCTACAAAATTGAGTTGTAACATACATAATGCATGTAAGCGGTGATAGTCTTATGGCTAAGACGTGCACCGTTCAGTCAGAAGGCGTTCAAAATTGAGTTCGATCCCACGTCACGGGCCTGTACGACTGAACTCACTTCAAGTACAGATTTTCTAAAAAATCCCGCTTAGTTATACCCGAAGATGTTTGGCGTCAGGCGCCTGCCTGACTGTAAAACAAAGCAGCTGTAAAACAAATACCAAATTTTCGCCAATGTTATTCCCGATAGAAACCATATTGCGCCGACTTCTTAATAATGGGATAAGGGCAGAAAGATGATGATGATATATAATACATGTACGTAAATAAATTAAAAGTTTTTTAAAGTAATATTAAAATACTCAGCCATAACTTCTTATCCAGGAACATCACCTACTGAGGGATCTCCAGGTACACCTGAGACACCAGGAACTGCTCCACTCCAGGGACTCCAGGCCACCTGAGACACCAGGGAACTGCAACAACTCCAGGGTCTCCAGGTACACCTGAGACACCAGGAACTGCACCAACTCCAGACTCCAGGCACACCTGAGACACCAGGAACTGCAGGCACTCCTAAAACTCCAGGAATTGCGCCTACTCCAGGTACACCTGAGACCCCAGGAACTGCACCAACTCCAGGCACTTCTGACACTCAGGATCTCCCCAGACCTCACCAACTCCAGGAACTCCTCAGACTCCAGGAACTGTGCCAACCCAGGCACCAGCACAGAAACTAAAAAGCAGACCAAACATAGAAAGAATCTAAACATTCTTTGCAATCTGCTGAAGCTTCAGAAAAAAGGAGAGTGAAGAAACTGAGACTACTGACAACAGGACAACCACAGAACCTCAACAACCAGGTAAACTATATTGGTTCTTTTCTAACAGATTTAACTTTTATAAAATATAACAAAGTAGGAACTGCGTAAACAGTCCAGTTTGTAAAATTTTTCTAGTAAATTCAAATATTCATTTTACTAAGATTGTCCTTAAGATCATAACTCTTACCCACTAACTTTAATACTGGAAGATAGCTCCTACAAAATTAAGTTGTAACATACATATGCATGTAAAGCGGATATAGTCTTATGGCTAAGACGTGCACCGTTCAGTCAGAAGGCGTGAGTTCGATCCCAGTCACGGGCCTGTACGACTGAACTCACTTCAAGTACAGATTTTCTAAAAATCCCGCTTACTTATACCCGAGATGTTGGCGTCAGGCGCCTGCCTGACTGTAAAACAAAGCATGCTGTAAAACAAATACCAAATTTTTCGCCAATGTTATTCCCGATAGAAACCATATTGGCGCCGACTTCTTAAATAATGGGATAAGGGCAGAAAGATGATGATGATATATAATACATGTACGTAAATAAATTAAAAGTTTGTAATATTAAAAACTCAGCCATAACTTCTTATCCAGAACATCACCTACTGAGGGATCTCCAGGTACACCTGAGACACCAGGAACTGCACCAACTCCAGGGTCTCCAGGCACACCTGAGACACCAGGAACTGCTCCAACTCCAGGGTCTCCAGGCACACCTGAGACACCAGGAACTGCAACAACTCCAGGGTCTCCAGGTACACCTGAGACCCAGGAACTGCACCAACTCCAGGGACTCCAGGCACACCTGAGGACACCAGGAACTGCAGGCACTCCTAAACTCCAGGAACTGCGCCTACTCCAGTACACCTGAGACCCCAGGAACTGCACCAACTCCAGGCACTCCTGACACTCCAGGATCTCCCCAGACCTCACCACTCCAGGAACTCCTCAGACTCCAGGAACTGTGCCAACTCCAGGCACCAGCACAGAAACTAAAAAGCAGACCAAACATAGAAAGAAATCTAAACATTCTTTGCAATCTGCTGAAGCTTCAGAAGAAAAGGAGAGTGAAGAAACTGAGACTACTGACAAAACAGGACAACCACCGAAACCTCAACAACCAGGTAAACTATATTGGTTCTTTTCTAACAGATTTAACTTTTATAAAATATAACAAAGTAGGAACTGCGTAAACAGTCAAGTTTGTAAAATTTTTCTAGTAAATTCAAATATTCATTTTACTAAGATTGTCCTTAAGATCATAACTCTTACCCACTAACTTTAATACTGGCAGATAGCTCCTACAAAATTGAGTTGTAACATACATAATGCATGTAAAGCGGTGATAGTCTTATGGCTAAGACGTGCACCGTTCAGTCAGAAGGCGTGAGTTCGATCCCAGTCACGGGCCTGTACGACTGAACTCACTCAAGTACAGATTTTCAAAAAATCCCGCTTAGTTATACCCGAAGATGTTTGGCGTCAGGCGCCTGCCTGACTGTAAAACAAAGCATGCTGTAAAACAAATACCAAATTTTCGCCAATGTTATTCCCGATAGAAACCATATTGCGCCGACTTCTTAAATAATGGGATAAGGGCAGAAAGATGATATACAGGGTGTCCCAAAACTCAACGTCAAGCCGAAACGGGGTGACAGGATTGATCATAACCATCACGAGAAAAATCTGAAAAAAAATCTATCCCATGCAGTTTGAAAATTATGGGCATTTTAAGAAAAACCTAGAAATTTGATCAAACTGTACCATTTTTCGGTTATTGTGGTTATTCTTTTTTATTTTTGTTCATTTGAACTTTGGAAACGTAATCCTAAATAACATTTCTAGAATCCCAATAAAAAATAATGACACAATTGCCTCAAGTTTCCGAGAATTGAGACTATTTGTTAAACTACGAATTTAAAATTTTCAAGATTCGTCGACTTTGACAGGCCCTCCTATAAAAAAAATGTACTAGAGTGCCTTGGCAAGTGGCATTAAAAGTTGGCGCATTTAATCAGAATTCTAAAATGGTACAATACTTGTTAGTTCCATACAATAGAAAAGAGTAAAAAAATTAAAACCTCAAGTAACCCGATTTTTGCTATCTCATTTTACTCAGTTAAAATGTTTTTAATTCACACAAGCTCTAGGTAGGTTCTTAATTTTAAGACAAAATGATGAGAGAGATGGATAATGGGTATGTTCGCCATGAGTGAGCGAGACAGATAGTGACGCCACTTTTACCAAAGTGAAAAAAGTTAGTAAAATTAGTAAAATAATTAGGTTTGTTGGAATAAAAGTCAGATGATAGAGAAATAACGTTTTTTATTACAATAAATGTTCAAATTGTTTACCATCAGCCTCAATACAAGCCCTACATCTTCTTAAAAAAGATCTACTTATTAGTCGGGCATATCTTCGAGAGTTGATCGCCTCAGCTGCTTGAGAAATGCGTTCACGCAGGTCGGCTACGTTCTCAATGGGCTTTGAGTAAACTTTTTCTTTGAGAACTCCCCAATAGAAAAAATCCTGGGGATTTAAATCTGGTGAACGGGCGGGCCACGAGATAGTGCCCGAACGTCCAATCCACCTTCCCGGATATTCCTGGTCAAGGAAATCTCTTACTTGCACTGCGAAATGCGCTGGGCAGCCATCTTGTTGAAACCACATGTCGCGAAGATCTGCTAGTGGTACGTCCTCTAACAGGGTTGGTAAATCTTCTCTTAAAAAATGTAGGTAATTAGTTCCATTCAAGTTCTCAGGCAGTTCAATAGGCCCAATAATTTTACCGTTTAAAATTCCGGTCCACAGGTTTACTTTAAAACGATACTGGGATCTATCTTCTCGCATTAATGTGGATTCTCCACATGCCACTCGTGATAATTGTGCAAGTTCATGTAACCATCTTTTTTAAATGTCGATTCATCTGACCAGAGAATTTTTTGGATGAATTGGGGATTCTCATTATGCCTCTGTAGCATTGTTCTACAAAAAAGAAATCCTTTCCTGATAATCTCGAGGTAGAAGACTTTGAACTCGTTGTACGTGAAACGGATGCATTTCGGCTCTTTGTAAAATACGATGAGCAGTGCTTTTCGGTATTCCCGTTCTTTCTTCAATTCCACGTACGGAAATACTTCGGTCCACGTGCGACCTCTTGCAATACTTCTTCCTGGAAAGGAAACACAGGTCTACCTCCAGCCTGTATTTGATTCGGGAAATGGCCGCCCTCTGTGAGTGAACGGTGCACATTAACAAACACGCGGTGATCCGGGTAGCGCTCTAAATTTGGATATCTTTCACGATAAAGTCTAGCGGCAGCACTTGCGTTGCATCTGCATTCCCCATAAATGAGGTGCATGTTCGCATATTCTTGTGAAGTGTAGCGCGTAGGCATGGTAGATAAAAAGGATGCCAACACAAAAGTCCAGAGAGAAGCCAAAGTTGCCGGTATGTTATCAACAAGTCCAATTCACAAAGATTCAAGTCCAAAAAGAGAAGCCAAAGTTGTCAGTACTAAATCAACACAAGCGAATACGAACGTGCGCAGTAGACGAATGAGCGAAACGTACTAACTGGTTGGTGTCGGACTGGTAGCGTAGCCATTTGCTTGGCTGAAACTAGTGCGAATGAAACAGATAGATGCCATAGCATCTATCTGTTTCATTCGCACTCGTTTAAACGACGCATCTCCGTCTCAATGCGTGGCGTCACTATCTGTCTCGCTCACTCATGGCAAACATACCCATTATCCATCTCTCTCATCATTTTGCCTTAAAATTAAGAACCTACCTAGAGCTTGTGCGAATTAAAAACATTTTAACTGAGTAAAATCTGATTACTTGAGGTTTTAATTTTTTTACTCTTTTCTATTGTATGGAACTAACAAGTATTGTACCATTTTAGAATTCTGATTAAATGCGCCAACTTTTAATGCTACTTGCCAAGGCACTCTAGTACATTTTTTTTATAGGAGGGCCTGTCAAAGTCGACGAATCTTGAAAATTTTAAATTCGTAGTTTAACAAATAGTCTCAATTCTCGGGAACTTAAGGCAATTGTGTCATTATTTTTTATTGGGATTCTTGAAATGTTATTTAGGATTACGTTTCTAAAGTTCAAATGAACAAAAATAAAAAATAATAACCACAATAACCGAAAAATGGTACAGTTTGATCAAATTTCTAGGTTTTTCTTAAAATGCCCATAATTTTCAAACTGCATGGGATAGATTTTTTTTCAGATTTTTCTCGTGATGGTTATGATCAATCCTGTCACCCCGTTTCGGCTTGACGTTGAGTTTTGGGACACCCTGTATAATACATGTACGTAAATAAATTAAAAGTTTGTAATATTAAAATACTCAGCCATAACTTCTTATCCAGGAACATCACCTACTGAGGGATCTCCAGGTACACCTGAGACACCAGGAACTGCACCAACTCCAGGGTCTCCAGGCACACCTGAGACACCAGTAACTGCTCCAACTCCAGGGTCTCCAGGCACACCTGAGACACCAGGAACTGCAACAACTCCAGGGTCTCCAGGTACACCTGAGACACCAGGAACTGCACCAACTCCAGGGACTCCAGGCACACCTGAGACACCAGGAACTGCAGGCACTCCTAAAACTCCAGGAACTGCGCCTACTCCAGGTACACCTGAGACCCCAGGAACTGCACCTACTCCAGGCACTCCTGACACTCCAGGATCTCCCCAGACCTCACCAACTCCAGGAACTCCTCAGACTCCAGGAACTGTGCCAACTCCAGGCACCAGCACAGAAACTAAAAAGAAGACCAAACATAGAAAGAAATCTAAACATTCTTTGCAATCTGCTGAAGCTTCAGAAGAAAAAGAGAGTGAAGAAACTGAGACTACTGACAAAACAGGACAACCACAGAAACCTCAACAACCAGGTAAACTATATTGGGTCTTTTCTAACAGATTTAACTTTTATAAAATATAACAAAGTAGGAACTGCGTAAACAGTCCAGTTTGTAATTTTTTTTTAGTAAATTCAAATATTCATTTTACTAAGATGGTACTTAAGATCATAACTCTTACCCACTAACTTTAATACTGGAAGATAGCTGCTTCAAAATTGAGTTGTAACATACATAATGCATGTAAAGCGGTGATAGCCTTATGGCTAAGACGTGCACCGTTCAGTCAGAAGGCGTGAGTTCGATCCCAGTCACGGGCCTGTACGACTGAACTTACTTCAAGTACAGATTTTCTAAAAAATCCCGCTTAGTTATACCCGAAGATGTCTGGCGTCAGGCGCCTGCCTGACTGTAAAACAAAGCAGGCTGTAAAACAAATACCAAATTTTCGCCAGTGTTGTTTCTGATATAAACCATATTGCGCCGACTTCTTATATAATTGGATAAAGGCAGGAAGATGATGATGATGATATATAATGCATGTACGTATAAAAATTAAAAGTTTGTAGCATTAAAGAACTCAGCCATAAACTTCTTATCCAGGAACATCACCTACTGAGGGATCTCCAGGTACACCTGAGACACCAGAAACTGCACCAACTCCAGGGTCTACAGGCACACCTGAGACATCAGGAACTGCTCCAACTCCAGGGTCTCCAGGCACACCTGAGACACCAGGAACTGCAACAACTCCAGGGTCTCCAGGTACACCTGAGACACCAGGAACTGCACCAACTCCAGGGACTCCAGGCACACCTGAGACACCAGGAACTGCAGGCACTCCTAAAACTCCAGGAACTGCGCCTACTCCAGGTACACCTGAGACCCCAGGAACTGCACCTACTCCAGGCTCCTGACACTCCAGGATCTCCCCAGACCTCACCAACTCCAGGAACTCCTCAGACTCCAGGAACTGTGCCAACTCCAGGCACCAGCACAGAAACTAAAAAGCAGACCAAACATAGGAAGAAATCGAAACATTCTTCGCAATCTGCTGAAGTTTCAGAAGAAAAGGAGAGTGAAGAAACTGAGACTTCTGACCAAACAGGACAACCACAGAAACCTCAACAACCAGGTAAACTATATTGGGTCTTTTCTAACAGATTTTACTTAAAACAAAACAAAGTAGGAACTGCGTAAACAGTCCAGTTTGTAAATGTTTTTTAGTAAATTCAAATATTCATTTTACTAAGATGGTCCTTAAGATCATAACTCTTACCCACTAACTTTAATACTGGAAGATAGCTGCTTCAAAATTGAGTTGTAACATACATAATGCATGTAAAGCGCGGTGATAGCCTAATGGTTAAGACGTGCACCCTTCAGTCAGAAGGCGCGAGTTCGATCCCAGTCATGGGCCTGTACGACTGAACTTATTTAAGTACAGATTTTCTAAAAAATGTAATTTAGCTATATCAGAAGATGGTTGGCGTAGGCTGTAAAACAAATACCAAATTTTCGCCAGTGTTGTTTCTGATATAAACCATATTGCGCCGACTTCTTATATAATGGAATAAAGGCAGGAAGATGATGATGATGATATATAATGCATGTACGTATAAAAATTAAAAGTTTGTAGCATTTAAAAACTCAGCCATAACTTCTTATCCAGGAACATCACCTACTGAGGGATCTCCAGGTACACCTGAGACACCAGGAACTGCACCAACTCCAGGGTCTCCAGGCACTCCTGAGACTCCAGGTACTACGCCTACTCCAGGCAGTCCTCAGACACCAGGAACTTCGCCTACGCCAGGATCTCCTCAGACCCCAGGAACTGCACCTACTCCAGGTACACCTGAGACCCCAGGAACCGCACCTACTCCAGGCACTCCTGACACTCCAGGATCTCCCCAGACCTCATCAACTCCAAGAACTCCTGAGACTTCAGAAACTGCTCCATCTACAGATACCGGCACAGGAACTAAAAAGCAGGTCAAACATAGAAAGAAATCTAAACATTCTTCGCAATCTGCTGAAGCTTCACAAGAAGAGGAGAGTGAAGAAACCGAGACTACTGACCAAACTGGACAACCACAGAAACCTCAACAACCAGGTAAACCGCATTCGGTCTTTTGCAAGAGATTTATTTTAGAAACAGTCCTGTAAGGCATCATCGTCATCAGCCTATTGCAGTCCACTGCTGGACGTAGGCCTCCCCCAGTGTACGCCACATGGCTCGATCTCCCGTTTTTGCCATCCAGTCACTACCAGCCGTCCTCTTTAAGTCATCGGGTCCATCTGGCCGGAGGGCGCCTAACGTTACGCTTGCCGAGGCGCGGTCTTTGAGAACCCGTTTACTCCACCGTCCATCGGTTCTACGACAGATGTGGCCGGCTCACTGCCACTTCAGTCTGCTACATTTCGAGACTATGTCTGTCACTTTGGTCTTCTGCCGGATAATCTCATTTCGCACTTTGTCCATTCGCGAGATTCCGAGCATTGACCTTTCCATAGCTCTCTGAGTGTCATGTAATCGGTGAGCCAGCCCCACCGTCAGGTTCCACGTCTCGGCTCCGTAAGTCATGGCTGGTAGAACGCACTGATCGAACACCTTGGTCTTGTTGGCATGGATGACTCAAAGATATGACGCAACTTCCCAAACGCTGCCCACCCAAGCTGCACTCTTCTGGTGATTTCTCCCTCGAAGTTGTCTTTACCCAACTGCAATATTTACCCAAGGTATATATACTTCTGAACAACTTCTAGGGCTACACCTTCGACGGATATCGGCTCAGGGATGATGTGTCGATTGAACATTACCTTGGTCTTGTCCAGGTTCATCCCGAATCCCACACGCCTCGAGGCAGCATTGAGACAAGCCCCAGCTTCGCACGGGTGCAATGCCTCCTCACGCGGACGAAGTTGTGGGCGGCCGCTAGGACTACCTACATTTAAAACCTGTGACGCCAGAGCCTTCTCCTTTACCTGTGGGCCCCCAAGAATGGCTTCAAGCAGTTGACTACGCATTGCCATTCAAACAGAACGTGTACACACAATTTCAGCCTAATCAGTTAGACAGCTGCCTCAAAACTGAGGTTTAACATACATAATGTGTAGTGTATGCGTTATAAATAATAGGCGAGAGGTTCGAAGCGTAACAGCGTTTAATGGCGACTGACAGATGACATTATCAACTCACTTAATCTAGGTACCTATGTATACATCACATAATGTACATTGCATATTAAGTAAAAGCTTGTAACAATAAAAAAATCCTCCCTTATTTCTTTTCCAGGAACACCACCAACTGAAGGATCTCCGGGCACTTCTGAGACCCCAGGTACGACGCCTACTCCAGGATCTCCCCAGACTTCACCAACTCCGGGAACTACTCAGACCCCAGGAACTGCGCCAACTCCAGGAACTCCTGAGACACCAGGAACCGCACCTACTCCAACCACTCCTGACACTCCAGGATCTCCCCAGACCCCACCAACTTCTGGAACTCCTCAGACCCCAAAAACTGCTCAAACTCCAGGAACTCCTCAGACCCCAGGAACTGCACCAACTCCAGGAACTTCTCAGACCTCAGGAACTGCGCCAACTCCAGGCACCAACACAGAAACTAAAAAGCAAACCAAACATAGGAAGAAAGCTAAACATACTTCGCAATCTGCTGAAGCTTCAGAAAAGGAGGAGAGTGAAGAAACAGAGATTACTAACCAAACTGGACAACCACAAACATCTCAACAACCAGGTAACCTTTTCGTCTTTATGGTTGCTTTTACAAAGATAAGTGTTCTTTGGTATATTTATTTGTTATAGATGGATGTGTATGATATCCAATTATTTGATATTCATTGGTCCACATAGCACTGGTAGAAACTTACATACGGTGTGAGTGACAAAGGCAAATACTGAAATGCTGAATAAGTACCATTGTAGACCCCAGTATATAACAGCGTTATATTATAACTGTCAATGTTTGATTTTCGCGTCAATTATCTCGGGCAATCCACCGAGTAGTTTAATGGGCTTATTTTAGTTTTATTTATTTATTTATTAAGATATATCAACAGTATACACTTATATATCTGGTATACGCCAGGTACACCAGGCAACACAAGTGAACCAGGACAACCCGGCACTCCAGGCCAACCAGGAACGCCAGGCACACCAGGCCAACCAGGAGGCCCAGGAGAACCAGGACAACCCGGAACACCAGGACAGCCAGGAACGCCAGGCACACCAGCCAACCAGGAGGCCCAGGACGAACCAGGACAACCCGGCACTCCAGGCCAACCAGGCCAACCAGGAGGCCCAGGAGAACCAGGACGGACCAGGCAAACCAGACCAGGCCAACCAAACTGCCAGGTACACCAGGCAACACAAGTGAACCAAGGACAACCGGGCACTCCAGGCCAACCAGAACGCTAGTACACCAGGCAACACAAGTGAACCAGGACAACCCGGCACTCATGCCAGACCAGGCCAACCAGATGCCCAGGAGAACACCAGGACAACCAGGCACTACCAGGCCAACCAGGACGCCAGGTACACCAGGCAACACAAGTGAACCAGGACACCCGGCACTCCAGGCGAACCAGGAACGCCAGGTTCACCAGGCCAACCAACCAGGAGGCACGAGCAGGAAACCCGGCACTCCAGGCCAACCAGGCCAACCAGGAGGCCCAGGAGAACCAGGACAACCAGGCAACACCAGGCCAACCAGGAACGCCAGGTACACCAGGCAACACAAGTGAACCAGGACAACCGGGCACTCCAGGCCAACCAGGAACGCCAGGTACACCAGGCCAACCAGGAGGCCCAGGAGAACCAGGACAACCCGGAACACCAGGACAGCCAGGAACGCCAGTACACCAGGCCAACCAGGAGGCCCAGGAGAACCAGGACAACCCGGCACTCCAGGCCAACCAGGAACTCCAGGCCAACCAGGCAAACCAGGAGGCCCAGGAGAACCAGGACAACCAGGCACACCAGGCCAACCAGGAACGCCAGGTACACCAGGCAACACAAGTGAACCAGGACAACCGGGCACTCCAGGCGAACCAGGAACGCCAGGCACACCAGGCCAACCAGGAGGCCCAGGAGAACCAGGACAACCCGGAACCTCACCAGGACAGCCAGGAACGCCAGGCACAACAGGAACGCCAGGCACACCAGGCCAACCAGGAGGCCCAGGCGAACCAGGACAACCCGGCACTCCGGCCCAACCCAGGCAACCACAACAGGCCAACCAGGCCAACCAAAGGCCCAGGAAAACCGGCACTCCAGGCCAACCAGGCCAACCAGGAGGCCCAGGAGAAACGCAGGACAACCAGGCACACCAGGCCAACCAGGAAAACGCCAGGTACACCAGGCAACACAAGTGAACCAGGACAACGGGCACATCCAGGCCAACCAGGAACGCCAGGACAGCAGCCAGGAACGCCAGGCACCCAACATGCCAACCAGGAGGCCCAGGAGAACCAGGACAACCCGGAACACCAGGACAGCCAGGAACGCCAGGTACACCAGGCCAACCAGGAGGCCCAGGAGAACCATGACAAACCCGGCACTCCAGGCAAACCAGGAACTCCAGGCCCACCAGGCACACCAGGAGGCCCCAGGAGAACCAGGACAACCAGGGCACACCAGGGCCAACCAGGAACGCAGGTACACCAGGTCTGAAGGACACAAGTTGAACCAGGACAACCGGGCACCCGGCAGGCCTAACCAGGAACGCCAGGCACACCAGGCCAACCAGGAGGCCCAGGAGAACCAGGACAACCTGGCACTCCAGGCCAACCAGGAACGCCAGGCACACGCACAGCCACCAGGCCGGCACTCCCCATGAGGACCAGACAACCCGGAACACCAGGACAGCCAGGAACGCCAGGCACACCAGGCCAACCAGGAACGCCAGGTACACCAGGCAACACAAGTGAACCAGGACAACCCGGCACTCCAGCCAACCAAGGAACGCAGGTGACCCCATGGACGAAGCGCAACCATGAGTCCCAAGGCCAAGAACGCCAGGAGGACGAGCCGAAACACTCCGGAACACCAGGACAAGCCAGGACGCCAGTACACCAGGCCATCCATGAGGGCCCATACAGAACCAGGGCACCCTGCATCAAGGCTTTAGCCGGGGAAGGAACAAACAGGAGGTTCCAGGCCATCACAACCAGGAACCTCCAGGACCAACCATGACACCAAACATTACAACCAGGGAGGCGCCATGGGAGGAAGAAGTGCAACCATAGGACAACCATGCACCAACCAGCAACCC